>MIEF01007001.1:0-675219 GCA_001870725.1 Taenia solium | reverse complement strand
GGCCGCCGCTGAGGCTGTGCAAAAGGCACTCCGTGCCGCCAATGCGGCCTCTCGCTCCGGCGCTTCGTCCGTCTCTCGGCCAAAGAGCTAACATCTCTAACAGACTCTCTAACCCCGCCTTTCGATCCCCTCCTTTACTCTCCGCTCCTTCCGGCTTTTGTTTCGATAGCGTGACATGACCGTTTCACGGCTGCCGGCAGCTCGTGCCTCCACACTTTCAGCACCACCATTTCTAAATACAATATCATCATTTTTTCGCGCCAGTGTTTCACATCCCCACCTACTTACACTCAGAGCATTCTGACTTCGGCTCGACTAATGAGCCCTCAACTTTCTTTCGGGCGACATGAAGGACGGTTGAGAAGACGCAAGGCATGCTCGTTTGCTCAACCCATCACCATTAGTGAATCCGAATTGACCCCTACTACTTCATTTCCACTTTCCTTCTCACTTTATGGTGTCTGTGCGATTCAAAGCGTTTAGCTTTCGTGTAGAAAAAATGCTTCCTCTCCCCTCTGTCTACATGTTACTGTTATCCCTTTCAATCCCCGATTGACTTCTCTCATCCCTTAGAGTTTGTGTAAATGACGCTTGACTGCGAAATGGAAGTTGGAGTAGAGGAGGTGTTTTTAATGAGTGAGAAAAGTGCGTAGGTTCTAATTACACCACCACCCATATATATACACACCCGCCGACCCCAATGGATTGTCTTGATCTGAACCAATACACTTGTACCCCTTCTGCTGTTTATGAGCTGTTAGATCTTCCCCCACTCTCTTCCCCTTCTCTATGCCCCTACGAAACATGTTTGACACACCTCTATCCATTAAATAAGCAAAACGTCTAAAAGAGCTTTTGTCTATCCCCTTATTAGTACTTCAGCGCAGATCTGATGTTGGACAGCCTAATCTGGCTGACCTAAATGCTGTAAGGGCGACAGCTGCATGAATAAGATGCCGTTTCAAAGTACATAAAAAGTAAAGACTAAAGTCGCTTCTCAAATCAATACTGGAACAAAAAAACATGTATTTGTGATTTTGACGAACGCGGCATCTACCCATGTCAATAATTTATGGTCTTATTCCCTCAAAAATGCAGCACTTGACATTGAGAAAGCTTGGAATAAGGTCGTACAAGACAAAACTGCAGGGATTCAATACGCAAAACATGATATCATGTTTCATATCATCGAAGGATTAATTCGCCAACATTTCGCCAGTCATCTGCAAACCCAGTCTAAAGCTAAGCGGTCGCTAAAGGAATGACGAAGCCCGACAAGAGTCCAGGAGACCCATTACCAGCCCTATGCTGTGCAGACAACACTTGACAGAGAACCGGTACTCGAACCGAGGACAAAACCAGAGCTATGCAAGTTTTCTGAGTAACCTTCAGACGACCGAAAACTCACTGCTACGGGACGGACAATAACTAGGAAACTTTTAAGTTCTGAGCTAGATTCTACCGCTCAAAAAGGGTGTGACACTGGAATTAAGGGATGATAGATTACGATTTTTCGCAGGATCTTCTTTACAAAAATGTGAGCGCAAGACCGTTGACAACATCGTGGAATGCCGAAATCAGCCAAGATCATGCCTTACGAAAAGACGCTCATTAAAATGCTACTTACTTGTTTCTGGTAAAGTAGAATAAATGGAAAGGAAGAATTTAGAGATGCCCAGTAGGAAAACCAATTAGTAGCTGTGAAAGGATGAAGTTCCAAACTATTCTAGCACGGTGGTACTGACTTATAATTTACCAGATTCGGAATTACACCAAGGATTTGAAGAACTAAACGAACAGCAGTGCCATGTAATAAACAAGCTATACAGTAATAATTAATCGAACCAGTTGCATTAATTAAAACAGCCAAAGTGCAGTCAGAAATAGTCGTAAAAGAAAGAACGAGGGTGCATTAGGCGATGAGAAAAGAGAACCCATTTGAGTACGAAAAAATAACACCTTAGACAATGAATTGAAGCATGGCCAGAACCCACTTGATGAAAACCATGATAGAACTAACTGCTCCATCCAACACGAACAAAGACGACAAATGCACAACTATACACGCGCTAACAAGATTTGAGAAGCCACGAATCACTGCAGCTGTTAGTCCCCACCGCAAAAGGCACAGGTCGGAAAAAAGCTGAGTTCGGGAACAATTTATTCATAACCCAAAACTAAACCAAATCAGGTAGGTTTTCAATTCCCTCCTTATTCACAACCCGAACAACAAATCGATCGTAATTAATAACAAAGCGCTTTTGAAGCTCATTGATACAATTTTTGAGAAGAGCGAGAGCGTGGTCAATTTTCATGGCAGGATCATATTGACTATCCAAAACCGCAAGAGTCACGAAACCACCATGGCCATGCACAGCGTATGGCGCATCCACCATGGAAGCTAGGTAGTCCATATAGTAGATTTTCGGACCGGCGTCAGGATCATAACCAGCAAGAAGCAAATTGACGTTATAAGGGTTTCTAGTGCGAAGAGCCTCAGCCAAATTCCTCCTGGTGAAGCTAGCCGCCGCATATGGCGTTAGTTCATAACCATTTCTGATTTCATACAGCTGCATATTTTGCTGAATGAACTCAGCAAATTGTACTGTATCACCATGTTCACCGCAAATACCCATTAGGCAATGTTTGCTCAGTTTGAACATTTTGTCAGCATCGCCTTTCAATGTGATGATTGAATGATTAACCCGTGCATCCGCAGCTACCATTGCAAAATCATTAAAGGCAATCCCTATGAGACACTCCATCGTGAAATGAGCAAAATCAGAAACTTCAGAACGAACGCCAGTATAATAAGTGTATTAAACAAGATTGACAAAAAGGTCCAAAATTTGCAGCTTTCTATAAACCTAACTCTCGTAGCTTGTTTTGATTATTTTGTTTTTGCAACAGAAAGCGAACCTTTACGTGCTTAAAACATTTCTGTCACTTTGATTAGAAATTTATGAAAAATTTCGAAGTAAACTTTCAATGATGTTTGCTTGAGTGTACATTTTTAGGTAAAAAGAAGGTACTGCAGTAAATTTTGTCAACTAAGTGGGGCAGAATCAAACTACTGATTACAAGTGAAGCATACGTGTAAAGACAGTATTGAGTCTGTAACACTTGTTTCTTTAAATGTACTCTTTGGGCAGTAGATGTGAAAAACTCAAATCTTGTGCTCAAGGAAGTAGTGGATTCTCCTGACGTTGAGTAAAACCCTGTTTTCAGTCCCCCTTTGGAGCTGTATCCACCCCATTTAACACGAGGCAGTATGTATGTCGCAAATGTCAGATGAAACTGTACGAATGTGAAAGTTGGCAAAGATAGCGCTAGATCAACATCTAGCTTTTTAAGAAAAAAGGCTTATTGTAGAGTTGTATTGTCTACGCATATTCAGACAAGAACAAAAGTGGAATATTGTTAAAGGGTGTAGCGTCCCGAGACTTCGCTTAGGGAAAAGGAAGGCATAGTACTAGGACGGAATATATGTTCTGAATACAGAGGCTTTGGGGGCTGTTGGCACGGCCCGGAGGCCGGCCACCCAGCTAGTGCAATATGGCCACCTAAGTCACCGAAACCGGCAGTTCGAACGAACAAAGTATTACAAAGGGCATCATCGACTTTTGGACCAGAGGCAGAAGGGGAATTTGAGTCTCGTTTTGAGTAGCGGGTCGATTCTCCTGGCGTGGGCAGTGCTACTCCCTAATTCCTGTTACTGCACTACCTACCGACAATTCAATAAGGATATCTGGGAGCATTTAACCTTCTCATACCAGGCGTTGTAGCATCTTGAGACATCCCTTAAGGCAAAAGGAGGCATAGTACTAGGGCAGAACATATATTCTGGAACAAGGGGGCTTGGGGGCTGTTGGCACGGCCCATTGTCCGTCCAACCGACTAGCACAATATGGCCACCCAAGTGACTGAAATAGGCGTTTCAAACAAATAGAGTAATAAAAGTGTAGATGTAGAGAAGAAATTCCGACACAAACTACATTAATTATATTCCATAATTGCGCCTTTAACCTCTTCGCAGATGCACGTGGTTCGCTCCAATATTCAAAGGCCTTTCCGTCATAAGCATCCCCATATAATAACTTTTATTCAAACTGCCAGTTTCGGTGACTTGGGTGGTCATATTGTACTAGCCAGTTGGCCAGCCTCCGAGCCCTGCCAACAACCCCCAAGCGCTCTGTTTCCAGAATATATATTCTGATCTAGTACTATGCCTTCTTTTACACTGAAGGAAGTCTCGCGAAGCTACACCCCCTATTGCGCATCGCGCCTGTTCCCATATTATAAATGTCTCGGAACACCCAGCCTTCTAATAGAAGGAGTGGAAGAAAGAATGAGGAAGAAAGATAAGACTTCTCTGCAATGACTTTCAAGCTTTCGTAATTTAATGAAGTTGATTATTTTAAAATTGCTTGTAACGATCAGTGGTGCGATTTCAGCATTAAAGTCAAAGTATCCTCAGTTTTGTCGCTTTTTAACCTGCTGGTAGCACATGAAAAGAGGAAGCTTTTTGCAAAGGAAAATAATTATGAGTTTGATAAAGAAATGTCTAGAAATCACCCATTACTAATCAGGGCTTAAAGTGATATCAAGGCACAAATATGCGGCAGGCATCCCCTGTAGAAATTCGCTGCTTCGCAAGCATAATCCACATAGGCTACATGCAACGTAATATTTTCGAATAGTGTAGGCAGTTGCTGAGAAGATGTCAACTTTTATAAATTTGATAACATGGTTGTCAAATTATCAAAAAACTTTTCACTATTTCGATTGGTGTATTTGATTGTGATTCATTACCCGCTTTATCAATGATTAGCTTTGCGGTATTTAACCTGGTGGTGTAACATTCGGGATGGCTGACGCCTTTTATCTACGTTATTATGTTGGACACAGAGGCAAATTCGGTCATGAATTCTTAGAGTTTGAGTTTCGACCGGATGGTATGTGTGCTTTAGAATCATATTACAGGTAGGTAAGCTACGTTATGCCAATAACTCCAACTACAAAAATGACACGATGATTCGAAAAGAGGTATTGCAGTTTGTGCAAATAGCATGTTTCAGGCCACTGTCAGCAAAGCAGTTATGGAGGAATTAAAGCGCATTATCATCGATAGCGATATAATGAATGAGGATGATGCCAACTGGCCTACTCCGGATCGTGTCGGCCGCCAGGAGTTAGAAATTGTGTGTGGGGATGAGCATATTTCCTTCACAACTTCAAAAATTGGCTCGTTGATTGAGATTAATAATTGCAAGTAGGTTTGTCTTGTGCCTTTTTATTCCTTATTGATAGGGATCCTGGGGGATTGCACACCTTCTACTATTTAGTACAGGATTTGAAATGCTTAGTTTTCTCCCTCATTGGACTTCATTTCAAGATAAAGCCCATATAACTAATAATTGCATGAATAAATCAGTTTTGTACTCTTCCAGTACCTTTTTTATAAATGTGAATCTAGTCGACGACTAATCTTTGTGTCCGCTGCTATGCTTTGATTCCGTTCGTGATGACAAGATATGAGATCCTAACTCCCAGTGGCTGGTGTTTAGCTAACTGCAAAGCTTGCGTTTTATTTTGCTGTGGTGATTTGTTATTAGCATTAAAATTAAGATTCACACCCCCTCCTGCTCATTGTGTCTTACGTTCTGTGGTCCACTACATTGCCTTCTGTAAGCCTGATTGATGAATTTTAATGGAAATATTAGGCAAAATTCTCTTTAGGGAACTCGGCTAAGGAAGTACAACCTTATCACGTTCAAGTTGCACATAGTCGGATGCGAGCTTTTGGTAAAGCGCAAGGAAAGTAGTGCTTCTTAAGAGTAGCAAAGGCACAAGCGTAAGACAGCACTTCTGATTTTGTATGAGGTCGGCACTTTTCGGCTGCGAGTCCCGAAATTCTGGAATAAATGTCAGGTGTGGTGTGTTTCGCAACTTTATTTGTTAACAAATCGAATCCTTATTTACGGAATCATGGCGTCAGCAGATAATGTCAAGTCGCCGCATCATGGTGCCTCGTGAAGCATCTACGGCAAAGGATCGGCGTATGAATCGCCATCATTCACTTCGTGGTTTCGCTCCATATCCTGAAAGGCAAATCAGTGAAAGTTTAAAGTGGCAAAAGTAGTGGCGATGCGTCCGATTATATTGCAAGCAACAAAGGGCTTCTATGAGTACTATGTAAAGACCACATCCTGGTTACCACTGTCATGTCTATCGCACTATCAATTGGAATAAATGACCGGGGTGTACTTCAAGTTCCTCCATGATTTGATCCAGTGGGTCTGCGGAATTTTCTTTGTATGCCACAGCTGCTCGAATTGCGTCTGTAAACACTCGCACAACGTTCGTGCCGTTCGCCGCCGACACGAAGTAGAAGGGCATGTTGTTTTTCTTTGCGAAGTTGAATGCTTTATTCGTCACCTCAGTATCAGCTGTACAAGAGATCCTCATTAATGCCTTCTTACGACTCACTATCAATTTTGTTCGCTGCGCAAAAACATGGGATTTCCGGACGATACTTCCGCAGTTCTAAAAGCCAGTTGCTTAGATTTTTGTAAGTTATTTTTCTTGTGACGTCGAAAACCAGGATGCATGCGTGTGCTTGATGATAGTAGGATGGATGCATGCTCTGAAATCTCTCTTGACCTGCGGTATCCCAAAAGTCTCCAGGCTTCAGTGACTGTCAAGAGATGTCTTACCAACGTCAATCAGCCGGTCTTCGAGCGTCATTTGATGCTTGTGTATGTTGAGAGCATATGTTGATAACTGATTGGACTGACTGGGTTTTTCTGGTTAAGGCCTCGAATCGCAGCTACTAGTTTACTACAAGTGCTGTTTGTCTATGTCGTTTGGATGTACAAAAATGCTATAAAGGACGTTAATATAAGCGAGAATCACCGGCAGTGGATGAGAAAGCAGTAGGACATTTGAGTCTCATGCTTATTTGACGTCGACACAAACGTACCCAATATTTTTTTTAAATCTGATTAAATTAAGACACTTTCCGGGATTGTTTTAATGGATCACGTCCTACCTTCGAAGTTAGACACAATCGCAACCTAGAAGTACTTTATACAATCAAAGAAGCCATAATATGTCCAACAATTTTATTTCCCCTGTAAGCTCTTACCCAAACACAGCAAAACACTCCTTCGATGCGAGGATAGTAAATATTATCAAATAATAACTACTACATTCGCGCCTGTTGCTTTATGCACTGAATAAGAGACAGGAGCATATTTGTGCAGTATTCAATTGGATATTCCAAATACGTGAATTCATATTATAAAAGGATACTACCCACTAAGCAGGAATCTTTCAACCAGCCTAATTTGGTGTGACGTTACTATTCGAAAGTTACTTTGATTTTCCAACAGCACTATCGCCCAAGCATATGACTTTGACTCGGCAAGACTTTCTGACATCGACAGCGCCCTGGTCTGAGATTTCGCTCATTTTAAACGGTCTTCATAGGTTTTACAACATCCGTAAAGGATTCAAACGAATGTTGGGATATGCAGGCATATCGCCACAGATGCTACCGAAATTAATTGATTTCTTGCTAACACCAATAGCAATCTCCTTTTTAGCTCTGTCTTGGGGCTATAAAGTTAGAAAATTTTGGGGTCTACTCGCACTTTACTCAAGTAAATGTTGGCTTTAAAGTTTCATCCGTCGACATTCTAGCTTTAGTAGTATGGTGTAGAAAGATGAAATGAGGCAACACTGGGATTATGAACGGACATAAGGCAAAATTTAAACCGAGGTGTTCTATTTCATTGGACTGGTGCATATTTTAACCTTTATTCGCAACTTAGCCCAGTCAGTAATGGATACTGATGTCAGCCAATTGAGAAGCATTGGGGAGCTAAATAAGGCTCTCATAGAGTTGGAAGAGTATGAGGTGCCGAACATTATTGATGGTATAATGACTAGAGTTCCCTCGCGGTCTCAATTAAGAAGTATGAAGGGCGGCGCACTGAGCTAGATGAAAAACTTCAGGAATTGGGGAATTCATTGTAGGTTTCCCCGACGTCGCTTTCTAAAATTCCTAGACCGAAAATGTCTGTATTAAATGAAGAAGCTATTGGTCTTTCAGCCATTGTGAGCAATGCTGCAGCTATTGGGATGCAGCTAAGTGGAAAAGTTAGACAACTTGATGTTGCAAAGGTATATTATCGTTTTCACAAAGTGTGTGTTTGTAAGAATCGAGTTCAAAGTGTTGAAGCGCTGATCGGGGATATTATAACTCTTTGTAAGTGTCTGGATGACACTCAAAATTCCCTTGAGTCAAATGATGTTGTAAAGGTAACTTGCTTTCGCTAATGGTAACTTTTATAGGCCGCTAGAAGCATTTCCTTTTTTCTTGGGATGGGGGCCCGAACAATATCGCTAGTTGAAACACTAGAAAAGGGTATCTCGGAATGTGTCACCTTGATTCTTTTCAGCGAATGTTGGTTTAGCAGTCTTACCCAAGTTGAAGGAACTTCATTTGGATGTCATCTCAAGAGTCTCCGCATCGTTTGATAATTTTGTCGCCGCGGGAAACACAAAAGCAATTGAGGAGCTGTTTAGAATATTTCCCATCATACGGGAACATGAGTTGGGCCTCGAAAAGTATGGGAAATATCTTGCCACGAAGATTGGTGAAAAAGTGGAGGCTCAATTTTCGGTCGTTGCTTCTACTCAGTCATTTGACAAACCGAATGTGCATGTTGACTTAATGACATATCTACTTGAGCTCGTTGCCCAGGCTATCCAAGTCAATGAGCCTGTAATTCATGATAGCTACGGTACGTCGAATATGTCTTTTGGGTTAGGACCTTTTATATGTGTCAATGTTTTTGCCATCCCTTGCTCTTTTCAGGTGATGACAGCTTGTTGAAGTTCATTTGGATGATTCAGAGCCAATGTGACCGCCACGCCGAACACATATTTATGGATTTCAGAGAGAAACGCGATCTGGTCGTTATTTTGCAGCGCGCTCGACATGAACTTTCGATTAACAACCGCTCTTCCACTTTTGCGTCCTCCGGCACTGGTCAATATAGGCAGAGTTCGCAGTGGGATTACTGCTTGTCTACTGAGTCGTTGATTTCCGATTCAGTTTTATTCAACGCGAGAATTGAGCTCTATCTTAACTTCCTTCGGCGGAGATTGTTGGTGAGCCATAGGGAGCATATACCCTAGCCTGCGATGTATGTTGATATCATATTTCCTTCCTTTGCGTTAGTGTTCTTCGGATAATGAACAAGGAACACCAATAGACACTAGGCTCTGTTAACTGAAATACCTTCATTTTTGTTCACTATGGGAAGTGGCTGCAACATTTATCGCCTGTGAACGGGTCATATTTGGATTGGTGATGCATGTCATTGACATCTCTTCTGTGTATTTCAGGGGGACGCATCGCAGAAGAACGAAAAGGAACATGAAAGTTGTGAGTTTGGCCTTAGCATTGGGATTATTTCTCCAAAAAAAACATGCTGACCGTTGTTTTTGAAATTCTGCATGTACTCGAATGCTATTTGCTTGTTTATTTTTTATCTGAACGGTAACCATTTGGAGTGAAACTGTAGCAACCTCAATCATTTGCTTCAGAACGTTTGGAAACTAAAGAGTTCATTAGTATTCCTTCTTAATGTTTGGTTCGAATTGTTAATTCCTATTGTTGTTGATCAAATGTAACTATCGAAAACATCATAAGGAAGTACTAGAAACTTCAAAGTAGGATGATAAGAAGACTGTAAAGTATATTTCCATCTCTAGGTTTTTTTTTGTAGCACACTTTAAGACTACGCAGGCTTTTTTTGGTTTCTTGCTCAAGCGTAATCATTCTTTTCATGAACAACATCTTTTTCGTTCAAGAACGTTGCTTTTGCAGCTGCAGAAATTCGGCGATTTTTCAATCAATGTGGTCTATCTAGAATTTCACAAGAAATCGTCGATGCCTATCTTCCCCTCGAACAGCTATTTCTTCGGGAGTTGGTAAACAAGGTAGTTTTGTGTTGCGCTTCCTTTAATGTGAACTGACTGTCAATGTACATGTTATTCGTCCTTAGGAATTTTTACTACACCTTGATTCTTACATACCAATGGCACCTGTTACTTTCTCGCAGCTAGATGGGTTTTCGTTGATCATAATGAAACGAACTGCCGTCTTTTCAGGCTATAATGATGGATGAGTTGGATGAATCTACGAGGATCTTCCGTCTTGTCGACGATGTATTTTTCGTGGTGAAGAAGTGTCTTAGGTGTGCATTCTTTCCCCTTATTGCGATGATTTCAAACTGGGCTACAAGTGTCTTGTCTCTCCTATCTCTTCATAAGTATTAAATGAGAGAGACAGCTTATCAATAACCGTCGCTCCAATTTTATCGGTGGGTTAACAGAAACACACCCGTATTTCATAAACCATGATCGTGTTGCTGTCTTGCAGCCGGGCCATATCTTCAGGTTGCGTCGATGCTGTCTGCGCCATGTTTAATCACACCAGCGCTGTGCTCTGCGACCAACTGATTGAGGACACACTCACTCCCCGCACTAAAAGTTGCACTTCCTCTGGGTGGATCAAACAAGCCTACCAACTTGTCCACAAACGAGCTGGCAGTAAGCCTTTTCACACTGCTTCTGAGCCAGACTGTTTTTGAGGCTAGAGAAATGCTCAATCAAATTAACACCCCGCTATTCTTCAATCATTGTTTCATGACTCCACGTGATTTAATTAAACAGCAGGCTCCCAGAGCTTACCGCTATGACCCATGCCAAAATCAAGAACACGCCTTGACTTGTGTCCTGACTGGTCATCGTCTCGGGGTTTAAGGAGGTGTTTAGTCAGCTCTCAAATTTGGTTTCAATGACTGGTGCTACAAGAGGCATACCTTAAACAATGGAATTCTGCCTTAACTGTCGTTGCATAGTTTTGTTTGTGTTAGTATTACTGCTCAAATTCTACATCTGTCTTTCAGAAGACATTAGTGTTCCGTTTTCTGCGAAATCAGGCTAACAGATACTAGATTTGACCTCAAGCAAGTGCTATGTAGATATCTGTACAATGGTACAAATTGGCCTTAGTCAACCCTCTCAGTTGAAATAGACAGGAGTAGCACGTATTTCCTACTAATTTTTGGCTCTAGGCCACCGTAACTGGTGTTTTAGTGGAAGAATAAGGCCAAATAGACCAGCCTATGCTTCTTCATTTAAGGTATCAAACCCTTAGGCCTAACCCTCGTGATGTTTTGTCTCTGATCGTGCATTGGTGCAGTTCATTACCGGGCCTTTCATATCATAGGTAAGCATAAGAACAGATTTGCTGAACTAATGCAACCAACTTACTCAACATTACAAATTTCGTGCAATGTCCCCCGACTAGAGAGTGCGACAATTTCTGTATCGTTTAATCATTTCACGCTTCCACGACTTAATACTATACTTTCAAACATTTTAGCTACGACTGGCGCTACACATGAGTACATCTGTCCAAGATAGGCCCCAACTTTTATTTTTTAGCTTTTTATAACTGCTGATATCTGGAGGCTAGCTACATCTTGCTTAAATGTATGGATGTATTGCAAACACACTTCAGCAATGCTTCCTGCCCTAACCTATCATACGCCACTTACCTTAGGTGGAAGCATAGCAACCGGACTGCTGGGGACAGCAAGCACAGAGTCCACTTCAAACGGATCCGGATACATATCTGCGGGTAACGCAGTGGACTCCCAAACTCAGTATCTCTATGCCCTAAACTCCCTGGAGGCCTGTATGAACTATCTAGCCATCCTGCGTGACACACTGGAGAAGTCCATCGAGGAGGTTTTCGGTCTGCGACCCAGATCCGATCTTGGGAAATTGCAGGTGTGCTCCTTGATATTTCTTCATAATGTCGTAGACATGGGTATGTTCACATGGCTAATCGGTGGATGGGTAGGTGGTACACGCGGGGGTAATTTAAGTTCTTACATGTTCATTTTGACTGTGAAGATGTGCACTTCATTACCAATTAATTGCCAATTTCGTTTTAGGCCTGCCTGTCAGACTTGATCGAATCGCTGTCGCGGGCTTTCCAAACCCTGACGGATGGGGGTTTCGATCAATTGCGCAGTGTAATTCGACCCCAAGTGAATTCGCTCACTCAATTATTCAATTCGGTGAAAAGAGACCTATCAGAGGTGAGTTTGCAGTGTAGAAAGGTCAGGTTTGCCATTACCACATGGGATGACCTCAAAGGTAATTAGTGGTTGATCAGACCTTTGGGATTCCACTTTTTTTCTTGGGCAAATTGCCGCGCAGTCTTTATTTGGTTTTCATTTTTGAAATGAAGAAGTTTACCGAGGGCTCCCAGGTTAAATTGGGATCCTAGAATTTACCGAACACAAGAACCTATGTAGAATGCAAAATTTTTTTTTAGATGTGTACGCACCTGTCCTAGCGTTTCATTAATACCAGACTAGCTTCCATACAAATTTGCTAGTACTGCTAAAACATCCTTTTTGAAATCGCACGTTTGTGGGTGTGTGTTTTATTCACCGCTTCCGCAGAAAGGGGATTCACCTATTGTGTAGTTGAACAACAGGTTACACATCAACCAGGTGTTCTAGGAATGGCATTCGAGGCTGTAGACTGGGAATTGCCGTGGTCAGCATCGTTATTGGCGGAACACGGTCGTCACCGAAATGTATGGATTATTCAAATGACCTGCTACCCGAAGTCCTACGCACAAGCATTAATTGATTTTGTGCCTTCGTTAACAAGAAATCCGCTGTTCCTTGGCCTCTTGAATAACGGTTTCTGGAGCGACTCGCTACGTGCGTCGACTGATACGTGCATTAAAAGGACACATTTGCCACATACAACCGCATGCAGTGCCGCCGTAGTAGCGTGGAGAACTTAAGATCTAGGTTCCACTCTAATGTCTCAGGCATCAACCAACATATATGAACTGCGGAATTTCGCTTCCTTTTCAGGAAGAGTTTGAGCAGTATGCAGTTAACGACCCTTGGGTGGAGTCGCTGATTGTGGGTCTGCAGAATCTCTTGAAGCCATTCCACGTAAGTTCTGTAGTCTATCACTGGAAGATAACATTTTATTTAGCTTCATTGCTTCAGTTGCACCACATGGGTGAGAGTGCTCAGGTACCACTTCAGGCCTCTTCACCGCGTCATTAAATCAACTAACACTCAATCGAAATGCCTTGTGGCATGCAGTTGAAGGGCACTGCAATTACTTCGTCGCTACTAGTATGCTGGTCCAAGCTTTCATCAGACTGTGTGAAGTCACAAACTAGTACGAGAGCAGATGATTTGCAGCGCTCCAGAATCAACCCTGTCAACACAGTGCCTGATGACCCTGACTTTTGGCAGCCAGGACTGTAGCAGTATTATTATTAGAGCGATGAGAATAGAAGTATATGGGTAAACATTCGTCATTTGTGTTTGCAATTCGATTTTTATCTCACATGTTGTAAAGACTTATGCGAGGTTTTGCAGCTGAAATTCCCCGTCTTCCATCATTTTGCATTGCTACGTGCTGCTTGGCCTTCAACTCCGATATCCCTCATTCGGTCTACGTAACCTTGGGAATTCTTCCTTTCAGACAACTCTCTCGGCAGGAAACTACGAGAAATTCTTGTTGCTACTGGTTGACGAGATTCTCTTCAGATTGGAACGTTTCGCCCAACAGAAGAGCTACAACAGGGTCAGCTGCGAATCTCTATGTTTAGTTGATGATTTTGAAGTTCAAACGGTCCCAAAGTGAAGCACCTTCTAACTTTGCAGTATGGTGCCCTACAATTTGAAAAGGAGTTACGGTGCATCTTCAACTTTTTCTCTTCCCTCTCCACCTTCCCGTGTCGTGAGAAGTTCGCGCGCATTCTTCAGATTAGCAAATTGCTAAATCTCGAAAAGGTGCGTATTGCTCGACCCCTTCCCTCCTCTCAACTTGGAGACCCTAATAAATTCTCATTTTGCTCAAATTATTTCAATTTAGACGTGATTTCACCCAAGTTACACACGTGCACGCATTTTTGTCTATCAAGGAAAACGCAGCATTCTTGCTATTTGTATCAAAAGTCACCCCAATTGTTAACTCATCATTGCGTATCTACGCTTTCTTCGTAGGTGGAGGAAGTGAGTTACTATGGCGATGCCTCGAATTGGCGCTTGTCTGCAAACGAAATACGACGGCTCCTCACGCTAAGGTTGGCTCCTTGTGCTGCCTGGAGTCTTTCCACACCAAGCTATTTTTGTGTTTGTGCTGGCCCACGCTATCGGCAAACGATTTGCGTGATTTGTCATTCTCCCACACAAAATAGGCATCTTCATTCCCCAAAGGCATGTATGCTAGCAGGCTTTTTAGCATCGTGATTCGTAATCTTTTTAGGGTCGACTTCAGTGCTGAAGAAATCAGAAGGCTACATCTGTGATCAAATTTGGAACCCAGTACTATGAAACCTGTATTAATCCACATTTTGCCAGGTCGTAATACTTGTGATGCCAATAATATCACGGCCTTTGCTTTGCAACAGTGAGACCTGTGGAAAACCAAGTCAGCTACTAGAAAAGAGACACCATAACATCTCGTTTTGAAGCTTTTACACTCACATTAATAAAACGATCAAAACGCAGCCTGAGTAATCACCTAGGCTATGCCTATGTGGCATGAAATAAATCTCTATCAACGTGAAATAGTGGAGTTATTTTGCAGTCAAATGCAAGCTTGTGTTAGCACAAAACGGATACAAGGTAGAAATTTGTTAGTGTGATGGGAACGAGGCAGGCGATAGGATCATACGATTCACTAATACTTGGTGAGAGCGTCACTAGCGTCACACTGAAGCATAAAATTCATTTGACAGACGTTATCCGACCGGAGCACAGATTCTTGGGCCGGGGTGTCTTTTACCTGTTCTAGCAAAGTGCGAATCGCGCGATGGCCGTATCTGCAAAAAAGAGGCGAAAAGTCGCCTTTTTATGGACCCACCAGGCGATAGAGAATCGTGGTCTAGACCCCTACTCCTGTCCAATCAACAAGCTGCCTCCCGAGGACACAGTCGATGATCTTTGTACTTTTTGCGCAGCTGCATGCAAGCACTGTTTTACGTTGGAGGTGATAGTGGTGCATCAACACGCCAATCGCCACGCTGTTGTGCATCCATCACTTTTTACCGATGTATGGACCACTCGCTAATGCAAATCACTCTGAGTAGAAATGAGTCTTAGTCCTCTGAAATCAGCATTGGTTGACGTGCTCATTACTAGTCTCGGGAAGATACGCCACCATAGCTCCAAGAATGACGACACATCACGTCCCTGAATAACTCATTCGAATTTGCGACAAGATCCAACAAGGTCATGAGGCATGGGATCGGAGCGCTACACCTAAGCGACACCGGTGGTGGCCGTGCGTAGGAGTTAGAGACAAACAGTGGGGAAACATGCACCACGAAAAAAATCAATAGCAGATAAAAGGTTCCCGATTCGTGATCGAGGAGCATTTCTGTGAAGGCATGCTTAAATCAAAAGGAGTAGGGATGGCACGAGTAGGGTTTATACTTTGCTGAGATGATAGGCTTTCCAAAGTAATTGCATCGGACATCCGCTTCTCATGGCCATCTGGAAACGCGAGGTAGAAAAAGACTTGCAGAGGAGCAGGAAAGAGAAGGCATGACACAAAATGCCACTTAAATTGTAAGCTCAAGCATGCGTGCATATGCGAAACAGGAGGGATTGTATTAGCAGGTAGTGATGGGTAATTGCAGAAGTGTGACAAGCTAGAGGCGGTAGGAAGCGAAATAATCACCCAAATTTGGTTGCTGAAGCTTTTACAAAAAGGAAGCGCAAAAGACTAAAAGTTGAGCAAACATCGAACAGTTTAAAAACAACAAAAAAGGATCAGCAAAACTTCAGGAAATAAAATGACTCACTTTTGAGAAATTTTATGGCGACATGCAAACAGATCCCGGCTAAGCATATCACCAACCCGGCAATATTCGTGGAGCTGTACTTATCACCATTGACGGTAGCTGCCAAGTAGAGTGTCACGACTTCCTGCGAAAGATAAATTTCTGCTAACGTGGATGTTCCATTAAAGACGGGTGTACTGAATGTTACTTCACGTGTGACCGGCCGTTCGTTAGACAGGAGACTGAAACAAGGTTGGGTACCTTGAAAATACCGGCAATTGAAAGCGTCAGGCTGGAGGAGTTGCATACAACGAGAAATTCGGCAACTTCAAGACCAAAAGCCAAACAGGCCCCGAAAACGAAGTAGCCCAGGGTTTGACAGATGCTGAGGTAGTCGTGAGACCGAAAGAGAAAGGGCGAAGTCAAGAATTCATCGCCTGCAAAGGATTTAAACATATGAACACATAATGATTATGAAATGCAGGGTTTTTCAGCTCCTACAGAAATGATAACAAAGTGGTGAGATTGATTTTGTTAATACTTTCGACCAGAAACCAATGACACGAGTGGGGAGTTAATATTGAGCTGATCGCAATAGCAGTCAGAGCGCCTTCTTGAAGCGCATTGTGAAAAAACCAACATGAAACCACAATCTAGATTTAGTGACCTCTGAGTCATCTAAGGCAATTAAAACACCTAAATATATCGAAGTTTACTCATACCCTCTAAACCGAAGGCTAGAGGTAGCAAAACCAGAGCCATCCAGGGTTGTGTGTGATATATAACATCAATGGGATTAGACAGCTCTAAAATGGTATGTAGCACATTGAGAAAAAGAATATGAAAATCAACAACGCAAAATCCTTAAATGCTAGCCCTAGAGTTCAGTAGTGGATTAAGAATTTGTCAGAGTACGTAGTTGGGCACTAACGTAGGGCGGGTGGCATAAAATTCCGAAATGCTATTTGTCAAACTGACTTTGAATAAAGTAAGAAATTAAGTTGACTTACGATAAAGTGATTGTTGTGTTACCTTTTGTGCTGTAGTCCATCGAATTCCGCTTAAAGCGGACGCAATAAGAACAAGAGTGAAACCTTTGAGATCAAATTGAGTTGACTCATATGTAAACATGAAAAGGCCTATTGAAATTGAAAGGACAATAGCCACAACAGGTATACTCTAATAATGGAGTCTAGCAGAAAAAGCAACTAACCAGCTTTTCTAACTTGAGGACGATCGCAAAAATAAGGATAAAAATTACTGAAGTTGACTTGGTCATTGTGTACCTACAAATGAGATCATCACAAGTTGATCATACAGGGAGATCGTAATAAACTCAAAACTCCAATTGGAGAGACCTATATCTAGTGCACTTGCAATGCCTTTTAAAAGGTAAGACTGAAGGACAACGAACCAGTAGGAGAAACTTCTAACACATAGTCCCTCCAAGGAAGCTCAACACACTTTTTCTTTTTAAAATTCCAAAGGATCCCTCTCAGGAACCAGGCAAAACAGAATTTTAAAAGTAGATGGGTAAAAGTAATTGATAACGGGTACGGATATGCCTACAAGGTAATTTATCAAGTGTCAAGGAAAAATGACCTTAATAACATTATTATTGAGAAAAGTTAGCCAGATTGAAAATATAAAGAACATCCCGATTGCAAAGCACACTGTCAACGTTTTTCCATGTTTCCAAACGAACGGACGCCGCATCCTAGAAGGCAAACACGTGACCTTGGGATATTTGAACACCCGGTGTTGTGGCTCATCTCGGTTAACAATTTCCACATCCTCCCACTTCTTCAAAATTGTTAAATATCAGCAAAATGAAAGATTTGCATCTATTTGAGTTTTTCAGTTGCACTGTTTGAGTTAGGCCTTCCCCTCTGACTTATAATTTGGTCCCGCATATCTTTACTTAAACTTGAGTACTAATCTTATGCATTACTGGCCTTTACAAGACTCGTTTTTCTTGCAAGCAGCCAACTATTTGACCCATGTTAATAGAAGCATCCATTCAAATTATTTCGTACCACACTATTAAAATCAAGCCTTTTTAGCACGAATGCGTAAAAAGGTAAGCGTTATTTCTGGTGAAATGAATAGGTCAAATTACTGATGCCAAGATCCATTAGTTAGCTTTGTGCATTACTATTCGACTGAATTTGATCGCCTGTATGTTTTTTGGCTTTTATTATCCTTTATTGTAGTATTTGTGCAGTTTTCGAGTTCAGCGGTTCCAATATTGCCTAGTGGTGCTGCTCCTTTTCGTGCTCTGGTTACCGCCGAAAGCTGGCCAGCTGTCAAGTGCAAGACGCCATGAATTAAAATATGAAAAATATGCAGCAAACGCCTACCATATCATCCGGTTGGTCACATTTTGAACAGTAGTTCAGCAATAAAATGTCGAAGCAGTTGCATATTTCGAAAGATTCTTCTAATCTCCCAGAATCAACAGCAGCTACCTGATTGCGTCAAATAATTGCTAGGGTTTAGTAAACAAAAGCTCTGCGGAAGCACCCAGTCCATGTAAACAAGTTCTAAAATTTATTAAACCAGTATTTACAGAAAGTGATGCACGCATGCACGTGTGTACATGTGTTCTTTGCTGTGAAGGCTAAGCTAGAGTGGAGTGAGGGCCTTGATAAGATCCTGCTCCTCCTGAGGTGACAGCGGCTGTGCTACAAAGTCCCGACTCGTGTTGTCAACTTGGCGCAACTCTAAGGAGGTTTGCCGCGAGAACTCAATGCGCATGGTTGCCGCGTACAGAGGAAGCACTTGTCCATTCACCGCCTTAGGCAAAAAAAAGTTTACAAGGAAAGAAGTATGAGTGGCTCGGAAGAAATCGCAGATTTTTCCTTAAAGGATGCATGGTACCTATGGTCGGGGCATTGATCTGCTTCTGCAAATTTTTGACTTTACGAAAACGTTTGGAGAGCGTCAATTATACGCTTTTTAATGCATGGCTTGACCTGCCTTTACTTCTTCATAGTGCGCTATTTTTCCGAACCACTTGTACTATTGAGATCAACATCGAGCTTGCCATCTTCCATTCCTTGACTCAATCTATTTTTTGACTCTATCCACAAGAAATACTGGAGTTGGTTTTATGGAAGTAAGTTGTATTTTAAGCTATTTGACTAAAATCCCACTCTCCCCACTTTCCGATGGGAATCAAGCTAATGCAAGTACATAAAAATCGACAATAAGGTTTTTTCACTCCGAACTTTATGTTCCAACAGCACTTAATGCATCGGCTTTAATCCTCGCTCAGATAAATAACGTGGTAAGTTACCTTTAGGTTGACCTTTCAATTAGACGTATCTTCTTGTATGAATCGGCTGCCTTACAAATGTCAACCCTAAGGTAATCTGTTATTCAGACAAAATTAATGTTTTCGCTCTCAGACAACTTTTTTGTGGGTTTGCGTAGAAGCAGATTCCCTCTTAAACTGATTGAAGTGGGGTGAATATTATGGAAAAAAGTCAAATTCGGTAGAGAAAATTGGCCTACTACTACGTGAGTAAGCCTACCTGTGGCGAATTCACGCCTGGCAGCCAGACGTCGAGGGGTGTCTGTTACGAGCCGCAAAGTCTAGCCGAAACTATAATGATGTGCTTTTACAGAGCGCATTAACTGCTCCAAGGAGTAATAATTACGGTACGTGGTAAGTGTGTTAATTCATTTCATGGGTACAGAAGAAAGGAGGGTATCTGAGATGTCCCTATTGATAGTCCGTAAATGATGCAGCACAACCTTGCTTGGTAAAGCTTTCGTCATCATCTCACCCCATATAAAAATGTATAGGCAGCGTTCTGGCACTGCCATGTCAAAAGAATGGCATTTGAGCTGGGGTTGTCTGCTTAGCTACAAAGGCTCTATTCGTCACTAATCCAGTCATCGTCTGCACCACTCTACTAATGAACTTTCCTCCACACCGGGATGTTTTGGGTGGAATGACTCCAGGCACTAGTATTACGACCACTATTTATCATTTATATTTAGCATCATTGCTATCACACACGGTAGGCAGGAGGTTAAGTCAACCCTTGACCTTTTCTAAAACTTCTCTAAAGTGGCGTATACTGAAACAGACAGGTAAATGCACCAACTCTACTTACTAACATAGGAGTAAGTAAAAGGTCAGCACGTACATACTTAGCGCTGGCTTGTTGCATTAATGAATTATATGCGCATTAATAGAAAAGATTGAAAAACTTCTCCCATTAATTTGGCCTCATTTTAAGTACATGGCGCTCTAAATAAACGCCCCCGGTTTTGAGGCCGATCTCTGAGTCGCTAATGCTCTTACCTACATCAGCTTCATCCTCGATCTTAATGCTTTCTGTAAAATACAAGCCAAGCCTCTCTTCATTCGGCTTCCCTGTAGGTGTCCTGAGAACGTTTGTTGGAAAATAATTCTCTACAGCTTGTAAACTCAAAAACCAGCTTATGTCATTCGCAAGGTAACGAGCTGCCAATCTACCATCTCATCAAAGGTTATACTTTTAAACAGTTCTAAGCATGAAAAATGCATAAAAGCTCGAGCCTTCCATCAGGGAACGAAAGCAAGAGCAATACTGACAGCTCTTCGTATGAGCGAAAAGGATAGCTGTAGTGATTAAAACTGTAGACAACTATTACTATCAGCTTCACATTTGCGTGACCTTTTCGTCCCCAGCATGGAACATTTGTGTCGCCTCGACGCTCCTCCTGTCGTAATCAGCATCAGACAAATGGCCGCACCGAATAGTGTCGCTAACAAATTGGCGAAGTTTAAAAATAGTAAGGCAGATGCGCTGAATGGTTTTGGTGTAAGCATGATTTCACTCTTTCTTTGAGCAACAGTTAAAATGGTCAACACAAGCACTGACAAAACGTAGGGCGATGAGACAATGGATTGTTTATTGTTACCCTAGCAGCGAAAGTTTTTATTCTGTTCCTCAGTTTAATTCCTTCCTGGGATGTTGGGCTATTATTATCCAGTTTAATAAAAGGTAACTATTTGCCTCTAAACTGGGATTCTTAAGAATGAATGGGTAGTGAGTGAGGCAGGCCCCATCATAACTTGGACTACGTTTAACAGCCCAAAAAACGAAGCTTAAAAAAACTTTTTTGTAATCACAATAAGACAGATGGTTAACTATTTCGTATCACTTTCTTTGCTTAAATTGACTTTTGGACCCTTTTTTGCATTTAAAGCTGACATGAGGCGGTGGGAGGCCAAGCACTAGTGGTGGGTACTCCGCCTCCGGCAGAAATGTTGGAAAACAGACCAAAATGGCAGAGGTGGGATGAATACAGCCAAATGCATTTTACGCAATTTCTAGTGGTAACAATGTTCCGCCTATAATATCAAACGCCCATTGATGCATCGAATGAGGGATGAAGTACCGAATTAGACGAACGGAAAATGGGGTCAGCAAATGAGTCGACTATTCAGACTTGCAAAACTTTAACTTCAAAATCATTTGAGATTGGACGCAAACGCCTACTGTTCGCCCTTTCATCTGTGATATTTATAGTGCTTTTGCATTCCAATCTACTAAATTAGATGGAGCAAAGGATTTGGCATTTCAGGAAATCCACTTGAATGCCTCTTGGACCACGTGCTTCGGCGCGTATTCGATTGGACAATTACCGCCCTTCCTTCACCCACATTAGTAAGGACTAAGTTATTCGGCCGTAAATGTGGGTCTATGATAGACTGGCGGAGGTGATAACACTGCCACCATCTTATCTCGATCCTACGCCTCAGCTCCCAGCACTTGCCCAGAAGCACACCACCGCGGTTTCGGCAATATCTTCTCGCCCTCCCCCCCGCATCTTACCGCCTGATGGTCTGAATGCCTTCTAAGTCAAAGTACTAAAAGCCATTTGCGTTGATCCGTCTATTGTTCTGCACAATCTCCCCTAAGGGAGACACAAAAGAGTGCAGGGCTGTAAGAAGACAATAGGATATTTGTCCTGGTTTAGTGCTCCAAGTATGTTAGCCAAATGGGGGCGCATAAATAATGCTTGACAGTGACGTGAGAAGATAAAAGTGTGATAATGTCACGAAAGAATGGGCTTCCCCCTCTCTCTTTCAATAAACGAGAAATGGTTCGGGAAATTCGGTTTCAGCTTTCTACAGCATAAATGCATAAAAGTTCTAGCTTTTTAAGAGTCGATGCTACTTTTAAGATTCGACTAGTAAGGCTTTCCATCCAAACCATCAGAGAGACTCGAGTGAAATAAAAAGACTTCAAGGAACGGGAAAAGCCGCTTCGACGCAGCAAAAAGACGCCAGGCCTTTTCAAGTTGGAGCTAACCTCACTCAACTCAAAATGCTTTGTCGCTCTAATTTCCCTCCATCAGAAGCCGCAATTCAATGAGGCCTGATGAGTGTTTGTGACCCTGGATTTGCTCTCAATTCCAATGGAGCCTTAACTATGTATGTAGCAGTGGAGCTTATTCTCCAATGCCAACTATTCAGACAGTTGACCTTTAGACTGGAGAGCAAGAATTTTCAAAGAAAAATGGGGAATATTAGGAGAGATGGAATTCTTCAAAAAGTATCACTTGTTGAAATGCGTATTCAATTAAAGAACAAGAGACCGAAAACCCCCCTTCTTTGGTTAGCACTTTCCTCGCTTGCTTTTATATGCTTTAAGATGTGTGCCTGTTATTCACTAAAAGATAGATATACAGTTTCTGGAGCGTTTGAGCGGTACTGGTAGAAGCAGTATGAAGTGCTTGTCATTCCTACCGTGTTTGACGCTTTGGCTGATTCGATCCAATCAATACCAAGGTCATATCACAAAGGTTGTAAATTTGAATGCAAGTTAGTTGATAGAACCAAAAAAACGACGCCATAGAAATGCTTTCAACGATTAAGATATGGTCTATCAGGGCCTACCATCGCCGTAAGTAAGTTGCATTTTCTAGACAATTTCTGTCATACTGTGTATCTATCCAGGACCTAATCGCCACCACAAAGCATAAATTTCCATGTGTTTATCCTTAGCGACTTATCCCATCTTTTGGGAAAATGCACGCATATTACCTAAGGTTAATGGATCTACAATGCACTTGGCTGGGGAGTTTTGGCTGTTGCTGCATGTGGCAGTTTTTAAGATACCCGACTTCCTCCACTGTTCCTGTCTCATCGTATCATCAGTGTCGCAAAATTTAAACCTTCAACGTGGAACCCTGTCTATAAGAGTTCTGGAAGATTATCTCGAACGTCTTGGAATTTGAGTCAAAGTAGTAAGCATCCAGAGAAAATAATACAAACGGATCCACGTCCTTTCAGCGACTGGATTGGATGCTTGTATGCTGCTAAGGAATTTATCAACTTCAGGCCCTCTAGTTTCACTACCGCATAACAATTTGGAGAAAGCTCCAAAGATTATCAAGAAATCAGAAGCTTCATACTTCACATTCAGGTCCAAGCAGTCCGTTGGAGCACCGGTGACCAACTGCAGGCTCAAATTTTACTAAAGACTAATTGATGAAATAAATTTTTCAAACCTGTAGCAAAAATACTAGTTAATTCTGCACCTCAATTTTCTATCGTGACGCAATGGCTGCTCCAACAGATGAACTAATGATTCTATACAGCAAAACCTCAAAATGTTGAGATTTCAGGGGAGCAGTTGTCCGTAGGTGCAACCAAGCATAAGACAGTACCTTGTGACAATCGGAGAGCAAATGCAAATACTAAAAAGCGATAGAATGTCTGCAAATCAGACGTTTGAAAGCCTTCAAGTCATGGAGATGTAGGAGAAACGAAAGAGTTAAATTTAATTTTCTCGCAGATTTATCCATTATTGACAAGGACAGGCGTATATTTCTCCTACCTCTTGATCCTCCCATAGCAGAATATTATGTTAAACCCAAGTAATGTAATTTTTCTCATCAATCATGATCTCTCGATCGTTGATTTGAAGTTTGCGATATGCTTGAATACTCAGTGGAACCAGCAATCTTAATAGTCGAATTATTCCATTCAGCTTGCATCAACACGTAAGGAAGGCATAGCATCAAGTAGTGAGAAGAGGCGTACTAGCAGGCTTTCAGTTCATCTGTTTGAACAATGCCAGCGTTGAGCTGTCGAGGTTGCGGTAATTATCGGACCACTCCAAACAAGTGCCCATTGCAGCAAAATTGTGTGACAGTTGAAGTAGAGGACATTCCGAGCAAGTTTCATGTTACGTAATTCGCTCGGATCCTGACTCAAATTAGACCTACCTACAAGTTCCCTTGATGATGTTTTCGTAGATTCAACTATTCCCAATACATCCTTTACTGCTTTTGCCACAGATTCTACCCAGGAATCCGTCTTTTGATACACAAAAGAAATAACATTACTATCCCAATTTCCTTCAAAGGCAGGACATGGGCTGCATAATTAAGGCTAACGAAATTTTGCAAATAAAGTGAGCCTAGTAGGCCCTTGTATCTTGCATATGAAGGCATTCCTCCATCAGAACCAAGAAGTTATACGAGATCGAAATTTAGGTTATTTAAATTACGAAAAGGTGATGTTCCTGACTCCCTATTAGTCAGGGTTTGCCGATGATACCTAGAAGGTTTACAGGACCTGGGTTTGCGCTTTCATGGAGTCCATTGAGGACTACTAGATGACCTTTAAAGTTTGGCAATCTGTACATGCTGACTACTGTACTTTATTCGTGAACAAACATTGCGCGTGGGTTATTACCATCTCCTATCCACATCATCTGCCAGGGACGGAAAAATAGCATTTACATTATGTACTGTAGACTCAAGGTTGAAAATTTCATTCTTTCAGGCGTAAGTTGCTTTGATCAAAGAAAAGTATTGTTACCGACTCACCAGTAAGGCTGCGTGAGCAGAAATGGGTGAATGGAACTCCACGAAGGCTTGACTGCGCCCAGACATCTTGAACACAATTATCCGCAGAATCGCTCCATATCGGTAGAAGATCTGCTAGGGCAAAAAAACAGACCTAAAATAGGCGTTGCACGCAAACCACCCATTAAACAACTCCAAACTAGGTGATTTCTTGAATGTAAGTAGAGCGCCTCCATTGCGTAATAAACGTCGCGACTGTCTTGGGCTTACATACTCCAGTCGCGACGCTTGTGATGTATGCTTTTGGCTGGTAAAACTCTCACCTTATTCTCTTTCTTCCTGAAACGACTTTTAGGCCACTCTCAGAGTGAGAGAAAACTTCAATTTTTGCCTCCATTTTTTGCAGCCTCACTTAATCACGCGAGAAATATGGAGGTGGATCACAGGAAGGCAGTTAGCTATATCTACGGAATTAACTGAACTCAGACTCAGCATCAGAGAGCCTTGACTAGATTAAACCTTGTGATAGTGGAAGAAAGCAATTCCTACTGCAGAGTGGTGAATGAGTTTAAAAGCTACACGAAAGGCTAACTATTGTAGCGCTCCATTAAATGCTCAAGGTTTCTTGCATTCGAGGGAGAACAGTGCCTCGAATTGGAGGAGTTCGGCCATTAAATGTTAAATGGATATAAAAATGTAGTCTTATTGTTGTCTTGTTACAATGAAGTGGAAAGAGAAACCATTGTGAAGACATTGGCAAGATAATTGCAAAAGGCCAACTCTTTTGTTCTTGTATTTTCTTTGTGTTTTATAAGTGTTCATCCCTCCTCGAAAACAGTTTGTTTTGTTTCTCAACGAAAAGGAGTTGGGCTAGTTTAACTCATTTTTGTTTTGTTCCCCAACAAGAGGACGGTTTGATATGGTAAATTCTCCATTCCATTTTGATAAATTGAACGTATTGATTGGGGAAAACTGAAATTTTATCAGTATTTGTTGCTACCGTATGGCTCATATTGGCAACATCCGAGTCTCTTTGAATAATCACATAACTATTGTGGAAATGCTTTTAAGAAGCCAATCTTGACCCTTCGATATCTCCTCGATATCTCCTGTGGAAGTTTCGGTTCCAAATGCATAGTTGAGTAAAGGACTCTAGCTCCCTGACGCTATGCTTCCGGCAGACAATAATCGGGTTCCTTCAGACCCAAAACATCCCAAAGTGGATAGTGGCGATTGCGTACAGACGCTTGAGTATTTCTCGGTTTACCATCACGCGGAGGAAGTGTCCAACTCGCCTTGTTTTTGTTTTATGCGAAGTGTTCGTGGCACAAAGGTGGTAGCAGTGAGAGGAGGCCAATCTTTTGTCTTCCTAAGAGGTGAGTAAGCCGCAATACCACCGCCTTCTCTCAAGGGCAGTGGCTGCAGCGTAAGTTGGGGGTTTGCGTGACTGGACTCCCTCCACGCTAAGAGCTTTTATATCTCCTCTCCACACGCACAAACACAACGGCTGTATTAGTCTTCACAAAAAGTCACCACTTTTCAATGGTTGACATAACTTCATACTAGTCCAATCCCGTATCACATACTGTCCCATTTTTGTAGACCAGCAGGAGTTAAATGTGTTACATAGGGTAACAAGCCTCTCATGCCAGCAGACGCGACCCGACAGGCCTCCGCATTCCTAGTCTTCGACGCTTGTAAAAGCAGTATTTAAATAGCAGAGCTTGAATTACTTCCGGCTACTTAAAGAGACTGCAATTCAAGCTCCCTGGAGCAGCTCTGCACGCAGTCTAATTACAACTTCGCATAAAGCATGCGATGATAGGATAACAACTGTTGAGGAAGTAGCTCTCCACGACTGAATAGCTGATGACTTCGACCCCTAGGGGTACTAGGATTACCGTTCCATGTACTTTGTCGATGCGGGAAGGAATTATTTACTGCGAGGTAAATGTCATTCTCACTACTTGAAAGGGGCGGTAAAGTCAGGTTAGGCTCGTTTTTGTGCAGTATTTGTTTCTCGTTCATCTATGATTCTGTCGCATCCATGCTGCTCAAAAGAAGAGAGCGGCAGCTGCTCCGGTACTTCTTGCGTGTACCTGCACAAAACTATAATTTATGCATAGAAGCAGAGAGAGTGGATGCTTGCAAAACCGTCTTAGACGTAGCAACGTTGGTACTGCTTCGTCCCTCTCTAATCCGGCAGAACGACTTTCCAGATGACTGAAAACCTTATCGGGCATGCATAGGAACGCCGTTCGTGACATACAGTTGTTTCGCCGTAATGAGTTTTCTGAGGTAAGGGAAACCTCAAATGTAAATGTGGCTGAAGTTTGGAAAAATTAACAAGGCGCTGATAATGTTTGGGTGTATTTTGATGACACAGAAAAACACTGTTTGCAATCCCACACTGTAAAGGGAACTTTGTTTATGAAACACTAATTGAGGGTATGTTCCTCTTGTGACCGATCAGCATGTCAAGCTATTCTTACTCTTGCATTTGCAGGTATTTTAAATGCTTCACTTTCAGAGGATAATCTGATGAAAGGAGTTTCAGGTTTGGCTGGGTCTAACTGGAAACCATGGTAGACACCTATCGCTATCGACTTTGGATGACTGTAATACTTTGCTTGTTCGAACTGCCGGTTTCGGTCACTTGGGTGGCCATCTTGTACTAGCCGGTTAGCCAGCCTCCGGGCCGTGCCAACAGCCCCCAAGCCCTCTGTTTCCAGAATATATATTCTGCCCCAGTACTATCCCTTCTTTTACCTTAAAGGGAGACTCGGGACGCTACATTGGTGGCAGCGGAAAGCGGACCCGACTTTGATGGATTTTATCCTGCTCCATGTCGCTTCTGGCAAACTTTGGCGGTGTGAAAGAAGTGCATGTGCTATGGATGGGAGAACCTCAGGTATCTCGTAACAGTTCTTCTACGGCATCAGAGAAGCCTGGAATCACAGCATGTGTTGTGTGTGTCTCTCACCCATTCGAAAACTTGGATTCGTACCCCCAATCTTTCATTGGGCCACATTATCGTGGGAGAGGAGGACTAAGAAATGCGCATTTACTGCACCGAGTGCTACGCAGAATTGATGGTACTACAAGAAGACATGCGCTCGAATCTCGATGGCTGGCACGGTTAGCTCGTGGGTGCTTCTCGCAGCACTGATTACGTTGTGATAGCTGACACGGGAGGCTGACCAAGGGGAGCGTCGGGGACGATGCTCGAAAGAAGAGAGGGGCTGTGTAATACTTTGTTTGTTCGAACTGCCGGTTTCGGTCACTTGGGTGGCCATATTGTACTAGCTGGTTGGACGGCCTTTGGGCCGTGCCAACAGCCCCCAAGCCCTCTGTTTCCAGAGTATATATTCTGCCCCAGTACTTTGCCTTCTTTTACCTTAAAGGGAGTCTCGGTACGCTACAATGACAGTTTTTGATCCTACTAACGAAAAAAACTGGGCCAGCTCTTTTAAATGCCATTCCTGTTCCGTAAAAGGGGCGAAAACGGAAAAGTGATCTGCAATATAATCAGTAAAAGAGTAGTGCATGCAGGAGGCTGAATATCGTAGGGATTAGATGCTCACAAACAGACCCACAAATAAGAATGAATCTGTGCTTTCAAATACCATGGCAATTAAAAGGTGGCTAAATTTAGCAAAGGATTATTCCATAAAATGGAAAGCAGGTTGTTATTTAAAAAGCTTGTGTAGTATGTTAATTATTTGTTCAACTCCCGCTTTGGGTGACGGGCCACATAAACTTCCCACTGCCAGGCAATACCAGTAACATCAGACTCTTCCGTACGTTGACAATACATGTTCTGCTCTACTGTTACCGCCCTTCGCTTTCAAGAGGGCCTCCATCTTATTGGATATCTACCCTAACTTCTACTGATAGGTGATGACCCTCAATGAGGTTGAAGAAGGGCAAATAATGCCCATGGGAGGATCTCTGACTATCCCTAACAGAAGGGTTATAAATGATGTCTGCCGCCAGCAACCACTCTATTCCCTTGTTCAGCAGAAGTGTTATTAGCAATTGAAATGACACTATCTGTGAGCCATCTGGAAAAGTCCGTTACAGAGCCGTCTACAACATTTATATGAAAATGTCGATTAAGTGAACACGCGATCCATCTTCCACCTCTCTACTAGCTGAATAAAACCCAGAAAGATATATCTACGTAGTACTAAAGTGAGAGCTGCGCGTCAAGGATGAACAGATGCAAAACCTCATCTCCAAGAGACCAATGTTAAAACCCGTCCTTTGTTATGTGACCCTTTTTCCAAGCTAATGTTCCTATTACTGGCTATGGGCACGCATGATGGCCAACACATTCCCCGATGACTGACACGGTTGGTTTGTTGATGTTTTGCTTACAGCACCGACCACGTTGTAATAGCTGATGTCTGGGATGACACGCAGAAGAGGAGAGGGGCTAGGTATTACACTGGCTGTTTGTTCAACTTTCGGTTTGGGTAATGGACCATTGGGGTGCTTTGCCATTGAACTCTCACAGGGCAGCCTGGCTCTCGGACCATGCTGGGGGCCCCCAGGGCCTTCGGTACTTCGATAATACATGTATTTTACTGGAATGCTATGTCTTCTTTCGTCTTCGGGGATGTCGTGGGGAGCTAAACTTGTAACCAATTTCTAAAGAGGTTCGCCAACTCGAAATAAGTGCTACTGGAGCCAACCCACATGCATGTGACTTAAGGTTTCATTTCCTTCCATGCGTTCCCACTACTGCAGCGAAGAGAAATCAGTGCATCTCTGAGAGCACTCGAACAGAGCCTACTTTTGGGCAAACTCAGTAGAGTAAAAAGTGTTTGGCGGAGTGGGAATGAGAGATCTTACGAGAAGAAAAATACCTTTTAGTGAAAATTTTAAACCATTCCTACTCTGAAACTTGTTTGTAGCACAATGATTAAGTGCTTACTTTAAAGCAATTTGTCATGTCAGCTGAAAAGTAAATTACAAGGTGATGCTATTAAGGTTTATTCGAGTACGCTCTTTCTTACATCTAAAAAGCTGACAGTTGTCAAAGAATGCAATCAACTTTCGCACCACCAACTCGGAGACGTTCTAGCTGCTGAGGAGTAGCTCATTCTGATAAGGAAGAGAAACAACGGAGGGGAGGATGCCTTTAAGCGTTAAATATTTCATTGAATCACAGTCACCACTTGTTTATGGAACAAACACAATCGCTTTTGTCGCCTCAATGCACCTAATTGTGAGTAAACAGATTGATTGAGTGTGTGACAGGACCGGTGGTAGTGGAAATAAGTACGTCTGTTGCAGTTTTGAACAGCAAATCAATTTGTCAGGTCGGTAGCATTACACTGGAACAACAAAAAGGCCTGATCTGCGGTGGTCAAATTTTCTCCAATAAGCCGACAGTGAACATGAAAAACAACAGTGGTATTATGTGGCTCTCTCCACGGCCCCATTTTTTTCACGAGCAACCATTAACAAGAGAACGTCTATGAGGTGATTTTAAGTTTTGGCTGTGTCAGGCTGAGCTCACCTTGAAGTAGTCCATGTAGTTGAGTTGGCTGTGAGGCGTGGGTTCGAGGAAGACACGCAGAACACGTGGTCGCGTCGGGTTCTCCGCCACACAGTGCAGGAAGTGCTCATTCGCCATGGCAATGGCCTCGGAGACAGGTCGACTGATGCCGGTGAGTTCGAGGCTCTGGTACTTCGAAAACTGTAGGATGGCTGACTCACCGCCTCCGCGAAATAGTGGTGGGTAAAATTGGTAGTATTCTAACATCTTTGCTGCAACTTCGACTGAGGTCATTTCTATCAGGGCCTAGAGCGGCACAGTTATCCAGAGTCATCCCTGAACCCACCATACTCACACAGAACGGATTATTTCGTTTGGGCCAACCGTGATACAACATTTTTTTTAACTACAAAGACTGAAGTGCCCGAATTGTTAGATACTCCAATGTGATTTAAAATGAGCAATTCAAAAGGCAATATTGGTGTTGGTTGAGCCACTTTCTTTGCAGCATTTCTGAAAGGTCAATCGTTTTGTAATTAACATAACTGGCAATCGCATGCCAAGCGATGGCGAAAGCTTCGGACTGTGTGAGGTTATCAAGCTTTCTGCTTTTTCATGTGAAAAAGAACCACTTAAAGGCTTGCACACATTGAGACATTGTGAACCACCCATATGAGGTATTATCTTATCTTATTCAATTTAAAAACAGACAACAAATTTGTGAAATCGAGCAGCATCTATCAGACATATTAAAGGTTGCTTGCTAGATTAGTCGCTCAGTCCCTTCTCCCGACTTCAAAGCCCAAAACAACCTGATTAAAGCAATTCGCAAATGGGATAAGTAAATGAGCAAATCCTAATGACAAAATCTACTTAAGCAACACCTCGTATGCATAAAGCCCACAAAAAAATCCATAAAATGAGACTTGAATAGTGCAAGTAGGGGCTGTTAGGCTCCATCGTCTGGAACTAAACCAAAATTTATGTCCAACCATTCCCCTTGTATACTTCTCGCTAGCACAGAAACAAGTCGAAGAGAGTTTGTTAGTTTTTTTTTCACCAGTAATAACAAACGTAATTTGTACCTTGAAGCAATTTTTGGGTGACAAATTAATCCTTTTCAAAAAGTCAAAGCGTCTGCGCCCCAAGTATGCCGTTTCTTACACCACTGAGGATTGTTTTGGAGGCGTTATTAAATTATTCAAAGTTGGCGTTTTTACAGCCCGTAACTCAATTACTTGAACCTACACCTAGTGCAAGAGGAGAGGATGCTTTTCTGTAGGAATGTTGTTACGAGTGTAAATGTGTCCGCTTGCCAGTTGACTTCCGCCCACTTTGGGAGTGATAAACATTTGTAGAATGTGGGGCTAAATGTCATCCCCATTAAATTTCCCCCTAAGTAAAAGCATCCTCCATGTTGATTGCCCTTTCAAATGCAATCTACTGACCCCAAAGTCCTTGTCAGAGTTGACTGCACCCTAGTATCTGATATAAATCTTCTCGAACCCGAGACGGGATGACCGTTCCTGGCCCTTCGGCTGACACGAGTTTTAGTGCTTTCGTACTCACCTTTCAAACGTCGTGCCAGCATTTCAAGGTATCTGCACTAACACCGAAAAAATGAAGTAGTTTTGCAAAATGGGGTTTTCTTAGTTCTAAATTATTTTGAAGATTAATTTGCTACAACACGTCCATAGAAGATTCGACCTCGTCCCCCTAAAATGAAACCCGCCTTTCTAGCCAGTACCTAACCAAAAGCCAGAAACATGCAGGTGAGGTTAAGGGCCCGACGCTTAGTCGCCGTACCATCCACGTTGCTACCAAGGTGGCTTGAGATTTATCCACGATAGTTCTATCTCTTTAAATGATTTTGTTAAAAATTATATTTTGCCGCACTACTGCCTTTTTTCACTAGCGAATTATGAAAATTCAACACTTGGTAATCAAACTTCAAAGCTAAATCACGTAGCAGGGCTTAAAAAAGCTCTACAACACGTGTCGTAATGTAACAATCCCTCGTGCCTTCATTGCTCAAACCACTACTTGAGGCGCGATCGTGCTATTTTTGGACGCATATAAACAATCGGACACTCACCTGGCCTGTCTTCTTTGTAAGGACGAAATTCGCGATCGGTCCGAACGGCATTGCCAGTTTCACAATTTCGGTTTCTGTTGTGTCCGCAGGCAGTCCACGAATGTGTAGCACTCGAGATGGAAGAACGTAGGACGCCATGGGCACGCCTTCCACCCTTGGCTAAGTAGAATGAATGTTGTCAAACTACTAAGTTGCGCTCACACCAAAACCCATGCATAATCTGATCTGCAGTTTTAATGTGCAATGAAGTTGGCTCTGCTTTCAGAGACGAAGTTCAAGACTTCTTGAAGTGACTCTTCCGCCCTACAGATGCCCTCATGAAATTTACTCAGTCACAGATCATGCTGCACAAAGCTTTTTTCAACATTCTGACAGACTTTCCCATCGTCAAAAAAAGGAATGGATCCCACTGGGACTTATTTAATCCTCCGATAGAAATGCTAGAATGTAATTTAATTGCCCGTTATTTATTCAACACTCCTTATCTTCAAGCAAGCCCTTAAAATGGTGAACTTAAAAGGAAGGAAGCAACATATAGCCCATTGAACCTGGAATTAGTGAAAAATTCCAAAGTATTCTTCTCTGTAGTCAATCCAGAATTTTTAATCGCAGTTTCAGGACGGAGACGCTGCAGAGGTATCAATGGTGGTGCCATCGTCTGAGGACAGTGATGAGGAAAATAATCGCCTTATCGGTGTCTTAAACTCTTAGTCTCGCTGGATTTGTTCCCATTTAAAAAGACACTTAAACTAACCAAAATTAGTTCTAGCTATGTGTCTCCACAGAATTACAGAAACAAGCCTTGCCCTGCCAACTTGTCCAGGATACAAGCGGGTTAAGGTGTCACGATCTGTTGGTGTCAATCTTGAATGCCGCTGATGATTTCGATCGTCCCTTTACTTGGAAACCCAGTAATATAGCGGCTCGGAGGGTTTAAACCATTTGATTCAGTTCCGATTGTGAACCGCTGCATTGAAAGCCACTGCACTGATTCGAGGTGTAGACATGCGGCATTTGCTGGTCCGGCCGCAAGCAAACAATTTACCAAAATGATTAATGCGTAACATAAGGCGGGTGATTCGAGGATATCCGGTCTCTGATGCTATGATTCACTCCTTTGGCTGCAGCATCGCCTCAGACCATCGCCAAGTTTCTGAGCATCTAGCGACACACACACACACACACACACACACACACACACACACACACACACACACACACACACACACACACACACACACACACACACACACACACACACACACACACACACACACACACACACACACACACACACACACACACACACACACCTAAAAGGAGGCGTCTTCTCATCAACTGTCAAAACGCTCAGTTTAGCATTTAGAGACGAAATATTCCACCAATTGCATTTGAATGTAAGAAGGAGAAGAGCAATTTTCATTAATCATATTAATGGTTGTTAAATTTCTGTGTAATTTAGGGAGAAATAGGCATGACAGTAAGCACACAACCTACCCTTTTGGAGGCGACACTAAAGGCTTCGCTTGTGGTGTTGAAACTTCGTTTCTAAAATGCAAGAAAATAGCCATTGCTGTAATTTTATATTGTGTCGGCTTACCCCATGTCTGTTTGTAAAATATTTCGCCGTTTTTCTATTAGTAGAAATAAAGCGAAATTAGCCTTGAGCCTCAAATAAGACCATGGCCGTCTAAAAGTTGCTTAAGTGGGGTAAACCCTCTAGTCGCTTTGAAATAAGTTGCGATTTTTCATCCACATGCCATGAGAAATGCAAATTAATTCACCCTAAACATCGATTACTTTAAAAGTTCTGCATTCAATGGAATGATAAAATCGCCTGTCGAATTACGAGGTGAAGATACAGCAACCCCCAGTAGAGTGAACTCAACACTGTGGTCGTAGCTTCGAATGGGGATAGTAGAATACCAAGCTACTAAATCGCCGTGTTCAGACATCTTTGTGGACTCAACTACAGTGTTTCTTCAATGAAGTCTCCCCTATGGTACCACCTTATCATCATGGATATGATAAAAATTTTTTGGTGAAAAATAGCAAGTGAATTAAATCTAACTATCGTTTGCAACTTAAAAACACGAAATTTGTCGGATCAAATGTGGTGCTGAACGGCACAATAGAATGCACAGTTCATTTATAAAAACGTTAGTTGAAACCTTGAGTGAAGAAGCCCCAGGACCTGTGTGATTGAAAGTTCAATGTAGTGAGGTGACCTTTTCCTTTCGCGTAATTGTGCTGTCTCAAATGAAACTACTGTCTACGATGGCCCAAAAAAGTTTATGCCACACTTTCATGGCTAAGTGGAGGCGGTGGGAAGTAAACAGAGCTTACGACAAAAACAAGTAAAATGACCTCTGGTAAGGCAAAATATTTGGTGCTTGAAAGCATTGCCCTCCACCCACTTTCATACAAATAAAATTAAGCTTTTAAATTTTATGACACAATTTTTCTGCTTATTTAAACCCAAAAGTTGGTAGCTAAATCGAAAATTTAATAGCAGAACTTTGAACACTATCACTTTGACACCATTTGTGACAAAGACCACAAAAGGACTTGTTGAACTATGGAGTAGTTTGAATTCTCAAACACAGCACAGAATAATAAGCATTTTTGAAATCAACTTAGGGAGGGAGAAGTCACACACCCTCAGCCCATAGCCAGTAGCCGCCAGATAGAGGAGGCGGTTCAATAGGAGATTGTCTGACTGTCCAGGATGGATGCCGGAGCCGAAGACACGACCCAGAGACAGATCCAGTGGCTTCACCCCGTCCGGTGCGAGAAACATCTCCGCTCACTCGCTGTGGGTCACTGAGTATGTGTGTGTGTGCTTGTGCGTCCGCCCTCACATACACAGCCACGCGAGGGACAGAACAAATCACTCTCCCAATCGGCGGCCGCGCTGCTATTGGCCAACTCGGGGCGTATTACGAGTGGCGTGCATCACGAGAGGAGATAGGATGAGAGTGGAGGTTGTGTGTGTGTGTGTGTGTGTATGTGTGGAATGGGAAGGAGTTGGACAGAAGGCAACACTGCAAGGATTTTACCTCTACATTGCCACATGAAAAATTACTTTGCTCGCACCCTCCGCCGATCCACACAGACTGACTGTGATTTAATGCCACTTGCGTGAACTTTCCCCATCTTCGGCCCGCTGGCGCTACCCATGCTTTGGTTTGCCTTGTAACATGGAATGCACAATTGCAGCTTACAAAGTGCCACTTTCCCCGTAATATTGCCATGCATTCGTCTTATCGAAGGCGTGCATTCTAGACCCAGGCCTAATCTGCGGTACCGTACTCTTCACGAGCCCTCATGAGTCCACGTGTATCATCCAAGTGTTGAGAATAGCATAGCCGAACCCTACTAATCTAGTTTATTAAATTTCAAATTACAGTTCATTCCCCTGGGATTGGTGTAAATGTTGTCCATGTTACAAAATGGCTGACGCTGAGGGAGTCATTTTTGTCGGCTGAAGTGCTCCAACCGCTAGCCACTATGATGGCAAGTTAGGTGAAGTAACATGCCTAGGCCTTACATCTTCTCCCTCTTTTAACAACAATTAAAGAAGAGGCAGCCAAAGCAGTGATGATCAGACTAAAGTTTAGCGTTCTAATACATTCCTTGGAGCAATAATGCCATAAATTAGGACATTTCCTCATTCCTTCTGGCAACCCCGTGTCTAATTTCACTCCATTAAACCAAGGGAGGGAATGTTGGAAATATTCTATTTCTCATGCCAATCCATTTCCGGCTCAACTCAAGAGGATTTTTTGATTGCCTGCCCTATTTAACCAAGACGAAAGGTAACAATGAGAATTTGTCTGTAATCCATTTTGAATTCCTAAAAGCAAACAATTTTTTACGCTTATCTTACCTAAGGTAATTGTTCCCTAATTTTTCATGCTTGTTCGACTTTTATACGACTAAAACCTAGCCTACTTAAGTGTAGTCACTCGACTTTTCAAATTGCTTCACGAAGCTCATGCGTTTTTGCCCAGACGCCTCTAAACAAAAACACATGATGCACCAAAGATATCAAAATTAGGTTTCGCATTTGAGGGTGGTTTATAAAATGTGACTACCTTGACGTTGCAACGCACTTTTTTTGATATCCGATGTTTACACAGCATTTTCAGTTGGGAGAAAATACATGCAAAAGGTGCATAAGTATTGCCTCAACTGGTCAGGTTAATTTTTCTTAAACATTAGCAATGGACATCCGAATCAAGAGCTCACACAGCATACGCTTCGGGAAATTCTTCTCTTGGTTGTATTCGACCAGGGTGCGGCGGACCCCCCGGTCGCCTTGGTAAATGAAAAGAGGCTTGCGGTGAATTATCCCCTAAAGATAAGCATTGATGCACTATTATCAATAGCAGCCTTTGCTTAGATGAACATGCTTTGTTCGTGCACAAAGTGTTACACCAAGGCGTCTGGCTAATTAATGCCTAAAGCACCCACTACGCTTTTTCTTCAGGTGGCCTGCTTAAAGAGCGTTCTGTAATCTTTAGTTAGACGTGGGATGTTGCGAGAACAATGTCTCAAAGAAAGTTTGCAGAGCATCCGTTTTTGTTTCTTTTAGTTTGAAGCAAATTCACAGATGAGGTCTTCCCCCGTTAAGGGCTGGGTGCCGTTGGGTAGTTCTCATCAAATGGGTTCATTTCCTCCGTATATAGATTGCTACAACTATTGTCAACATACCTAGTTTCCGTCGCATCAACATTGCTGAGAACAAATTTATGACCGCTCCCAATTTCCTCCCGTTATTATGGTGGAAGGCCTACAATTTGAACGGAAGGCGGTGTTAGCTTTCGATGTTCAAAATGCAATGCAAAATCCAATAAAATTGCTTCATAAAAGGTAAAATCGCATATTTATCGGCCGGTGTCTGAGAGTACTATGCGTCATTGCTGACAAGCGTGTACCTCCTCATTTAGGTGAATTCAAGTTGTAGTCATCGGATAGCATCGTAAGGTTATTGAAACCGTTAACCTTTCGCCAGAGTAACACTGGTTTTTGAAATGCCAAGGTTGCATAACACTGACATTTTAAGCAACTCCGCGTTTTTTACTATTCCTCGGTTTCCCATCTGTTATGTGATCGTCTGTCAAGCCAACCGTGCACATGTTCCAAGGTCAGCTGTTCTGCTGCAGCCGCGTTTCCCTCCGGGGTCGGAAACAACCGCCCTCCATCTCTCCCTCCATCCCTCCCTCCATCCCTCCCTCTCTTCCGCTCTCCCGAGATGTGCAGATTTGTCTGCGAATTTGCACGTTTTGTACGACAGAGCGTCAGAATTGAGAGGGAAATTAACTTTTTTAATTCAAAAAAGGAATGGCACCTCATGCGGTTTGCGGGACACGAAAACATCCCTTTTACCCGTAACCTTGCCCAACCGAAACACCCTTCCAAGTCGAGAGAAATTAACAGCCTTCTCCAAGACAACTTGGACTGCAAATACTTTCTTTTTACCCGTGGAAAACAGGGTGAGTGTAATGTAAATGCTAAATATTATGAGAGGTTTAAACTACGATTGTGGCTAAAAAATTAATGAAGCGTCAATGTCAGAATGCGAATAGTACTTTTGGTGCACTGATCAGCGAGTAAAAAACTAAATATTTTGTACTTTGGCGCAATGATTTTAAACGACTATGGAGACCATTTTTCTAACTAAACACAGCTTAACTACAGCCAATGTCTGGCCATTCGGGTAGTGGTTTCACGATGATTATGGAGGCTTGTTGATAAATTGGGTAGCATTTTTGACAATTTTGACCTGTCAAGGAGTGCCGATCTTTTGGGGACACGTCACAGCGTTGGCAAATGAAACCGCCGCATTTGAAGTGACTATTTGCACGATTCCACATTTGCATACCTCCCCTACGCCTTTCATTTGAGGTGGTGCTATTCACGACAACGATGGCACAATATCTAGCAGTTCATTTCTACCTTGGCTTTTACTCCTCAGCAATTGTCTAATGGAATTTCATGTAGCCACCATGAACTAATGTCGGGATGCGTCACCAACGCTTGTTCGGATCGGACTGAGTGCTTCAACCACCGCTAAAAAAAACCAAACAAAAGTGATTATCCTCAGACCAAAAGCGTACTGCATCGGCGCGTCATACAATTTCAAACTCAATAAATCTGTTCGCCACACGATTTAACGCAAGGTCACGCGTCACATGTTTGTGACACCTGAACGACGTAAGGAACTAGTACCATTCCATGCACCTGTTCCAAAAAAGCTGATTTTAAACAAAGTGTTCACTGGGAGAACTTAATATCTCAAATTTAACAAAAATGCTTTCTCGAACTGCTAACTATTGCAAGCCATCAAGCCTCAATCCAGAATCATGAGTCGTTCACAGAATTCCATTCACCTTTTTTACGCCACAGGCAAAACCACTTGTTCCAGTTTTTTATGTACATAAAGTGGCGATGAAGGAAATCTCCTTCATCACTTATAAGTGTTCCATACGTTGTCCCGTCCACTATTGCACATTTTGAGGTACCCATGTGGCTTCAATTGCGGTTAGTATTGTACAATCAGAGAACTTAAAATATTAATTATCACCAACTGTGCTGGACCTATTTCACAGGAGGTTGAAATGTCACAAATAAATCTACATAAGAATCAAGTCCCTCCCTTCATATACATACACACACATGGACACACACAGGGGGAAATGGGTTACAATCTCCTTTTGGCAACGTGGGAATTGTGCCAAGCTAATTGCAATAATCAATTTGAGGAGTTAATAAGGTCCTCTATTTTTGCGACGCCAAAGGAAGAGAGAGGCGGGTTATGCCCCACTATATTCTGTTCTCCCAAGCTTCACACTTAAGCGACTCCATCAATTGCCATTTGTGAGGAAGAAGCGTTTCCTAGGAAAACGAACAATTAAAACCATGTGGTTAGCAGTCGAAAAGTTGGCCTTCATTGGTGTGAAAATTAGAATTAATTTCATTTTCTTCACGAAAATTCACCCTAGCCTCCCTTATTACCAGTGGCATATGCGCAAACCTGAGCTACCTGCTGAAAGATGAAGAGATAAAATGATATAAGGAGAACTGAGCAAGGTGCAACAAAACCACACTTTTGTGGGTAAAAATAACATTTACCACTTGAGTCAGAATATTGAATGAATTAGTTTACAGCCTCCTGTTGACAATGCGTTCTCTTTCGGTGACTGCCGAAAGTTTGCTCCAAATTACTTAAACTTGCTGAGGTAAGGACTGGCTTCTTGACATGAGGACAGACTGTTTATCCTACACTTGTAAATCCAGTAAAACCAACCACCACGGAGAGGGTCACCATCATAGCCTCCATTGTTAACAAATTATTTTTTAATCTGCCCTTAGCAAACCGATAATTTTACATACCAGTAGCCTCAGTGAGACTTTAATACATTCGAAGAGGGAAAGGCGGCAGATCATTAGAAAAGGAGGAGGTAAAATGACTCAACGGGAGTACAAATGTTGCTTTCGAACATTAGTGAAGAAGTGGCTTCTTAATAGCTGGATTGCGCCACGCGGCGGGACTCTCTTCAACGGTGCCGGTGGCGTGACAAACCAGAGGTACGTTAGACCGCATTGGCGCATTTTAAATGCTGCTGTTTTGAGTTTTGCAAAATTTGCAAAATCTACTTGCTAGTCTGCATAGATGATTGTGGCGACTCATTTTAGGAAAGAGGTGGTTGCTGCCAGCGAAAAGGGTGAAATTAACTACATTCATAGGTAATGCATAGGCAATTTCTAGCAGCACATTTAAGTGGAACGGCGAACCGTTATGTTTACTCAAAATACATTTAATACTATTCGAATAAATGCATTCGATGCGACATTTGTTATCGTAGGTAGGTGTTTACAACAGTTTAGCTTAAGATTTTACCAGCTTTATCAACACCCATCCAGTCGAACGTTGGTGCATGGATGAAGCCATCGCCTATGTTTTTTTCCTGCACACTTGTACATTATTTCACTGGATCAGCTTGTGTTTGTGCGCATCATCGTTCCCAGATTGGATTGATTCTTGGTTCCCATCTTCATCGTCAAATACGCTGCTGGGTCAAAGGTAACATCTCATCTTAGTTCTGCATTTTCGCCTTGAATCCGTGTGAAATTTTGCCTGCATAACTCATTTAATGCTCGAGAATTGCTGCACAATGGATGATTACTTATAACATTACAGCGAGTGCAGATCAGTTGAAATTGTATTTGTACTAGGTCCAACGCCAAAGGAGGTCATCCTCACAAGCCCACTTAAAACAAGGAGCAATTCCTGGGACAACTGTGTGTTAATATCAGCTATGTTAGAGTTTTTGATTTGCTGCTGTAAAGCTGTACAGCCTAACAAGACTTTTCTTGCCAGGCTGAACAAACATGTTCCCAATTTGAGTCGGTACAGAACTGAAAATCCCAGTACGTGCAAGCGTGCTTAGGTGTACGTGTTTAGTCCAAGGGAGAAACAAATGCTTCTCCTTGCCTCCTTTAACTAAACTGCTTGGGAATGCCTACCATTTGCCCTGGCAGCCCTCTGATATTGGCTTCACTGTCGGCCTCCAGGTTGTCTTCAGCATGATGGGCCTTGAAGGATCAGTGCGTGTTTAAAGGGGGGGAGGAGGTAGGTACCACTGCATTCCTTTGTAAGCCAACGCATATGCTGTTGGCATTACATCAGGCACAATAAGGGGTACAGCGATCGCAAATGCCCATTTTCAATTGTAACCGCATTCCTATTGGCTTCGGTCTTCATCGAATTTTATTAAGTTAATTACATTCGATACATTTGCCATTGTGAACACTTATTAAAATTTGCTTCAAAATAAAATTCACCAGGCTTTAACTCGAAGTTATAAAAAGTTTCAACTAAATGGTGTTAATAGATGGCCCCAATTGCCTACTGAATAATATAATGCACCAAAGTAAACCACTTATGGGGTTATTACATTACCACGCATAAGTAAAGGATGTGCCTGTTGCTAATTTCATTGGTTTTAGAAGACCAAGTTACCGATATGTGGGAATAAATAGGATCAAGCTGCGAAATGAGCATATATGCAAAAAGGCTGTCAAAAACCATGTAATACTTTGTTTGTTTGAACTACCAGTTTCGGTCACTTGGGTGGCCATCTTGTACTAGCCGGTTAGCCAGCCTCCGGGCCGTGCCAACAGCCCCCAAGCCCTCTGTTTCCAGAATATATATTCTGCTCCAATATCATGCCTTCTTTTACCTTAAAGGGAGTCTCGAGACGCTACATCGGTGGTAGCGGAAAGCGGACCCGACTTTGATGGATTTTATCCTGCTCCATGTCGCTTCTGGCAAACTTTGGCGGTGTGAAAGAAGTGCATGTGCTATGGATGGGAGAACCTCAGGTATCTCGTAACAGAAGGACTGAGATCGACGTCCAGCTTCGGCATCTCCCTCTTTCTCGTGTTCTGCAAGGAAGCTATTAACAACTGAAGCGACACTAGCCGTGAATTCCAAGTCCAGTGCAACTGCCAAGAAGGATCAGTGACGTTGTGTTCAAGCATCCTCTATAAGCTCTCTCTCTCCTCTTCTCAGATGTAGAATGTGCAGGACGCCATTCGATAGCATCGTTTCATGCTTTGTACACTTGGATCACAATCAACAGATGTAGAATGTGCAGGACGCCATTCGATAGCATCGTTTCATGCTTTGTACACTTGGATCACATGCATCCCGTTCCTATGAGGCCCGGTTGCCCCATTCGCTCAGGGTCTTACGATACCCTCGCGTTTCTTCCACGGCATCAGAGAAGCCTGGAATCACAGCATGTGTTGTGTGTGCCTTCATTCGTCCAAAAACTTGGATTCGTATCCCCATCTTTCATTGGGCCGCATTATCGTGGGAGAGGAGGACTAAGAAATGCGCATTTGCTGCACCGAGTGCTACGCAGAATTGATGGTACTACAAGAAGACATGCGCTCGAATCTCGATGGCTGGCACGGTTAGCTCGTGGGTGCTTCTCGCAGCACTGATTACGTTGTGATAGCTGACACGGGAGGCTGACCAAGGGGAGCGTCGGGGACGATGCTCGAAAGAAGAGAGGGGCTGTGTAATACTTTGTTTGTTCGAACTGCCGGTTTCGGTCACTTGGGTGGCCATCTTGTACTAGCCGGTTGGACGGCCTTTGGGCCGTGCCAACAGCCCCCAAGCCCTCTGTTTCCAGAATATATATTCTGCCCCAATACCATGCCTTCTTTTACCTTAAAGGGAGTTTCGGGACGCTACAAACCATCTCATCCAAATGAACGTCAATTTCAAAGTGGAAATAAAAATTACTTAATTCCTCATCCTGTACACAGTTAAAAGCCGATTTCATTTAAAGGGCCTAACTTAAGCAATCAGTATGTTTAGTCGTCAAAAACACAAAGTTCGCTTTTTACAAGATCCATATTAGCAACTGCCAAAAAGTCTTTTTACTAACATACACGGAGGAGGACTCAACAAAGTAATGAATATTGCAAGTCTTCATCACGCATATTTTATAACAATTGTTCTTCAATTCATTGTCACTGTCACCTTTGAAGGCGAGCATTTAAAATTGCAGGCACTATCGTGATTTCTCTTAGTGAAAATGTGAATACTCTTACCAAGTGATTTTCCGCTTTCCTTAACCTTGAAAACTGTTTGTTGCAGCATATCTTTAACCCGCTACAGTCAGAATTTGTTTGGTGTGGATCTGGGGATGCAAAAGAGGGCGTGGAAGTTGCGTAAGCTCGTCGGTTTCGTGCCTGAAAATGTATATTTTGCCTCGAGGACTTTTTGGTATCCATGCTGCGATTTTTGTGCACGTTGGAATTCTTGCAGATGTCTTCTTTTGCGAGACCTTTAACTTGTTATTACCATTCAAAATGGATAATTCTTAAAGTTGCACAGGATTCCTTCCTTTGAACTCGTCTTAAAATTTGTTACCTGATCAACATCCTATGTATTAAATTTAGGAGTTAAGGGTTTGTAATTTTGTGCCGTACAGAAGGGTCTATATTTTGATTTCTAAGTGTACTCCGTGCATGTGCTCAGTACCTAGGGTAAATTCGCATTCCTTTCTTTGACGCCTTTTTTTAAATTTGCGATAGTGTGTGTGCGCAGTGGTTCCGTGAATTTGAAAGGTAGCGCATGCCTTCTTGAATTCCATTTTCGTGATTCCTTTAGTTCATAAACCTTCCCTAAAGCTGGGGCCTGGTTCTCAAAAACTGGGATAATTTTTAGACAAATAGATGTTTTGCAAATCGTTTCTGTCCTCTTTAAGCCTCATGGTCATGGCCTAGTGGCTGCGATGTAAGTTAAACGTTGATTGGTCATTCTGACGATATTTTTGTAGACTCACTCATAAATTTGCTGGATCTACTTGTCTGATTGGCAGAAGTGTTTTATTTTTGAGGTTTTATTCTCGAACAAGGTATTTGTAACGATTTGCTGTTAAAATTCATCTCAACGTACTTTTGTTTTCATAGACAGCGCCACAGGTGTGGTTGTAGTCAAGTTTTATAACTATTCATGTATCCGGACTATCCGTGACATAATTTAACATATCAGGTAGCATTTAACAGTTAGTATCCAACAGATATGGCCACCTTTTGACGCAGAAATAAGAATGCTGGATTTTTTTTGTATGGAGTGTACTCAAAGTGGATTGATTGTATTTACAGTATCCGTGTCCCTTGTTAGCATTTTGTGGTAACTTTCGCAAAGGCGTATGTTCCGTCGCCTGTTCCATGAGTTTTCCGCCATAGGAACCTTCGCATTTTCATTTGATACTTTTAACCGTATCTATTAACTAAGGTGCTTGTGCCGCGGCGCAAAACAATTCACGATCCATGCAGAATAACCTTTGAAAAGAGGATTGTGCGTGCAGCAAAGTAACTAGTTGATACGTCGGTAGAAATTTAAAAGGATGTGTTATCTGTTCTGCCTATCTGAAGTATCCAGGTTCTTGTTTCCCCTTGCTCAATAATACTGACCTAACACGGATAAGTAGTTACGCTGTTTTACACTAAAATTTAGAGGAATTCGTAGCGCATGTTCCAGGCGCAGTGACCACATTGGCGTTGGGTCGAAAATCGGCGCGAGTGATGGCCACGGGCGGGGAGGACCGACGAGTGAAGCTGTGGGCAGTGGGTAAACCAACATGTATAATGAGCCTCTCTGGGCATACCTCCTCCGTTGACGCCGCTCAATTCAGTCCAGACGAGGACTGCGTGGCCGCCGGCTCCCTCTCCGGCTCTATTCGCGTTTGGGATCTAGAGGAGGCCAAGTGTAGGTTCATTCTCTCCCTTCCTTCTCTGCTACTTTTTCTCGTTTAAGTCATCACGCGCTTTTTCCTCAGCCTTATGATCTGGATATGTTTCTGTTTTTACTTCTCTTACCCTATGGCCCTTAAGTTGTCCTTAAGCATAAGATACGAGCCTGGCAAACGCTCTATGTTTGGCCAACGGAAGGGCTGCGGGATTTGTACCATCCAAGGTGTGTAAATAATCCCATCCCAAAGCACAGAAGGTAGAAGAGGTTACTTAGTCATACGTGCAATTAAAACAAATGTCGTTCTTATTTTCGACTCTTGTTTCAAATGCAGTTTCTGATGCTCTACTTTGTCACCCTTTTGCTTTGAATACCATGGGTCACTCAATAGTAAGAGTTTCGATGATATTGCGAGATTGTTTCGCAGAAAGAGTAGCTCTAGCTTTATCAGTGCTATTGTGAGTCATAAGTTCCTAGTTTATTTCTGTTGGACAATCTGTCAGGATGAGATTGTGTCCTACAGCGACCGCTTTCCATATGCTGGTCGGTTTTCATGGAATTGTTTTTAAAAAAATGCTATCGTTAACATTGTTGCATTTCTAGTATATGAACGTAAATCACTGCGCTTTTAGTCATAAAGTAGGTGGTTCTTCAAAAACGACCTCGGCACATGCTGACCTGGTATCGTTCCATCACTACCTGTCATACAGAGCTCGAAATTGAGGTTCTTGCGTACGGACGGTGTGGTTTCGACAGCCATTCTGTTTCGAGTCTCTACGTTCTTCTCCGTTCGTAGCAGATGTTATCCGTGGTATTCCGCTGTGGTATTTAACTGTTGAAAAGTCTAATTGTCGTTCTTTGAGCTCCCCTCAATATAGCGTCAACTGTTGAAGTTCGATACACCATAGGACTGGCCCTATTGCCCGACCATGGGAGGTTAAAGAGGTTCACCTAATTGCGGATATAATTAATGTATTCTACTGCAGTCCCTTTAACTCATGCTCTCCTTTGATCCAGTGGCTCGCGCGCTTTCCGGTCACACCGCTTCTGTACAGTCATTGGATTTTCATCCCCATGGAAACTTCATCACATCGGGATCAATGGATTCGACTGTTAAGGTACTCTTCCACCTTTGTTACGTGCTTAATTGCAGATTTTGGTACTTCTATAACGCATATTGGGTCATTCGTGCTATCGCTGCCTTTTACTACTGGCTCTTTGGCGATGTTTTTTCGGAGTGTTTAGTTCATAGTCTGCTGAAACAAATAACGCTCTGCAATTTTTTAAATACTGTATTGAAAAAGAGAATGTTCACGAAATTAACTTTGATTTATTACCATTTGTCACTTCAGGTGCGTATTATCCCTTGAAACATTCTTCCCACCCTCACAGATCCAAACTGAACTTTAATTCCGCTAGCTATCGACATACGCTGTCAGGATCTTCGAGAATAATTAACTGTTCTAGTCTCCAAATAATTCCTTAGCTGGAGTTCTTTCCCTCAAAAACCAGAACCACTGTTCACTAATCTTCATCCCAAGAAGGCTACGCTCCTATTATTACCGATCTATTCCCTACACAATTTGATGTACCCGTTGTCACAAACCGATAAGAATGCGTGTCACATAAGTGTGACGCCGCCAGTGGTTTTAATTGCTTTTAAGAATTTCGAACTGAAACTACTAGCGCTCAATAAAGGGTTGATGACTCTTTCTTTTCTCTATGAACTTTCATTTAAGTTATGGGACGTGTCGCGGAAGGGTTGCATCAACACCTTTCGAGGACACACTGGTTGTGTGAACATGGTCCGTTTCTCTCCCGATGGAAATTGGATTATTTCTGCTGGTGATGATGGTCGCGTCAAGGTAAATGACACTTTCTCTTTTGAATATCTCCTGTTATCTATCCACATTCCTTTCCTGCACTGTATTTAACATGCAGATACTATTTCTCAAACGAATTTTTCATCAAGTTGTTTTAATGCTCAAGTCGCTGGTCTATCTGCCTTTTGTAGTGAAATGAAGTTTACTCGGATTTTATGCCTGATTTCCTATGTCATTTTAGCCTCTCTCCTATGCTACCGATCTTCTATCGCTTGTTTGCGATTGTAACGGAGTTACTTTCAGCCTCCAGTATTTGGTAATGTCTTCGAGGTTAATTCGAGTGATCATAACTGTCGTGCATCGTGTTCTTAAGAAAACCTTTTTGGGCACTTGAACCGTGGGAGACTGAAAAGGCCTGTGTAATCGAGTATGCAAACAGGGATCACATTCCACCCCAACTTTTATCACATGTGGTTTCTTATTGGTGTTTTGTTCACCGTCAGTATTACACTTTTTCAATTCATTTGGCTACTATTTTAAAAATTTGACGCAGGAATTCTAGTGGCATCGTTTCCTGTTCGTTATCTACTTAGACCCTACGAGTCGGCGAGATTTTTTACAGAATGCGTGCCTCCGATGTCGGTTGTTCTATCTACGCCAGTATGCTAGTGGGTATTTTTTTACCATTAATCCTGCACCACCCTCCTTTCTCACCACTTTCAGCAACTTTATTCACCCTTATTTCCTTAATCCCATGGATTGTCATTTCTCTTCCCCTAGTCTAAATCATTAACTACTAATGATCTCTCTCAAGTAGTAGTTGCAATATCCATTTTGACACCTATTTTTTCGCTTTTATTTTGTAACTCACGATCCCTTGCCTTTGAGACAGTTCTACTCCTTCCCTATTCGCACCCCAAACACAGTTATCGCGTTTTCTGTTGCTCCTGGCAACTCTTTTTACCTTTGTTCTGGTACATCCTTGAATGGTTTTGGCTCATCATAAAGCGTCCACTTCGTTTTTTTTTGAAAAGAACCCTATGTAGTGCACATTGGCTTCGGAACGGTGTAGTCTTACAATTGTCTATTTGGCTGCCCGTTCAACTTTGCAACGTCTCAACCCAATTAAAGAAGTGTTGATGAATTCCAATTTTCGGGGGGTGCGATTGTCGTTACTTTGGTTTATTCATAGAATCGAATATGTACTCGCCTTGCAGGAAAATGTTTTGGATCTGTGTTTGGCATTTCGTCATCCGTTCAAGGTTGTATCAATTTTGAATTCATGCTTCAAGTTTTTGTCACTTGCTTATTTGCAATGCTAGTAAGTCTCAAGATGACCTAGTATTTATTACTATCGTGTTAAAGTACATTTCACAGTTTCATTTAAGGGAAAGTTTTTCAAGAATTTTAAATTTAACAGCAAATTCTATTAGGGTAAAGTGACTTGAACCATTTGGCTGAAAGCGGGGCTAAGGTGGAGGAGGATCTGCTTTATCGCGGTGAATTGAACAAACCGAAAAGTTGCTAACATATTGCTATTGTCAGGTGACTGAAAAAGTCCTTCCATCTTTCGGAACAGCTTGCTGTAATGACTTGCTGTAGGTGATAGGGCCTTGTAAAGTGCATGCGACTGTGTGCCTGCATCAGTCTAGCAGTTTAGTACTCTTTGATTGTCTCCGCACTACCGTCCTCTCATTTTCTGCCCTCATGTCCGATGAATTTGATACAAGCTTGCATGTTTTACTGACTAGGTCGAATCCGGTTGCGAATCTGTCGCATACTCTGGTGGAAGGCGTGGTATATGGCAGTGGAACATATCGTTCGGACGTTTGTTCTAAAATGTTGATTCTGGTGATTAACCATCCGAGCTATTACGTTATTGGCACCTTAATTCAAGACGGCCTTTTTAAGAGTAACTTAGTAATGCTTACTATTAATGATGAGATTGTTCTTGTCTACCTGCATTACCTTGGAAAGTTGTAGAATCTGAACAAATGGTTTTCGCATACCTTGTTCTAACGGTAGAGAACAATAAGCTTCAAGGACTATGGACCTGTCCTTTACTTCTTTCACCTAATAAAAACGCGCTCTTGGGAAGGATTTGTGATGAATGGTGGCTTTTGTATTTCACCTGTCACTTTGCGTATTCTTTCAATGGTAGTTCTTTGCGTGAGTGCCACCTTTTCTGGCTATTAACGCTAGACAATCCTATGCTAAATAAGCAGTTGGAGAGCAAAAGTAAAGCACGAATGTTGTCTTGGGGGTCTTTTTCTGCATACACGTCCATACACTCATTTAAACGTTTAACTGGTGTGTAAGAAATGCATTCGCCGTCGATTTATCAGTACGGCTGGTTCATCTCTGGGCAGTCTGTTGTCTCTATTTAAAATGCGCTCACTTTTCTTAATTATAAACTCATGTGAATGATTGCGTTGTGTCCTTTTTCTACAGAAAGGATGGCCTCTCGTGTAGTTTCAAGACAAGCTATACATCATTCATCCGTTTTTCACACGAAGTGTGTGCTTACAGGAGCTATTACTAGGATTTTGGGTCAACATGTTGTGCTCCTTAATGACAATTGTACGGTCATCTTGACTAAAGGTATCTGACATGCCCTGGTTCACGAAATGTGCGCCGCCTGCTGGTGATGGTGCACACCTAGTTAAAATTCCATGCTTTCACTTGAATGCTGGCTCTTATTACCGTTTGTGTAGGTATGGGATCTGGTAGCGGGAAAGCAGTTGGCAGAGCTTTCTAGTCACACAGCACCGGTGACGAGCATCGCCTATCACCCTACAGTGCTGCTGCTGGCCTCGGCCTCTGCAGATCGAACTGTGCGGGTCTTTGACCTCGAGACATTCGCCCAGGTCGCCGTCTCCGGCATCGAACTGGCCGCTTCCGCAGTCCGACGCATTGCCTTCCATCCGGAAGGCCAATGCCTCTATGTCGCTACAACCGAACAACTCAAGGTTCGTACTCCTAAATTGCCTTTTTTACTTGTTTAACTCTCCTCCCCTCCTCTATGAATTCAATCTACTATATTGGCGGCTTTATTAGTACTACTCCTTTCAATCATTCTGCATATTTATAAGCGCGAGTTCTGTGAAGTTGGACACATCATAACCAGTTTTCATTCAACGAATGTGTTAATTTCGATATGCATTTGTGTTCACTCTCAGTTATGGCCTAAAATAGCGTCTCTGATCTTTTCTAGCTTATCTAAAACCCGGATTTGGTATGAGGTCACCATTCATCTTTTTGGAGTTATTCTACCTCTTCAAAAACTTGAATTCTGCCGAGGCCACTGCTTTCCTGTCGTGCACATTCTAACTACTGTATTGATGCTTCTTGCAAATATTAGCTGACGTTTTCATTTAAACTTTCCCAGTGCTTTCACGCAACTACCACTGGAAAATTCAAGTTTTGCAATCGTGTCTTCATTTCTTTCTGGGCATTCGGTTTAGCAACGGGCGGTTGATTTCATTCAGCATCACTGCCACTCAGTTTTCGCTAGGCCTGCACCATCCTCCTTGAGTCACTCCGTTTGCATAAGAACGGCATTTTGGGAGAATGGGGATAATGGCTGCATTTAACATGTCAGCTTAAATCTGTAGTTCACCTATTTTAAACCTCTTTTAATGCTAAGAACACTCTTGAAGGGCTTCACAACTGCTTTTTCTGAAGTGCTTTGTTTTTTCAAAAGCTCCATGCGGAGATTTCTGTCTGCTACTCAAATAATTTCTGCTTTCTTTATTAAATGTTTTCTAGTGATAATCAATTTCCATAAATGCCATTATTATCTCCGTCGAATAGCTCAATCTTCCAACTCTCCTGAATCTCCCTCCATATTGTCCTTTGTGGGTTCAATCTGTCGGATAATACTTGATTTGTATTTTGGTTTTTTGCTCGAGCTTCGCTGCTGCTGGCCAGACAGTTGTTCTTGAACTGGTCAGACTGTTAAGGAGGGCGATTTTGAGTTAAAGATGTTATTTTTACTATGAAATCGGACTTCCATCTTATTTGCGTTTCATTCCTGTCGAGGTCGACAATATCTTTCCCAAACTATGTTAGACTATGAAAACAAAAGGCTGTATTTTAAATAGGTTAACCTAGGTTTAAACTTCACTTATGCTGAATTTGTATTGGCGCTCAGAGTGTCCTTCTAGCGTGTTAATGTGACTCCCTTGTGTCCCATCGAATGCTGCCCTCGCTGAAATCAAATATGGTTTTCTTTGAAAATCGCAAATTTCGATATGTAGTGAAGTATTTACTCCCTTGCTAAGTAGACATGATCCGTACATGGGGTATTTGTATCATAGGCTCTCAGTTTTATTAGTTCTTTTTAAATAGCAATATCATGGATCACTTAATATTCGTATTTGCATGCGTCGTCCTCCCGTGGGGAGTATTACTTGACTTATGCGGTTTTTGATGGGCTCGTTCCATCCTTTCTGAACTATTTCAATCAACCACCAAACTTGATTTTAGGCAAAGCTGTCGGATCCAGTAATTGTGCCGATGTATGCTATCGGGTAATCGCCAAGTCTGCTGCTTTGTAGTTCTCTTCTGTTTTGCCGACACAATGATTTGCGTTCGTATGTTTTGCCACATTTTAGTGGTTATTCGGGTGCGCGAGTTGTTTTGAAAAACGTTGTCGTCCTTTTCAAGTAAATCTCGCTTATCGGCGATTTAAAACCAACCGATCTTAGAGGATCTACATTTTAGTTCATCAAGGTTTCTTTTTATGAAATTGCCTCTTAGTCCAACTACTGACCCGTTAGAAATGATGTTCACGAGGGAATTAAGGTGGCATCTTTAGTTTTGCGTGTTTACCTCTCTGTTTTCATTAGTTGAATAAATAAGTGCTTTTGTCAAATTTGTAGTACCTACCCGATATCGATGCCATTTTTCGCTCCACTTTTGCTTCCAACGATTCTCGGAAGCGTCACTGATTTTAAGACACACACGCTTACTCTTTCTACCTAGTGAGTCGAAACGGCTCCTCTATCCCCTTTTATTCGGGACCTCATTTTGGATATTTTTATGGTTTCTTAATAACACGCTCTCATAATTGCGATGGCGACTTGGTTGTCCATTGCAATTACCAGCTTATTGTTCATAAAGGGCCTGTAGGCCAGCTTGTTTATTTTCCATGTCGTAGCCCTTATCATCCTGTTCCTCTGCACTATTGTTTGCCTTTCTACTTACTATGGCGCTCCGAGTCACCTCTGCACACATAATGTAGCATGCTAGGAATGGCGGGGGATTCAAAAAGCCAGTGTATTTGAGCATGCAATTAAAAGTTCCACTGCTACAGTGCCTTAAACACTCCAAATCCGTAACTCGTCACGTATTGCGCTCCAATAAGTTCTGCTATAGCAGTATTCTTCCGTACATATTAATGCGATAATGTCTTCTGGCAATTGGTGTGGGCCCATTTGAGATATCCATCCAATGGGGTCCCTTAACTTCTAGGTCATTGCATACGAAGAATATTGAGAGCAGTAACTGTGTCTTTATTTTCCTGGCTCCTAACATCCTCTTCCGCTTTACTAAAGCATAATTTTGTATATACTTAATGAGAGATCCATTTACCACTGAAGTTGTTGCAATGCACGCGAGTCTGGGAGTAATGCAGCTTGATGCTGACAGGAAGATGAAGCTCTTTACATGACCAAATATGTGATACCCTTTAACCCTTCTTCAAGAAGTTCAGGTACTGCAAATGATCAGATGAACAGCCTTCGCTCCTAACTCCAGCCAGCGATCGCTGTTTTTTAGAGAAATCCATGAAGCTTCGAGCTTTTCTGTATTACTGAAAATACGTTTTCCAACCCGAATAAGCTAGTCGTTAAGTGAATTATTAACCTGTCGTATTAGGGAGCAATGTTAAAGGAACCTCCTCACAACATTTTCGTTCTCGCGTACAGATCTACCACTTTGAGACCATGTCGTGCTTGGAGACAGTACAGGTGGGCTGGCGTGGCGGTGGCGGAGTGGTGGATATGGCGGTGGCACCGAGCTTTAACCAACTAGTGGGGGCCTCGCTCTCTGCCGCAGTGGTGACCACCTATATCGCCGACGTGAAGTCCTGCATTCCCTTCACCTCGCCATGCCATCACCTCCGCTCCCAGCCCTCCTCGCCCTCCTCCCCTCAAAACCGCCGACTCGGCATCCAAGATGTTGGCAGTGGTGGTGGGGGCGTTCTCGCACCCATTCCCCTCCCTTCTACTGGTGAGGTGAGCTATCACGTTTTGTTTAGTGTTGATGCTCATTCATAAATGGGATCTTTTCTGAAAAATAAAACGGTTGTGGTATGGTGACTACTCACACCAGCAGTAGAATATTTCTAATCTAATTGTAGCAAAGGATTTTGTTCAAAGTATTCACCTGGATGTCATCCCTCCTAACAGTCGCTTTTCTTGGGAACATTTATCTAGAAGCGAAATAGTTGCTTTTTAAATACGTGATATACCTTAGCATCGCAGGGCTATATCCTGTTTACGTTTGTTCTTTCCTTTTTTGCGATTTTGATTTAGCTTAGTTGTCTACTTGGGTTATTCGCAGATTTCCTCGTCGCATGAAAATCCCACCTTTTTACATCAACCTCATGGTACTGTTTTCACGTCAGTATTCTGTGTACTTTTTCGATTAGCAAATTCAATTCCCTTCAATCTGATAGAGGAGACGTTGAGCCATGAGGTTTCCGTGTGATATCCTTCCAAAGCGTCCCGCATTGTTCTTCTTGAATGTGTTTGCTGTTACCATCATTAGTGCAGCGTCAAAGTTTTAGCATTCAGGGGATCTGAATTGTCGCTGATGTTGTCGAGGAAATCGTTGGATTTTCCAGTTTGACTGGAGCCTTATGCACATGCCACAGCGACTCTGTGCTTTATCGTGTTTGTTTATCTCAACTTTGTTTTCCCCTTTTGGAACTACTTCGTCTTCCATCGTTGTGTTCCCGCTGTTCATTTTACATCAAACTCTTATCCTGATTCACATCCGAAAGAAGATAGCTTTCTAGCCACTCTGTGTGGACGAGCTTGATTTCAGCCGTGAAGACTAAGCTTCCTCAGTAACTTTAAGCGACAACAGGTACCGTTCTATGCCTGCATCCTGCGAAAGGCGAATTCACCTTTGTCTACGTCTTGCTTTCAATTTGTGAAATGGTTGATACCTGATTCGATAGCACAACAACAGTCTTTTGTTGCCTGTTTCAGTAGCAAAATCTTGAGTCCAAATTTTTGTAATCCGTGAATTTTTTTAGTAGCTAGCCCTTTCCCACACCCTACTGAAGCTTCTTTTGATTTCATATTATGCTTTTACCGATTAGTAACTTGTTCTCTGTCTGCGATTTGGTAAACTAAATGCCTAGTTTGAAGGGGCACGTAATTGCGCAAAATCATCTTTCATTGTCCTATTTTCGGCCAATCGCCACCTTCCGTTGAATCACGCACATACCCACTGTTCCCCACTCTCATTCGAAATTCTATTAAAAGCTCATTTTGCCTATATTCTCATCTGATTTGGGTATTCTATAGTAAAAATATCTTGGACTATCTATGTTGTTAAAGTGTTGGGGGAGTATTGCTTGTATGAATCCCCCTTTCACGCAGTCGTCAATTCTCATGAGGTTAGCTGGCTTTTGCACTTTATATACAATTAAAAAATCAGTCTATAGCGGACAAGCATTGCAGATTACCGCTCATCAAACCTTTGACTTCATTCTCAGCATTTCATTATTTGCTGCACCCTCTTCTATTTGGCCTCGCTCAATCCACTCATGGGCCGTGGAACCATGACACACCGCTGGCATGGGGTACCGCCTCTGCATTCAGCACGCTTAACCTATCTGCGCCTTCAGTCACCTTACTTTTTCTCGTTTTTAGCCTCTTCAGCCAGCTCAGCAACTGACCCGATGTAAAAGTGATCTACGTAACTCCCAAGCGTCTTCTATCCGGAAGTCTTTCTCCTTCAAGGGGGACATCATCAAGCCACGCGTCGCTCCCGTACGTTCTTCCTCCCTATCACCTTTGGTCTAAACTGGCGCCGTTTTTGTGGTTGTTAGCAAAACCAGGAATGCTTGTCTCGCAACAAGGTCTTGCCCAATCTTGGGCTCATTGTTCCAAACCTTCGACAATGAGTGCTAATCGCCGTAGAGGGCATCAAATCGGATAAAATTTCTTAACAATGGATCTAGAAAATTTTAATAGGAGTTCGTTTTTAACGAACTTAACTCTTGAGGCTATTAGCTTTTATTTGGACTGGGATCATAGCCCAAATCCCTTTTTTCCCATCCACTTGAAGCGTAAATGGAATTGTTTTACTGGTAAAAGCTTTTATGTTTTAATTATTTTTGAGCATCTAAGTGTATGTTCTTAGACGAACATGGCTGGATTTCTGTCATTTCTGCGTCTGCGTACATGTTCAATTGGTTGTTTTGGAATCTACCAGGGCAAAGATCTTTAAGTTTAGGAAGGACGTGCAATAAGTTTGGCGAGAAATGTCGCACACCTACCTGAAGTTTACCGCAATTTAACTCCTATTTTTATGCTCTGGTTGTAACGTAGGGAAAGAAACCTCCGTGTGATTTCCAGTGCGAACTTGGCTGTGACTATAACTGAAAACAATGAAACGCAGGAACTGATTTTTATAACCTCACATGTGGATAAATCAAACGTCGATGTGTTTGAGATACGAGCCTCACAAATTTAAACAGGAGTCACTCCATGATACCACAATTTGTCGCCACATCGGAAACTAACATCTGATTTGTTTTGTGATTTTGTTGCACCAAAAAAAGTCCCCTCAGATCTTGTATAGAGGTGGGTTCCAGTTATTGGACTTTAAATATCCGAGTTATGAGAGCAACTTTATTACCGTGTTGTCTTCCTACTTTCATAGTTATATTCGCTTGATCTTCTTAATAAACATGACTTCTTGAATATTCAATCGGCGGTCCAACGGGACGTAGAGATGCCTTTGAAGCTCTGCGTTTAGACATATGTACCACAAACAAAAGTAGATGGATAATGGTAGTGATTAAACCTGGATTTATCAGTGCAAGTAAGCTGTTTTGATTGGGTACAGGGTTGCTATAGCGAACAGGATGTGGAGGTTTTTTTACTGTTGCAGTTCAGTTAACCATCAACACACCTGCTCTGCTTGGTACTGACAAGTGGTTTTTTTCAATTGGCTACAATACTGTAGCATACACTTCTCTGAAAATTTGGTAAATGCAGACGAGATCTGGTTTTGAATCCTGCCATTTTTTTAACTTTCGAAATTAACGACAGAGGATGAAGTGTGAAATTTATTTGTGCCCATGTTTTCCATCTGGAAGTCACTGTAGTTCCCCTTGTATGTGGTTGAATACAAACTTGTTGTGTGCAGGAGGAGTTGGCCGCAGTGGCGATGGACATACCCTCGGATGCCGAAGATTCGCGCCTTGTAATCGATGATATGACGGCCTATAATCGCGTATTTAAGCCCAAACGCGCAATCGCGCGCAGTCCCAATCGTCGTACGGTCGGTAGCAGCGGCACCAGGCCTCCCCCCCCACCGCCACTGCAAACGAATGCGACCGTTAGGCCACCACAGAATCTTTTTCTCGTGCCCTCTAGCGAAGGCGAGGACGAGGAGAGTGGCCCCTTCTGCCCTCCGCCGCAGCTTCAGTCGAGCATTCGTAAGCCTTTAACCATTGATCGCTTGGCCTCTTTTTTGTCAAACGTGTGCCCACATATGATGCAGTGCCACCATTATCCTTGTCGTCTCCCCCATCCTAGCTACACGTTTGTTGGTGTTACGTACGCTGGCATTGTCTTCCATTTACTGCATTTTGCAGCTTTTTACACGAAGGCATTTAAGTAGCGTCAGAACGAATGTCAAGCGACGAAAACTTTTTTTTTATTCAACCTCCTCCTGCTACATTGGCACATCCGTATCAATGGTTCTTAATAAAAATCTGGAAAGTCGATTCGGTGCAGAAGATTTTACCATTGCGGTCAACCATCTCTTGTACAATTAAAATGTTGACATCATTTAAATGTCAAGTGTACTCTTGAATTTTACGCCCTTGCCCACGGGGAATTTTATTCATCACCGCAGCCTGTTGCCTGTCACCTTGGTTAATGATGTCTGGACTGCCCCAAGCACCACACGGATCGGCTCCCAGTATGTAGTGGGCCGGGGTTGTTACTCGCTGCGGCATTGAAAATCCCGATTTGGCTCGAAGGCTTATGCATTTATGAAACAGGAAGATCATACGCGGAAGTGTGCGATGATTCACCGTCATTCACAGTCGTTTTTTTTCAGCAAAGCACGCAGTTATGGCTTGTTAAATTTTTTTTAATGTTTCGAGTCAAGATTTCTCTTCACTTTCATAAAATTCAATTATTTTTTTGTGGATGCAAGAAGTCTGAAAGTAACTGATGTCATTGAACCTTGTTCCTTTTGGAGAACCATAGTTTTATCTCCTACGTCAATCAAAAGTTATTTGTTTACTCAAATAACCAAGTGCACTTCGCCAACGCAGTGATTACAGTCACCAATCTTATGGCAATCTGAATTTGAAATTTGGCATTATTTCCTTTGAAAAGGTTATTCACGCTCTCACTATTCGTATTAAAGGGTTATCGCTTGTTAACCTTGAAACGTCAGGTTATCATTTGCGATTTTGACTGCATTGGCTTGTCTCTCGAATGATTCACAAATTCCTTCGGTTTATTCATATAGCAGTTTCCGTCGGCGGTCCTTTTCTAAAACGGATCTATATCATCATGTGTAATATCTTTCATTCATGGAACTCTTCCTTACACTGAGATCGTTTGCTCCAAGAATTTGCCATGTAGGTGGTATTAACCTCCTATCCTGACGCTCTGCTACAACTGCTACTTCCAATGATGCAATTGTATGCATTGCATTTGAACTGCTGGATCCATTTCTCCTAGGGAAATACTACTGGCCCATCATTACGGCTTACCGTAAGTGTGACGTTTTTTCTTCCTGAAGCTAACGCCTTGTGGTGATTTGTGGTGAATTCTCTAATCGGTGATGGTGGCCTTTTTTGCATCCTACACTAATGCATCTCACATTGACTATTCCTTCTGTCTTTTAGCTGTGAATGATGCCAACAAGACCGTTTGTGCAGAGGGCGATAAATTGGAGAGCTCCGACTTTTTGTCCGTAAGTTCTACTACTCATGCTACGAATTGTGCGCTCACTCTAGATAAATTTACTTTGGTTCCTTTTGGCTGGGATGACTGCCCCAAGTTGGTTGTTATTGCTCCCAGTTAATCGATGTCAGACATCAGGCATCAAACCAACATTTTGCACGAATCTTGACATCGTCTAGTTGCTGATGGCAGCCATTATTTCAGACCTTAATTTTGAGCTTTTTGCACGGAAGGTCGCATTGCGTAAGTTTGCTGCTTTAAAAACATTGAAATAGCTTGATTCTGGATATTCGGTACAAATGGGTGCATTTAATTGGCAAAATGGCCTATTTTGTGATGAAATCACCCACTAGTATGTGCAACCATACTGAGAGATTTCCTAAAATTTCTGTAGCCGTTGGAACGTTCCGGGCATTGGAAGTGGTCATCGAGGCAACTTTCGACTCTTGTAACCACACTTGCTGAAAACCCTTCCCGCTTTCTGTCTGCAAAGTTCGCATATCTGTATGTCCGGCCTTTAATCACATCAAATCAAACAGTTGGGGTATTGGTTGAAGAGCTAAGACTAATCAAGTTGAATGAGATGATGTGTCCATGGTCATTCATTTGTAGGACAGCGTTTTTTCTATTCAAAGAGGCTGTTTTGTTTCTATCGGCAACTGCTTGAGACTGCTTAATCTGACAAGCTAAATGTGCCAAAGAAAGAAGCAATGTACTTTACGACTTCCTCCCGCTGACTAAGACCAATATTTGTAACTCGTAGCAGCAGTCTGTCGTTATTTTCACTCTTTGCCCTTAAGTTTATTGTAGCCAGAATCTGTAATAGTTTCTTTTTATGTTAGAATTACTTTTTAAGTTTTTAAAAATGACGCGTTTTTCGTTTTTGTTGGGCTTCAGGAGCTTTTTTACTCAGTACAAATACTCGGAAGAAATTACAGATTTACCTATTCCATTCTGTGCCTCTTTGTTCTAGTGAAGGCATAATGAACGAAAAAAAAACATCCACAACGTATTGTTTTCTGTAAATATGGATGAGTGTTGCACTTGTCACTCAACCACACCATGCCTCGCCTGTCTTAGCCACAATATGTATCAACGATTTATGAGTAGGTTTTAGCAAGAACTGCGATTTCAGTTGCCCATTTTCCTGCCTTTTTCATTATTAATAATTTATTAGCCGACTGTAGCAGGTTTTATGACTCTCCTCTTAAAGTGGTGATTTTGTTTGCCCTCCCCCCCCTCCCCACGAATTGACTGACGTCTTTTTGTAGCGTAGAGTGGAATTTTCGAAAGCCAATGCCTCCTCTGAATGGCACAAAACATTGCTGCATTCTTCCTTCGTTTCACATTAAGAAACCTGGCTGATAATTGTAAGCAGAACGCAAATGCCCTCTCAATTCATACTTCGTTTGTTCCTGTTGATGCCTTCCTATTAATTTAACCGCATAGAGTCCTTTTCCTGTACGCTTTAACGAAGTCCACTTTAATCGTGGTAGTCGATGCATGTCAATGAATTTGCCTAAGGCATTGGCAGTCGTCTTTCAGTGCTCAATGTTGCACTTTCAATGGAGAGTGTGAAAAGCGTCAGTGAAAGCCAAAAGGCACACCTTATCTGGTTCAACCGCTCCACCACCTATTTTTGGCCCAAAGGGTCGACAAGCGAAATTAGTAAATCTAAAGGGGCCTCTCGTCCCTCTTTTATTGATCCTTTTTTTGACGAATTTCAAAAGTACTAATAATACCCGGAAGTCCTTTTTATTTCATCCTTCGTTTTTTAAGGTCAAAGTATCCACTCATATTTTCCATGTTCTTTCGTTTCCACCACTAACCTTCTGTTAACTAACTACAGTGACTTCCCGTTGAACTCTGTCGGTACATTTGGGTATGCGAGTTTAACTGTTAGCAAGGGCATTTCCCTTTACGAGCTTGTTACAAACCCGTGTTTACTTAGGTAGACCGGAGTACTCAGAAGATAGACTGCAATACGGACTCCCTTATTTGTCGGGTATGAATAGTCTCAGGGCACAGGTTGTGCGTGCGTGACCGCAAACTGGCTAGTGGGAGCACAGGATGTATCCTCTCTCGTTTATTTTGGGTGCTCTATTGGCCTTGACCTTATTTTGACTATTAGCACATTTGAAGTTTACGTTTGTATCATATTGGGCAACCAGGAAAGTTGTATAAGAATGCGAGTTTTGAGGCGTTCTGGAATGTTGGGAAATTAGCCGCGAAAAGCGAAGACTCCACAGAAGCGGAAGCTTTTCGAGTTGCAGGCATTCCCAACTCCGAACACTTTCCTCATGGGATGAGATGAAAAACTGACATTGGCTAGTGTGCAATGTATACTGTCATTTCATCCTCTCCTCTTCGTTTTAGTTCAACGCGTCGGGAGGCAAAGGCCCCAACATTAACGATCCCTTAGCTAACATGTGGAGCATGATAGGTGATGACACCGTCGTCTCTTCCAAGGCGACCACGAAGGAGACAGTGAACCGCAGTGCTGGTGGAGGTGAGATGGCGGCGCTGCACCGATTGCGAACCCCCCATGCGGCACTGCTAGCGGTGCTATCGGCACGGCAGAAAAGCCTCACCACGGTGCGCCTTCTCTGGCCCCGGGAGAATTTACGTGCTGCCCTCGAGTCGGCCATTCTTATGCAGGATCAAGCCGTCTTTGTTGATGTTCTCCGCGTCCTCCTCTCCTATAGGTCAGCTCCTGCCTGAGCACAGCTCTAATGGACAAAAAATGTTTTGCCAATCAACCACTTAACTCACTGCTTTAGGTCCCGCTGGGTTGAAAATCTTATAACGTTATTCCTCTACTTCTAGTAAGCAATGGAGCCTAGATCTAGTTGCTGTGCTACTTCCGCAGCTATCAAAACTTATTTGGAGCAAGTATCCCACGTAAGTGGATTATTGTTTACTAAATACTACTACTCTCTTCACTGACCAGATTCTCTTTTTTAACAGGTATGTAGAAACCACCTGCCAGGCTGTGCGACTGATACTCAAAAACTTTGCCAACCTCATTCGTCAGACCCTTAATTCCGCTCACGGAATCGGTGTTGACATCACCCACGAAGAACGGTAAGATTCGTGCCGCGGCACGCCGTCTTCTGCTTTCTACTCAACTGCAAATATGATAACCCCTTATTACAATCAGGGGTCATCGTTCGACATTCGACGGAGCAACGATAAGCACTACCAAAATTTACCATCACTCTTTGACCTTTTAGACGAGCAAAATGCCAAACATGCGTAACCCACCTGGGAGCCATCCGATCCGCTTTCGACTCAAAAGACGTTGCTGCCAAGGCCGGGCAGTACGGACGGGAAGTCTCCGCACTGTTTTCCTTGCTCGAATAGCGGAACCCATGACACCGACTGTAACCAAACTGCACAACTCCCCTGCATCAATAACGCTCCATCCTGCTTCGTTCCCTTATACCTCAACCCCCACATTTGGGTGATAAACTTTGTAAATAGCAAGAACAATAGACAGCACGACTTGGCTCCTATGTAAATTATCGGTACCAGCATGGACGCGAGACTATCACCAATTCCAGTTTAGTCGCACACCTCCTTAGCTAAGGTATCTGCGCATTGCTAGCATCGATGTGGCTACAGGGCACTACCACAGCTGCTTGACGGTGCCAATCGATCGCTGAACGCGGTGCCACCCGGTGGATAACATACCTACTGTCAGCAAAATCAAAACCACCAAAACGAACAATTCAGTTAGAAACAAAAATACGCGGCTTGATCGCACCGTTCTCCCTCTCCTCGCCCCACACAAGGGTAAGCACCGAACAGCGGTGCCAAAATAGGTCCACAACGGAAAAAAAGCACGAGGAACCGCTGTACAATTTATTCATAACATTTACTTGGCTGCGCGAAGAGCCTTCACGGTTTCGTAGGCAACACTGTCCATATCACGACGACCGGTGCGCGAAATTTCCCTGCCACTAAAATGGAATATGCAACAGTGATCAACGTACTTTGAGGGAGTGAGTTAACTTAACCGATACGCAACACAGAAGGAATTGTCGACAGAGGAAGAGCCTCACCCATCACTCCGCTTTTCGACAAGACCCATGTTCTCAACTTCATGGAGGCACCGACGCAGTATGGAGGTGGAGGCACGTACATGGTGGCGTGGACAAACACCATTTCGCTTGCCTCGACCGAAGGCCTTGCTGAGACCAGTAAGACCCGTAGGTCTGAGGTAAAGGTGACGAAGAACGGCAGCACAGCGAACGTAGAACCAGTCAGGATCATAGGGGGCCTGCTCGTTAGCAGTTGATAGTTTTACAACATCGACCCAGTCGGGAACTCTTATCTTCCCAGTTCTAATAAGGGAGGAACAGGATATCCCAACTTTTGAAACAGGTTGTGGTTATAATTCAAAGAACGGTAAGAACGATGATGTGCATGTGAGATGTTCCGCACTTCTATTTTACCGAATGACAGAGGCACTCACTTCTTGAGAAATTTAGCCAAAGCGGCGATGTAGGTGTGACCGTCGACATCCTTAACGGAGAGACGTGCCTAAAACAGTAGAACCGGAAAAGGCCACTCACCATAACGCAGACACGTTTTGGAAAGGGCGAACGCCTATGGCAGTAGTGACTTAAACAAGTGTCAAAGTTCGTGCTAACAAGAACAAATCTACTTTAAAAGGTTTTAAAAAGAATCCTATAATTTCATCAAAGTATCTTTAGGCGTTGCTGCAAAGGTTTTTATACTTAGACAATTACATGTCACTTCTGATATTAGCAAAACGGCAACCTGCCCTGTGCAATAATACTTTATCAAACTAAGCTGTATTTGCTTGTACAGAATTTGTAAAGCATTTTTGCTGCTTAGTCAAAACAGGAATGTCTCGAAGCCTTCAGAAGAAATGTTCCAACGTTTACCTTACTCATTCTAGTGGTTATTTTGCGGTTAAAATAACCAATGATCCGCTTATTAATTTGGAACCACTAAGCACTGTGTATCAGCTAGGGTACAGAAAAATAGCACAGAACTTTTCATGATGAAATGAGTACTGGATTCCCACACGATTCTCCCGAAATGGCCACGCTTTAATTCCGCCTAGGATGCGAGAACGCCCATCTAGGTATGATAATTTTCGTTGTGTTAGTAAATCTTCCACGTCTGCCGAACCCTGCTATGACCAACACCTTTAAGGGTGACATTGGACGATACTCTTGCAGCTCCCTACCCATTCCCCTGTTTAGATGCTTAGCCATCGTTGTAAAGGACAGAGCAAACCTGGGGATCCACACACCTCTCCCGAATTTTTCAAGTATCGGCAGACACTCCCAACTAGATTCCCCGTTCAACTTAGCCATTTAGACCGCGATGGAACAATAGACGTGGACAGCCCAAACCATCCTGTAGGCCAGGAGCCAAGATGAGAACGAAATCGACCGGCATTCACCATAAACGACCCAGTGCAAAATTCGGTATTAAAAGAGCCCACGCGTGAGAGAAAACGAGAGATTATTCTCCACAGGGGTGAGGTGGTTGGGGCTGAACGTACGTATGGACGCGTGCGACACGCCCAATGCGGTGAGAGAGCGGGAGAGCAAAACTTCCGTACGGTTTGGTACACCGTGTAATAACAAGTATACATGTATAGGTATACATACGATAGATATAACGTGGGAAGGGATGGTGGACTTGTCTATGATGTAATTGCATCTCTCCAAATGAAGAGAAAACCAAGTTCATCAAAAGCGAATAAAACACGGGAGGAGGAGGAGGAGAGGAACAATCTAGCGGAAGGGGGGAAAAGGAAGGAGTCGGTGTCCAAGCGGATATCAAAACGGTAAAGGTGTAGCGGGGGATTCAGACTATCTCAGGTGCACGCACAATTGAATGGAAGTGTACGCATTCTTTGAGTATGTACAATGTAGTTTTGGTGGTGTATAGAGGAAAAGGGAATGCGGTGTGGGGGGAGGGGGCAAGGCAACGAGCCAGCTCGAGGAACGCGTGAGTTAACGGACGGACTGCGAGGTCTTGGGCGTGGTGGTGGTAGTACTGCTGCCGGAGAAGAGGGTCGCTCAGGGATCACACGCTGCTCCATGCGTGCATACGTGTCAGTGGCCAACTGGAGCCATCGCGGGAGGCATGACGGGTGTCGTTGTCTGCCTTTTGCCACTCCTACAGACAAACCAGGGCGACAATCATTACTTTACCGCAACAGTTTAAAAGCGTTTTATTTAAGAAGCCCACCCAGGAGGACGACCGGGTCTTCGGGCAGGGGATGCGGTTCCAGAAGTGAAGAGGTCCTCCGGGTTTCCTTTCCTCCGTTTTATCGTCGTCCCCGTCGCAAATTGCGGCGCATCGGGATCTAAAGTACATGTTAGAATTTTGGTCTACCTTAATCCCATATGCATGTTGCCTCATTCCTTAACCAATTAAATGCATAAAGAACAAAAGTGCTGACTCTAAAGCCATGGAGCACTTCATTGTGCAAATAGTGGGTCTGATGGATGAATCACAGGCGAAAAGGTGCCTACCTATGGTGTCGTCAGGGCGTGGCCTTCTCGGCCTGCCCCGACCCCGACCAGAAGGTCCGACAGAGCCAGAAGCGACATTTTGGTTAGATGTACCCAGCGCGTGGTGATCAGAAGCGTCCGGATCAAGGCTTGTTCTATAGGCTTGTAGGGAAGCCCACTCCTCACCAGAGGCCTGAGGAAAGATCTAAAAAATGCCAATAAGAAATGTAAACTTCTCTGAACCGCGTAACAGCGAAAAGACTACGTTATATGCGCACCCTGAAGGTGTAGCTTGATATGCTGCGCTTGTCTTGGTGCAATAGCTTGTTAGAGAACTCAGCCATGATCTCGAGGAAGAGGAGACCGGTGGGAACAGAGCGAGTATCACCCGCTGTAGTGTTGGTGGTCGAGGGGGTGGTAGACAGAACAAACTGGATGCCGTCCGAGTGGAATGCTACCATGGCCTCGCGAATTTTGATCAAGTCCAGACCGAAGCTGAGATTCAACCGTCGTGCCAGCTCACGCAGGGCCTGGAAACCATCTGAAGCGCGCTCTAACGGACTTCCCTAAGATGCATAAGTCAAATTTGTCTACCCTTCAAAGATGTGTGGAACTTGTAGCATCACAGGCAATGAAATTGTGGACCATTGACGTTTTAATCATGCGCAATAGCCTGCATCAAAATCACACAAGTCAGCTGAAACATAACCTTGATTCTTTTCAAATATCATCAAAACGTATATTCCAGTGTGAATTTGAAAATATGCAAAACGGCAGCACGTAATAGAAATCAGAGCTCCTTTTTCTTTTTAGAAAACGAAATTCAGTAGGCGCCCGCAATTAGTAAACCAAATTAAGAGGCTCATTTTCAAACTTCAGATTGTTCCCACCTACCAGGCCAGATTATTCGAATCCCCAAGATCAAAGCGGGAAGTAGTTTATGAAACGAAATGCTACTTGCATTTGCATCTGCCACTAGATCGACTGGTTTGGATTGAATCTGAACCCTCAAAAGCAACAGCATTTAATACAAACATAAATCGAATTATCCAGACAAATAGCTATTCTTGTTTGGGCCATGCGGAGTTTTCGAATGGTAGAACGCAGAACAAACAGCTAATCAGAATCGTTTTGGACAAACACGTTTGCTACCCATTGTAGCGAATGATATGACTTGCATGAATACAGACCAACAAGCTTAGAAAAACACACATGACATACCTGACAGGCAGCCTGTAGTTCACTAAATCCCAGCTGCAGGCAGTAGACAATCATCTTGGCAGTATGAACACGATTTATTTCCCGCAGCTTTCCTAGGGTCGATTTCATGATGTCGCCGAATTCGCCATGGAAACGGATGTAGTGCCTATACAGAGGAGCTGCCGACTTGATTGGAAGGAGATTGTAGACAACCAACTTGCAGAAACCTGCTAGTTGAATTCGTCGCTCATGCAGTGCCTCGAATTTAAGGTTTTCATCCTCCTCGTCCTGAGTAGAAAAGGCAAAAACAGGATTGTAACTTTTGGAACCCAGGTCGTGTGTGTGTATATGGAATCGAAACTTACATCAACGAAGACTAAGGTTTCAAGGAATCGAATGAGACCAGCCTCGATGGCGGAATCAGGGACGTAGGCTAGGGACTTAATGATGGGTTCTGTGGCGGCAAGGTGGCGAGAGAAGGCCACAAGGAGATCACAGAGGGACAAGTAGGCCTCAGTAGCTATTCGCTTGTTGCCATTCCTCACCCACTTGGTACATAGGCACATGTAGTTATCCAACATCTGACGCAACTCGTCAATCTCCTCCTTTAACGTGAATTAGGCAAACATGTGAATCAGTGGATGATCACAACGAGCGCTTCGAAGTCGAATAAAGCCTTAAACTAAAACGATCAAGGCTTAGTCGAGGGTAGCTTAAGATAGAGGTGTGAGTGTACCTTTGGAGGATCGGGTTCGCTGACGTGGGCCAATCGCCAGAGAAGGGATTTAGCGCAGCACGCAATAGCTTGGGCAATGACCTCGGGGCTCGCCTCTTCTGGGGCACAGCTAACTATTCTGATGAGACTTTGCCATAAGCCAAGCCCATTGAGGTCGTGACAGCTGAAGAAGGGGAAAAAATCAGACTTGAAGCCAAGCCACAAAACTACACATCTAAGTTACAAAATATTCCTAAAAAAGGAGAAGCACAAGGGAATTCTTCCTACTTATTTGATGACTATCTTGAATTTGTTGGGAAATAAAAAGATGTGAGTTGGGTTTGAGAAGTCTGACCAGGCTCGCTTAGGCAGTACTACCCAACAATAAGGATGAAGGTTTAATGTTTATTGCAAGGCGCACGTACTACTCCTAGAGGCATGAAAACAACGTTACAGTCTCATTGAGAAAAAGATCCACAAAAAACGCCATCACTTGCACACCCGTTAATCCCTACGTCCCTCTCCCCCTCTCCTTTGACCTACACCGGAGCAGTTGAACCTGATTCAAGCAAAAAAAGTAACTCACGAGTAGAAGGCGTAGATACGCTTGAGCGCAGAGACAATATGGAATTCGTCATCATCATCAGGTTCATCGCCCTAGTCAGCGGAGTAGTGGTACCCAATGAGATCCGTACTGAATGAATTATACTAGACAGGAGATGAGACTCACTTGTTCGTTGAAGTAGCTGAGGAAGGCACGACGGTAGAGATCAGTAAGTCGGTCAAAGAGGGTGCCCCGCACAGTCTGACAGTTTGCCGCGATACTCAAGTCATCCTGGCACAACACTTCATAAACTCTCGAACACGCTAGCAGCGTCTCTGGATCCGTGTGGCGCTCAACCACCCGCTGTTAAAGAAAATATTGATTGCACACTGAAACCACTGTATGCAAATAAAAAGGATGCGGCTACACTTTAAAGCTCAAAATTTCAATCCTTAAGGTCAATGCAAACGATGTACATGCATGAACAATGATCGGAAACCCCTGCTAGAAGCACATGGGGAACCACATAACGGATAAATATAAGTCGATGTAATACGGCGGGAAAACTGCCTACCTACCTCAACACATTGGAGGAGGAGATCCAGATGGCGTTGATGACGCCCAGTGGTGTAGATTTCGAGGTCCATGTAGCGGGGGATTTGGAGAAGAGAGGTAGCCCGTTCGGCAGACTCGCCAAAGCGGGTAAGAAGAGGATGGAGAGCGGGAATCATGGCCTCGGTCATGCGAGCCCTCGCCTCAGCCAGAGCCTTCGCTTCGCGCGCCGAGAGGACACCACCTCGGCCGACACGAGGCACCGCGGTCTCACCTGCACCCAGCACAACTGCTGATGATGAATGTGAGCCCGACTGCAGAGTAAGCAGACGCGAAGAACATTTACTCTCGGACAGCTCATTTAAAAACAGGCTTGTACTGCATAGGACAGCGGGGCATAATGAGTCACCTAGGCATCCGTATTCATCCGACATGTACGCCAGAAGACGTACAGGCCTCAACACTCCCAGTCAACACATTTTGATCTATGAACAGTGCCTGCAAATGGTTTCCGCATACCCAACCACCTAATAAAGGCGCCAGATGGATTAAAAGTATCCCCTAGACCCTCAAATAAAAAGCATTTGAGGGATGGGAACGGTAGTCTAAATCAGGAAGCCGATTGAGAAAAATACCACCAATTTTCTCCGTGGTCGGTACTAGATTGTAGTGCGTGATACTAGGACCAGCTAAAAACGAATTCGCATATTCAGAATAGATTATTGGGGAAATTCCGTTAATCTGGATGCCCCATTTGCCCGAAATCAAACCTATACTGCTTGCACACCAAACTCACTCCTAGAATAACATTAATTCCTTAGGATGTCAAAAAAACCAGATGGTTGCAAAAACTAGCCTACCTGACGACCAACGGGACTCTCTCCAGTTGCCGCCTGCTGTACACAGCAAACCATGATCTCAATCAGGCTGCTTTCCTGACTGGCATCAAGGGGTTCTTCGTTTTTGCCCGGTTCTTCAATAAGCAAGTCGATCATTGCCTCCCAGTCACGTAGCATGGGAGCGATCTCCCACAAACTATCCACTAGGTATGCCGCGTGCTCATGCAACTACATGTGGAAAAAGTGCTCGTTTAGACACACAATATCTGGACAGACTTCAAACTTCTACCAGCAGATTAGTAGTACATACTTCACTCTCGATGAAAAACTGCACGAGATCGCGGATTAGAGGAGTATTCTCACTGCGTTTTTTGCCCTTCTTGGTTCGAGTAATTGGAGCGTTGGCATCGACTTCGAAGAGCTTTAGGGTCAGAAATTCACCCGCGGCCTGGGCAAGCGGTCGGTGTGTGCAGTAAACAAGCTCATAAATATTCTCGCAATCCTTATCCTCAAGCTTGGACTCGGTATGCCTGGAAAGAAAAAGCAAGTCTCCAGGTGGGTCCAAATGAGTAGATAAAGGCCTATGCAAAAGCAAGGTGTAGGGGCTCATCACAGAGTAAACCGATTTTTTGTGAATTTAAGACAGCAAACCACCAGGTGGAAACCAAGGTCTGCCTTAAGAAGAAGCATACGTCCCTCCAAATTTACCACAAAATTTCGCGGAAATTTTAACTCCGATGTCACTAAACTGCACGCACTGTATTCTTGATGCAGTTTTAAGATTAGAAATGAACAACAAATCTCAAAAAATGAAAAACTCAAAGACACAAAACACAGCAGGACAAACAAAGTGCAAAAATCTACCAATTTTCGACTCACTTAAGTATGCAGGAGACCACTTTGACAGCCTGGACTGCAACGTCCAATTCCTTATCCAAGGTCATGTCAACGAGCCTCTGCTTAAAACGTGAAGTGAAAAGGGACAAATTCGAGACAAAAGTGGAATCGTCGTAGAGGGGTTGAAGAGCACGAAGACATTGCAGCCGAACTTCACCAACTCGGTCATAGAGTGTCCAGCCGATATATTTTAGATAGCTATCATCCAGGAACATGGCGGGGTAACGTCGCATCCAGACACCAATTTCGGCGATACAGATGGCTCGGATCTCCGGCTGGCTATCGCGGTATCGGTGGATAAAGATCCCCTTGAAGAGCAGAATGAGCATGTCCTTCACTTCTTTCATGTTCTCCTCCAACTCCTGACGGCGCGACATCAATACATCGAGACGGTCGTTGCCGGCGCCGGAACGCCTGCTACTGGAGGCGCCGCTACCGCCGCCGCGAGCTCGCTCACCCTCGTATTGCCGCTGAGTGTTGTCACGATTAATACTCACATTCAAGGCAACATCAACTAGAGCCGTCATCATCTTCATGGCAGCTAGAGTACTCGTGTGACGGAAAGCACGAACCTAATGAGGGTGATAGAGCAGGTCCTCAATGCATGCCAATAAATCAGCTAAACTTTTTAAACCTAAACACAGAAGTTCAAAGGCACTTGAAGAACAAAATCACTGCTCTTGAGCGACAATCATACGATAGACCGTTTGTCAAAAAAACATTTGACGTTAGACGACCCATCTAGCTTCAATATGAGAATATCATGTCTTGGTTCACCCAGGAGCAGCTGATTGACAAAGAATAGACTAGCAAAATTCGGATGAAAAGTGCAGGCTTGAATACCAATTCAAGTAATACTCACAGGAGAGTCCGAAAGGCCAGTAAGAAGGGAGACTATCTGGTCCACCATGCACTGATCATAAATGATACTGTACTGACACTGACGAATCAAAACCTGGATAAATTCCACAAAATTAGAGCGAAACCGGCGCCAGGTAGGACTCGATTGGACAAGGGGATATTCTCCAGAATCCTCATCAAACTCCTCAGTCATGCGCTTAATAATGTCAGCGTGGGGAAGAGTATTGTACATTTCCAAGGTAACCTTCCCTTTACAGCCCGAGCATGAGATGAAGAACTGAACCAACTCCAACATCGCTGGTGCCCGACCTGTCTTGTATTGTTCTATCCAGTCATCAACCAGGGTTTGAGGGGAGGCACGACCGGAGCGGATGGCCCCAAATAAGGTGTGTTCCTCATCCTCGGGGAGCACACCTCTGCCGACGTCTAAAGGCAACACGGAATTACCACAAAAGACATAAGATGTCCCTTAATAATTAGTGAGTCTAAAACAGCGCCTAACAAGCTGACTAAATATCCTTGTAAACTCCTATATTTAATGCTTAGAAGAATCACCGAAATGATTACCATTATCGCTAGAGGGGAAAAGGGCTGGTCGACCACGCTTTCTCTTCGTGGGTGGAGGACCTGATGTTGAATTGGGACCCTTGGGACCATTGACATTTTCCGTAGCATTCGGAAACTGCGGTTGTTGGGGTGCGGTGGAAGCAGAATTATACTTTTCCGAAATTGGTACTGCCCCATAGTAAGAAGTTAGTTCCACATCATCGCGGTTTTGAGGAGAACGATTTTGTGCAAACGGAGGGTAGTAGTGGTGAGGGGTGTGGAAGCTGGGGTGAGCATTCTCCGGTTGATTGAATATTCCAACAGGAATATCAGTAACAGGTTGAGCATGATGCCCTTGTAACGAGGTTATGCTACGCTGTTCAAAATCTTAAAAGAATAACTAGTATACTACTTTACCTGCCGCATTTAGGGGTCGTTGCAATGCCTGCTCCTGGGAGTTTTGACCTATATAACGCTGACCAGACGGATTCGAATGAGAGGTTTGTTGAGGATACTGGTTCATCATCTGCGATAAATTAAAGTATCAGAAAAGAGGTGTCAATCGGGCCGCATGCATTGGCATGTTACTGATGAGCAAAGGAGTGAAGTGCCGAATAAACAGACAAAACTCAACGCACATTATCGATAACAAAAGGCTCAACCAGAAAATGAACAATAATCACAAGGAGTAAATTAATATTGCCAGGCACTGAAAACAGAGCGAGGATACCTAACATGTCAACAGCACTAAAACAACATTAGACTCAACACCAACGACGAGATATGATAGTTAGTAAAAGACAGTATTTCCCTACGCCACGACCAAAAATCAATTACACGAGAGGTGTCTTTAAAGATATTCAACAAACGTAAAAACAAGAATTACCACTTGCAGGTCTACATCCAAGGACGCTGCCATATTACTAGATTTTAATAGTACAGCATCGTGGTTCATTAAAACAAAGAAAACAAAAGGAAAAGGGTTTTTCTCCAGAAGCATAACATTCAGGATTTTACATTAGCTAAAAGATCGCAAAAGGCATGTATGGCGCAGCGAACTGGATAGGGGTTTGTGAGAAAGAATGCGCAAAATATTTGTGACAGTTCATTATTTCATAGAAAATTATTAACAAAAGCGTTTACATGATAATTTGATGTTACTAGTCCAATTCTTGATTGTATCAAGGAGTTTCTTAAGGTGTTCTAAAACTGTTCTACTGCTAAACAGCCTGACCATGGTCGATGCAAAATGCAGCGCCTCCAGATTACCCAGAAGAAAATAGAAGGCATAATACTCGGATGGAATGCGTGGTTCGGCAAAAAAAGCACGCAAGTTTACTAGCATGGCCTAGAGTCTAAACCACCCGGCGACTGCGACTGGCCACTCTAGTGGTCGTAACCAAAGCCGGGAATCTAAAAACAACAAAAATCTACACTAGTAGTTTTCTTCTACTCCTGCTGTAACGTAACCAAAAGACCTATTTTGCTCGTTTGGCTCTCAGAGGCTTAAGTTGTCATTGTACTTTCAAGAGCCCACTGACTTCTGGTAAATTCTTGCAGCCCTGATCAATTCTGAATGCGGACTGCTATATCTCCGCTTGTCTTCAGAAAAAAAACCTTATTATTCTGCAGCAGCTGTTTTACTTTGTTTGGTTGGCTGGCAAATTCGTTTATGGACTCGGATGGCCAGGTAGGCTTGACTATAAGCCATGCCAGTAGCCATGATCCTATTCTGGTTGCTAACTATATCTATGTATATATTCTGCTTAAGTATTGAGCCTTCTCTCGTCTTCAAGGAAGTCTCAGATTGCTACGATAACATTGCATTTTCAGGCATTTTCTCGAATCCTTGCATCTCATGCGAGTTATTTACTTTGATTTACCAGTGTTTAAATGTGATCCTCCCACACAAAATTTATTTAAATCAAAACTTGCTTCGTTAGTGTAAAACTACTGTTTGTCAATTTTTGAATTAAAATTAGCATTAACAATTACAAAGTTGTGAAGCATCGGTGTGTTTTCACTAACGAGCTATCGAATAATAGCAGCAACTATTTCTTCTCAGATGGTAAATTGTTTGATCTACAACGTGCTACCCATGTTGATTGGACACAACAGTAAAGCTTACGCTTCCTTTGACGTATCCTTAAAGCAAGAGGCTGGAATATGGCTCAAAGCCTGTTCTCGCAAAATGGATCCATGCTCTCGACGTCGACAGTGACCACCCCAGTAAACTCCTACTAATGCGCCCACGACAGTAAAGATGCATTAGAACAAGCAACTCTTTTGTACTAATTTTGGTTGCAAAGGAAGGGAAGCGAATACACATTGTAGCATCCCAAGTGTGTTGGACTTTGTACAGTAGAAAAAAAAGCTTTGAGTTACGATAAAAATTCGTTTTTGACTTCGTAATCAAAGGGCAGGAATTTTTGGATTTCCCTAATGTTGATAACCATTTTAAAAACATATTTTTAACACTTCTACCCAATATAGTTGTTTTCAAGTTAAGACATTAAAGTAAAATATTTTTTGTTTCATCAAATCAGCTTAATTAAATTAAATCGACTGTTGGCTCAGAGCGCATACTCGAATGTCTCGGGATGCATCTTTTTCTCACCTAGAATTGCGGTGGATAATTTTGGACCATAAAAACAAACGTTTGACTTTTACTCGAAATGTTTGAAGATCATTCACAAGAAAGCAATATTAAGTCATCATTTTTTTCTCGGCCGCCCCAATATCCTTTGGAGGTCAATTCCGTTTATCGTCCTAAATTTTCCAATCTTATGACTGATAAGCCATTTACTAAGCCCTTTTACGCCCGTGAGGATAGGAAAAGTATGGAAAAAATAAGTCTGGGAACAATAGGTGATGACTCAATACCACTGGCAAGGAAATGCAATGTTGGTGGGCAGAAATTCTCTTCCATTGAATGCAGTACGAATCCTCAATCTCTAACTTCTAGTCGTGAAACGAAGGACAGTGATAATAGTGAAAAGTTGGAAGAATCTGCTGATCGTGATGCAGGTATTGACATGTCGGTGGACCTTCCGCCATCTGTGAATGTTCGAGGACCCATTGAGAATCAGTCGATACTTTTGGGTGCAAATGAGGAACCATCCGGAGTATTAGATCAGAGCTTTACTTCCCCTATAGAAATTGATAAGCTCAATGCTTCTGACATGCCTTCACTGAATGATTCCGCCATTCCCCAGGTTCCCGAACCAAACAGACTATGTATGACTAACAATGTCACTCTGTCACTAATGGAGTTGCCGCCCTCTATCTACGTTCCACCTTCCTATCCGATACCACCAGTTATGCTCTCAAATAGTGTGACGGCATTTCCACCAACTCCAGTTGAATCTATCGTGTCTCCGATGCTTACACCACAAGTATTTCTTCAAGGACAGCAACAACAACAGCATAGAAAACCGTTTTCAACGTCCAAGAACAAAGGTCTTAACAGTATGCCGCCAGTGTTTCAAGAAAACGGGATGTATGGGGCAGGTATGTCGCAAAACGGCACAAACAAGGAGTACTATGTGATGGTTCATGTTGAGGCAGGGGCAACCTTTTCCATTCGAACCGGAGACCAAGAGCAGCAGATACCCGGTACCTTTCTTTATTAGCTTATTTTAATTTTTCTACTACATTATTAGTTATCCACAATTCATCAGCGTTACTTGACGACGAACTTCGTGCGTCCCTGACTCACGTTGTAACTAAAAGCTCCTAAAGACCATTGCTGTGGCAGAATGAATAGTTATATCTGAAGACCGTTTGATAAATACTCTTACTTTTGTGTATCAAAATGGATACCTTCAGTCGACATCGTAACGCTCACATGCAATTGCTATAGCTTTATTACGACAGTCTTTTTTGATAATTATTTTGTGTTTTATTTTTCCCAAGAAATGAGGACTTTTCTTCTATCGGTGCGTGTCTTCAGAATGGCCCATCTTAATCAAGGCTTTTTCAGATACCTTGCAATTTTTTTTGGTCATAACGTTACAGTTGCTCTCTGCTACGTTTGACATGCGCATGAAATTACCGCTGTTTAAATATGGGCAGCAATTGGCTGTTCGCAACGCCCATGAGGGAGGGATTTCTGTGTTTATGAATGGGTGCCAAACTCACGTGAAAAGTCAGTGTTCACTTCCACAGTGTGTGTGCGAGTTTGTTAACCTGTTATTTATTTGGATTTTGTTAATGGTGGGTCGATTAGTTCTAAGGCCACTTCCCGATTGTAGCTTGTGTTTAACAGCCATTTTACTCATTTACTCTTACAAATTACTTTTCAATTGACAATTGCCCTTTCTCATTGAATTTATTAAAAGACTAGCTGAAGAACAATTGTAATGCAAAACAACTTACTAAATGTTTAATTAGGGACAGTAAAATCAAGCCAACTGTTTAGCCATGTTGCATAATTGTTTTTCTTTTCCATCCCATTTACTTGACATACTTCTACTTGTTAGTTTTGAGTGGATGGATTCACACTCTTGTCCGTGATACTGCAGTAAAAATCTCTAACTTTGAAGTTCGGTACAATAATGACTAGTTCCTAAAAACTTGCTTTTTTTCGTCAAATCAAGGCATATTTTTGTGACCTTAGTACCTCGTGCATGGCGGCAGAGTCGCATCTCTTATCGCATTCTAATTTTTCAATTGCCACCCCGCCCTTCACATGGGTGTTGTAACCCTACCAGGAGTTTCCGAATTCGAGCCTTTCAATTCCGTCGAGTTTGGCGGTAAGCTTTGCGCCTACACGCAACGGCACATGGTGGTCCATCCCGTGCTCTGCTGTCTGAGTGCGCCCTGTTACGCATACGCATCCACATTCACCAGCGCCGCATCAAACCATTCGAAAGGTTCCGATCACTGGCCATCATTTTATATGCAAAAACGGTTCGACCATTGACCCGTTTAACCGTGTTCTCACACTTTCTCTGCTCTTTTTATACATTTGACTCCATTCCAGTCTTAGTAATAAAATAGAGTTCAACTTAGCAGAGGTCTTAGGGACACAATTTGTGTTGACTTGGAAGTGAAGAGGGAGAAAGTCTTTCCACACCACTGGAAGACATGCTTAAAACGCGCATTATAGTTCAGTAGCGTCAACTATGCTTTTACCCTGGTTTTCAATGTGATGTGCGGGTCTGCATGTATGTGCGCCGGTACTTTCCCAACTGCTTAACCCGTTAAATGTCGTATCCCTAGCACTGAGACATTTTCTTTTAATGCATTGAATTCACATATCTCCAAATATAACTATTTTTTAGCATTGAAATTAATTCTTTTTTTGGTTATTAAGGGTTCGATTAGACGTGGGAACCACATTTTGTGATTATTACACAGCTTTCTGGAAAGGCGCTGCCTCAGTTTTTATATAAAGTTCTTTGGGGTAAACTGCTTTTTGTTAAGTTTGCACTGTTTCACTATACGAGCAACGCTTGTGTTCGCTACGATTTATGTCCGCATCAACTTCTGTCCCTCTTTCGTCTTATCCTTGGTCATCAACATGAGTATTTGTTGTGAGGGTAAGAGGTATTGTTGATATCAAAACATCGCGCTAACATTGTCCGGAAGTTAGCTTATCTGTGTGAAATTGCTTAACTCTGTTGATCAATATTCATGCCCTTACCTTAAGTTATTTTAGATATACCTTGCCGACTCTGACTAACCTGATTCTTGTGGTAATTTTGACGGTAAAATACGCACTTATAAGCTTGGGAACCGTGATACTTCAACAGATACTTCGTCTTATTTTCCGATAGTCCAAGAGTCCTAACCTCACACGGAATGGGACTCGTGCTATTTGACCTAGAGCCTATTATGAAAAGGATCAGATCAAAAATGTATCCAAGCGTCTAGTTTGAGCCATTCTGGATTGACAATATATTAAAGCACTGTGGTCGTCTCTAAGCCTACAGGCTCAAATTTTAATTTCCTCTTGTTTTAAACCACACATACTACACTTTGAGCTTCTCTTCTGATGCTTTTGTTCGCCTGCTAGGTCCGGCAACAGTACGATTGGTCCTCAACAACGGCCCTCCACTGCCTATGCCGATGCAAGTTCCTCCGGGGCACTTAGTACAGCAAATCGTGGATGAGGATGGAGTCCTAACCCACGTAATTCTCTCCCCCATCGCGCCCTACTCACCGCACAAGATGGTATCTTCGGGTCCCACTGGTGATGGTGCATCTACACTGACCCGTCCGTCACCCTCCTCCGCTAGCGGTTCCTTCTCCGGCTCCACTCCCCGCTTGCCTATCTGGCCATCGCGACTCCGCACCACTGGTGGTGTCAACGTCATCATCAGTCCGAAAACTTCACCTGGTCTTGCAGTGGCCGGACCTACGTGGCCCACGCATACTCGGCCAGGTGATGTGCCTCTAATACAACCATCGCCACCACCTCTACACCAGCTGCAAACGCAACATAAGTCAAAAACCGACGTTCTCCCTCCACCCAACGAGACTGTCACACCTCTCCTAGAGCAGCGCAGGGAACCAAAACAGGAGAAGCAGGTCGGTTGCAAAAGGGAGACCTTAGAGGAAGTGGGCCTCTAAAATCCTAAATTCTCCTTTGGAGAGGTGATGTGATACCCTTGCCCTTGGTCGAAAATCAAGGATTTAGAACTATTCCTTAAATTTGAAACGCTTTGCTCTAAGGTTTTTCCGTCTTGCTCTTCTTAATGAAACAACAGTGACTGATTAAGCAGGTGGCTGAGATGTTTTTTATATGACGCTGGAAGAATGGAGCATATAAGGCTCTAGTTGGCAGCTTTAACTTTAACATTGGTGACTAACGTCATTTCACTGCCGTGTTTTGAGTTGTACCAGTTTAGGTGTATCGCAGTATCCAAAGTCGGCGGTTAACTGAATCACTGAGGAACATAACTGTGAAATTTGGTTTGTTGCAAGCACTTAAAATCTACAAGGATGGTAACGTCGTATCGCTGCCACTGAAGATTGAGAGCCATTATTTCATTCAGGTATCCATTACTCGAGCCTAGTTTACCTTAGATGATTCACTAAAAGAATGATATTTCCCCTTTTCAGACCTATCAACAACTAAGTATTAATCTTTCTGTTGTTCAAGCAAAGTCTACCGGTAGCATTGAAGGCACCAATTCACATGGGGATTGTGTAAGTCGCGACGATTAACCTGATGGGTGTACATTGATGACACCATTACTATCTGCGACCCCAGCGCAGCTGAACTGAACTGATTGGAAAGTGATCCGTTTGCTTTAGCCGGAGTGAGTGGGTGCATGGATGAGTGCAAGTAACAAACAATATTAGAAGCGGCTCACTTGATTTTTACATTCAGTCGAAGTACGAAAGTCGCCTCCTCTTCAGCTGGCACAATGTGCGCAGCTAATCTTAGGGTACAGAGGACGAGTGCATAACTTATTTTCGCACCCACGCATATTGTACTGTTCTCAGCCTACGCGTAGTTTAGTTGGCTGAATAGTGAACTTCATTTTATTGGTGCTATGGCAATAGCATTACCCGAGATGAGATAAAACAGAATTGCCAAATCGTCAGCATAATAACTTTCCGTCAACAAACTGGCTATTTATGTCATTTCGTATAATAATAGATTAACTTCTGAACTTCCTATAGAGCGGCCATCTAATTTTTAAAAAACCTCCGCCTTATTGTTGATCTAATTGGAACTAGCCCCAAAGGGAATGGATTAGGTTTTCCGCATAACTCAGGGTAATTTTAATTTCCACCTATGCATCTGTTCCATAGTTCGAAGTTGTTTGTCGAGTGCAACGTCTCAAAAGGGATGCTATTTAGCAGGGAAGATTGGATTACGGATAATTTCTAGTTCCCGTAGTTGACGTCTAATCAAAATAGTATTTGTTGTTGCCGTGACCCATCAGTTCCTGATACTGTTGGTTACTCATTCATGCACTCGCAAGTTTGTCGAAGGAGGAAAGTGGCTAACATGTTCGAATCCTTTAGAACGCTTACACACTTTGCCCTGGCGCGCAATTTCGTGCAACTACTTTCAAGGTTTCTTGTTTGAGCCTTCTGAGGTGTATCCCATCTGCTCGCACATAAGATTTTGGACGAACTCACAACTACAACTATTGTTCATTTCGTCGTTTAAAAGATAATACATCCGTCAATTCATCCTCGCATGTTTATTATATTTGGCAGCTGGCTACATTACCAGTCTTCTCCATTAGATCATTGCCTCGTATGGGTTACTTGTGTCTCGTGGTTTGTGATTTGGCGGGCCACGCACACTTGCAACGTCTCCGCTTAAATTTTACTCTCCACTTAATGATACTTCTGTGGAATCGATTACTTTCATTTCAAAAATGTCCATTAAGGTGCATACTTATTTCGAGTGACAGATTTGAGACCACTTTTTTGCCAAAACAAGCTTCAATGTCCCTAAAGGTGTTTATCATAGAAGGTCTGTCTACATTACAGGGTGTTGCATGTAACCAGTAATGTGGTATATGCTTAATCGGTGGCTCGACATGAGCAGGTAACTTCAATGCTTGTATTCTGCGGAGACGATGACCTTTAGTGACAAATACGGTAATCTCTCACAGCCTTTTGCTTTGGTCATAACACATTGTCTCTACTTTGCACATTCACTGGGTCAGGCAATTCGACCTATTTAATCTAAGTCGTCGTGTGACCTTTCACCCCCTACTCCGAAAATACAGTTTAGTCCAGTGTGTGGATCGATTATTCCCGTATGCGCGAGTTAGTGGATATGCGCTCTACTTGGGGTTTTTGGTTTTTTTTATGCGTCCCCGGTTAGAGGAAATTCACCAACGTCAGATTCATTGTTGCTCTGGTGAAACTGCTTCACCCTCTGCCAAGGGATAGTATAATTAATGCTACCTCAGCATTCAAATCCCCTTGTACAAATTTCTCATCAGGACACCTGTTTACATTGTTTAATTTACCTTTTGGTAAGTTAATTGAGAGTGTAGAATTTGAAAAAGGTTATGGCTTATCCCTTTGACACTAGCCTAACAAAAGTAGCGCCTGCTCCAATGCCTTAAAAAAGGCACTGAAACAAGTCTGACGTTGGTATCTACCTTTGATTGCTGTAACAGTACTTGGCCAAAATAGTTGTTTCATTCAAGTAAATCTCAACATAACTTTCTGTTTAAAATATTGCAAATCAGAAGTATGACTGCATTGAATAATCTTATTTACGCCTCTAGGTGCCATCATTGTCTTAATGGAGTAAGAAAGTATAGCCGGTAGGAGTTCGACAAATTCAGCTATTTAATGAGGCTTTGGTGTAAAGCAAGACCTGCACCAAAACAGTAATAACTGGGGCAATAGTGATTTTCTTTGTTTTTAACGCTATTTATTGATGGCAACTTAGGCCACTCGATCAACTCTCCGGCCGTATTTGTGCGCTCAGCACACCGTTGAACCTATGCTCCACTTTATCACTAACCCTCCGATAATGAAAACCATTAACATCGCCCGCTCTTTGTTTGCTTTCCTCCAAAAAAATTTATCTAGAATAATCTTGTGGTGGTACAATGAATCACCAAGTTAGCCAAGACACATTACGTAATTGGCAAGATGCCGGTGAGTACACATAAAGCTTTGAAACATTGAGAATCCGTGCGCGAAATTTCGCTACAGTGCGGAGTCCACTCTTGACATGTCTGTTTACCCATGTTCTCGTGCAGCACACTTCCTAATTAAGGCATCACTAGGGGAGTTTCTTATTTCTTGCGTGTGTTATTTGGTTTCGCTTAAATCTACTTGGTATTTTCCCTCCAGAGTGGTGTCGACGGTGTGCTCATAACCTCACAATAATGTAATAGAAGGGCTCATCAAAAGAATTTCCTCGACATTTATTGGGTCTCATTGAAAAGATCACCATCCATTCATAATTATTTTCATCCAGTAAATCTTGTTTAGCGCTGACCTAGAGATTCTTTCATAAGAGAGGTTTCATTCCGTCCCACCTGTGTGTCTCATTTAACCCCATTTGTTCTATTTTGATTTACTTCCTAGTGCCGTTTTTATTACACAACCTCACCGAAATCGTGCTGTTCAACACATCCTTTAAAGATGTGCATAGGGGTGGCATTAGTAGTAATCAATTTAGCCTTCACCAATTATGGACCATTTTTACCCTTATTTTGGTCCCTTTGTGTATGCTTATTTGTTTCATTGCGTGTTGCTAACGTATCGTGGAAAATTGCGAAGTGATGAAACAGTTCGATTTAATTAGCCTATAGCTTTCTTCCTCCGCCCCTTTACGTCAAAAGGAGAGGTTTTTTCCCATTATAATTGCTGCTTACTCTTTGTTTTGTCGCCTTCACATAGTCCATTCCCCTATGTCTGATTAGGAGTAAAGGTTAATTCAAGTGTCGAAGGTTACTCGTTGTGCCCCAAGGCAATGTTACAGCGGATCCAACGGAAGAAGCCCGCCTAGACATAGTCCACGTTTATAAAAAAAAGACAGGGAGGCAGTTAATGCAGACATCTGCTTGTCTTTTGTCTTAAAATCGGCTTAAAATGAGTCGAAGCAGAGTCGAGAGTGTGGCGTAAAGATTGCATGCCGATCCAAAAAGATGCCCCAAGTTAAGAACAATTGGCAGTGATGGTTCTTTCATTTTGGGTCTGGATTAGGGTTCCTAGTAAGGAGCACAAAATAACAAGTACGAATCTTCATTATCTAAATGTTGGTTTACAGCTTTGCTATACTTTGGACAGTAAGCTCTCGTAGTTTTTTATTAAGAAAAAGGTGCCTATCCTGTTACGTCAAAAGCAACACTTCGTTTTAACTAACTTCTTAATTGTTTCACATCTTTTACGTATTCTCCCACTTCTTCCGTCTATATCAATCGAAATTTGGAATATTTCTGCTGGCTTTGTGAACATGCAATAAATAAGTCACCATTTGACGCTCGAATAGTGTGCCGACATTTGCCGCAGAACGAGTAAACTCATTGCACCCAAGGTCGCACTTCTATATTCACTGACCTTAACTCCTTAAAAGTCGTTCGTTAGAATAGCATTGAGTCCTATCTACGCCCTCAACTCATTCCGTTATCAGACGCTACGTGTATCGAATGCCCTGTTGTGCCACCGCCTCTGGCCGCGAGATGACTCACCGAGGGTAAGCTCACACGGCCACACGTACCTGTCCATAGAGGTCATTCGGCGAACACCGTAGATGAATCACCCCCCCCCCCCCTATACACTGCGTTCCATTTCCAAAATGTCATGCTGCCTTATTCTTAATTGTGACCTTAGCTGGAGCATTTCTATCCTCTCCCCTCGTGATTCAATCTGCCATTTGGAGGATTCGAGGCTCTACTGAGTTATTCCTTTAAATCGATACTACAGATCTGCTTCGTAAAAGGCAATGAAGTTCAGTTGCTCATGCATTAATTCATATCATTGTGGCTATTTGAGGGTAACTGATGCACCAAGATTGTCTGTAATTTGTATTGAAGGCGGTCGTGTAGATCGTTTGAAACGGTGCTTTGCAAAATTTAGGTGACTATCTTCGTTGCCATCTGTAAATGTACGTAGTAAACACGGTATATTTTTAACGTCTCATCTACTAGTTCATCTACAGATAATTTAAATATTTAAACCGCCGTTGGGCAGCAAGGCGACTCTGTTAGGCAAAGACTGAGACCTCGAGTGTTTCCCTTGGGACGACTAAGGGGTCAAAAGTAAACAAATTAGCTTACCATGCTTTTATGCATTTCTTTGGAACTCCCTTACAATGTCTATGGCAGTTTTAAGTGGTGCTTGTGTCACTTCTATGGATTCATCAGATTTAGTCTTTTTGAGACCTACTAATCGCTGAGAGGGCACTTTCAAGTGTCCAGATTGATCATTAGTTTATTTTTGAAAGCTTACTAAGCATTTGTTGCATCAGAGGGATTCATCTTTCCGCCTTGCTTCCACTAGTCTGTTCCATTTCACTCAAGGCCGATTCCCAAAATTGTGCCACCACTCCAGCCCGTGTTTAATGGCGCGGGAGTTTGTGGGACAGTCTGAAATGGGGAAGCAATTTGTACGTTTCAGCCCCTCCACTCTAAAAATAACAGATACTTTACATTGGTCCCAAATGTAATCAGTTTCGCTGAAGAGCATATGGGGATAAAAGGTGCATTATAACTGCCTTGAACTAGGCCATACAGTGCTGTTAATATTATGTATGATTTTTTTAAAATTCACGGCAGCACATCAGCTTTGAATGGCGCATTTATCGCTGAATTGCGGTGCTAAAACCTCATGAAGAGCATTTGCTGAAGGGTAGCAACGTTCTCTACATTGTCAAGCCTGTCTTTTTTAGCATAACTGCTTTTCATGTTAAATTGCTTTTCTTTTATCCCATTCACACTCCTTTACACTTCTGCAAGGTAAATAATCTGATAGGATTCTTCAATTCAAATATGAATGTTCGCTTCAGTCATTTATGAGCATATAACGCAAGTAACTGGCTGACTCATGCATAATCCATAGGTCATATTAGAATTAAGCCTTGCATTGTGTTAGGTCTTCCAGCTGGTAGCTTGGTATTAAAGATAACGCAAATATCCAGTTTATGAGTGGATTGCTTATCGTCAGAAAGCATACTGAAAATTTATATACACCGGGGATGGACATTTATGCAAATGACTTAGACCAATGACTAATGTGGTATTTATTTTACGAGTTAACATTACCTTTATCTTCGGTCGCTTTTGCCTCTGAAAATTATGATGGCGATCATGTGGCACACTACTGCTTTTACTTTTATTCCTTCGTGCGATCATCTGTGCTTGGCACCTATCATTTCAGACCGCTATAGTTGACCCATAATTATCGATTGACCCTTCTATCGGTGTTGCAAGTGCTCCATCTTAGAGATTGATGCCTTACCTTTGTTTGGCCTTCGCTCATTGGGCACTCTCAAGAACAACTGGAAGAACAGTGTCAAAAGCGACTGGTATGCTGTGAAAACCGTAAAGGTGTAACTTGGGATGGATAAACCATTTTTAAGTACATCAGCATTAAGGGATTGTCGACTGTTGGTTGCTTTGAGAGAGCCAGAGTCAAGAGCAGAGCCCTTTATCGGTAAAGTAGCACTTTTTTTCCTTCACTTCCCTATATTTCTGCTCCTCTTCTTGGTTTCCTCCTCGCTTCATATGCTACCCGAAAGCGAACTCCATGTGTGGAGGGTCGAATTCTGACCTCGTTTATCGATATTGTTGCTACTGCTCCTACTTCTCACTTATTATTTTGCGTACCCTAATATGGCACAGGTCGCGTGCACGCATGGGTGTTGCCCACCAATACGCCTGCCGCTCACATAATACCGACCTAGAACACACCCATACGATTTAGGGTAGTGATGGTGGTGGCAGTTTTGCGTAGCTTTAGAGCCAATCTTACCACCTTCGTGCAAGCTTAATTTTCATTTCATGCATGCATGCATTGTTGGGGGGATAGACGGGTGGACGGATGGAAAGACGGACAAGGAAAGAGGATGAAGGGGAAGAAGGCGAAAGACAGACCATTCGGCCAAGCGTGCAATCGTACGTGCGCATATGAGGTCTCATGGCAACACCATGGACGCTTGGGCAATCGATCGACTGCTCGTCGATAACCGTTTCCCTTCAACGCTTTCAGTTGTCGCGGGGGGGTTTTCCTTAACCAAATTCTCTACAGCTTTTTTTTCATTCGTCTAGAATTTTCATTAATTTCATCGTTACTTGCTTCAATCTTCAATCTTTCCATAGCTATGAAGCTACCTTTAAATTTGAATAATTGACTCCAGAAGGGTAGTGTGTTGTTCACCATCAAACCAAATAACCGATAACCTAGATCAAAGTACATAAGCAACTCCACTATTAGTCGTGTTGCTGTTGTAGTTCTGTAATTTCCACCAAAAGTATGACCAAGAAGGAAGGGCTTTTTTTATAACACTTCTGGACTGATCACTATTATTCATGTGTTTTCAACTTAGCAATCTAAAAATCATGCTAATCGGTTTCTATCCTTGCAGATTTGTAGGGGATCGTATAATTTGAGTTCAAAGGATTTATATTTGATTATGTAACTTTTATTACACGTTTTTTGTTACTTGCTTCCGCATAACAACAATACGAATTCATTAATCCATATTATCTTTTTTAAGACACCTGCCTCCACTTCCTCCACCACTCCTAGTCGGTCTAAAAAGCAGTCAACTTCAGGCAAGAAAAAGGTGACCACAAATGCAGGCGTAGAGGGCGAGAGCAATAAGAGTAGAGCCAAGAAATCGAGAAAGGCCCCCTCTGTGGAAGCAACAGCGCCTGTATCGCTCACCACTCCCGAGGAAGTCCCCAAGACAGAGCTCAACTGCCATAGGGGAGGGCAGGAGGGTCAGGATGAAGCACAGAAGGGTCCTAGTCAGCCCAAGGTCTCTGCTCTTCTCCGTGACGTACGTTTAGCACCATTTCATGCTTAAAGGGGTCTGTTTAAAACATTTTTCGTTCACCTATTTGAATGAGCGATGAAACGATTTGAATGATCTGGGACTGTTTTGTGACTTAGCCAAGACTGATCTCAAAAACGCGTTTCTGTGTGATTGTAAATGTCCATGCCACTCTTTAAAGTAAGTAAATTCTTTGAAGTGGATACAAGATCTTGCGCATGCATCGCACCCTAGTTTCCATCAATCTAAAGTTCTTGGTTTTTCTTAACAAAATACTAACGTTGGTATTTAATTTTGACCTTAGTTTTTAACGAATCACAACGAGCATCGATGAAATTTTCGAGGTCATTGATTCATAAGTATGCTGTCTACATTAGACAACCAAAATTTCAATGAAGTTCAAACCTTAATTGTTTGATGCTTAAAATTTCTCTAATTCAAGCAATTGCTCCCATAACTTTTTTTAGCGTAAATATAGGGACAAGGCGTACTTATCTGGTCAGCATGGATTCCGCCTGATGGGCATCGTGTGGGGTGCTTACACGATTCTGTTCTACACCCCACCTCCCTCTGCTTCTCCTCTTGTACCTAAAGCACCAAACTTTCTTCCCAAAAAATTCCTCCAAGAATTTAACAACGCCTGCTTTTGTCTTTTTTCATCCCGTGCAACATTTATGACGTTTACCGATCTTGAAATTAAAATCCTTTTAGAGCAGTCATGGGTTGCATACCTATCACTACATTATGGGTTTTCCGCATTAAAAGGCGACTAATCGTGCGTGTCGGGGTTAAGATAGGTCCCTAAGTTTCTGCCTCCGTTTTTTTCAAAATGACAGGAGCTTGGCAAGATTCTACAATAAGAAGTATCTGTGCAAAAGCAGTCATAAGTTTCTATTGCATGCATAAATTCTATTGAGTCTATGTATTTTACACGAAATATTATTGAGTTTTTTCATTAACATATCTGACTTTAAATCAGTCAGATCTAGTAATTCAATTTTATTCTAAGTTTTTTTTTCAACTAAATACTACCAGATAGGACTTGTTCTCTTGAACGTATCTGTTTAGTCTATTTAATGGGTAGTTGACTGAGCAGTGGATATGTCATGTTACAAGTACTATTGGACTTGCGTGAAGTACAGGACGCTAAATTTCAGCTATCTACGGAGGAATACGTGGATGCTCTAGCTTCCTCTCACACTTCCAGCTTTGGCCATTGTGACAGTCACTAAGCCATGGCATAATTTTCTTCCGCAACTCCACGCTCACATGCTTCCGACCGGCGGAAGGACATGTACATGCATTTATCTGAAGGGCGTGCAGTAGTTTGGAACTATTTAGAAAAGAAGCGTCATTAGACATTGTGATGTTGCATGCATCAAAACTTTTCTTTAAAGTCCATCACCGCGTTCTGAGTTTTGCTGTTTAGGTTCTTTTTTGCTTAACTCGTTGATTTGGTTACGAATGAGTCACCTAGGTACCTATTTACACGTGCCGAGTAGGCAGAATGAGTATTATGATGGTTGTCTCTTATTACCGATTTGATAGCCGTAGCTGGTAAACCAGTTGTCCTTAAAAAATTATCATTAGCCTACTAAAAGATTATACTTCAATACTTTCTTGCACATTTCAAAGGTTAAAAAGGGGTAGTTGGGTTCATTTAAGCAATTTTGTCAAAATTCGCCCGTCAGAATGCTCCTGAACCCGATGGAATAAACGTCAGTGATCGCAGCCTACGTTGGCCAGATCTTAGATGAACACATGCGCAAAGTGAAGTACGATAGAAATGCTTTAGGCTTACAATTTAGCTGTCGGAAAGAGGTTTTGAGATTAAAAATGTTTACTAGTTACCTCCTATACGGTGGCTCCATTTAGGGCGCTTATGAAGCCATTTGGGAGGAAATAGGTCTTTACGGATGACTTTGGTGAAAAGCAAGACGTAAATCACACCTGATCTGAGGTTAACACTCTGCTGTGCCATTGTAGGACTACTCGTCGCTCACATTTGATGAAACCGATAGCAAAGCTTTAGCGGAATCAGCATCTCATGAGCCCAACGGCGCTGCTTCGGCGGACACTAGCCTCTCGCAACGCACTGCAAAGCCCGTGAATGTTGTCCGACCAACAAATGGAGGTATGTTGCTTGATTTGATATCAAGTCGTCATCGTCTTCACAAGGCTCTGCTAGAAGTGACCTGGAGTTAAACGTTTACATTTATTATCCTTGGACCTATTTTTTTATTTCTAAGATGTTCTTTGTTCTGTAGTTAGACAACTGTGCTCTTGACAAATCAGGAACCCATTGCAGCTACTTTTTCAATGAGCGGGAAAAAATACATACTATTCTTTTTACCTTACCCACAACTAACATTTTCTTGCGTAATAGAACAAAATTTAAACCAGACTGGTGATGTGTTGAAGGCATAATGCGCTCAGCTTTTTATTGCCAATCCAGTAATTGGTAGGGCCCCACATTCTTTTTGCGTACAACAAAGATTCCATCTGTTGCTTGGCAATTCCGATCGTCCCGGATCAAAAATAGGCTAGGTTTGTTTGTTCTTTTGTGATTAGTTCCTGTGGATGGCACCTGCCCTGTCAGGTTGCCATGTTCAAGGGAAAATGTGTCTGCTTTATCTGTTCTCAATCGTCAGAAACAAGGTGATTAATTTTTATTATGTGTTCACTTAAATTTAGCAAACATTCCGGTTGAAACAGTGCAAAGGCCTTCCCTACACTATTTAATGCCATAGACGCTCTACGACTGGAGCATTGCTGCTGGGTGATTAACACAGCCTGGCTTTCTTGTCGGATAAATAAACCGTGGCAGGATGTCACTACCCGTTCATCCATTCCTGGTTTCATTTTGCACAAGTTATACGCACTGAACATTAATGACTGTTCCAATCTTGCTCCTACTTAAGGGAATTAAATGCTCCCTTTAAATAATTTAATTGCTAAAGTCTAGTTCTCGCATTCCGAAGCAGTTGACCTCACGAAGTCAGTGCCCTAATACATAATAATTGTGTAAGCTTGAGCCACTCTAGCAAAAGGAGCAGCGTCAGTCTCGGGTTATATACACATTCACAAAGTTTCTGTTTGAAATCCCAAGGTGATAGTATTCGGGTATACTACCCCTTTAAGCTTTTTTAGGTCACAAAACGGACCCAATTTTTAATAGCCTAGTGCTCGTATATTTCTTTCACTTTACTGCACAAAGTGGCAACTTGGATGAAATAACACGGTTGCTTCAAGCTTTTATAAGTTCCCACGATGTAATCATTGGTGACACGTTGTCTAGCCTATCAAGTGGGACCATAGGAACCGTAATTTACCAAGAGGACCAATTTGTGAGTCTGGTACACCAGTTACATTCTGTCACAGGTGCGTTTATAAACAAGCTGTCAGTGGGTTTTATTTCTATTTTTTGAATTGGGCGTTAATACTCTGGCCCATTGTCATATGAAGACGAGGAGACGATCATGATAAACAGTCCTGAACATTATGTATTCGAAATTTAGCACTCAACACGCATAAAGGAGATCTCCATGCAGCATTTTAATTACGCGGCACGGTTACACGCGATTAAGGTTACCGCTTTGATGAATCGATCATTGCAAGATTTACGCATTTTCGATGAGAAGTTGTTGCATCATAGAGATGCTGTATCCAACGTATCACCCTTCATCCACCTACTCTTCTTGTCCCACTATACCTAACACACCCTGTTTATAGTCTTGGAATGGGATAATGTATGTGTAGCGCCCCGAGACCTCCCAGAAGGCGAGAAAATCATAATACCGGGGCAGAAAGTGTATTTCCGACTTACAGAAGCGCTTGAGGACTCCTGGCATAGCTTAGAGGCCAGGCCGCCTGATGAGAGTACAGTAGCGGAGTCCACAAAACCAAGAGTTAAACAATTACTGCTACATATGGTCACTATAACCACAAAAAGTCCTGCACCTCTTCCTTCACCTTCGAAGCGGCTAGCGATTTGCCTTGTCTAGCTAGGGTCGATTCAAAATCCTTTTGTTTTTTGGACTTGAGGAGAGGCAAGTGTAGTTTATCCTCTGCCTATGCAATTACCAGTTTTCCTCTCTTAATATGCTTGCATTTTTACACCGGCCTTTACGATTAGCCATATCGAGCTCGAGGCCGACGTGCAATCTTTTGTTCCCATCTGTATAAAATTTGACGCTCTGCCAAAAGATATGACATGAGGAGCAATCCCCGCAATTTGTGAAGCTTTACCGTGTAGGACAGTTTTAAAAGTAAAGTGTATATTATTAGCTTACTTGACAGTTATAAAGTTGTCGAGTTTACCAACCTCATCATTAGTTAATGCCACAGTCTTATTAAAGACCTAAAAAACCAGCTCTGTAAGGAAGAAATATAGGTTTGTGTAGTGGTTTAAACCCATCAATCATATCACGGCTGATGGTGAAGACGGAAATATCCCGAGACTTGCGTCATTCATGTGGGCTCTGCTAGTAAAGTATGTTTAGTCTTGGGTGAATATGTGATTTGCTTACAAACGAGCTTCTATAACCACCAGCCTTTTGACGCTATCAGAGTCAATTCATTTAGTTTTGATCTCTCCCAGGGCGTCCATTATCAGCAATGAATGGGGATCTGACGCCTGCGGAGGCCTGTGAACTGAAGTCCTCCTTTGGACGATTAAATGGAAGACCTCTCGACCCTTCTTCATCCCCAACCGTCTCACCACCTATCCAGGTAGCCAATCGACCTGACAATGTGTGGGCTGCACGCAAATTGGCTGCCCTCGGTGGCTATGCAGAAGGCCCTGCTGCCACTACCACTGCTACCACCACTATGACTACCGGTAAACCCGACAGAAGTGGAGAGAAACCAAATCATATGCCTCCTTCCACCATCACTACCATGCCCACGAAACCCAACGCCATTACCCCTGGCACCGCCTCTGGAAAACAGGGTATTTCGGAGAAACGCAAGAAGACCTCCAAGAACGGTGCGTGTATTTGCGTGATTAATTTGCCTGGTGGCCTTTTTTTGATGAGAAAAATCAGCCCTCCTGTAGGAGACAGGTGTTTATCTAGACATGAATAGTGAGGGGGACGCGTTTAATGGTTCCACTAGTTATTGCAACATTTATGCTTTCATTTTCTTGCCCAACCCGGGTGTGTCGGTTTCTACTTGGCTTTTTTACCTAAGAGTTCTGTCTACGCACTGATAGCCGACAGGCAATAGATCCGCTTTAAGGTCAATCTGGATACTGGCCACCACCACTTGGAGAAGTTTTTAAATGTTCATTCCATTTATCTCTCAGGGCGCTTGCTGATGGCTCAGAAATTTATGCATGATATTCATCACAAACCTCTCATAGACAAACATTTTTCTGTATTTCTTCATGAATCCGTAATTGTTTTGGGATTTACATTGAAGCCGGATTCCTGACTCCTTTTTTATGCGTACTTTGGCTCATTTCGAAATTTCTGGAAAATTTGTTACAACAAGCAGTCAGCAGTATATGAAGAATTGTTGCATACTTGTACCTACCTAAATTCTAGTTTAGGCACGGATCTGCACAGAATTAAGTCACCGAGAATACTGACGACGGCGACAAAGTTCAACGGTCTATCCGTCACTCATAGACTAAGGTGCGATAGCTGGGCAGTCTTCCAAACACACTTTAAAGACATTTTACAAGGTTGAGTGTATGGCCAGCTATTGGCTATAATGTGCGACCGCCTGGATCCCCATTAACTGGCTTCGGGCGCTTGTTACGACTCGTACCACCACTCGGTCTGGCTGGATCATCTGTGGGAACGTATATTTTTATGGATAACTCGTGACCCTGGTCCTTCTTCTTTTGGGGAGCAAATAAGACATTTCCATGCTCCAGTTAAAGCGATTCCAGAATTATATGCAAAACTTCCAAATAACCTCAATTAAGCAGCTTAATAAGGAATAGTTGTATTATCTGCTTTGACCTACACACAGAATAGGATTGGCGGTTTACCGGATAGCACTGATGTGAAGGATTAGCGACGGTTCTCTGCACAACGACTACCTCATTTGGAAAATCCTATGCTAGTTTTAATTGAGAGTGCGGTGTAGTGAGAGGTAGCCTAATGAAAAACACCTAATAAGAAGGACTAGAACACTTCTTTGGTAATCCGCCTGGCTTGTTTTTCTTCAAACCGGCAATGCTTTCGGATGCAAAGAAGAAGTAACCTGGCCACTGCGATCGCGATAATCTTTTAGACATCGCTTTTCACGCTGGAGGTAAAATTCTGAATTGGAGGAAGGGGGGTGAGAATTTGTTCTACTATCAATTTGCCTCTTTGTTATGATACATTCTTATAGATTCTTTAACTGATTGGTAGCGTGGAAAGGTGATTGCAGATGCGCACTGTTGGTCCTCAGAGAAAAAAGTAAGGCTTGACGTTTAGAGAAGGGAAGGTGGGGATGCAGAGCAGAGGACAAATGTAGGAAGATGAAGGCGAGGAGGACAATTATATTAACTACCGAGAGCCAAGCTGATGATGTGGCCGTACTTATCTACCTTCTTGACTTGTGATCAATAAAAGTAGATTATCTTTTTTGACCTTACAAGCTTGCTCTAACTCTTCTCATTCAGGTAAATATCCTGTACGCATGGAAGGAAAAGGATAACTGGCACTCCGACAAAATAAGGGCCGAAGTTGTCAATAATTTTCAAATGCTGATGTGTTTTTTACAAAAATGGTCGGGTAAAAGAGTGTTTACGTGGGCCCTCACCAGCTATCATTTCCTTCTAGTATAAGAGTCCGTCCTCAGCATAATAAACTTGAAAAATGGCTTCGGGAGTAAATGATGCATTTTTTGCATGGAGTAATCTTGATGCCAAAATCAGCTGATGCGTCTCATTGCCTTCCAGATTTTCTCCGTCTTTCTCAGCATTATTTGGAGGAATTTTACAATATGCTTAATTTTATTTCCAGATTGAAGTGCTTCGGCTACACCTTCCCAGAAATTGTCGTCAACTACGTACTAAGAAACAACCCTTTGTGTTAAACTGGGTTCAGTACTATTTTCTAGAATGCGACGCCTGATTTATATTAAGTTAAAGGACCCACATATTCGTAATTACAATAAACCGACCGCTTGTTTCTGTTTTCCATGCCCATCTATGGGAATGCTCTCAGTGGTGCCAGGAACAAGGAAAACACCATAATGTTATTAAATATTATTGAAGCGAGCTTCCGTCGGAAACAACCTTAGAAAATCCTAATTTGTAGTTGTTATCCACACTAAACACTTACTTCCTATGTTGCTGTTATTTTTCTTCCGCGCATAACACAGGTGTTCTAGCAATTTCCTGACGTATCTTAATTTGTCAAGTAAGTACTACGACAGCATACTAACATTTGATCTGCTTCTCTTGTGCAAAATCAAGGGTTATACAAAGTGGACAGAGTGAAATAACGCCACAATATCTAGCGTTCAAATATTGGGAACATGTACTCTCGCCTCCCCTCCAACTTTCGGAGCAAATTTCATCAGTTCTACTTCTTATTTCATTGGTTGGCTATAATTAACTCAAATTATGGCCTTCCATTCCCATTGGCTGCATTTGAAAGGTCGACCTTAGCTGCACGAATGGAAAGGTGGTAACGCCCACGCTAAGTAGTCTTTGACCCATCCGGTGCTTCGGCGCAAGCCAATGGCGAACCAAGTGGGAAGAAAGACCGTAGGCATTTGGCTGAAGTGCTGCCTCAAATAGATGTAATCTATTTTTGATCATACTTCTCAAACGACTTTTTATTTGACGCAGAGGCGATTTTAGTTCAACTTTTGGGGTCGTTGCACGTGAATGGCAGCTAAATAAAGCATAAAAAAGCAACCCTGGTCGTAAACAAATGATGTAGTTATTAAGCAACCGTTTTAAAAATGCCATAAAGGCGAATTATTGTGTGTATGTAGTTTTAACACCTGATGAAGCTCCTCTTACCCAAAGCTGTTCCGTTAACTTGAGTTATAGATCAGATGCACTTAGCGTTTCAATTAACTTACCTCAAAACAAATTTGTTGTAGTACCATCTTCACGTAAGTATAAGTCACAAGAAACCGTTAAAGGGCTCGGGAAGCCATCCTCAGAAGAAGATAACGTCGTGACTACTTCGTTATTTTTAAAGTTAATAAAACTTCTGTTTCAGTTTTAACCAATTCATTTAAATAAGTAAAAATATAGAGCAACTTAAAAGGATGTACGAGAAGTCATGACTGTGCTCACAAGTTGAATTCTCTGCGGTAATGTTTTTAAGGAACGTTGAACAATTGTTAGAAACCTATAAAGTGTTAGTCAAAAGTGGCAACAGGATGTCAGTAGCCGCCGCTTTCGTATTATCCAAATTAATGCAAAAAGTCATTTTTTTTCTGGACAAAATTTTTCTTGATGGTGAACTTGGGTTACTTCTTAAAAATTCCTTGGAAGGATTTACTGCGTTACCTTCCCAAGTAACGCCTATTTGCTGAATCATTCCTTTTGACATTCTTTAGGTGAGGTGTCGAAACAAAAGGGGAATACAGAAAGTAGCCCTGGCGACAAGAAGACTCTCAAAAAGGATCAGCAACAAAACAGTGGCGCTAATACGCTAGCTTTCACTACAATACCCAATACCAATGCTGTCGCTACAACCACTCTGGACGTCACAGAAACGGCTTCCGCCTTCCTTCCGAACACCACCCATCACCCTTACTACTCGACTTCGTCCTTCTATGCTACCGGGACCCCGCATCCCTCACCCTTTTTCCCCGCACCGCCACACACTCACTTCGGGCCACCCCCACCCCCACCGCCCCCGTGTTTCATGCCTCCCCCACCACAACACCACTTCCAGCAGACTCACCACCCCGCACAACCCCCTCCGCCTTATCTATTTTCTCCGGGCCATCCGGCTGCTGTGGTGGCGGGCACGCCTTATCTCTCCTTTCAGTTGCCTCCTCCTCCGATTACCCATGGATTGCCGAGCCCTCTGCATCCAGCCGCAGGGTCTGTATCCACCGCAGCACCGCTGCTGGGTTTGCCACATACCTTACCCTTCGTTACCCCATCAAACACTGGCGCTGCGACCATTGGAACAGCAGAAGATGAACGCAATGCGATTATCCGAGTGCTTTCGAGAATTGCCCCACCGAAGGTAAGTAATGCTTCATCGTTATTTTGGGGATACCTTTGAGACGAAACAATTTTGGCCCAAAATGAAAGCCACATGGGTCTAAATAAGCAAAGTTGGCACGTTTCTAAAAATTTTAATATCTTTTACAATTGCTCGATTGAACTACTTCAGGTCTCTTTTTGCATGCTAATAGCGAAAAATGTAACGTGTTATCCGCTTAGATTGCTTGAGTCAATATCGTTTTGAGTATTTTGCGTTTGCAAGCTAATACTGGTTGGATCGGTTGTCCCAGTGGAGATATTTGCATGATTTCAGTATTTATGCGTGTTTAAGACAACAATAAGTACTTACCGGCTGGCCTGATGGTCGAAAGCAGTTTATCATTATAAAATAATGCGCGTGTATGTACATGCGTGTGTCCAATTATCATATCGACATAGTCTTCAACAACTAGGCATAAATGGATCATTTAACTGCTGTAAAATGTAGAATGTTCCATTCACCACTTGAATCGTTTCATCATACTGTTGTATGAAGCAGGTTTCCGAGAAGGAGATCCCCAATTCCAAGCTAAAATTATTGTTTTTTTAACGTCAGTTTTTTACCTTCATTCTACTTGCTACCAAAACCCGTACATATATGCACATGCATATGGGTTGTTTGCATTACAGATATTATGAGCATTGCTAAGGTCAACTATAGAAGATAGACTCAACAAAACAATTTTCGAATCCCATTGCAAAGTTATGAGGCTTGCAACTGGCACTCAAAAACAATTCCTTAATTCCTTGATTTTATTATGACTCATTCTTCATTCGGAAAAATCCAACATAACGCCAAAAATCACGGTGATATGAATTAATGCTGCATCCTACATGAGTTTTGGATACGAAATTTTGAGGGAACTTAGTAAACACAGGAGAGGAAATGAAGGTATCAAGAATGTCCTCTGCAGTTTCTGTGCTTGTAATAATGGCCATTCTTATCAAGCTATGTGCAGTGAGATTGTCTTTGCATTGAAAGTGTAGATAAACTAAAAGAGATCGTGTGCTATCTGCTTCAGCTGCAAACAATTGCTTGTTCTAACTTGGAGGGAGATGGGAAGAGTATGCGGCCATTTAGAAGCATACATCACAGAGCATGGGTACGTGTGCGCGTCAATTGATGAGGACAGTACTCTCGATTGTGCGCTCTACGATTTCCTTGCTGTTCTGAACCCTCGTATCACAAAGTGTTGGTTTGACTCGATGCACGAGACTTGAGTTTGCCTGCTTCAGGAATCGAGCTGAACTAGTTTGCAAGACTGCAGGAGGTTGTCGCAAGCGCTGTTGTGGGGCACTTGGAGAAGGTGTGGTATGCAGCGTTTGAATGCATCATGCAGAGGCGTTTCGGTGATGACATCTTCAAACAACGATGCATTAAGTTGTGAAAGACCCTCTAGGCTTGGGAATAATGAAGTCTAATGCGTCAGGATTGTTGAGATAGGCGGAGATGAGAGAATTGGCTTGTGCCTACATCCAGTGGGGAGGGAAGGCTGTGGAAGGTAAGAAAATGGACGGCACTCTCATGCACGAACAGATGGAAGACGGTGAGCCCGAAAGGGTGGAAAGGCGTGGGTGAAGAAGGAACGTTTTCTGATCGACTGGTAAACTGACTGACTGGCCAGTGATGAGAAGCGATCTTTGTAGGCGATGAAACGTTGAATGATGGAACCAATGCTACATTGGTGGTTCCCAAACAATCTCCCAAAGTGCTCTTTCCTTTACACTTCTGAGGCATGAGCCACTTCCTCCAACAACGAAGCGGGACGTGTGTGTGTGTGTGTATGGGGAAGCGTGGACGGATTGGTCACCACGACTTGTTCGTTTGTTGAACATGTTATAATTACGGCTGAGATGTATCTACCCGATGCGTAATAGCTTAGAGGTGCATAGCAAAGGGTTTTTTTGCTGTAAACAGTTTGAACTAGTGGGCGGATGCAAGGAGTGGTACCCACGAGAAGCCATCACATCGGACGTACTTTAGGAAAGAAGATGGCCGCTGCTTCGTCACATATCACCGTTCCTTTTCTGCCGTATTCCCCTAGCAGTATTAGTCCCTTCTTAATGGCATTGAGTGATCGCATGATCACAGGTGAAATGTAATGGGCAGTTGGTAAATGAAACATTGGATGCAAACGAAGGTGGTTGGGGTGACTTTTCATTGGCTCTTAAGGGACAAATAGTCGTCGGGACGTGAAATTGACATCAAGCCCGTGCCTCGCTGAGCAAGGATGGCGTGATAGTGGATTGTAGTAGTGGTTATCTAAATACATAAACTCGACGATTTAAGGGACATTCCAAACCGATTGCATTTTTATCGCCAAAGCCACATTAAACTACTTGTTTATTTTGCTTTCAAACTTGATTACACATCTGTGCATTTTACGTGACAATCTTTTCTTTGTCAATCGCACAATGAACTGATTTTTTACTTTTTTTCATCCTTGATCTGAATTTTCTGTTTATTTGAAGGTCAGAGGTTATTGCAAATAAACTGGGTGTGATTGTTTAAAAGAAGGATTTTTTTTCTTAATCTCTTTACACACATTCATTATTGACACTACCATTTTTAAGGCGATACCACTTAGATGTCATCATAATGGGCCTCCTCCAAAGGGCACCATTAGCGGTTTACCTTGCTTAATTCCCTCTGAACCTCTGGTTATCTGATTAAACATCATAAACCCAAATTTTTTAAAGCATTGTTCCGATTTTCTTTTCCTTTACTTTCTCTTCGATGCTTTTTAAAAATTGGAATAGTCTTGGGCACAGTCTCTACTGTGGTATTCACTGGAACACACAAACAGTAACTTGATTTTTTTCACATAATGAACGGAGCCTTTTTAGCGAATTGTCGACAAGCGAATCCCTATTTTACAGCTGTCATCTTTACCTGACTGGCACCGATTTAGTCGTTTTCACATCCTTGCGTTACAGATCAGCTCTGTGGACTGTCGCAGTGTGACCATCAACATCTCAATTCCCGAGAACCTCTGCATAGTCGAACAGCCGCCAAATTCTACAGGAGAGGGTCGAAAACCACCCACTGGCGTCACTTCGAAGAAGGGAGGAAAGTTACAGGTGGTTGACAGCGAGGATAGGGGTGAGGACAATAGTGAAGTTAAGTCTGCCACTCAGGAGTCTTCCGTCACCACTGCTGATGCTTCAAGAACCCCATCCAATCCAAAGCCTTGGTCTATTCCACCGTCTGATCTCCGATTCGCACTCTATCTCGCTGAACGCAATGAGAACTTTGTTTGCGTCTACGTGTGCGTAAAATTAATCACGCAATTTATAAGTTATGCTGTAGTTGAATGACCCACTAGTACCGATGCAGCAGTTTACACCCTTAAAATATTTTGTTTTGACGAGTTGAAAACGGTAACGTGAGATTTTTCGCAAATGGCAAGTTGGCATTTTGTTTTTGCAGAAGAAGGGCTGAGTCTTCAAATGCAGAAAATTCTTTAAAGCCTCATTAATAGTGTGGATGTCTTTCTCATTATTCTTGTATGAATGGAGTCTGTGGACAAGTAGTATTCCCCACCCTACCTTTAGTGATCCTAATTTTATTTGTAATAAATGAAGTGCTGAGTGGTTTGTTTTGATATTAACACGCATCATCCCTTTCATTTACAGTGGTGAAGTAACCTGCATTCTGCTGCAGGATCTACGTCCTGGTGTCCAATACAACATAAAGTAAGTCCACCTTAGTGCATTCAAGTAAATGTTAACCTCATTGTTGTGCTACCAAGTTAACTAAGTCATAAAAAATCGGACGACTCTCCTTTGGTGGTCTATGAGTTCTTATACCTTAAATACCCCACACATTGAAGCAGCTGCTTCAAGCCTTTGTCCGGCTTTAGTTCTATCAAACTAATGGTTTCCAATTAGCTTGTCCACCGTTCTTTCTCGATGCATGCATGGGAACACGAAAATGTTAATAAATTTGGTTAACGCTAACTTGATGTTGGGTCGGTATGGCGAATTGAATGTCCCTATAACGCTTACACCTTTTGTGTCTCTCAAGCGAATGATTTTCGTTTAACTGGACGATTTATCATCAACGTTGGAGTAACCTTGAGTTCAATACACTAGGTGAGCACATCTTTGGGAAACCAGTGCCCTATTTCGGTTTTATTTTATCCGGGAAATTTGTTAGGATTTGATTCAGCCGCTGCAAGTGAACATGAGGGAGGGAATTACTTACAAAACCAGTTTTTTTTTCAAGTTCGAATGTCAACTCAAGATAAACTGAAGCTTTTGAAGCATTGGCGGAATTGTTCCCCCTACCAGAGCTTGTTATGCGTGTGCAATCAATTCTTCCTGAGTCGGACGATGATGTGTTAGGGAGTTATTTGGTTAAAGCTGTCATATTTGACGATTTTTCTTGCCAGCACACTCGAGCATGCAATCCAACCATTAGAGGTCTAGAAAGCCACAAAGGTGATGTGTTTATTCGTTGCTCTGAGTATGCCACACACTTTGATACGTATTTTTATTGATGAAAAGATAAAGCCCGGGATTCAAGGGAGCACGCTTTTATTGCTCTCTCCGCCCCATCATTGCTATTCCAATCTCTATCTCATGCATCTTACTCTGGTTTTCAGAAATCATGGGCATCAAGCTGAAAATGTGTCAATGTATATTTTATTTTAGGCTGGTCTTTTTTGCCAGAAAATTTGATATGGAAGAAAAGTGCGAAGCAATTCTTAAGAGTTGAAGTTTACATATGGAAACAGTAGTTTTTTTAGCCCGTACTAAACAAAACTGGTGCATTGAGGTGGGAGGTGGAGGTTTCAATCTCGACTTCCCTTTCCCTTCAGAGCTTTTTCGTTAAAACTTGGTAAACAGGGTTGAAACAGTTCATATCGACTCCACAGTAAAGGGTCATCGTTCAAAAATTTGATTTTTAAAAAGCTTAAAATCTAAGGTGAAGATGTGAAACTAATATCGACGTCCGCCGTGCATAACTTAAACCGACCTTAAAAGATCGCGGGCTTTAACTTAGTGGTGCTCATTTTCTCGAGTTTGACACACCTGCTGCTTCTACAAATCATGCATGACACGGTTTTGTCCGTTGTACATGCCTCTAATGGCGACTGGTCCGCCACTGCCGGTACGCACACGCACTTCACGGCAGATTGGGTGATCTGTGCTACTAGTGTGTCTCTAAATAACTCAAAAGACATTTGAAGTAGTGAAGCTTTGGTCGCCCCCATGCCTCATGGGAAGGCGCTTAAATAGACGGTTTTATTAAATTATTTTAAAATCTTTGATGAAGCGGGTGTTTTTTTTCCCGAATGAAAGTATGTTCAGTTTTCCAGTTTATGCATTGAATAATTAAGCACTATATTCGGCAATGGAATTGTTAGTTTACGCTGTCTGTTTTTAATAGATGTTTCTTGCTTAGGTGACGGGGGGAGGGTTTAGAGGTTGAAATCGCAGGGTTTCCATGGTTCTAATAGGCCATCAGATCCCGTTTTGGAAGGAGGGGAGAGGCGTAGTAGCAGTTTCTCATGACTCTCAACTTCTATACCCACGCATGCATCCAGGGCGCATTACCACTGCCATCGTCGCTGATAGTAGCCGCCATCACCGTCATCATCATCGCCACAGGCACACAAGCAACTGCCAATTATCGTATATCATAGAACGCTTGTGCATGCATAATGTTCCATTATAAACGTACACACGCACATCAGCAACAGTCTGTAAAAAATGATTTAGGGTTTGCTCTCGGCATTCACCCAACTCCCTTTCCCTTCCTTCCCCATCGAATGATTAACAGGCAAAGACGTATGTGACATGCGAAGACTTCTGATGTGTAGTGGAATTTGAATTGTCTTTTTTCGAGTCAAGAGGAGTTACTTGGGTGTACTTAAAGTAGTGGTTATTTTTCAATAATTCACTACACGGATAAAAAGTGGCAAATGCAATAATGGTTCATTTACAACACTCACTTGCCTCATTTTTAATGAGATGGTGAGGCAATAGGCCTGAAACGCAAAAAAATCTACCTTTTGCAACTCCTTTTCAATTGGTGCGATCGTGTGATGTGATATACTCCATTTTTAATGTTGGTATACTTGTCTTAGTTAATATTTTCCCACAACATCTGACCACAACTTCGTCCGTTAGAACAGTTCAACCTCCTGATTTGCCGTAGTTTATCTCAAGTAAAGATTCTGATAGGTATAAGATGCCTTTGTCTGATATTTCAGTTGCCTTTCTGTCCAAACAACTCCTGAGATGTTTATTTGCAAGCTTCTATTATGTAGTATTGTGAACATTATTATTTTTACATTGTTCGTAATGCGGCTTAATTGAAGCTTATGGTAATAAAATCAGGAATGGTTTTAACGTCGAAGCAGCTGAAACATTAGGCAAGAAATGCGACAAGTCAGGCAACCTTAATATTTTCAGCTTTTCTCAAATCCAACCGACTAAAAATGAATCGTCGTTCAACTCTGCTTCCAAAGCATTTTTTGTTATCTCCAGCATGGTTTATTGCAATGCCAATGATTTTGTTGAGGTCTGGGTGGATTTCGCATTTCGCCTGATTTTTTATGAATGTGAGCAGTTAAAGTGGAATGCTCAAATTTGATTTTAATGCGAGTTGTTATCGAAAACGTTTTTCATCTTTTATAATTCCCGTATTTGTCTTTACCTATCACGGAATGTTCATTCACCGCAAATACACGTTCCATTTACCACCTCACCGCCGCATGTTCCTAATTTAATTCATGTACAATTCTGGACCTCTCATGATCTTTGGTAATGAATGAATGTGATGGGGGCTAGCACCGGCTGGCATTTTGCAACTGATCCATTTTCGAGCAAGGGAAGAAGCGATTGTCATTAAATCTTCTTTCATTATTGATTTCAACAAATGAGTGGGTAGAATTCATGTTCAAATTCACACAAAAACTGCGGATTCTACTGCTTGAGAGGGAATTATCTCAACTATGATTTTTCCGTCAAAAATTAGCTAATATACTGAGATAACAGCTTAACCCAAATTTAAGTCAAATATTACTGCATTTTGAGGTCTTTAAGGAAGTCACTTAGTAAAACCTTTTATACAAAAGTTTTTTGTCTTTGGAAGTTGGCAGTTTTGTCTACCTTGGTATTTGCCATTTTATCTCAATTTCTGGGAAGTGTGGTGTTTAAAAATGCTTTTCGACCCATTGTTTATGTGAATATGCGTCCACTTCGTAAAGTTATTACTTCATTTATTCTGTTTCTATCAGTCAGCGTTCTTGAACGGTCATGTTCGAGCAAAGTGTTGAATCCCACTACTTTTCATTCATTCAGTTTCATAATTATGAGATCAATTGGCATTCAGTGAAATTATTATGATGCATCCAACAGACGTGTTGCTATTATCCTCATGTTTTACTCAACCGAGTCTATTGCGCTATTGGCAATGCGCATTATCCCTGTTTCCCAGTGGTCCGTACAAAAGTATTCCGCGATATTAGTTCACATTCAATGACAGCGAACCATCGGAGTTAATCCACAACTCTCCTCAGGTATAGGGATTATGTGTCATTTTAACGTCGACCTCCGCCTTCTTGTAGAGTGTGCTGCATGTATGAGGGTTTCTGTGGTACTACCTCAGAGTCCACAGAGTTCGTCACCTTGGCAAGCAAACCATCATGTCCGCGGCCACCGAATGTGTTTGCAAGGACAAAAAGCACTCTGAGCGTGCGTTGGGCGGTGCCTGTGGACAATGGGGCTAAAATCACCTCCTACTGCCTCCAATACGCTACAATTACAAAGGGTGGGGTGAGTGGATTCACATCCACCTAAACCGTGGATACTGCCTTTTTGTCGACGCGAACCCATCAGGCTTTGCACCTCGTTTTGTGGAGTTAATTATTCTTTGGCTTCCCGATTTTCTGCATGAAAATCCAACAGATGCGCTAGTAAATGCAACCATAAAATTAAGAACATTTTTAGTAGAAACTATGTGACGTAAATGGTCTGTGTAAATTTTCCGAGTGTGGGTTTAGGCACTCAAGATGGTATTTAGTAAGCGAAGAATTTATAATGCAAAACGGCTTGTTAGTAGTAGTGTATGCGAGTAGTCGTTTATGACTGTTAAAAGGTCATGGAAGTTGCAAAAGCAAGACCAGTGCGACCTCCTGCCTCCTTTCCCAGTGTGAAGGTAGAGTGGTTGCTATCACGTTTAGCGCAGAGCGTGACATCATGGTCATACCAAGTATCCTAGATACTAAAAAAACTCATTTAGGGATTATATCCACTTCGAATCTACGGGGATTGCTTATGTTCAAGTTTAACTTTGAAATGTGTCCCTTGACGAATTCAACCTCAAGACGTAGCGCAGGAACAAATACTTCACCTTTGACAGGTGAACTTTCATTATGAATCTACATTGCAAGGATATTTTGAATGGTAATCAGCTTTTGTCACTCTCAGGTTTCCTAATTAGATGGCTAGAGGATCCCTTAGACCGTTTGGCTAGCAATTTGAAATTTCAATAGACGGTTTCAAGGTAATGTGGTTTCCGTTCCCTGAATCAACATTGCATTATTGGTGGTCAAAGCAACAGTGATTTAAATGTACAGGTTTTTCATCAGAGCTTAATGATATCATTAATTTGGATGACGCGTTGATTACCTCCCAAAAAATCAACTGGTTGATAGATTCTAAGGCCGTCTAATGCTCTATTCGAAGAAACACGGTGGCTTATAATGTTTAAAGTTATATTCTAAGTCTATTTGCTTCAAAGCCGGCGTAATATACGCATAACCTTAAATGAATAATTGAATTAGTTTAAGACATTTAGGCCATGTGAATAAAGCCGGGCCCAGTTTCCTTTAAGGTCTCCTCGCGAGAAACTCCTTTCGATATTGGCGTCCTATGCATGAGCCAAAATCGTCCATTCATCGCCATGGAAAAAAAAATGACCGAAGTTTATCTGCAAAAGAAATGCCCCAAAATTTTTTTCCAAATGGGGGAGGGAACCAAAAAGGAAGGATTTTGGAAATCCGTGTTAACTTTTCCCCTTAAACAAAGTCGGGGAAACCATCACGCATAAAACAGGCCATTAGTTTCTTTAGTGGGTGCATAAAACAGGTGAAGAGACGTGGTTAATTGGAGACCAGGAAGTCAGGAAACCTAATATGGTGCCTTAGCAAATGAAATGCGAACCCTAGGTCGTTTTTCTTTGACAAAAAAACGCCTGCTTGAGGACCTAACAGCTTTGTGCCATATGGGAGAGAATCAATTTGCACCCAATGTTTGTTCCAATGCAGTTGAACCCCTGAGAACAGGAGAAATATTTTTTTGTTCTCTGAAAAACTGGCTAATTGCCAATTTGTGTAGGTGTATGCGACAGGCGCCAGATGTTCTTTTATCGGAGCACTTATCTGTGATTGGATCAGCAGACCGGGACAAAAAAATACAAACCATTAGAAGGCCCGCCTTTACGCCTCCCATTTTAGCCTCCGTGCCCGCTCTAGAACCACAGACGGCAGCCCAGTGTTAATGACATCCACAGCTGCCTAGGCTACCCAGCCACCCTCTTCCTGGAACGTACCCACGTAATTTTTAGATAAACCGCTATAGAATCGCCATCCATTAACATGCTCCCCCAGGATACTGTCTTCCTTCGAAAGGTTCATTTTTCGAGATAAAAAACAAATAAACACCTGGGCAAATAACGCCAAGTCATTTCACTCGAGATAACAGTCCTTTTTTATTTTTAAAGCTCATGCCAACTCTTAGAGCCTACCAGATTTTCAGGGACGATGAATTCCAAGTTCGGAGAAACTTGTGTTGTTATCCTCGACCATCATAGTCCACATTTTTCCCGATCTGATAGGCTACATTACTTGCATTTACTTTCCCTATTCAATTTCACAGCTGCTTAAACGTTCAGAAAGAAATATAATTATGTTCAGACCACGAACATTCTACGTTTGCTTCATTACCTTAGCCATTCAGTTTGGAACACGATTTAATCAGACTAGTAGTCATTAAATTGACGAAGAGCATGTAATACATTTGTGACGTTAGACTCAAATAAGGAAATTGGGACCTCATATTACCCCAGGGTATTGATGGTGAACGTATTGGCCATAAATCTGTTGTGTCCCAAAGAAAAACACGCGAAACCAGGTTTCACTAGTCTTTTTTTATTCTAGCACAGTGCGAGTGGTGGGAGAAGTTGTGCATTGACTTAGCAACACATAACTTTTGCCGACTACCACCCTGCGTGTTTTGGTTAATGTAAAGCAGTGGGTCCGCAATCAAGGGGCCCATGGAAAAATGAATGGGATGGGCCGATGGTTCTTGCATTTTTCGCGCCCACACCTCCCCCAGCCTTTCTGTTTGAACTTACTGGTACAGTGACCAGTAAATAACTCCATCCGTGTGTTTTATTACCAAACTTTGCCGCACATGCAGGCACTTTGTTTTCGTTGTCCGAACATGAAAAGAATTCAACCTTTTGGGAGCGTGCTTTATCCTCAAATGGTCAAAACATTGCTCCGTTCTCTCCCTCTCTTCCTTCCCCTCCCTTTCCCATAAATGGTACAGTCTAGTTCATTGCCATCCTGGCTAATATGAGGCTCACGGATTTGTCTATCAGCAGTCGAGTTGCGTAAACACTGCCAGTCGTTTAATTACCGCCGATGGGGGCAGTGCCGGGTTCGTTGTCAATGTTTCACGTCAATTAGGCCGTAGACTGAAAAAACGTTAAGTTAGCAACTTTTCCTCCCTCCCAAAGCCTGCTTTAGAGGGCTGGTGGTCCTTTTTGTTTCATACAAGTAGATGGAAGCTGTGGCAGGTTTAAAGATACTGGTTAAAACGTATAGAACCTAAGCTGCTTGTTTAGTACAAGTCAGTTCTTCTAATTTCACATCTCTCCAAATCGACTTATCTGTCAGTATCTATCTTTCACATTTTCGGAAGGGCCTTAAAACTCCGGTCTCCCAAATTGACTAAGTTGGAGTAATTTAGAAATAAAATTTAATTGCTGTTTTTACCATATAGTGATTATTTAAATCTCCAAGTAAAAATTTAAGACCAAATATTATCACTTGGCACTGAAATTTTGCAATTTCACTTGGTTAGGGTGTTTTAAAAACTGTTTTGGAAGTCTGATTTTTCATAAGAAAAGTCATGGACATAGTAGTGATTGCTACGACCAAAGCAGAAAACTTGCTTTAAAAAGCGCCTTCTATTTCATTAGTGAAAGAGCATTTTTGAATCACCCAAGCGCTTATATTTTCCTCTTTTTAGAAATCAACATCGGCAAGTTAGGCGTTAGCTGTGGCTATACTTTTAGTTTAGCATTTTTAAAGTATTTTATTCTTTGTTTTCCCCAAGCGCTAACTTTTTCCACTTTAATTTCCTACCCAAGTATGCTTGTCGATATAATCAGTACAATTAAATATGATGGCAGATATCAGTGTTTTCTGGTTGCAATACCATTGTATGCAAAATTGATATTTTCGTTGTGCGGAGAGTAGAAACTTCGCTTCAGTTTCATCGTACAATTTAGTCATTCATCTCACGATTTTCGATCGCGGAATTGTTTTTTCCTCGTGAACGACGGCTGATACAAATTTGAATCTCAAAATTTATTCATTAATTTGATCTTACCATTAGCAAAGACTAGGGTTGCTATTGTGTTAGCTAAATGAAGACCACTGGTAGGCTTTTTTACTAGTTCGAGGTCCACTTACAGTTTTTCATTAGGCTGAAGTTGTCCTAAACAGCAATCCTACATGCAATCATGCCAATTTAACATGAAATGAGCAAACAAGTATAGGACCTCCATTTCTTCAAATTCCATTTTGTTGTATTGTCATTTTAGTCTTTCTTTTACGACCAAGTATGCTACCAGAATTATGAAAATAATCTTTTTCTTCAGGGGACGCCATCATTTCAGATTTGTTACACGGGGACGCAACGCTTCCATAAGCTCTCTCATCTCCTACCAGCCACCACCTACATGCTGCGCGTTGCGGCGATCAACGCACATGGGCAGAGGTTAGTTGGTGGCGGTTCTCTCATTCATTCAGCTCTTCAAATTATTATTGCAGCCTTTTTAATTATTACGTCCGCCTTTTCCCAAAAAATGTGCCTTTTAAAGCCCCATAACAACTGGAATGCAAATATCTTTCATGATTCACTCTCACTGAAAGGCCACCACCTTTTTGCTTAAATGCGATCGTATATCATTCAGACATATGTTGACCACAAAAAATCCCTCGAAGAAACGGTGTACTTATATAATCTCCAAAAACTTGGTTAAGATGTATGATGCAGCCGGTGAGAAAGCATAAATGTCGTGTCTCTGGAATGGGAGATGCCGTCGTTAGACTGCGCTAATTGCTCATGCCTTCCTTTTTTTTCTGAGGAGCGTAAAGTTATCTTGACTGAAAGGATGAATTTTGCAGTAAGGCTAGGTTCAATTTCGGACACTTATAATTCCTTGCTGTGATACAGGTATCAGCTATAAGTGACAAGGAGCTTACATCACCCACCCTTATCGCCTTAACGTACCCATTGATAATGGTTCGAAATTTCTCTAAATCTTTTTGAATGTATCCTATCAATTGCTGATCATTCTCAACAGCGAGCGCCCCGGCAGTTATAAGCTCTGATCCTCAAGTCGTTCATAAGATTTGACTAATTCATGTCTCATGTACTTTCTCTATCGCAGCCCCTGGAGTGACGTAGTGTCGGTCATGACTTACGGCCTACCACCCTCTTCGCCTGACCCGCCGCGTTTGCTTAAAGCGACTACTCACAGCCTCCATCTCACCTGGGAGCCCCAGCATACTAGTCACGGATCCACCTCAGCCCCCTCCAAACCAATTCTGCGCTACCAACTGGAAATGCAGGAAGGTGAAGCGCGTCAGCACTTCAAGAAGGTATTCGACGACGACGCTACACAGTATTTGGCGGAGGGGTTACGGCGCTGCTGTCTCTATCGCTTCCGACTAGCTGCCAGCAATGTGGACGGAATTAGCCATTGGAGCGATATCGTAGCCTTCCGTACCCCCCCTGATCTGCCCACCGCTCCCAAAGGTCTACGAGTGAGTTCCCCTTATTCATTACCTAATGATCCCATCGAAAATTTACAGACGATGTGATATTAAATGAGTGAAAAACATCAAACAGTGCGTGCAGGAGGTTCCGATGTTGTCATGTTTTGGGAGATGTCTTGGATAAAAAGGGGGAGCAGGATCAGCATCGTTAGCATATTTCACTTGATGGTTGTTCATTTATCCCTTTCGTTTTTAGCTGCAGAAAACGTAGGCATTTTAAATATGAGTCTCGTGGTTTCGGCTACTTTGTTGAGCTATTGGATGGAGAAGTGTTAAAGTGCATACCCCTTATTATTTGTTATGGGAGCATAAAATTTTTATGGAAGTTACGACCTTTCCTACGCAATTTATGATATGCATTCCTGCGAAGTGGTTTGAAGTAACTCCTTGCGCAATTTCGTTGCGGTGGTTTATTTTGTGAAGATCACAAACCGCCCCATTTTTTCACTTGAGCCGATGAGTCGCATACATGTGGCACATTTAATCAAAGGAATAAAGTAGCTCAAAAAACAGGAATTACTGAGATTCTGTATGCGAGTGTGCGTCAAGTGCATTTTCATTGATACGAAACGATTCCAAGTGAGTTGGTGAAGGTGTGATGATGGGAAGCTGGTATACATTCTATGTTACAATAGTATCGGAGCGATACCAATGGGGTGATAAGAATCGGTCTTCTGAATTGAATCCATTGCATGATTCCTTAAAAGCTGAAATGTTAATGCTTGGTTTATGAACAGAAAACTTTGACCTGTTATAGAATGCCAAAACCTGTTGTTTAATAATTTCGCACCGGGTTAGGTGTTTATTTGTATGATTGCTGATTTGCTTCATAGGGGCAACTTTAAATTTAAACACGAAATAACAAAGTAAAACTAGCTGACAAAATTACAAGTATTCATTTTGAAGACCATTAATTGTGGAATACGTGGATGCGCAAACTGAGATCAAATTGGGGCATTTTAGGCTAATACATTAGATCTCAAGTTGAAGTGTATGCGTACAATCAAGATGATTTTTATCGATGACATTGATTTGGCGTTGATTTGCAGTTGCGAGGACGCGTGCGGCCGTTCCACGTAAACCTCTGTTGGTCAGCACCGGATGATGACGGAGGAATGCCGGTGAGTGCTTATCGATTGGAGATCCTCATGCCACAACTGCCCACCTCAATTCTTCGCAAACACGCCACGCACCAGCAACAGCTACAACAACAACAACACAAGAAGGAGGGCTCGCACCGTCTCCATCTCCCAACTGACTCCGAGGAGATCAAATCCCCTGAGATTCGGGGCCCTGTTTGCTGGCCGTGGGTCATTGGTATGTGCAGCCATCTTAAGTGCAACTTACTGGCGGGTTAAAGCGACCGATTTCCTGACTTCCCTACACGGGAAATGCAGGCCCTCTAGCAATTAGCTCCGCCCACATGAATGCTTTTCATTCCACTTGATGCAATTTTTGCGTCGTACATTTGTTGTCCTATAGCATTTGTGATCATTCTCTCCCCCCCCCTTCCAAGCACATAAATGGTGAGGCCTACTCCTTCTGGCTGCACACAGTCTTCTTTGAGATAAATGGAATTGGCCTGCAATCTCAATGGTGTAGTGTCCCAAGTTCTTTATTGAAGAACGCTCTTTTTCACAGTTTCTTAAGCGAATCCCCTATCTGAATTTTAAGAATGGAATACATGTAATTACAATTAGTAGCGTTGTTATCATTTTGAACTCAGGTCTCATTTTTCTTGATCAACTGAAGATTTTGAGAGCTTATAAGTAGAGATGCACCTTAGCAACTCTTTTGTCAATGTACTTACCAAATTTGCTACTTTTGATCCACACGTTCTTTCATTGGCTCTACTTTTTTCATATTATTAGTTGGAAGACAATGTTTACAATTTATGTACAAGTTCACTTAGTTTTAAGTCCGAATGGCTTTTGTAAAAGCGTATCTTGTGAATTTGTCTTGGCGTTGTCTTTTAGTCACAAGTCTGGATTAATAATGAGTCTCATTTTAATGATTGAAATATCAACCTCACATAGCCTATCTACTTGGCGGTTATGATCTGCATTGTCTCCATGCAAGTTGTAATTATTTCCGAACGTGGGAATTCATTTTTGCGATGGACGGACTTCAACTTGAAACAGGAGTCATTACGATTATGGAGATGAACTTGAAAGACATTTCCACGTGGGTTTTTTCATGCCCCAGTCCAACATGAATAATGCTATCTTGGAATGGTCGAGTTGGAAATCGAGCAAACGTTTAGAAAATTGGACTTGATATTTACGAGGCATGTTGAAATACTCCTGTTCTCTATCCCTCTACCTCGGGGATCGTTAATTGATCGCGTTTCGAGTTAGAAAGCGCTCCGAAAATGTCACCTCTGCTGTTTACGACGGTAGGCGTTTCAGAATTCTTCTAATCCGTAGAATGGCAACTTTTGTAGTTATATGTTTGAATATCGAACGCTGTATGAATGAGACCTTCAATGAAGCATTCGTGCGACAGTTCTATTGGACATTAAACAAATTACATGCGGATGTCATTAAAGATTACATTTATTGACTCGACGGTGAAGAAAATGACGACAAAACAGTGTACATGACTGTATTTAATAATTGGCCTTGCAGCTAGGGTCTCAATGCACCCATCACGATCATGCATACCATTATCTTCTGCTTTTCCATCATCAATCTTATCTCCAAATGGAAAAACCTAGATCGAAAGCGTTAATTTTGGGCTTCAAGAATTAGCAGGCGCTTTGGCTACGCATAGACACACTACGTACGTCATCTAAATAGTGCCAAGTGTTTATTATGTTTCAAGGATAGTAACATTTGATGAGAAAGCAACCGTAGAACTGTGCCCACAAGCAGTGAAAAATTTTGATTCTCTTCACCTTTTGCACCCTCTTGATCTACCAAGCATCTAAGCTTAAGTGCATGGGAGAACCTGATTTTATCAAAGTGAGAATGCGGTTTAGCGTCATCCCAGAGATCTGTTAAGCTGTCTCTTAACATCTTCGCTTTCCTTCCTTTCATCACTCTCAACTCCCACCGTTTTTCTTTCCAAAATTCAGATGATTGAAAAGATTCGTCAGTACGATTTCGGTAGATTATGCAGTGCAGTCATTTTAAGTGGAAAATCTATGCCTCTTCAAACTCTACCCATTTATACAATGTCTTACATGGCTTGAGGCAAGATCTTAGAGCATTCAAACGAATATGAAGTCTTTTCGGCACAATATGGTTGATCTTATTCGAGGAAATTATCTAATCACAGCGCATGTCACACGGGCTTCAAAAGGGTGATGTTATATGCGGGGGTGGTTAGATAGTAAAAGCACTCCTTGTGTTTTGTCAACACTAGTGCATCCAAGATCTTGCTTTTTACCCTCAAAGAAATCATTTACAGTTTGACCACCTTTCTAGCCAGTGAAAAATTTATGCTTGCAAGTTTTTGAGGCCCTCTTCTAGTTTGTTTAACACCGGCAACTTAGGCTGTCTTGACCGCTGATGTACCTCCTTTTTCTTCAAACAAGCGCTTCCCCAATGCTACAGACTCATTATAAACGAGTAATTGCTGTTGTTTTTTTCACCTTTGTAGACTTACCACCTGGCCATTTGAATTGCTCTTTGCTCTAATTTGCTTATTGCGTCGCTAAGGCAAATGTAAACGCTTTTGCCGCTTGACACACCAAAATATTTCTGACCATTTCAGTCCACATGAACAGTGTTTTATCTGCTGCGCTGAAATTAACCACTAATTTATCGCAGTAAATGTTTTTCACACAGTAGTAGTGTCAATTTACTGGTGGATATTTTAATTTAGGAAGTTGTAGTGTTGTTCCTTCAGCCAAAATATTACACTTTCTGCGTCCAAAGCTTTAGCCTAATTTTTAACAGAATTAACTGATATTATTTCATAAAAACTCCATTTCCCACTCGCCAACACCTGTTCCTCATAGTCATCGAACAGCCTCAAGTAGGATTGCACTTTGGAAGTTTTGAAAAGTCGCTTTGATGTCAAATTGCTGGTATCTTTCATGCTGGATCACACTGACACTTTAATGTAGACCATATCGCTTTTGAAACCACTGCACTTTAACTTCTTTGTGACCCACTTTATGCCTGTTTCATTCGATCCGCTTTCATGAAATCTCATTTTGACAAAGGAAATGAAATAGCCATTAATGGTACCATCAAAGTACAGGAAAGCAGCAGTTGCCATTATCTTGCCGGTCATTATTCCTTTCTTCCCCTCTGATGCATCATTTTATGCACTCTAGCGAGCCTTTGCGCTTGCGAAGGCGAACCTGTTTGGTTTAATGGCAATAATAGCGACGTCAGTACCCGTTTCAGACAAAGTGGAGCTTATATTCTTTTTTTGCCATCCATAATCATCATCGTCGTCGTCACGAATCGTTATAAGTTGGTGCAGTCAAGGCAGATCGCTGGTTTTTCGAGCAGGCTCAAATTCGTTCGATGTATATTAGGGCCTGTCCTGTTTAGTATTATGATGCTTGCAAGTTAAATTGATTTGAACCTATCATCAGAGGACTTCTGACTAGGTTGGAAGGACAAGATGCTGTGCCTGAATACTTCTGGACCATCTGAATTTTAGTTAGGTTTTGACGCAGGATTGAGCTAGTAATTCGTCATCTTCCATTTGTTGTCTTGTTTGTTTCATGCTTGCTTAAAGCTTCCTCGGATAACAATGCATTCGCGTGTGTGCCACCGTCCACCTACCTACTTCAACCACCTACGAGCAGTATCTATTCTTTGGGAAAGGTGAACGACGTGCCGCAGTTGCCATTCCGCGTACCTTCCTCCGCTGATCCAATTAACAACCTAGGTGAGGAATCTAACGCTGCCGTCACCTCCTCACTCTGCCTCTCTGAGAGCTCTGACACCGAGATCACCGACTCTGCTTGCGCCTGGTACGCGATCTACGAGGGCCGCTGCAAGGAGGCGACTGTTTACAACCTCACACCTGGCCAGTCCTTCCAGTTCCGCGTCCGTGCCTCCTCACATCGTACGGGTGTGTCTGGTCAACTCTACACTCGTCCTACTAGTTCATCCAATCTTGTCCCTTGGGGTCACGCCTCGACCTCTCCACTCAAGGTCACCACCCCCGTCGTACCCCCTATCAACTCACCCTCAAATCTCCGTCTCTTTGGTCACCCCAAACCCACAGAACTTAATTTCACCTGGGATCCGCCTACATCCAATGGTGGGGCTCCGATTCTCTCCTATGAACTCTGGCAGTCACTTTGCGATCCAACCTCTGGCAGTCCAATTAAGACCACATCATGGCCGAAGGCTCCTCCTTCTGTGATGGGGATTACCTCTTCAGAAAGCATGCGAGACTTACATGCCAAAATGGAACCAATTCCTCCTTTCTCTTCCTCCGTAACGGCAACAGGAGCAGTGGCAGTGCTTTCAGCTCCCGGTTCTGTCACCTCTAGTCCACAGCACCAGACCAGCATTGCTCCCCACGCACAGCTAGTCTTTGCAGGTGTGGGGAACAGCTGTGAGGTGCGGGGTCTTCACCCTGGGCAGCTGTTCGCGTTTCGGCTGCGTGCTAGAAATTCGACCGGTTGGTCGGAGTGGTCTGAGTGGAGTACCTTTGCTACGGCACCATCGCCACCATCAGCTCTTGGAGCGCCACCGCGGGTGAAACCGACCTCTGCGATCAGTGTGTTGGTGAGTTGGGGGGAGGTGGAACAGACCAACGGCGCTCCCATTCTCGAATATCGTGTCGAGTGGCAACCGAATGTCGCTGAACCCTCTCAGACCTGCACTCCATCTGGACGTGAACACGATGGGGAATTACTGCTCCTGACCACAGAGACTAACAATGTTCCCAGATCAAGAGACCCTAGTTCATGCTCTCCTTCCATTGGGATCTCTAAGTATTCCAATGACGGCTTCCAACTGGTAAATTTTTGTTCACTTTTATTGTTCTCATTTGACTAATCTACTATTGTTGTCATTCTCTTTTGATTAACTAAGTGGAAATTAAGGAACTGTGTGCTGTAAACCACCTTAGCTCCAACAAGGTTTTATCTCTTAGTTACAAAAAAATGTCTTTTTTTTCTTGAACAAATGTACAAAAACGTTCTAATGATGGAAAAAAATGTGACTCGGATTGGCGCTGTGTTGTGTATTTGGCTAATATTTTATAAATCGAATCGATTGTAAGAATGCTTTCCACTAACTAAAGCCCACTTTGCCTGTGTAGCACTCGGTTGAAGCATTTTTGTCTGGAGAGTGGTTTGAGTTGCTTAACACAAAGCAGGCAATTTCTAAGGTGTAGTTCTTTTGAAAACTTGATGTTCTTGGGAAAACTAATTCATCAAAAGTCACTGCATAATAGGGGAAGGGTTTTTATCAGCGGTGTCACTGGTTTTACGGCCTTGTGCGCCTGACAGAAAAACGGGGAGCAACGATTTGTCATTTGCTTTTACGAATAGAATTGCGAAACTCATAATTAAGATCTTCACACATGCTACACTGGTAAAAATTTGAAAAGTGGTGGAGAGTACATATAGTTATAAGGTTGGAATTGTGCTCGTGCAGGTTGTGACCAAAAGAGATCGTGTGCTATCTGCTTCAGCTGCAAACAATTGCTTGTTCTAACTTGGAGGGAAAAGAGATCGTGTGCTATCTGCTTCAGCTGCAAACAATTGCTTGTTCTAACTTGGAGGGAGATGGGAAGAGTATGCGGCCATTTAGAAGCATACATCACAGAGCATGGGTACGTGTGCGCGTCAATTGATGAGGACAGTACTCTCGATTGTGCGCTCTACGATTTCCTTGCTGTTCTGAACCCTCGTATCACAAAGTGTTGGTTTGACTCGATGCACGAGACTTGAGTTTGCCTGCTTCAGGAATCGAGCTGAACTAGTTTGCAAGACTGCAGGAGGTTGTCGCAAGCGCTGTTGTGGGGCACTTGGAGAAGGTGTGGTATGCAGCGTTTGAATGCATCATGCAGAGGCGTTTCGGTGATGACATCTTCAAACAGCGATGCATTAAGTTGTGAAAGACCCTCTAGGCTTGGGAATAATGAAGTCTAATGCGTCAGGATTGTTGAGATAGGCGGAGATGAGAGAATTGGCTTGTGCCTACATCCAGTGGGGAGGGAAGGCTGTGGAAGGTAAGAAAATGGACGGCACTCTCATGCACGAACAGATGGAAGACGGTGAGCCCGAAAGGGTGGAAAGGCGTGGGTGAAGAAGGAACGTTTTCTGATCGACTGGTAAACTGACTGACTGGCCAGTGATGAGAAGCGATCTTTGTAGGCGATGAAACGTTGAATGATGGAACCAATGCTACATTGGTGGTTCCCAAACAATCTCCCAAAGTGCTCTTTCCTTTACACTTCTGAGGCATGAGCCACTTCCTCCAACAACGAAGCGGGACGTGTGTGTGTGTGTGTATGGGGAAGCGTGGACGGATTGGTCACCACGACTTGTTCGTTTGTTGAACATGTTATAATTACGGCTGAGATGTATCTACCCGATGCGTAATAGCTTAGAGGTGCATAGCAAAGGGTTTTTTTGCTGTAAACAGTTTGAACTAGTGGGCGGATGCAAGGAGTGGTACCCACGAGAAGCCATCACATCGGACGTACTTTAGGAAAGAAGATGGCCGCTGCTTCGTCACATATCACCGTTCCTTTTCTGCCGTATTCCCCTAGCAGTATTAGTCCCTTCTTAATGGCATTGAGTGATCGCATGATCACAGGTGAAATGTAATGGGCAGTTGGTAAATGAAACATTGGATGCAAACGAAGGTGGTTGGGGTGACTTTTCATTGGCTCTTAAGGGACAAATAGTCGTCGGGACGTGAAATTGACATCAAGCCCGTGCCTCGCTGAGCAAGGATGGCGTGATAGTGGATTGTAGTAGTGGTTATCTAAATACATAAACTCGACGATTTAAGGGACATTCCAAACCCTCGCTGAGCAAGGATGGCGTGATAGTGGATTGTAGTAGTGGTTATCTAAATACATAAACTCGACGATTTAAGGGACATTCCAAACAGATTGCTTGCTTTACTTTAGTGCATACTTATGCACTTACCCCGTTAATCCACTCAAGGTGAATTCTATCCTAACTGCATTGTAATTTTGTCCACGAAAGTGAAACTTTTGTTGCGCTCAAGTTATCCCCGAACGCAGCATATGATATTTGAATGTGAGGTTGATTTTATCATGAACGTGTAAAGAGTTTGGATGACTAGTATTATGGGTTTAGTTTCAGAAAACTAAAATAACTAAACCTTAGCAGGCTGTATTTTTTCACCTTTCCACAAGGTATACTCGGGCTTGGAGCGTCATTTCGAATTACATGATCTGCAACCGGCCTCGCGAATCGCCTTCCGCGTGCAAGCAGTAAACGCAGCGGGTGCTGGAGGATGGAGTCCCGTTGGGAGCTGCGTAATGCCCGCTGCTCGACCTGACCAGCCTTCTGGTCTTGCTCTTGATTCTTCCCCACATCTTACCACACCTACCACGGCAGTAGGCCCTGAGGCGGAGGTTTTTGTTGGCGGCGTCTCCATGACTACTGCCCGTCTTGTCTGGATTGCTCCTTTTGACAACGGCTGTCCTATCACCAGTATGCTCTTCTTAATCCTTCTGAAAGAATGGACAAAGATGTACCACCGTAATGTTATTTTTTTGTTAGCATAATAGTAGGAATTGGCCTGAGCGAAACCGAAATTGAGTTGGACTGGGCACAACTAGTAACCGATGGTAATAATATGATGAGGCGAGGATGGTGAAAAACATCAAGCATTGTTGAGGCTAATACATAGAACTCATATTTTTTTGCGTCGCAGTTCTAATGTTGAACCGTTAGCTTTTTTCATGTTCCTCACCTTTTATTCTTTTTCCCTTCTTGCCTTTACCAACCTTATTGAAATACTCGACCAATGATTTAGCCTTGAAAAGTTGTAGGGCTGCCAAAATCAATTCCTTTTTTTTGCAACGGCGTAAACAAGAAAAGCCAACTAGGATATGAGCTAACACCCAAAGATTTGTTGCGTTTAGAATGCGGCTTCACGAAAACACTGACCTTAGCCTAACCACCGACGCCTCTTTAAGCACTGCGACGTTTTTACAAACAGAAACTCTTACCACTTATTTATCCATTCATTTGCTACCCATTCATCTAACGCCCACGCGAGCCGCCAAGCCATAAACAGGACCGGTTTTCATTATTAACGCAAATTAATCATTCTCGCATGTTAACTGCGGAACCGGAATTGTACCCACTTCTTATCAATAAGACTTGCTCATTCTTTTCCCTTTGAAATCTCATCACTTTCCCATTCAAATTTTCGTTTGTAAAGTTGGAGAAAATGTCCTAATGAAATGGGACTCAATTGAATTGAATTGCCGGAATTTTTCCTTCATAGATGTAGCGTTGCTTGTGCATGTGAATTTTGTTACACTGCGTAAATGCAATTGGAAGATTGAGCTTTGGCCCTACTTCGGATTTCACACATCTAATTCGCTAAATTGATCTCAGGGCTTGCTAGCAAAATTAACCTTCTATTTATGGCATAACTTTCTCCGTTGAAATTGGCTAACCATTCATGGCGCTTTAGAGGAGTAGTTTATCAAAATAATTTCTAACTAATGATCTCGAATTTTTTCCTTCTGTGCGCATTCTGTGTTTGGCAGAATGCATGAGAAGCGATGATCGTCCCTGATGCGGGTAAACATCCGCTGTAATCGTTATGCCGTCCTTCCCCTACCGCCTAGCAGACCTTGGCAGTGCAACTGCCACTTGAAACACCTTTTGAATGTTGGTACTGGCATTTTCCACTTGTTGGCGCTTCGATTGCATGATTTGCGAAAGACACCATTCCACTCTCTGGAAGCGCTTCAATAATTTTCCAATTAGTTTTTTTTATTCCTTTTGCGAGCCAGTCATGTATCTCAATTTGGTCTGCACGCATTTGAATGGGGTGAATTGGGGATCCAATCAGCTTTAGCAGTTTTGGAACCGCATGCTTTTTCGATATTCATGTGATCTGTTTCCCAGATTTCTTTGAAACCCATCTGCGACCGTTTCGGAGTTGTAGTTATCACTTCAGGGTTGTGGACACGAGATTTGATGTTTATCCTTCATCACCACGATGCCATATCGCGGTCAGTTATGCCTATGACTTAAGGCTTTCAGTTTTGAAACACGTATTTCTAGCGTTACTTTTGATGCGATGGGTGAAAGCTGTGGATTACTTTGGATAAGAATTGATGCACTAAATCGCCGCTTATTCTACAAGGTGAAAGGACGTTTTAATAAGAAGTGATTTGGTTAAGTGGAGCTATGATCGACTTTCGATAGAATAATAGGTGCAGAAGAGAGATCAACAATTCCACCTAGACCAACATTGAAATTTAGTTTAACACGGCGCCATGAATTTTGTCTTTGACTCCTTTTTCTAAAATTCAAGGGTTCATTTAGGGGGCACATGCCTAAAGTCTAGACCTGAAGCTGAGCTGCTGCATTTTTAAATGTACTGCTTATTCGAAGGGATAGTACTCCTACACCTTAAAACAAGATCGCGCAAATTTTAAGGCTGCAGCCTATACTTCACGATTGGCTTGATTAAACTAGTTCCTTCAAGACCCAGGAAAGCAGGATTGTATCAAAATGTGGCCCATTCATGTGAAGGTTTTATTTATCATTTGTTTTTTTAATTGACACTGAACAGCCCTTTGCTGTTTTGAGTGATTTTAGCAAAAAGCAAAGGGATTCATTATTCCACTACCTCATCAACACAAAGTGGCGAATTCGTTCCCATTGAGAAAAGTATGCATGGCTATTTGACGGGTGATTTGTGAAACTTCACTTGAGAGATGGATACTCAGAGAAATTTGGAACTCCGTGTTCCTCAATGGGCTTTAAAGTAGAATAGAGTTATTTTTGCCCACGGATAACATTTGAGGAAGACATAGTCTTTTACTTGCTAGTTGTAGAGAACATCACTTGACTTTACCAGCAAAAATAAATTAAAACTGACAATAATTGCAAAGCATTAGTTTTCCGCTGCTGATTTGTCTATAGTATGTATGTGTGCATGTGTGTATGTTCTAACAACTACCCAAACAGAAGTTTCTTTTGGTTCTTGAAAAACTAATTCCGTGAATTCTTTAGCTTTTAGAACCGTTCAATTGATTGGACCTCATCTTTCATTCCACAATGAATGCTGACGTTAGTATCACCTTAAGGGTTGTTCCTGTCACCTAAATTACGACTTAACTATACTTTTGAGCATCCTGGGTTTTATGGGTATGGAAATTAGGGATACTTCTAGAGCACGACTGGAAAAGTCTACCCATTCTTTTTGCGCGTCATGATGATTTAAATATTACACGTTAACCTTAGAAATCGACTCCTATTCATTCACTGCTTCATTATGCATATGTGTAAATAATACACGTATTGTACATAATGTATTAGCCTGTTATATATCACTACTGTGTTCGCTCATTTAGAAAGAAATACCATTTTGCAACTGACGAAGTTGACCTATGACATTAGGGCTTTGAAAGCTGAATCAGCAAATAATCAGTTCCAGTTTCTGCCATTTTTGTCCAGGTTACAATCTTGAAGTGACCCGTTACACTAACGGTCAGACCTCGACACCCGCTCTGCCAACCAGAACAAATCATTCTCATACTGAATACCTCCCCCTCTACGTGGATGGTGAAGATCTTATCCAAGCAAAAGCCACAGAATCTCTTCCACTACCACTTCCATCACTACCTCCACCGCCTGACTCTTCCTCAGAAGAGGAGGCAGCGGGGGTGAAGGGAGGCAGAAGTGCAGGAGGGGGACGTAGACTTAATAATAGAGACTGTGGTGACCTTCAAGACGTCTTCTGCATTCCTGGACCCTCCAGCCTTATCCTCCAACCCTCCTCCTCAGCCTCCGCCTCTCCCTCGCCCCTCCCCTCCCTAGGTATCGATTCAGGCTCCGGGCTCTCCTCCAATGTCTCTTCGGAGAGCGGTCATCAATACCATCAACAACAACTTCATGCAAGCGTTTCCAAACCCCTGGGTCTCAGAGTACGTCGTCCATCCAGTGGTATGGACGTCATGGAACACGTCCGCTACACTCTTACTGGATTGGAAATTGGAGCTAAGTATCGGTAAGTCTTCGGAATTGAGCTTTAATGTGTTCTTTTTCACTAATATATTTGACATCTTGACTTTCTTTTCTGAGCCCGACATCACAACCATGGAACGCGTTCTTAATTGGCTGCATCAAATAATGTCGCAAATTGACTAATTGAGTTTAAAACAATGAAGTAGGTGCAAGATATTCTTAATCTGATGATAAACATTTTAACTATAGAGCAGTAACTTAATTAGGCGGTTTGGTAGTGCGAGTGTTGGTGTCACTAGAATGATAAGGGATCTTGAAGATGGGGTTCGTACAAGGAGTTAGAAGTGCCACTCGTCATTTTCTACCAACATCCTCTGCATGACCTAACTGAAAATAGTGTTGAGGCACATACTAACCGAAGCCTCATCTGTTCCCTTTATGTTGAATTTGGTGCGAACTTTCTGATGAAGGTTTGTCTTGCTGAGCTCTCAACCAAGATTATCTGATCACTGTCTTGCTTGAGACTGCTTTCATTTTCCCCCACCCTCCTTTTCGTCAACACTGGTGACAGGAAATTGTACTTAATGACTACAGACTGACATTATTGACAATCAGCAAGTCAACGGTGTTACCACGTCATAGCGACCTAGTGCATTAATGCTGATTAATCAATGTGTTGAATTCCATTTGTCATGTTAGCTAGTACCTTCTTTAAGAACTTGCAGTAAAAAACTGCTTACTTTCTCTTCCAAACCGGGCCTTGTTTGTTTTGTGTCCACCACGTCGCTGGCGCTGGTAAAAGGGATTGTAAGTTAGAGTCACCAGGTCTTGGATCGAAATAACTGTACCTATTGCTCCTTTAACCCGAAGGTTCCTATTTGGAGTTGAATATCATAGTGCAGGCTCTATTGCGTGCCACAGTCAATCAGTGACCAGTCAACTACTCCTCTGTTTCAGTGTGGCCGGGGCTGTTGAGGTAGACTATTTGAGTGAACAGACCTAATGTTTTAATTCACCTTCCCAAAAGTACTAGTTTCTCTTGTAGTTATGCTGCTAACCTTTCACCACATGCAATGAAATAGTTGTATTTCAAATTATGTAATAAGATCACTGTTTCCTCAGCAGGAGACGTTGATAGATTGCGCTGTATTGAGCGAGCAGGAGATCCAGTTGTTGTTCCATCAGATGTTGGATTAAGGGGGAGGATTTATTGTTACTTACTGCCTAGCAGATGGTAGTTTTATTTCTTCGCCGTGCTCAAATAATGAGGAAGATGTTTTTTTTGGAACCATAGTATCTGAAGTAAAATTTTATGTCCGCCGAAGTGGACAGCTTCAAAACAAACTACCTGTGAGATAAAGCATGCATCATAATTGATACCTGAGCTTTTCCTCAGCGTAAAAGTTCACCTAGAAACACTCGTGAGCATGGAAATCGCTGCAAATTATGAAACCTTCCATTAAAGCTGAAAGATACCTTTTTAGTGGCAGAATTTTTTTCTTTAAAAGTTGTTTAAAACTAATGCGATCTCGAATGTACGGCGAGTAGAGAAAAGCACAAGTGAGATACGCCTCTTATACATTACCCTACCAAAACGCTTCCCTCGCTCTAACTACAGCATTCCACGATTTAGATTTGATAAATCTCGCCCAAATGGCAATGTTTTAACAATGAACCCTTTTAAGCGCTGGAATTTGAAAACCTTATTCTGAATTCTCGCAATTCTCGAAGTAAATCATGGTTGGGTTTTCCTATCATGCATCCTGTAAAACACTAATACCATTCATATTTGTTCTTAATCTACCCTGTAATTTTCATGCGATTCCCCCTTATTCTGTTTTGAACGTACTTGTGAATTAACCCAGCATTCTTATTAGTCGACTCTTATCTATAGAGTGCGTGTGCAGGCACTAAATGCAGTCGGTGTGAGTCCCTTCTCAGGGGTTCTCCACTTTTCCACCCTCCCACCGCTTCCATTGCCGCTGACGCTGTGTTGTATTGGAACCACCGCGAGTGGTATCAAACTTCGGTGGTCTTCATCTGTCGACTCGCACGAAACCGATGAGACAAACCCGAAGTCAAAACCCTCGGCCGCAGTCAATGTCAAGTACATCCTCGAAATGAGCAAAAAACCAGGATCCAAGTAAATCATACTTTCGATCACAGAATCACTCGTTTACTTACTGCTGCATTTAACACCTCTCTCACTTCATCGTCCCTTACGCACAAAATAATGTTTCGCAGGGGATGGGTAACCATCTTCGAGGGACCACAGACCTCTTTTAAGGCACGTAAACTCTCGGAAGCCACGCTCTACTACTTTCGCGTCGCTGCAGTTAATATCAGTGGAAAAGGCGCCTTCTCCGAGGTCCTGCAGGAAAAGACCGCTTACTCACAGCCACCACCTGTCGAAGGTAAAAACCATTGTGGGCGAAGAGAAGGTTCCCCTAAAAATTAGGCGGTTCATGTTACCTTCATATAATTGGATTTTTTGTTTGGATTGCCCTTTCTGCATATTTTTGTCGAGACGCTCAAGTCTCTGTGTTTTTTTGATTGCTGTCAGCACCGCAAGCGGTTGACGTTTCTCACACTCAATGCAAACTTCAATGGTCAGCACTGAACAATATGGGGCAGGACCCGCTGCTCTACTTAGTTCAATTGACCCGCGTTCCTGGCATCTCTGTCACGACTACCACCACCACCGCCACCACCACAAAAACAGCGTCGGGATCTTTGCCATCGACTGAATCTGAAACCGTGACCACTTCAGGGGCAGTGGCAGAGGCGTGGGAAGGGGAGGAGGAGGCTGTGACAGTCTACCAAGGGGCAGAGACTTCTTGCACCATTAGTAATCTTGTCTCTGGTACTAACTACATCGCCAGAGTTTGTGCCATCCGCTGTTGCCAAACGGAACCTTCGGACCAACTGCCTCTTCCAACTTCTAAGACCAAAGTCATCCAGGAACCTGTCACTCTGCAGGTCTGCTTCTGTGCTGTATAAAGCATGGATCAGAAGTCTTACAGAGTGGGGGTACTATTCAGCTCATATGCAACTCTATTTTAGGCCCCACTACCAGCTTCCTCATCCAGTTCCACTTGCGCAAAGATAATGCTTATACACGGTCCCTTCTCCGTTGGTACGGTTTTCACAACTCTGCCAGAGAAACGAATATTCGTAGGCGAGTTTATCAACTCCGTATTGCTCAGGTCAATCCTCGTCAGCCATCGTGCGACTCTGCCTCCATCGACAACTCAGTCAGCGCAGGAAAAGCCGCCGGCCCCTCCACCTCGACGCGCACCCCTGTTGGTGAGCCACGTGAACCACCTTATCGTGCTGTTTCAACGCTTGCGCGCGTACCCATTCTTCCGACGCATCAGTGGCCACTCCACAACCTCATCACGGGAGCGCGCCCAGCGCCGAATGGCTTGCTTATTTGTCATCGGTTTTGTGTTACTTACGCTGCTATGCGCCTGGTTTGCGAATCAGTTTCTTCTCAAGTTTTCTGACGATGTCTCGCCGACCATTAAATGGCCCAGTGGTGGCGGCTCCCTGGAAGACAGCAGCTCCTCTGCACGGGCTGCTCTTTATGCCACTCGCGGCCGTCAACACCACCAGTAGTCGTGACGGCTTTCTGTCTTCGGATCTCTGCCTCTGTTTCACTCCCCTCCTTGTGTGCGCGCGTGCGTGTTTGTCCCTTGTCTTGTCTTTCTCCTCCACTTGTGCTTTCCACCCTCTCTTCCCCTTCCATGCATACATGCACACATCCCATCTTCCTCCCTATCGTTGTGTGTGGGTGTGTCCGGTGATGGATCTCTGCCTTGATTCTCACGTTGTGCACACGGTTATGCTGCGGCATTGAGAGGATGGGGCGTAAGTGTGATGCGGCGCTGTGAGCTCCTCATGGCACCTTTTCGTCCTCACCCTTCCCCGTCTCCTCTCGTGCGGAGCGCACTGTTCAGTCTCTAGTCCCCCTCTCCCTTGCCCTGTCCGGTCTCTATGTGATTTTACGGCGTTCCCCATGTCTTTTTACCGCCGCCCTCTGTATACATGATGTGTAGGCGGGCACTTTCACAAACACTCAACAGCACAATACCGTACACGCATACGCACTCCAACCAACCTGTGGTATATTTTTTGATTTTGTCGGCTTTTTTTCTCGTGTTTGACTAATTTTATGAGCCCTATTCATCCTCCATCAGGACTATAGGCACGTAGGTTACGTTGGGTGATGATGCTGTTGGTGAGCGGAAAGGTTCCTCTTTTCTGGCCGGAAAATATGCACACGCGAACACAATTGCCGTTCCACCGACTATCCCATCGACGCATGATCTGCTTTGGAGATGGTTGGTCCGAACCTTTGCTTTTGCATAACACCTATTGTCTTTTCTCTCTTCTTATCTCTACCTTCTCCTATCCTCCTCTTGGACCTCATTGAAGACAATCAGTTGGTGTAGTTGATGGTCTCGCTTGTCCGTCTGTGTGTATGCGTGTGTGTGGCTGTGCGTATGTCCTTTTGTGGTTGCGCTCTTTCCTTTTTCAGATATATACATTCTAAATTAAGGTGTTTTGATCACATACATCACAAACGATGTGTTTGCGCTTGTTACTTATTAAATAATCTAAACGAGGGCATCGTAGGAGGTGGTGGAGACGTAGCAACAACTCCAGCACATCGTTACGTGGCTTTGTTTTACTGACTGCTTTTAATAGAGAGCTATGATTTGTGGCTGTGAGTGAGGATTAGAGGGTGTGAAACAGTGGATCCTGTATCCAATAGCGATTTGTGCTTTTACCGCGGACTGGCTATGAAACGCAGTATAGGAAGAGTACATCTGGTTACGTTCAGAATTCATCTAGGGAGGCGCTAATACAATTTTAAGGTAAAATTAAGGATGCAGGGATGTGTCAAATGTGATGCCTGGCCATCTATTGTTCGAGTTGTACTCCATCGTCAAATCAGTACAGGCTAGGTGAGTGAGTGGGATTGGGGCTTTGACCAGCTGGCATGCCCACCATTTCCCTGAAGTGATGTTTTTCCATGCCTCTCCTTGGAAAACTTTGAACAATTGCTTGTATTATGCATCCTGGATAGCTACTCTTACCGATTTGCAGCTGTGACTACTGGCGCAATCAGATTGCTATTGATAAGGAAATTATGGCGAGTAAAATACATGGGTTAAAGCTCCTTGTTGCCCCAAAAGCACAAACTGATTTGCAGATGAAGATAAGTCACGTGCCCCATGTTCTTTCTATGATGTATTGCGTTTACAGGTATCAGCATAGAGTTGCACAAGTATGGAGGCTCTCAAATTGTGACGGCGTTCGCGCATGTAAAGCAGCAGCCACAAATGGATGCTCAACACAATTTTGTAGCTGTCAGGCTCCATGGATTTTAATTTTGCACTGAGATGAAGCATTGGAATTGTAGTCATATGGAAAAGACCTCTTTTTCCGACAAGGTGTTCAAATCATCGTTGTAAATCCACGATGCCGTGATTGTCTATTTCTATGGCTTTATGATGTATTCGTGTTATGCAAGACAACGTGCGAAAACAGTTAACCACACTTTGAGACCGCGACATTTCACATTAAGGCCTAAACTTTTAAATACCTTTGGAGATAAACATCTTCCTAAGAAGATGAGCTGTTGCCGACAAGAATAAGTGGCATCCTATAAAACTACCTCTAGGGTATCCAAAAGCGACTGGTTGGATTCCAATAGGGTTCAAATAAAACAGCTTTGTCGTTCGCACACGTTTTGGAACTGTAGTTTTGCGTCCAGAGACTTCCTTAAAGACAAATTAAATATTACTTGGGTAGAATATGCAGATTTAGTAGGCAGAAAGAGACTAGGACCGTTAACATGGTCCAGAAACCAGTCCACCTGGTGCAGTCAGTCTAGTCGCTTCAGGTGATCGTAATAGAAACAGACAGTCAGGCCAGCAAAGTATTACAGCAGTTCCTCGAGCAGCACTTGGAGACGTAAAAAGCCAACATGCTGCAAAGAACATATAGGACTAGCGCAAGGAAGTGCTAGGAGGCCACTAGCGCAATGCCTTAGCTGTTTTTTACTATCGTGCATGGTTTAAGTCACTTAGGAGCTCCACCGCTGTGCCTTTGCCGGGCGGCTTGAACTCCGGGCCATTTTTGCAGTCCCCTAGCCTATCTACGCGTTAAAAATATGTATATTGCTAGACTAATGTTCCCAACCATGTCCAAGGGACGCTGGAGGCTACATCAAGAACGGTTTGAAAGCAAGCTATAAGGTGGATATAAGGCTCAAGGGTCCACTGGCTTAATCAAAGCAGTGCATCACTATACATCGCATCAACTCTGACAAAGATTTACCAGTTTCGCTGAATTTGCAGTAAAGCTAGAATACTTTACAGTTTGACACCCCACGTTTTGCAATAATTACATAATCACCATTGCAAATAAATATAATAAAATTGCGATTTCAACACTTTAAAGTTTTGCTAAAGAAAAAACTTTTCATATCTAGTCGAAAGGTAAAATGGCATCAACATCGACTTCACTCTTCCTTTTGAGCAGATGAATTTCTGATCCACAATTGGTCAAGGTCGTTTCTGTTTAAACGGATGATCGCATTGTGCGCATTCACTGAGTTGCTGCTTTGTTGATCTATTGTCTGGTTTGGCATCGGCAGACATGCTATCCGATTCTGCTCCCAGAGGGAACGCTTTCATTCGTTATGGTACTCGAGCCCTGCACATAATTACGGGAATACGTATGCTGCCCGCCATTTTTACTGATTTTTAAGTGTGTTGCATTCTTGGGATCGTCGGAGCCATTGGGTTTTCGGTTATTTGCGTTTTCGCTGGATTGTTTCTTTTGTAAGACTTTTTAACAATGCGAAACACTTATAGTACTACTTTGTTTCCTGCAACTATTGGATTTGTCATCGTTGCACAAAGTAGGTGTTGGTAGCTACTGCGTTTTGGGACAGGATAATGCAGTTCATTTAACATAGGCTAGCTTAGGAAGCCAATTAAACTTTCATGCTTGTTTTATACTGCCTAGGTAAACCTTTCCTTCCTTTGTAATGCCTTTCTACTTGTCGTGTTTGATGAATGTATTTTAAGTCTTGTTATCATTATTGCCTTTAGCTTCATCGGACTTTTCATACTCCTCATTGAGGTGCCATTTTGCTGCGCATTTATTCCGCAGACCGAACTTATTACGCGTGCTGTCGACAAGATGGGCCAACTTCCCATCGCCATCGCCTGTATAATGTATGCTCACTTATCCCTTACTACTGCTATTGTTTCCTCCATTTTCCAGCAATATAATTATTAAATCACCCGACGATCATGATGCATTGCTCGTAGACAAAGCGAAAAGCTCTTTACGATATCTACCGATTATAAATACTATCAAAAAAACATTGCAACAACTTATTACCTGCGGTTATTTGTTTGCACCTTGAGACGATCTCTTGGTACAACTGCTGCTTTCAACTAGTATGGGACTCTTTAATTAAAAAGTGGTTCAACTTCTGAATGTGGAATTACAAATTCCTTAGTTCATTGGACGGAGCAATTCTACCTCCCTATTTACTTCTGTTTCAGTTGAATATTAGCAATATTGCATGTCCGAATGCAGTACGTGGGCTGTATTCAGCCTATTTTTTTCAGTTGCTGTTCATTATTGCGTGCCTGGTTTTTTTCAATTTTATTTACTTATCGTCTTTGCCTGTTTTCGGTTGGTTTCTCATTGTCTGATGTGAGGACTACAATTTAATGTCTCACGAATTTGTCTCCTTTTCTTGAAGTGTTGGCATAATCGCCATAGCAATGTGTCACAGTATATCAATGGTCTTCGCTTTGTTGTTCCTCCTCGCTTCTGCAGCCATACGAATTCGGGAGTTCATTTTGGCGAGGTAAGTGGCAAGTTTTGTTGAAATAAGTTTCATTGGTAATGCTACTCTCCTGCTTGCTTTATTTTTGTTGGCCTGACTCTCCTGATGAGTCAGTGCACTTAGGTTTGAAATCACATGCAATTAAATACGCGTCGTCCAAACTGTTGTGACGTACTACCATCATGCGATGCTTCACAATTATCACACGATAGGTGAACTTCCAAGGTGATACAGTATCGCTGGAATTCCTTTGGTAATCATTATCACCCTGTCAGCTCTGTTCTTCGTTTACATACTATTGTGTGCCAAGAAGCACATTTGTTCTATTTCATTGTTGCAGTTAAGCGCCCCATTTTTAGTGCATGCATTTCCTGTAAAGCTAACAGAGATCCTATTTTGGGTAGGTAGCCTTGAAAAACCGGGTGCCTGTCATATGGTCGTTTTAAGCCTGAGCAGACTTACCACCTTTTGCCAGCGCCGTGTGCCTCATGCTTGTCTGTCGTCAAGCTCATTTAGTCGCTTCTGAGCTTTGTTAGCAGGAAAGGGTAAAATATTCCTATCAACAACAGTAAAGGGATGCTAGGTAGCCGTGGCGCCAAATCTAGATGTTTTTCTGCTATTACCGTTCTCCAAAGTTAATGGGAAAGAGTGAACACACCATAACAGAATTGGTGCTCTACCATGCTGCCTGTGTCGTGTACTGACCTCAAACCTTCTTTCTTTTGTATCCGTGCTTGCACGTACGTATGTGCGACTATGGAATCTACAATCTTATACTTCCTCTGCGTTGAGCACCTAAATTTATGCTACAATTACATCGCCGAGTCCAATTTACTCAATTGTCTTGATGGGGCAAAGGAAATTATAAACTGTATAATAGAATGATTGGGTTGCTCGCTTTTCCGTACGATTAGGGACCGAAGTCGCATCGTTGGGCCTGATTATGTGTTCTGTCAGGGGATGGAGTCTTGACGCGGTTTCAAACCACGGTACTTTCACGGGGCCTGCAAGATTAAATTCAGGATTTTACCGATTGACATCTCATCGATTTACTTGCGCTGATTGGTGATGTAAAGTGAGTCTTTCTAACTGATATTCAAATCTTTAATGCAATTTTAACAACCAGCTTTCTTCTACGTTACACCTCACCATACTTTCACCATGCCAATCGCAATGGAAAAGATGAAGGTAGTCCAGAAAACAACGGTTAATTTGATTTGTTAAGCAAAGTCGTCATCTGCATCGTCACTTGAATGTCTAGCGGTCATGTGAATGACTTTGCACCTCTTTCCGCTTTTCGAGCTCACAAGATCACCTCCGAACTATTGTCCGTTGGAAAGTGAGTCATTCTACGTAGAGGTCGGAGATCCTGTTTGGTGCACATTTGTACTCACACGTGGATGTTTTTGCAGGCCTCGGTTCTGACGCCTTTAGTTTCCGGTTGATCATCGTTTTGCTGTTCCCAATATCAACTCACAGATTTTACGCTTCTGGCAGCCTTTTTCGACCTTTTCTCAAGATTTTGCTCGATTAAACTATAGTTTGTCAAAAAATCCTGCTTAGTTTTAATTTAGTATGACTTATGCCATGAGTCAACAAATGTTGATTGTTGGAAAATGTGTTAATGAATAGTTGAGGCCCGGCGAAGATCATTGTTTTATAAGACTGCTTGCAGTGCCGCCTTTTTGCCGGTATCAGTGGTTCAGACTTCCAACACGCGTCACAATTGATCCAGTGAAGTCTACGTGCTTGAAAATATTCGATTTTATTTCTGCTCTGGGATTTCCACTGCTGAATTCCTTTAGGTCACATGAGATGGCTTTTGTGATAGCAGTTATCGAATTATGAAGGAAGACACCTCTGAAACTGTGCCATTTTAATACATAAAGTTTATCCTATGAATGAATTATGAGACACAATACGGATTCTCATCTACGTATTGGAAGAGGTGTTTCTTGTACTGCCCGGATTTTCTTGAAAAAAAGTTTCAATCGGTTTCGTTATACCCGCAGTACTTACCAAACTGCTTTGAATTGTTCATGCATTATAACTCAGTTTTAAACACTGCATCTTCCAAACAATTCGGTACTTAAAGTTTTCAGACGATGAAAAGTTAGGCAAAGGTTTGAAAAGCACAAACAAACAACGTTTCAGCTATGCTGCAGCACGTTTTGAAGAGTCCCTAGTGTTCAGCTGAGGTGGGGTGGGTTTGATGCTGTGTCATCGGAATATCAGGTGCAACTCACAAATCAGGATAAGTAGCAATCCAATCAAGCTCGTTCAATGAAGTTGTTTTGATTCCGCTCTTCAATTTTTTTTTCACTTTCCCACTTCCTATGATCATTTCGCTTCGAAAAATGGAGTGGCACTGACTCCTTCTATTTATGGAAGAATTTGAAAACGAGATTTCCCACTGAATCGAGTCGCCGGGACTGCAGGATGCACAAGTGGAGGACAAAGTCTCTTTTTCCGCCTGCAGTCCAATTTATGTTGAGTGGGCCTCATCATTTGCACTTCCTTGTTGCGTGAGATACGGCGGGAGTAGAGTGATTAAGGGGAACAAGGGACATTGACTTCCTTGATAGGATTGGACTTTTTGTCTTCTCACTTTCGAATTCATTTCTCAGTCGTTCTAGCCCGATTTCTGTATTGGCATTTCTTAACTGCCCTGGGGATAGTTGATCTTCTGTGGAGTACTGTGGTTTAACTTACAGTCCAGACATATATCCTATCAATATAGCATCACCCCGTTCCGTGATCGCGTCCCTATCCTTATTTGCACCACCGGCGGACAATACTATAAGAACTCAGTCGTTTCTTTATGGTGTCTCTATCTTCCCTTCCTCGGTACGTAATCTATCGTCACCGTGTGCAAATGCTCCTAGTCAATGACCTAAGATTTAATCAAGTTTTTATTTTGAGCTGATTAATCTTTGTCTTTGCCGAAGACTTAACTTTCCTACGTCTGCTTACTGAATTATTTACTCATTTTCACACCTCAATCCAAACGGGTTCCACCTCATTAAATCTGCATCCAGATGATCCTTGCTCGTACCCCACTCCTTTTGCATCATATCCCTCCCCCCCCGCACTGAAAACAAACGACTTGTGACTGCGGAAAGCTTCTTCAAATACAAACTTTATTCGTCGAAACAAACACCATTACGGTCGACAAGGGCAGGAGCTTGCAAATTCCACTTTCACAAAGCGCTTTGCCTCTAGAGGCTGAGAAAAAAAATGCATCGTTTTTGTCTTTCATCTGGCTATTTCTCCACTGCGTATTCGATTTCCCATATGGCCATGTGGTCGTTTGGTGCTGGTGCTGAGAGCAGAAGCCAGTCTTCCCGCGGGACAATATCACCGGAGCAATGTGAAAGATAAGGCGGTACCTTCCATTCTCTGCGGACGTATAAATCTCCTCACTTATTAATTTTGCGACGGTAGTATGTCTTGTTTTGTCCCGTAAAAGTGTCACTTTCAGTGGAGTCAGTAGTCTGCACCACTGTATCACGTCGAGTGGATTGATCTCAGCCTTAGCTATTTGGCCGTTAGTAAGTGTCTCTTAGCGGATACTTACGTTTGCAGTCAATCGTGTGCATGAAAGCGGTGCACCGGAGTTGTGGGGTGGGAATTGTACCGTTTGGGTATAATCGCTAATACCTTCCTGTTTGAAGAACACTGAAAAATAAAAGCTATTTCTCGTAGAGTGAATAACGAGCTGATGGACTTTGAAGCTTATTTGCTTAGCTTCTACGCAGTAAACATGACGGGAAATCCATGGCACGTTAGTCTTAAATTGACGTACCAACGTTTGTGCCCCACTATGAAGAATATAGCTTTGCGAACGTGACACTTCATTACGAGAATCAAATTGCTAAGACTACTTTAGGCGGAACCTTCTGCCACTAAGCCCTCTCAAAATTTAACATAAAAAACTGATAGAAGCTTCTGCAGATTTGGTGTCGACACTGTTGCAGAGACTGGAAGCATAAAAAAGTAGGTACATGGAAGACTACCGCGCCAGCGGACCGGAGCGTCTTCCCATTTCGTAATGCATACATATGACCAATCCCATATACGGGAAAATTACTTCGGAAATCACGTGGACTTTTCTGGTTATCTGATGGATGAAATGGACTGTCACAGCGCAACCAATCTAAGTGACCCTACCGGTGTGGCGTTACACTACCTCCCGAGTCGTTACCCGTAGGCCAAATGATTGAGCATGTCACAACCTCCCCATTCCACTGCGGACGTATAGTAGTGGTTCATGGCGTGGTTTTACTTTATCCGACTCGCGCCCCACAGATTGTGTCCATCACCCAACTCTCACAAGCTAACCTTGCTATAATCGGTCAGTTGTATGTTCAGTCAGACTGTTGTCCTTTTATTTGAATCTCGACATCCGTGTAGATCAATTGACGAGACCGAAAATGTCCATGTGTTAGCACACGAACTAGCGTGCGTCCGCCCCCCTCTTTTAGACGGGCGCGGTCGCAGGGTGGGGTAGGACTGCGGGCCGAGCCGGGACTACATAATGCACCACGATCGGCGTACTCAGGGGTGGAAAACGCTTTTCCGCCGGCCGCACCAGCCTACGGCGCCGACTCTATGATGGATCGCGTGGCCGCAGGCGCGGCGATGGGGGCTGCCCAGGCTGCCATGCAAAGACCCGACTACTAACCGAATGGAATGCCTCCCTGTTTATCCGATCACCATGCACACTCCATTGTCGCGCTGCTCATTTGTTGTTCTCCTGTACCTTCGTTGTGATAACACCCCGGCTGTTGTATCCCGTGCAAGTAGTGCACCGCCTCTCCTCCTATCGTTTATTGTCTGTTCATTTCTTTTGTATGCGAAAGTTTAAGGCTTCTTCAAATATATCCACTTCTGCCCATTTGCTCACTAACACATTTTGGGTACTTAAAAAGGCCCCCAGGGACCCATCAGTGGATATTAAACAATCACACCGTTCTAACAGATCTTGACGCAATAGCGAGTTTCGATGTTAGTGGTAGGAAGGAAACTCTAAAAACATGGATTGGGTTCCTTTACGAGGGTGTGAGTTGATGTCGGAGGAAGGCTTCAAATATCAAACTTTTTTGAATTGTTAAGATGGGACCAGAAATTTTCCAGTTTGCGGTTGGGGAATCGGACCCGGAATTTCTCCTCGTAAATTTTGTAAAATACTTCATTCTCCGTCGCCAATTCTTTTGCCTAAGGTTTAGACAAGAATAGCGTAAGTTCAACTCATCTGGGGTAGAGGAAAGGAGCCACTGCGGCTGACTTGGGGCAGTCCGCTGAAGTCTAAGTGAGATGATTTAATAAAGTGGCAACTTTTTTAAAAAGTAAACAAAACGTGATGAGATAGGTACCTGTTCGGCGGGTAGTGTTGTAGCCTCTGCTTCCTTGCTGATAAAGGGCTTGGAGAGATAGCGTTCATTTTGTTGAGTCATAAGCAACTCATCCATGAAGGCTGCCTTGCGCGAGGCGGTCAGCCGAGGTATTTTCCTCTGTTTCCCAGCCCACAAAGAACCCGGCACACGTTTGTAGGGAATGAAGTGACCCAAAAGAAAGCATGTCAACCTCATCGCCTGCAATGCACAAATGCAAGATCGATCTGCTAAACATGTACTTGCATAAAATAAGGTGTGCAACAGTTTGTCCTATCAAGAAGAAATCGCACAAGAAACACCTCGGTTTTAATAAATGTATTCACCTCAAGAGCCAAAGTCTTACAAGTAGTTTGGACACTGGCGAACCGGCCCTGAACACCGATTCAAAAACAAAAGTGGAGATATGCTTATTACTTTCTCAATGCGCAACACCAGTATGTAGCAGTGACCGTATAAAAGTATCGACATCTCAGAGAGCGAACAACACAATAAGAGTAATCACTCATAAAATGAAAAAACCAGCTCGCCGAACGAATCGAACCTCAGCATCGCCACCGCCCTTGGAATGCGCGCCCCACGATAGAGTAAGTGAAATCAAAGCTCCCGGATCAAACGCTAAGGGTATTAATAGCGATAGCTTTGATTTGTACTACAAAAGGTTCATTAAAGCCCGCAATTGGAGGAGCTTGAAACAAAGCAGCTATTATGGAAAATCAAGCTGGCATGAATAGAATAAATTAAAAGGATGTGTTCTAGTGCTACTGGAAGTCATTTCATTCACAGCTTTTCAAACGTCAATTACTTTATTTTAAAGATTTTAATAGAATTATACAGAAATGCTTTGTAGTTGCGAAATTCATAGCTGCAGTAAGCCATATCAATTAAAATTTTGATTTCTGGAAAATATTGCTCACGATGGAAATTATTACCGTACAAGACACTGCTTTACAAAAACAATGTGCAGCCTCCGGTAATGCACTTCATGATTTATGATGCTGATTTATTGAAGATTTCGTAGCCCTACCCACGTTCACCTCGTCTCTACGACTATCCCCGGCACGAATAGACTGACTGTTTTGCTAAACATTTATTATCTTAGATAAAATGGGATCGGTACAGACTTAATTGGGGCTGGAAGTGTGCCTTCTGTCGGCTATTGTCTTCAGGGAAGTCTCGGGGCTCAATGATATCTATTCCAATAAAAGAAGCTACTTTAATGAAGATAGCTAATGGTTCGTTCTCATATATTCCGTTTAAGAAATCTTTCCAGTACCAAGTGAGAATGCCAACGTTAAGCTATTAAAATGACATGATTCCTGATTTTCCACAAAGCCTACACCATCTCCATAATCCGACTTTCAACTATTCATTAGATTACAATATTTATGTCGCTTTGAATGTACGCTTGAGGCGAGAGGCGTAAACACAACCGGAACCTAGTGCATTTCAAAACGTGGGTTTCCTCGAAGAAGACAACACCCGAGCAGGATGTATACATATGTATTCGGTGTTGAGAAAGGATTGGGGCCGCTGGACTGGCCAAGCAGCGCGAGGAATGTGGCGCTGGAGGGTACCGTTGGAGAGGGTAGGGAGCATAGGCTCCCTGCCCGTATTCAGGTGGGAAGGTACAATGGCAGACCAAGTGGCCCTTAACTACAACCCAGCATTAAGCAAACAACAGTCGTATTGTATAGCCCTTTTCTCCTTTTAAGCGTCATCTCCGGCTTTCTCTCTGGTCAGCCTTCCACTTCAGCCAACACAAAGTATTCGGTGCTGTAAGAAAAACATCTATGTGCCAATCATGCTAGTCATCAAATTTCTGTACAAATTGGGAGACACTTGACCGCAACGCCACCGAACACTCTTTGCAATTCAATTGGATATGGAGTTTCGTCCACTTTGGGAACTGGATTCAAAGATGGGGACTTGTGCTGGCCAATACGCGTGTTCAATAGCTAGTATTAGTAACACTGGTCTAAAAGTAGATTTATGTTTCTTGAGCCAGAGTTTTGCATTTATTTCTTCTTGTCACATTTTTCGCACTTCATAGGTTCCCAGTCATATCTATCCTTGTTCTGGCCAACTGCTAGAGGAGTGCAGAAGATGTCGTGAGTTCAGTTAATCAAAACCGTTATGCAGATAGGATAAGGAAACTCCGTAATGAAACAATTCTAGGTTGTCTATGGCTAGTGAACGTGGTCGAAATTCTCACCGTCCCCCCCCCCTATTGGGGTCTTCACTTATTCTACCATCCTTAATGTATGCACTTCTTCCACCCTGCTGGGGTTAGTCAACCAACGGTGGAAAACAGGATGGAAACTGAAGCAATCTGGTGCCTAAAGCACCACTCACCATCTGGTCAATCTAGCAAGCCAAATGTTACCGACGTGCAGAAAAGATGAACGATTGTCAATATGGCAAAAAAGAGTATGCTGTCAAGTAGAAGTACAATCTACCATCTCAGTAGTGTTGGTTTTCGGCCGTACCTACAACCTTTCTGCTAGTAATAAACTGTTGATCCGCGACTTCAGAAAAGGACTGAGGTGCTACACGAGTTGTGCATACACGGGGCTTTATTTGCACATTTCCATGTAAGCTGCGCATCAAGTAATCGTTTGGAAAATATTGCTTTTGGAAAATTAATAAACTGAAGTCACTTAGCACGTCAGAAATACTAGGCATTAGGAAGCAAAAGGGTACATGAAATAATACATATACATTTATAAAATAGACAACATTTTGCTAGAGAAAAAAACTTTTCGAAAATATATGTATCAGCTTATGACTCATTTAGAAACCAGAGAGGGCATATTGCCTGTGCAGTATCACTTCGGTTGTTAATAGCGTTCCTACAAAACACGGGATTGGGGTAGTTGCCAAAGATAGACGGCATTTCTAGCCCTTCTGTTTAAGGTAGCCACAGACCCTCCTACCTGCAGCGTAGGCTGTTCTTTGTTCACGTTAAGCTTTACCATTCAGTTATACGAATCCCGATAATTGTCCTTTAGGATCCGGTTGCTTTACGCTGCTACTAATGTAGCGCGGAGTCGTTCGTGGAGTCTAGAGAAGGCATTAGACTAGGGCAGAATACGCATTGTCGATGTCAGAAAGGCTGGGCTCTGGGAGCTTCTGGCCATGGCGCCCAGCAAAAGCACAGTAATGGCGTCTTGGGTGTTAGAGTAATCAAAATGAGGTAGTAGACAAATGGGGTCATTTTAATTTACTGATACAATAGCCAGCACGCACCAATGGAACCAAGCTTTCATTGAGAGTCAAGACCATCTTCCGAATCCTCTGAAAATATGCAACGGTCATGTTTATTGATCAATCAGCAAAGTGGTAGGTCTCAAAGAGACTATGATTGTAATAATGTGTTTGTTCTGACTTGGGTGGCCATATTGTTCTAGCCGGGCTGGCTAGCTGGCCTCCAGGCCATGCCAGCAGCCCCAATCCCTCCGGTCACAGAACACATATAGATCCTGCCTGGTATTATGCCTCATTATGCCTCCTATTGCCTTCAAGGAAGTCTCAGGACGCTACATTCGTGGCAGCGGAAAGCAAACGTGACTTTAACGCACATTTTCCGATTTACATCGCTGGTCACAAACTGTAGCGACACTGGCCGTGGACTACCCGGTAACGTTCCCTTGTGAAGATTTCTCTAATATACCTGTTTAAGGAGACCGGTGTCTTAACGTCTCCCTATGGGCAAGCTGATACTCGGCAGAACCCCTCATTCTTAATTCAGTTTCCGAACCGGCCGAACCTCCAAGTGCGGTCGAACTGCCGAGGGGATCAGTGACGTGGTGGTCAAGCATCGCCTCAGTTGGGCTCGAATCTCGATGACTGACAAGGTTAGCTCGTGGATGGCTCTCCAGCACTGATTACGTTGTGACGGCTGGCGTGGGAATTTGACCAAGGGGAGCGTCAGGGACGACGTTCTCAAGGACAGAGGGATTATGTAATCCTTTGCTTGTTCGGACCGCCGCATTCGGTCACTTGGGTAGCCCCGGGTCATGCCAGCATCCCTCAATCCCTCTGTTCACAGAATATGTGTCCACATTCTGCCCTTGTATGATGCCTCCTTTTACCTTCAAGGAAGTCTCGGTACGCTACAATGGTTCCTTCGTTGTCAAAATCTACAGTGACTGTTAAAAGTGTCCGTCCGTGGTCCACTTTTAAATGCAGAACTTGGACTGGCTAGTTTTGGAGTGCTTGCTGCTCTTTCTGTGGAGTGATGCAGTATTGCTAAGATCTCTATGACCAAAAATTCCTCTTAAACTTATGCCTATATTCAGCTTAAAGAATTAGAATCCTGATGCGAGTGTCAAAAATTTTTCGGCGATGAGACCTTCCAGACTGATATATCCACGGTCAATGTTTTTCCGCCTTCCTGTTTGCTCTAGCCGTATTGTACCCATTTTCTCACTCTCATTCGGGGTAAGTCGTGAAGAGTGAACTTTCCATTTAAAAGACATATTTTGTGCCAGTGGGGTGAGCAGTTTGGGAAATAAATATGCATGCAGCACTCTCGAACTGTGACGAAATCTGCTATGCGTGCATTAAATCCTAATCATGCCTAAAACCACTTCCTCCTTGAATGACTAGCTAAGTCGAACGAATGGGGATCGCGAGTGATAGGTGAAAAGTACGGGAGTTAGGGACCGATGGTCTTTCAGCCAAATGGAGTCGTGGCATGGAATTGCATTAATTTGCACTCTTATTCCCCTTAAATTACATTATACTGATTGTCCTTCATCCATATGATTGACTATTTCCTACTTATTTGTAGGAAATAGAAAGTTATGATTATTCTAAAAACTAAATAGGAAACGCAGAGGTCATTGATGGGCGCTGTACGTTGATTGGAAGAACAATTGGTTCACTATGCACCAACCTAAACGGTGAAACAAGAGGTTTTCAATCATGCTCACTGGAAGCTTATGGTGAAAATCAGAACTGAATTTGACTTAGCACGCACAGCCCTCTTCGTTGCAGGCTTCAAATTTCCTATTCCTAAAGAAGGCGCCACAGAGTATCGGACCTTTAATTGCCGTACTCGACCGAGCTCATCATGAAGTTTGCAGTGCAAGGAGTAAACGACACAACAACTGTATGCTTCTCTACAGAAGGTGTTTTAATGCTTTGGTCCTGTGTTCAAAGGCTAAAAAGGAATTTGAGAACTGGTCGAAGAGTACTATCCCCTCTTCTGTCGAAGATCTCTTATTTTAATCTACATTCGCTGCACTCCAAATTACCAGCATAAATCAATGTAGCGTGATAAACTAAGGTAAAATTACGTATTACTCGAAGTCACACCTTAGGTTCCTTTCCTTGCTCTTCGATTCCCCTCAGCAACCATAAATTTAGCTTTCTTGCACACAGCTTTAGATTTTTGTACGTGTGATCGGGCTCGGTTAGAACTTGGTTATGCATGCAATGGGGATTGATAACGTGTTAGCTATCCCTACAAATTTACCTAATGCTCTTTCTCCTCACCTTCGCTACTAATTGCGCTAGCAGTAATGGGGCAGTGTTTGCCGCGAATAAACTTTTAAAGTCGCCTAAGCACTTCCTAATTCCTCCACTATACCCTTTGTTGGATCCATTGGAGTTAGACTGGGATACCGACACCCTGCTTGTTGGAGGCAGATTCCCCAACATGCCTGCTGACTACTCCATACTAAATTTTGCTGCCAAGGCCACTTTAATAGTCACCGTGGGTTGTGGTTATAAGCAGACACAAGTGTTTGTACATTCTCTTTGATTATCGCATGATGAGAGTAAAAAAGCCTTGTAGGAAGTTTGATTGCATAAACATTTTGCCTAACACATTTTGTTATAAAGATCGTCAAATCCTCAAGCATTGTTCATATCACACAAGGAAATGGAAAGGGGATTGGAAGGTGAGTAATGTTGGACAAAGCAACATTCTGATACTTAATGCCACTTCCTCATAACGCTTTTTTCTCGACGATCCGGGCATTTTATCACCACTTTGTACAGTCGCAGTCGCCGTAGTGGATGTTATCCCTGTGTGCGATTTGGCCAACTTTGGATGATAAAAGTGCATGCTGCACTTGGTAAACAACACTGAACAATTACTTTTGCAGAATCCCTTTCGGGTTGAGTGGTGAGTTACGGTCAGGTACGTGCACTGTTTCTAAGGCCGTGCGATGCTAAGGCAACTGTGCAGATAAACATCCACACTTATGCACAAAATATAATTCAAAGGTCTAGCGGGATAAAAAGGGTTTATCGATGCTGCGGTTCTGCTTAGATAGCTAATTCCTGTTTACGTCTCTGAGTTCTTATTGCTTAGTGAAATTTTTCCATGGCATGTGACGGTAGTCCTAGCGTTGTGCCATGCTTCCATGGCTTTAAAGAATGCCAAAATTTGTTTTCTCACACGTTTTATTATGTGATTTGCCACCATATAAACTTAAATGCTGTTCACTACCAAGATGTTAAGCGATGACATTTACTCGATTTCACGCTCCACAATCAAAATAGACAGTTACGATAGTTCGGTTCTCTAGTTTGCATGGGCTATTGGGAATGCAATTGCGTTTGTGTAATCACACGTAATTCTTTCCTTTTCAGCTGTCGCCTGGACTATTACATCAATTTAACTGCGTCTCAAACACCACAGCCTCTTGTTTGAAAAACTGTTTTCGAGATTTCGCATTTTCCTTCACCATAACTTACAAGGTGAACTTTTACAACATAGAAGCAAATCTGTCAGGAATGGTACAGCATTGGATTGTAAAGTACCATAAAGTTAGCAGCATTGAATACAACGCAACTTTTTTACTTCTAATGCGACTAATTGTCATGATTGCTGGTTGCAACCCTTCTCGCAGTGATGAAGGCGGGTTGTAATTCCTCCGCTTTTATTGCTTCCATTTGGGGTCCTTTGTTAGTTGATTTGCAGTAATGGCAGCACAGCTCGGCTCGCATACATGGAACTTGGTAACATTCTAGTAAAGGAAGACGACCCATTCCACGGTGATCGACTACTCACTGCACCGATCATCCGAATTTCTCGCATTGCACTACGACAGTGCAATAATAATGTGTGACCCATGTATGCCCGTCAAAATTCCTCTAAAATGCAAGCCCAAAGAAAACTAAGGGAGTAAAATGCTCACCAAAATTGGAAATAAGTCAAACATTTAGAAAGGTAAAGGTAAGTTAAATATGAAATAAAAGTATTCATCTTAGAATGAGATTTGAGAATTCGCTTGAAGTCTCAGTATGGATTTACATAAACAAATTGTAAATAGCGCAATGTATACATACATATATGTTTAAAAAACTAAGCCAAAATTAACTTTAGAGGGAATTGCATTGGATCTGGGCGGGACTTTATCGCTCCTTGTGGTATTCTGTAGTCGAGTCACATGTTTGGCCCACACGACGGATGCATTAAACCACTTAAGATAAGTGGGTTTGATGCCCTTTTCGTGCTTTTTTGACAACGCTCTATTGTCTCATTGTAGCGTTGTAGTGAATTGATCCGAACCAACGATTTTCGAAAATTGTTGCAGCAACTTGCAAAGTATTTTATGGGCTCGAGATAAAAAAGCATCGCTTTACAAGAATTTTCCTAAGTTGTTTTTTGCATTAAATAGGAAAATATGGTGGTTGTTTGCATTCTGGAAAAGAGGACTTTATCTTTTTCAGGGACCGTATAATGTGGATTTTAAGATGCGAGACCTTTCATTGGGATTGGCGTATAGCTTGATAATCGGAAAGAGCATAGCATGTGTCTTTTAAAAAAGTAAGCAATTTTTTCCAGCCCATCCCCATTCTGCCTCCAATTGATAACGACTTTCAAATTTGAAATTAACCTCAACGATCTAGCAATGCATCACCCAAAGTATGTTGATGCAATTTCGCTCTTTTTTGCAGGCAAAATAATGGGCTAGACGCGTAAATGTTTGAAGTTGAATAAGAAAGCCCGTAATCACATCCACCATCACGCCCAGTTTCTTGAGGTTGAAAGAAAAATTTTGCCAACTTCTGTTTTTGGTCAAATTTACCTGGGTATAAAAGGTCGTGCTGTCATTGCAGACAAGCAATGTAATATCTTAAGGCGTTTTAGATGAATTTTTGAATTTCTTGCTTTTTGATGAGAGGTGTGCGCCTGGTCCAACTAGTTTCCAATTTCTCCTTCTATACGCATGTTTTTTTCTTTGGATGCATGTTGCAATGACCATCGGTTGACAGTGAATAGCCGGCAGCATTTTCGTAAGCGTTAGGTAAAACTACATAAATGTCAAAGGCACTTTTTTTCACCACTTTTATTTTTTCACTTACTTGTTGTTGCTTCATGTAGTAAGCCCTCAGCTGGCCTAAAGTGTCTGGGAAAAAGCCCATTCTATCAATGTGTCTGCTGCTTACAAGATTACTGTATTAAACAATATTTCTTAGTGAGAGAGCAGGAACTACTTCCCGGGGATCTTAAGTGATTAGCACACCCTACGCAACTCCTTACCCAACAGAATTGCTTACGGACGAAATGGAGGTGAGAATGCATGTAGCGAAGAGATGCTATGCGGGGCTTTCAATTTTAACCTAGCTACCTCCTCTCCTTGTTGATAAAAAACGTAAACATCTTACAAGATGCCAAAAAAGACAAAGCTGGACAGTTTTAAGAGCCCTTATTTATGGACTTATTGTTAGTACCATAATTTCGTGCCCATTTAAAATTGTATCACATTTTCCAACAAAGTAGAAGTAGAAAAGAAGAACTGCATCTGTGCAAGTGCGAGGTAGGTAAACCTTCCCCAAGTAATCCAACGTTGTGGAGTGCCATAAGCCATTTCTAAAGTCTTAAAGGACGTATTACTGATGAACAGAAGAGCTGAGACCATCGATGGGCAAACAAAAGTACAGCGGTGGAGCCCTAAGTGCCCGCGTAATCATAGCGCAGGGTTAAATAAATAACCAAAGTGCTACAGTTGTTCAATTCAAGTGTGTTTAATGGAGCAGACGCGTTTGCATGCTTGAAAGCAAAATGAACCTCACTGTGGATGGTGCGAAGAGGTCATAGCAACTTCCTGCTACCTGTTTGAATGTATTTAAACATCCAATTACAAATTCCCCTTAACAGGAGTACGCAACTAAAGGGCACTTTCACGTGTTATGCAAATTACTCACTGTTAAAACACGATTAAATTAAGGGACGATTAAAGGAATTGCGAATAGAACAACGTCCTATGGACACGTCATGTTCAAAGCTTAATCATTTCCTACAATGCAAGACTTTCATTTTTCAAGGAAATCAAAGTAGTATATCTCTGTGAGGCTCCGTAACTATGTAAAAAGTGGGCGTTTTAATTACTTTATAAAATTTTAAGTTTACGGTACCGGGTATCAGGAATTTCGTGGTCTTGTCAAGGTCCACTAAATTGGAGAAGTTAGCGCTTGATTTTGCTGTGAATGGAATCAGCACAAGCGTGGAGGTAATTTAGTCAGTATTCCAATACCGAATGTAATAACTGTGTTGTTTAAATGCGCTTTGTAGGTCAGAGGCGGGAGGCCAATTCCAGCCTGGTCGCGGACGGACGCGCTTCCTCCCCGGAGTGAAGGACAAACTCGTCACCGAATGGTTTCAAAAGTAGTTTAATGTAAAGGAAATTGAGACCCGACTTCTCCCCTTTAGTAGTGGATTGCAGTTGGAAACGCACTTTGGTTAAGGATAGGAGTGCGGGGAGGATTGCTGCCCTTAATCTATGAATTGTGTAGCCATTGCTAAGCATATTCTTATTTGCTAATGCAAATTTGTTGTCACTGACAAAAGTTGCTCGTTGTCACAATACGCAATGACGCACAAAGCTGTGCTCCACTTGTCCCTCTTCTTAACGGCCAAGTCTTCTGGAAAAAACGAATTGGCACTTTGGTTACGTAATTTGAAGCCACCTATGTTAAAATGAATGCATTTTACTATTAAGCCTCGCCAGTGTTGGCTATTAAATTCCCATCAAATTAGTTTACACTTTTGCAGAACATTCACTACAGACGTCCTGATGAGTTGGGAGATATTTACATGGCTCGGATGTTATGCTGCCCAGCGGAAGTACAAGGGCGGAGCTTCAGGTGCCCGATAAACCACAGCAGAGAGCTAAACGAATAAGCCAACATAGCAGCGTATACCTCTTCTTTTATGAACGTCGTCCTCGGTGCTCTCCATGACAAAGAAGTAACGACGTGCAGAATACCTAGCGGATACACTATGAAGTCGATGTTTAAAAGGACATTTATCCAAGGGGACAGAGCTTTTTTTAAATGCTACTTTGCTCCTCTTAGCCGACAAAGATGCCTGGCTGACGAAGTGTCGAAGAATTTTGATTAAGAGACTTCCTGGACAAGAGGATCGAGCTCAAGATGTGCTTTACAAGCGTTCATGCTTGCTGCAATTCCTGTTCGGAGGAAAATACGAATTGCTGATGAAAATTGTTGCGCTTCCTTCTTTTCAGCTTGGTCCTTTTACCACTCCTTTTTACAGCATTGCTGTCCACATTATCGAGCAGAAATGCTTTTACCATTACTGAAAGAAAGGACCTTCAGTGCTTCCTTTAACAACAAGTTACCTACCAAGATAAACCAGTTCACTTTCCCATTCTTACGGTTTACTTTACTTAGTTAACACACGACCTCACCTCTAGCACCTCATCTATCCAACCATGCACATGCTCGCCTCCAACTTTCCACCTACGCAGCTATCAGACCACCACTGTACTCGATTTTCCTTCGCATTTCTAGCAGCGTAGCCTACCACCGAATTAAGCGAGTGAACCGCTATAGTTATGTCTGTTTTTCTATTCACTTCACCCATCCCCTCCTGCTCCTTAGCAATCCACACTCTTTTTCGTGCCTTCTTACGCCTAATTTTACTTCATTCAATCCAATTTAACCTACTGCACTGGGTCGAGCACGAGTCGAGAGCCTTGTTGGCACAATGGGAAGCCGCTGATGCCTTCACCTGGGAATAAAACTTTTACACAGTGCTATTCAGCATCTTTGCTTTGATAAACATTCCCAAAGCCTATCTTCTACAATGATCCCTGCTGAGGATAAATGAAATGAGTGCAGAGTATGCGAGCACATAGCTAAGCAAAGCAATTTTTGGGGTTCTTAAATTTAAGACCATGATTACTTAGCATGAAGAAATGCTCCACTTGTCATTATGCTTTGAATTTTGAAAATTTCACCCTATTATGCACCATTAGCACCCAATGGCTCGAAATCTGCTCGCAGTCGTTTAAATTAGCATGTGGGGAGCAAAAAATTGCATTTCTTTTAAAACGTTAAAATTATTTTGGCGAGAGAATAGCATTCTTGGGCTTCTTCCCTTTCCCACCACCTTCCTCCGGCTTTTTGCGCTTCGCCATAATGGACTTGGCCTCCTCGACATCCTCTGCCCAGAAGTCCTCTTTGTCTATTCTCCTCAACCCCATATTTAGGATTAACAATTCAATTCGGAATTTCTTCACCCTCTCAACCGGATTACCTATTAGGAAAAAATAATTTGGCCGTTTGATTGCAAAAGTAAGTTCTTGGACCCATCAAATATTAAGATGTTACAGACTTTGATCCAGGCTACAATGTATTACCCAATCAAACGATGTTCCTACAAAATAATCACCTCGTATACAAAAAATTAGATGTTAATGTGAGCATCTTCAAGCGTGACATCCACTTATGATGCATACTGATCACTCCAGGCCTATCCTTTCCCTAAATATGTTTTCGTGAAGATTACTAATAAAGGTATCAATAAGACTAGGGCATGAAACACACGACACAGGCTATTCAAAAGGTTTAAACAAAGATGAGGTGGAGTTGGGTGCGTTGACTAGCCTAGCCCACATAAAGATACCAGAATCTACTTCCTTTTGCCATAAACAGTAAATTATCTCCTAATGTCCATCACGTGTAAGCAGTATGTCGCACACGATCCGTCAAAGCCCTTGAGATGCCACAACAACTTTACGCCATTGGCATTTAAGCACACAGCCTTACCTGCTAATATGAGATGCTCCAACGACACCAACTCCCTCAAATTTTCCAAATCCTCCAAATTCGCTATGAGATTATCCCTGATTATTAAAAATTTAACTTTAAATTTTGTGCAGACGATCCAAAAGTGCATAAATGACTTACCTTAAATTTAAGTACTTTAGAGAGGTGAAAGCCTCCCTTGTGAAGCCTTGGAGAGACCTAAGCCCATTTCCACGAAGGTGCAACACCACTAGGTTGGGCAGTCGACCCATGCGTGAACCAAATGGATTCACCTTAAGAATCGTGCCTTTATCACTATCTATATTCTCCGGTGGTCTGTACACCAAGGCCAATGTCTTAAGCTCATTTTTCGGAAGTATTAGCATTTTTAGTCCCATATGATAAAGCCCAATCCTTTGAAGAAACTTTTGATAGTCCGCTGCCTGCTTTTCCGGCAAGGGTTGATTCAGCTTAGGCAGTTCTGCTCTAATGTTGTTATGTCGAAGCTCAAGCGTATGGAGTTCGGGTAAATTGTCCTCTTCGATTAAGCATTCACCGTTTTCATCAACTAGACTTCTTATTAAATTGTCTATAATATGAGCAGAAACAATGGTCACAAATGACCTAGAAATTTTGCTAGTTGAATGAAACCTCTGGCAATTGAAACTACCTAAATTATCGCTGGGAGAAATCTATGCGGTTTATGTAACGTATATGCTTATAAGAGGATTATATAGCCACAGTGATTCCTTAATAATATTTCCAGACTAACATTTCGGAATTAATTTGGCAGAGCATCACGTTAGAAATCGTGCTTCTGGAAAGTGAAACAGCACTATTCTGCAATTACAAACCAATTAGAACGCGGACTCACGACTCTAACGTTGCCAACCGACATATTTTTATTTAAAAACTAATATCTCATTTAAATAAGTGGTTTTTGTCAACATTATCAACCCCAAATTTGTTACAGCGTTGAGCTTCGCTGCTCCTACAAAATCTCAATTTACAATACTTGACGACTGATTTAGCATTGCAACAATAAATTAGTAATGGGTACAAAGTATAAACGTTTAAGACTGTAAAAAATTATAAAAACGAATAAGTTACAACGGATTCCCTACTATCTTCTTTACTCAAAAGTTGCAACTCACTGTTAAGGTAAATAATTTGGAGTGATGGGAAGGCCATTTTAGGAATCCTTCTTATTTTGTTGTTGCTTAAATTTAATCTTGTTAGAAATGGCCAAGAAAAATTAGGAATCTGCGTTATTTCATTCGACGAACAGTCCAGCTCGTGAACAAGTGTTAGGTTTAGAAGAGGTGAAATATCGGATATCAGATTTGATGAAAGATTAATGAATTGGAGGTTCTTAAATGATTGTAGAATGTTTATATCTGTAATGGAACTGCCTTGGCTTCAAAAATAGAAAGGCTACAAACTTGGAATTGCATATAACCGTTTTAGATGAAATTTTAAGCCCGTCCATAGTTTCTTCTATGTCATACAGAGCGAATTCCAAATCAGCTCTTGAAAGTGAATGGCCTTTGATCTGCATTGTAATTGGGTTTTGACGTTTTCAAACCTTATCACCGCCAATTTCATCTGACGGCGCATTTTCAGTAGTCGTTTGTAGGTCAGCGGTTGACATTTTAAAAAAGCCGCGTTTGTCATTGCTGCGCAATTGCATAATGCTGCGGCATAAAAGATTTTTTCCAGTTATTATAAGCCGCCCTATCTCAGAATACCATGCAACAACAATATATCGTTCAGCTTTAACTGCCATCACGTAGTTAAAAGCGTGACCGAAATCCTCCAGTTCAGTCTATCGTTACGCAAATTTCTCCAGGGTTATTTCCTGCCTCTGAACGCATTACAATCTTTGTTCAACGTAAAACTTTTAACGGTGATGTACCGATTTTGATTTAAGCGTCACTTTTAAATCTGATTTTTCAGAATTAGTTTTAAATAACGATACGTGTGGAGTTCCGCTTCTAAAGGACTTGTCTTGTGTAAATAAGTTAAAAATAAGATCCGCTGTACGTTTGAAGCGAGCATTTACAAATGCTTTAACTTTGTTTTATAGATTTTGCGAGTATTATAAGGAACTGTTTGTTGGTTAGTTGTTAATTGTTTAACGATGCGACCAAAATGTTTGTCTTGTGCGACTACACCTCCAACAGTATTAATCGTACACAGTGGTGTTACATTTGCCCAAGAAACGGTATTTTAACTACCTGTAGTGAATTTACTAATCTTCCACTGTCAGTACCTGTAAGGTTCTAAATTGACATCGAAGTCTTGATATGGCGGACAAATACAAAGGTTGGTGTATTGTCAATGCATGGGAAGGCTTGATGTTGAATGGATTGGACAGAAGAATGTGTCATCGAGTGGATTTCGAATCTGCAAAGGGTGGAGTGTGCATTGAAGCAAACAAACACGTCAAATATACACATATTTCAACAAACATTTGCCAAACCTCTGTCTGTGGTACTTAAGAATAACAGCAACTTTTCGACTGCCAATCATTCAACGTTTTTTTCGAAACGGGACGTTTTTAGTGTCCATGAGAACGATGCGAGGTGGAGCATAGCTTTGAGCTTAACACAATGAGAGCGGAAATAGTGATTGCACCGGCGAGAGCACACAGCTGCCCACCAGCACCTCTGGCGGCTCCGAACGACTGCTACTGCCATTTTTCAGATAGAATTTCCACCCTACTTATAACCTTAGCCATTTTTTCATTCTAGAACAACATTTAAACCTGGCACAATGCTGCTTTTCCTTTTGAGTGGAAAAAACTCATGCGAATTGGCTTTACGTAAATCATTCATTCCAGTACCTTGAGTGCTAATTGCCCGTTGACACCGGCTACAGGTTGGCTTCATGGGCAATAACATTGAACAAAACAACATTGTTTGTGTGTTCTTTTATTCTTTCATCCTTCCGCAGTCATCGAATTCACAGCGATTATCCCTGCTCTCATAAGTATTACAAATATTTTTGAGTTACTCTTTGACGTATCAGCAAACTGCTATCTAAATAGCCGTTATATGAATCTACTCAATCTATCCTTTGTCAGGAGAAATAAAAATGTGAAATAAATAATTATACATTCGACGTTTATCAAGTTTGAAGATATGTCAACGTACTCTCACAGTACAAGGTTTTCAATTTCCTCGAGGCTTAGCTCTCCATCTTTGTCCTTATCAAACGAGTCGAAAAATGCCTTCAGCGCAGCCATCGACAGTTTTTGCCCTCCCTTTTTCTCCATGGCCACTTTGAACTCGGCGAAGCTCACCCTGCCCGATTTATCCACGTCCATCGACTTGAACGTTTCCAACGCCACCTCCTTAACATCTGGTCTACAATAACAGATGGCAACGTACTTAAGTATTGCGGCGGTGTTGGCAACGCCAATGGACCTGTCAGCGTATATCTTGCAGCCGTATCCCCTCATTCCACACGGTCTGAGTTGTCGTTACTCACTAATTCAAACCACAGTTGTATTTACTTTATTAACAAACAAGGTTTAAATGAGGTAATTAAGCATTATAAATTGGACTAGCAGAACCCAAAGTCTAAAATCACATTGAATGATGGACTCAATTCACAATTTTCACTATCCCATTGGTAATCTATTAAGGGATTGCACTCGTGTTTATTAATGTTACACTGTTATTAAGCTTATTTGAGTCGAAGCATTCAGGAGAAACCGTGAGACCTGACTACTGTGTAGTTGAGATTGTCCCTTTCTTTCAAGTGCTTTTGACTATTGCCACATTTAACCTCATGACTCTCATAAATGCCCTAGCTTAGTCCATCACTTTGAAGCACAGATAAATTCAGACCTGCCCAAATTTATTCAAAAAATATCAAGCACACTCGCCCACTAATTTTGCAATGGGACACTGCCCTCATCCCAGGGTCATTCAACCACAAATACCTCAAAAGTAACCAGACCCTTCTCCAAAATGCAATCTCCATTGGCAAATTTTCATTAAATAGACAGAAATAACTGACTTACTGCTTTGCTGGAGGCTTTGGTTTCCCAGTTTTCGCGGAAACGCTCATTTCTAGGGCAAAAAACCTTATCAACTCCACTGTCTACCTTCCTATATCATTAAGTCAGCCTTCTTTCCCCTTTACCAGTACTTTAGACTTGCATTAGGATTGCCTGCATTCATACTACATTAAATGCTCATCTGGCAGCCGTATTTGCTTATTACCGAAAAAGAAATGTAAGTTGCAATTTCAAGGGTCAAGTGACAACACATACTTGTTGTGCCAGTAAAGTTTTGCTTACCTGGTGGTGTGCGGTTGAGTGAGCGTGCTAAAAGCGGGAAATTGTATCGTTTGGTGATTCTAGTGACTAGTATTTAACAAAATGCACCCTCTTCTAGAGCACCAATCGGTGAACTGCAAACCAGTGCTTCTCCTTCACCTCCTTTACCAATTCAGTGGGTGACCTTCACGCAACAAAGACTTCTGTGCAACTGTATCGTGTTCTGAATCGGTTGCAGAAGCCAGTCACAAAGTAGTGAGTCAGTCAAAAGTTTTCTTTACGTGTACACCTTTTCTGCAGACTCATTTGCCTACACGGAAACCCTAGATTTCAGTGTCTAGACCTGGGAGAAAATGTTTTTAACTTTTGTGATGTGATTTGAAGAAAAGAATCGTAAAAATCGCCTCCGGATCACCATGTAGTCTCGTAATGTCTGTAAGTGAATCGCAATTTTTTGTCAAGATTTCATCTGACTTAGTGTCCCGAGTCTCCCCTGAGACCCTAGGAGGTCATAGTGATAATACAGTGGATGTACTGCTGATATACGGAAGAGCCGAGGCTACTGGAATGCTTAGAGGCCATGCCGCTGGGCGAGAGTACAATTTGTGGGAATCCAAGTACTTGCACAGGCACAGGCACAGGCACAGGCAGAGCTAAAAGAACAAGCAAAGCATTACAGTGAATGTTTTTACTTTGAATCCATGTCTTTGCAAGACCTTCTTGTTAATGTGCAATGTAAAGTTTCCCACCCAACAACTCACTCATTCCAATAATTACTATAGACTTTTGATAGCGTTATACCTAACACTACTTTCACTTCACCTGAGTTGCCATCGCATTTGACAATTCTGAAGTCCATGTTAATTTACCTTTAAAAGCGTTTGCGAAAGCTTAATAAGTTGCAAAATTAAAGCACTTTTGTTGGTAATTATCATTATAGAAAGTGTATTGGGACTAAATTTTGTTGGACTACTATTTACAAGGACGAATTAGTTGATCATTCCTAAAGCAAAGGCTTGAAGTCTGTTATATCTGGTGCATCGGTACGAAGGCCACTCAAATGCATTTGATAACACTTTGACTCAACTCCCAGGAAGGCACTGAAGGGAGTCATGGTTACTCACACAAAGTGAAGTGGCTGTTTAGAATCTCCAGAATTAAAATAAGTTAAGCCAATTGAGCTGCTAAATAGAAAGACTAGTTTGAATCCCCGGTTCTCTTAAGCAATGAATTTCTGCATTAATTAGCGTTACTTATAAAAGAGTAACCAGTACGAAGGCGGTAGTTAATACTTGGTCATGGGAATCGCACCAGCAGTCAGTTGCTAAGTCAAATTGTCACCCAATCGAAGCATCACAACGCAGGAAGACACAAAATTAATGATGGGTATTATTACTTGTAAATGGATGGTCACATTTAAGAAAGTCCGCGTTTTAAATGCTGCAAACAACTAGGTATTTGCAAGCTCAAAATACACATCCAGACGCCTACTATTATGTGCTCGTATTCTGTTTAAATTTCAGTTTTGGTAAAGGAATCACTTAAGGGCTCTGCCATTATACTTTCGTCGAGTAATCTGTCCGGTAGTTCCAAGCCCAACAACACATCGAAAACACATATTCTGCCCGGACCCTGTAAAGACTTTCGCCTTCAGGGGAACACCGGGGCGGTATGCTTGAAAACAATAAGTGCGACCACATTAACTCTTAAATTTGTTTTAATTTGCTGCCATTTTAAAGTGTTATTTGAGGTCTTGATTCAAGCGTTGAACATGAATGCAATATCGTCACCGCTAATTTCAGATACGGTTGCTAGATTGGCCATTGTAGCGTCCCGAGACTTCCTTTAAGGTAAAAGAAGACATAGCACTTGGAGAGAATATATATTCTGGAAACAGAGGGCATTAAGGCCGTTGGCACGGCCTGGAGGCCGGCCAACCGGCTAGTACCATATGGCCACCCAAGCGGCCGAAACCGGCAGTTCGAACAACAAAGTATTACACAGTCCCTCTCTTCTTTCGAGCGTCGTCCCCGACGCTCCCCTTGGTCAGCCTCCCGTGTCAGCTACCACAATGTAGTCGGTGCTGCGAGAAGCACCAACGAGCTAACCGTGCTATTCATCGAGATTTGAGCGCATGTGTTCTTGTAGTGCCATCAATTGCGCGTAGCACTCGGTACAGCAAAGGCGTACTTCTGAGCCCTCCTCTCCCACGATAATGTGGCCCAATAAAAAGGTGGGGGTATAAAAACCAAGTTTTCGAATGGGTCGAGATACAAACAACACATATTGTGATCCCAGACTTTTGTAGATGCCGTAGAAGAAGCTCAAGGGTATCGTAGAATCCTGAGCAAATGGGTAGATCGGGCCTCATAGGGACAGGATGCACGCGATCCAAGTGTGCAAAGCATAAAACGATGCTATCAAATGGCGTCCTGCACATTCTACATCTGTAGATATGTATTTTGACGAAGATAGGCGAGTTGCCCAATAACAGGAGAGAGAGCTTACGGAGGATGCCTGACCACAACGTCGCTGATCTCTCTTGGCAGTTCCAATGGACTTGGAATTCACGGCTAGTGTCGCTTCAGTTGTTAATAGCTTCCTTGCAGAACACGAGGACGAGGGAGGTATCGAAGATGGACGTCAATTCAGCCGTTCTGTTATGAAATTTAAGAGATTCTCCCACCTGTAGCACGTGCGCTTCTTTCACACCTTCAAAGCTTGCCACAAACGGTGTGGATCGGTAAAGAAATCCATCAAAGACGAGTCCAATTTCCGCTGCCATCAGTGTGGAGTCTTGAAACTTCCTTTAAGGTAAAAGAAGACATAGTACTAGAACAGAATATATATTCAGGAAACTGAGGGCTTGGGAACTGTTGGCTCGGCCCGGAGGCCGACCAACCGCCTAGTACTATATGGCCACACAAGTGACCAAAAACGGCAGTTTGAACAAACAAAGTATCACAGCCGTACTACCCATGCCGGGAGAGGCCACTGGGCCGACAGTGGCTTAATCCCTTTCCCTTTGCTGGGCATGTGTATCATACACTATGGTATATGGACATGTGCATATGTATTCGGGACGTTACAGTAATGGCCATGAAACATCAAAACTTATTATGAAAGTGCCGTTAAGCTTGCTAGAACATGTACGTAGGCCTATATTTTAGACTTAAAAAGGCAAGTAAAATGTACCTTTTTAGGCAGACACACTGTTAAGAAGCTATAAAATACGCATTGAATATTCCAAAGAGCTTTTTAATTAATAAGACTTTAATAAGACTTAAACAAATATTTCTTTCTAAAAGTAATATTATTTGTAATTTTTAAAAACTAAAAATTTGCAAATTTTTTAAAGTCACTCTTTTTTAATTTACAGTCAGAGCTTTTTTAACTGCTAAATTTTGGAGCGGGTAAAATGATTTGGTGTGTGGGCGTCCGTGGTTGGTCGTCTCGTTACTTAAGTGCTGCTTTCCTGCCTTAACGCACTTCTTTACTTCAGCTATGTACAATTCCTCTAATAATTGAAACCTTTGACACTTGTTTTAACATGAGTACACTTCACTTTTGCCAGTTTCTTCCAGTTGATCAATTTCATTCAATTGTGGTTTCATAACACGCTGTTTGTGGTGGCGCATTCCCTTTCCCTTGAACAATCATGTGATCTGTACTGTAGGCGAGAAGTTAACGCCTTGAATGCTGCTTGTGTATGCGACTTCGTGTTTCCTACTGTCTGCTTTTGCATCAGAAACTCAAAAGGCACCAAGATCCAAATCACTCTGTTTTTTTGGCTTATAATTGGCAAAAATTACATGGTATTATTTACACATGCAGTTCGTCGCATTCGTTTCAAGGTTGTCGTATTTGTTGCATTGAGAAGTAGTGATTGATCCAAAACTTCGCTGCTGTACTCCGTTTCATCTGAACTACACTACTCTACACATTATTTTAAACTGACACAGCTTATTTGCGCTGAAAGTTGCTTTTTCGCCATAACTTGAAGTTGCTCATGCATCTGGCTTCATGAGACGTTTAACTTACGCAATATATTCATTAGCGCTTGATGGTATGCAGATAGCTTAAGACATTGATAGGCTTTTCTATAGTCCCTTAAAGGATTAAGAATGAAAGCACCTTGACAATACGATGAACGTGAACCTAAGCATAATTTCTCAAATGTTATTGCGTAAAGTTGCAGAAGTTGAGAACACTTGGAATGGGACTCCAGATATTGATATCCCACTAAACTTTGTTGCCCTTAAGTGAATTTGCCGTTTCTTCCATATTTTTCCTTTGTGCATCTTCCTCCAACGCTGATGGTATTGTTTGATTTTCCCTGCTTTTTTTACCTTTATATAACAAATGCATTCGGATCTAAATTGAAAAAAACTTTCCTTATAAATGGTAGTAATAGTTTGTCTTTGTGTCTCGGTCGCAAAGGAAGCCAAGTCTGTGTTTTTATACTTTCTTAACTGTGGGAGGGATTCACAGGTTTTTTTGATTGTGGTAGATAGGACCGCATGCCAGAGTGAAATCTGTCCTATCTATCAGTCATTACACTCAACACGCACTCACCAACCGCGTTTTTGTTAGACAGCGTGGTTCATGCTCATAAATAATGGAACCTTCCAATTGGTTTGCAGGTGGTTTCTGTGGCTGATCGAATTATTGTACATATCAAGTATTGTTGTCATACGATCAACTCATAATTCCACTTAGAGTTCTAGCGACTTTTAGATTCAATACAGCTAGCTGTCATCGCTCCTGATGGACGCAGTGGTTGTGCTTTGTCACTTCTGCGAGACCCACGGACCCGCCATCATAATGTGCACCCAACCCCTGCGTCAGATGGTCATACCGATGGTGCCGTCACGCAAGACCTCTGCGAGTACACCGCATGCCTCTTCCAGCTGTGGTAGTTTTCACGTCGCCTCTACCTCTGCCTCCCATGAGGGCACAATCTGGCCGGCTGAACAGTTGACACACAACCTCTTCTGTAAGTCATCTCTAGACTTAACGCATTCTACGCTCCCAGAGCCTCCAAATGATCACAATATTCAAATTCAACGTGAATCCTCATCTAAAACGGCCAACATTGACTCCTGTTTATTCGTTCCATCTTTGTCTGCCTTTTTTTCCTTGTAACGCTTCGATCCCAATCGGGCATTTCCACTCCCTACTTAGATGTGGTAAGTTTGTTGTGTACCTTATTGATTACTTTTTTTTACGCCTTAGATCAAGAGCAGTATCACAGGCTCATTTCCAGGCGGATAAGTCAGTAGCTCTTTGTTCCTGCTTTTACTCTTTTCTTAGTTCCACGTTCTACCTTGCTGTCCTAGATTGTATTTAGATCTAGGCCACTTAAGGATCCTCTCTGTATCGTATGTTCGAACCTCGCAGTGATAGACTGCGAAAGAATAATTTCCTCTTCATCGCTTGCGTCTTGATGATAGTGATCCACCATCAACACTGTCGATGACTATTCCTTGGATGGCATAGATGCCTCACCTCTCATCTCTAGTCTGTGACATGTCTTGATGTGTCGGCAAACGCTGTAGTGGAGGCTGTTTGTCACTGCTTAGTCAGTAGTGTTGCTGTTGTCGGAAATTTCTTCACTTTCGGTCCTTCCTTAATTCTACTTCTCCCAGCTGATCTCATCACCTCAACGGCTCCACCTCAGTCGACGGGAGCTGTGCAGGACACCACCCCTCGGATGCAGGCCTCTACATCTTGTCGTGCTTGTTCCATTATAACACGCGACGAAATCGGATTCGTGAGCCATGACTTCTCCGCCAAAACCGACTACGTCTCCACTCAGTTCCCCAGCGACGTTGAACTCCTCAAAGCCGTTCGCACAGCCTGCATGCGTAGTCTCTCCTGCGAGGTACGCTTTGAATGTCTTTCTTTTTACTTTGTCATTTAAGTAGTGCGTATTTCGTCAGTTGGCGTTGATCGCATAGGTCATTCCGGATCGCGAGGGGCCTGTGTATTTTGGCGATGATATAAACCGACACGTGATCAGTTACAACTTCTTCATCAAGGACTCGATGGCTCGAGGCTTTCAGGTCAAATACAGCTTCCTACTCATCTCCTGGAACCAGGTTTTTCTGCTCAACCTCTGGCCTTTTGTGGTAGGTTCCTGTATTCGGTTCACTTGAGCGTGTGAGGACAAGGCGCCATCTTAATCACTGATGATGCTGTAAGCCATAAAGATTTATACAGGACTTCACTACAAACATGTAGGAGGTATGTCACAGTAATTGTGCATGAGCACGGCCACATGTCATTAGCGCTGTAGCTTTCTTCGTGCTTTGAGTTTCGTCTCCGGCTCTCCACTTGAACGCCTCTCTGCTCCGGATGTCACATGCGACGGAAGCATTGTGAATATTTCCCACGGCAAGAATGTTGTTTACTGCATTAGTGGTCATACTTGTCATAACTTTCTTTAAGATTCCTAAACGTTACATCCTCTGTTGTGTAAACTACATCCGAGTTGGACTTACTAGGTAAATAGCATGAGACTGAACAAGGCTACTCCCCGTAGAACTAGTTACCTGAAAGCACTATGAAGTAGGTCTCGTGTCTTCTTGTTGCAATCTTTTTAGTGCACCTTCGCCAACGCTGTTGCCTATTTGATGACCGATTTACGTCCGTAAACGTGTGAAAAAATAGCCTTATTATTTATAAAAGAGTTAGGGGCTAGGTAGCATAGAACTGAAAAGGTGTACGTAGTTAAATACACACTCATACGCCATTCTACTACACCAAGTCAATCTTGCCAAGATTGGTGCTTCGATGCCGTTGTTTACTGCCGCAGGTGAAGAGTTTCCAGACAATGGCGAAGCGACTGCAGGAAGCTGCGAACCGAGTCTATGAGGAAGAGACTTCGTCGGGTGCCTCATCGACAACGGCGGCGTCAACGGCAGCGACGGCAGCGGCAGCGGCAGCGCGTTCGGCAACACCTCCGGCGGGTGCCAACCCGCTGCGCCTCTGTCGCACCCCACCACCCTCCTCCTCTTTGGCGTACCACAACACTTCAACCACCCCACCGGGTCGTGGTGCGCCAGCCCTTCTCTCCAGTCAGGCAGTAGCTGCAGGCTCTGCCCTCTCCCTCTCCAGCCAGGCCAACACTAGGAAACTCAGGGGCATGCGCATCACTGAGTTTGAAGTTCGATCTCTCGCCGAACTTACAAAAGATGAGCAGGTGGGCCTGCCGCTGCGTGGAAGCGCGCTTGCTTTCTGTAACGTTATTTACCATTTGCCAAAATCCGGTTCTCACCTTCATCAATCCATGGAAGGTTCATCTTTCTCCCCAATCATTTTTCAGCATATTTGCTCAAAAAGCTTGATCATGTTGAAATGTGATCTGACTATTATCCCATTCTTAGTAAACTCAGCTATTGGACCACATTTCGAGCTATACGGATTGGTGTCTAGTTATTAATGGAAGGTACAGTTTAGGCAGATATCAACTGCCTCGTTTAGTTGGTTATCATCTTTGGTTTTTTAAGTACATTGTGAAAATATAATTCGGCCGCCGCTTCGCTCTCAGGTATTTCAGCTGTTGAGGTATATTTTAAGCTACCTCTTATCGGTTACAAACACACTTTTTAATGTCAAAAAGAGTTAGTTCTACGATTGTGCTGAGCATTTGGCTGGTTTCAGAGATGAAAACTGTAGAACTAAAATTTAGTGTAATGTGCCAATTTATGTATGAATGCAGGATGTATGCTCTGTAATTCATCGAAATGAAAGAATTGTCTTGTCTAGATGTTCTTAAATTGGTCCCTTGTCTCATTTGCGTCTTCCTTAGGCTTATTTCTCCATTGCCTGCTCGTTTAAACTTTCTATTAATGTATTGCCACATATTATCATTAAGTTACTAGGTGCCATCATTTTTAAGTTCCATTGACATTCAGAAGATCGAGAAACTTGCGAAGTACACTCAGATGTAGTTGTGAATATACGCGGGAATTGTTGTTTCTTTTTAGCAGCGTAAGCGCAGTGCCTATTGAGTGTTTGAAGGTTACAAGACTCAGGGTACATGACTCTTCTCTAGCATGGTTGAGAAAATTGGCGTAGCATTCGACTCATGCCTCGAGCCTAGAGACGTAATGCCTTGTCAAAGATGGAACGCAAGTGCCATGACGCGCGGTGAATTGCTCACCTCATCTCTTTTGCGCCTCCCCCTCTGTACTGCTCTGCATGCCTCCTGCTTTTTAATTGAGAGCTTTGCTTAGCCACGAATGCCATTTACTGATTAATTGCTGTGATCTGCCGGGCGCCCTGCCTCTGTCTTGTTTATCCCTTATAAAACTGCCTTAAGGTGGGGAGTGTTATTCATTGGGTAGATTCTAATTTTGGCAATTTTTTGATCTTCCATGCTTACTTTTACTGTTTTCGTCAAACGCCTACCAGGTCTTGAAGTGAATGCGCCATGCTTACGCAAAAAAAGAATGTATAAACAATAAGACTTCTGACTCACCCGCGGTGCTTTGCTAAAAGTGCTTTTTGGTCCATTAGTCTGCGTACTAATGTTTGGTTTAAATTTTCGTCCGTCGATTGGTTTGGGAACCACTCTATTCTTCCTTTAGCCTTCGTTGCATATTTTCCTGGCTTCGTAATTCATTTCAACTGTTGTGCCTTCATTTTCATTTTATTTTACTTTTTTGGTCAAATTGATGATTTTCGCTTGTGTCTAGGGAGAGGAGGTGGATGTTCCATCGTTTTTGCTTTTTGATTTTGAGTTGTTGGGGAATAATGCTATTGCACGTTTCGTTTGTACCTGTGTTTCTCTTCTTATGCTGGTCTAAGCACACTTAAATGCGGGCAGTCCTTGTTCTTAAGCTACTAGCATATTGCCTGATGGCGCTACTTTACTCCTATGCTTGGAGCCTGAGATCTGTTGCATTCCAAAGATCCACGCTTATAGCCAAAATCACATCGTTCTCGAATTTGTGCCCTCCCAAAACCTGGTTTTAATTTGGACTATTATGAATACCATTTTATTTATGGGTTCTTACTTGATCGCTAACTTTGGTTATTTGATTGTTCAGTGTCTGACGGGTATTCTTTATGCAGCCTCGTGAAAACAGACATCTGTGCTTTTGTCTGCTCTCTCACCTTCCGTCGCTTTGAAAGTGGTGATAGCGTTACATCACCCGAAAGCACTTCACGAGTGATTCTGTGTGACTCCTGTCTTGACTGTCAATATTTCTTCATCCGAAATTTGTCATCTATCGCTCTATGAAGTGAAAAATTTTTGGTTCGGTGTTGAGGCTCCTGGTCCTTGTCAAAGTCTCCCCTTTTCGGGTAGGAAGGCTAGTGATAGCGTGTTTGGCTGTGCTTCTGCCTTTTGCGTTCTTTCACACCCGCATGACTTTTTCACGTTTTCTTTTGGTTTTACTATGATTGGGCTGTTTTTTTACTTCGGTTCGGACAGAAATGTAAAGCTCTTTCCAAAAATGTTACACTGCCATGCATTGGTGATGGACAAGCTGAGGGATTCGATTCCGTCTCCCGTGATGATGTTTATTCAACTAAAATATTATCAAGACCAATTTTTTTGCTTCATTCTACCGTCACGTTCTCGATCTTTTACCACACAAGTTTCTCCCATGCTTTTCTGCTTGATAGTTTCTAAACGTCCTCCATCAACTTACAGATGTCCGCCTTTGGTTTTTCTTGTTTCTTTTGTGAGAGCTCTGTCATTCAATGTGAGTTCATTCAAATCTCTCAATTTTACAAACCTCGTATGATCGGCCTTGTGAGCTTCTCATTTGATCCATTATTTCAGGCAGTCGTCAGGGCTTTTCCTCGAATATCAAACCATCAATTTTGCTGCCTAACTAATTAGTCGGTGATCAATCATGACTAAGCAGAGCCGGAAGTAAGTTGGATCAACTTCTACTGTCGGAATTGGGGGTGTGTTCGCTGATACTCTTGACATTCTTCACTGTTACTTCTAAATTTCGTCACCCCCTGATAAAACGAGCAGTCTAGCATCATTTTTCTAATTCCCTTTAATGTCTTGCCATCGTATGCATGCTGGCAGTGTAGTGTTACACGGAGAAGCTTTGTCAAGGTAACTCTACTTTCGCGCCACAAACTCCATTCTTTATTTAAGTTTACTGCTATCCTTAAGGATGATTCGTGTGACTTCTTAGGTTTTCTTTTGATCTTTCGATAACTAATTCTATTTCCGAAAGTTATGCAAGTCTTTTTTTGTATTTCGATCATTAGGAGTTGGTAGCTAGTTGGCGAACCTTTGAGCTAAATTCCTTTTAAACGCTCCAGGCAAATAATTTTGATACAATCAGCCAGTTGCCTCAATTCTCTTCCACAACCACATATTCTTTCCGCGTTTGACTGGGCTCACTTTATGCCTAGTGTCATTATTCATTTACAGTTCGTACAGTTCTCTTTTGTGTTTTTGTTCTTCCTATCTAACCTTTGTTGACATCTCAGAAGCTGAAATCACTGCCTATCTGCATAGGGAACTAGCTGCGAAGCTGTTATATCCAGTTTTGTCTTACTTTTTATGAGATCGTGGGTGTAAAAATTCAGTGCTACCCATCAAAAATAAGCTTCAATCTACACTTTCCTCCCCCTTATACCCTACAAGACTATGATAAAATTTGTTCGATTGTGCCTTTTTGTAATTCAAGACCATCATCGGATTTTTAGCGCTCAGGTGATGGCCCAAAGATTCATCTGTAGCGTGATATCCCATTTTTGCCGTTGGCAACGCCTTTTTCGTTGGTCCCATGTCTATCATATTTCCAATGTTCTCAACTGTCACGATTTTGGGGGACTTTTGTTTATTACTGGTCTTTCCTCGATGGATCCTTGTCTAACAGTTGCTCATCATACAAAATCACTGTCCTTCTTGATGCGTTTCGATACCTGTGAATTGCGTTCTTCCATTCACTTCTTGCCTCTTCAAAAAATACATCAAAGCTACGTGGGGATATTTGCTTCATGGATTAGTGCAAGCTCTTCAGAAACAATTATGCCTACTTTCTGATTTGGGCGACCGCCAGAGTTGTATGCGCTTAGTGGACCGGGTGTTCCGCTTACTCTGGTTCGCATTTTGCTTAATTTTTTTCGATACTGTCGCACATTTGACCCACCAACCAGTATGTTATCTCCAAGCGCGATCAACCCCACTTATTTTAACTTTTTCCTCTGCATGCTTAGCAAAAAACTTTACCTTTCTAACCAAAGCTATCGGTCGGTTGTAGTGCTTACTTCCTTTCAAGGTTTGAAATAATGTGGCTTGATGTGTTATGGAAACTTCGCTCTCCTCTAGGTGTACTACCGCGTGCACGCTTGGTTCACGTGGCTGTTGCGAGTGGCGGGTCGTAATTGGACCCCAGTGGACCTAAAGAGTGCCCCCGTGGACGAAGATGAGGTGTTTGCGGAGGAGCGCAAGAACGGTCTCTTGCTGGGCTGCAGTAGTGGTTCTGGCGACACAGTAGTGAGCGGGACCTCGCGCCTTCCCTCGGGCGCCATCAATACCGTTGATCCCACCACTCTCACACTGGGCTCCGAGCTTGGCTGGACTGATGGCACTCCTGAGGTCGAGATGGCTGTGTGAGCTGCTTCATGCTTTTTTTTCACTCGTTCTTCCCCAAATACTTATTTCCGGTTTGGTTCCGAAGTTGTAGAATCCCGCTAGCTCTATCTCTTCCTATCTTCTAGCTAGGTGGCCTCTTTATCAGGTTATACTTTGCCATTAGAGATGGTGGTGCTATAACAATGAAGAAGACACTAAAGTTGGACCGAGACTTATGGATTTGCTTGTGAGAAAAATGAATTTTCATTGGGTTAAAATTGCATTCGTTGTCGTAAATGTCCTTTGCTGCTGAATTTAAGCACTTCTAGCATTAAACTAGTACTCAAAAGGAGCTTCTTCGTGGAAAGATTTTCTTCTGTAAGGATGAAGCACCCTAGGGGAGTCTGCAGAAGCCCAAAATTCCGCAAGCTGATGATTTATAGGACTGACAGCCCAAAACCCACTACTTCAAAGGTCATCCCTGGCCCGCCTACGTCCAGTTTTGAAAAGTGTGTTTTGTTTAGCTTGCTACTACTCTATCGTAACGTGTTTGAAGCCTTCAGTTTATACAATTAGTTGTCTGTGGGTTCGGATTTCGCGCCTTTGTTTACAAGATATCTCACTGATAAACACTGGCCCATGCCTGTATGACATGGACGTCGGCTAAGGGTAATGGGACACTGCTCACCTGTTATTACAATTAGTGCTGCCACAATGGTATTCCCTTTTGAGGGCGTTAAACTAAAACTGCCGGTTCGACTTTTGTTTGCCTGTCATATTCCCGCTCTCCCTCCAACTCTTTAGGTTCCCGGCTATTAACTCTACCATTGTGGCTCTTGCCATTGCGGTTGAAATGGCATAAGCAGATTTACTTAATTGTCAAGCCAGCCATCTTCTTGATCATCGATGTGTCCTTTAGCTCAAGAATCTTAAAAAATCGGTGCGATGTCTCATGCATACATTTCATTCCCTCTACTCCTGATAGGCGTCTTAGTGCTCGGTTTCCTTCCTAAAATTGAAAGTGGTTCCGTTTTTCCATCTTTTCTAGCCTAGCTAATTAACCATTTTAATATCAATCTCTGTTTTGAGGAATACGATTTGATTCTAGCTTCCCTTTTTAATAAGTTAATCCTGTTTGTCACTTATGATGATTTACTCATCATTTTGGCGTTGAAATGTCTGGGAGTTCCTCGGGCTTTTGACATTTAATTGCGGCTAATTTTGCCCCATTTACAAAAATTTCAAAGTCACATCTGGTATTAAGCATTTGTGAATAATTAGGTGTGTGTTCAGTCTTTTTCCATGAGCGTCACCATGCTGTTCACACTTTAAACGTTCTTTACTTTCAGTCTTACTGAAGATTAAAATACCTTATTGCTTCTGACCTGAAAACTAGCTTTCTCTTATTTAAGCATGGCTTATGGTAAATTGATGCGCCTATTGGGATCAACTTGGGTATTTTCGTGATTTCACAACTTCGTTTTGCAACATTTTAGTGCCATTTATCTAGTAATCTATTTTAACCTTTTGTTATAGGTTGCAATTTCGCTGACTGTTCCTCTGCTGTCTAGTCATTTGTGATGGCAAGTGCCATTTGAAGGTGTTTACTGTCGCAAGTTTAGCCTTTATTGAAATGGTCCTTCAAAGGTTAAAGTAGGGTTAATTCATCCTATTCTCACCTTTATTACTGTGTGCCTTAGCTCGCAGGTATTTTAGGAGTTGTAGTTGCACTCTTGAGTACCGTTGAAGTCATACTACGACGCACCAAATTCGCATAGGCCTTTGGCCGGAAAGGTTGCGTACTGTTTTTTTGAAGTCAGGTCCTTTTCTCCCTTCCCTCTTCCCTTCGCCAAGCCTCATTCCCAAAATTTCCCACCTGCCTAAACAAGCCAGCTTAAGTGTGCTACGAGAATAGAGACTTATCTAAAATCTTATTTGTTATCCTTCGACGGTATTATTTTTTACGGATATGATTAAAAGCATCCCTAATCTCCCATTTAAGGTGAGCATGCACTGTTTTTGTACCTCTCATGAGCACCACTACCTCGCGTCATCATAGTTTTGATGGACGATATTTGCACAATCTACCTTTTCATCACATTTGTCAATCACATCACACTACCTCATTCCCCTTTTCATTCTGAAAAAGTGCGTACACTTATTTGGCCTCTTTGTATCAGTGTTTGGTCAAACTGCTTCTGCGACGTTCCCTTTCGTCGGGTACCGTCATTGGGCTCGCGTGGCGCCTTCATCATTGTTGTGCCCTTTTTTGTTAAGCGAGTTTTCGGTCTACTCTTCTTCAGAATGTTATTTATCTTTAGAAGACCACCTTTGAGTTGTGACTTGTGCCATGGAGTTAAGGGGTTCAAGCTAGCTGAAGATAGATTGAACAACTTTTGTGTTCGCATTTACACTTCAATTAGATAAACAAAAGGGGGCAATTATGAGGGCTTGCTTTTTACTGCTATCAGTTGAAACTCATGTGTTAACTTTGAAGTCTGTTGAGGTAACTTTAGTGACTTTATTTATAGACAAGTGTCATTTCTTTCTTGCTCTTCGCTTTTGTCAATTAATAGGTCAGTGTATGACTAAGTTGGTCGGTTTCTCTTACAGTCAAATGCGACTACTGTCCCACCTCTACAAATGCGTAGGCGAGGAGTACTTCTTGCGACTTGTCTACTATCTGGGCATCGGCAATCAGGTCATCCTCCATCCACTAGAAAAACCCAAAGTCGCGTCCTTCACTGCCGCCGCCCTCGCTCGTCTCCTACCTCGGGGGTGCGTCAGGCTTGTGAGTGAATGGCACTTATCGTTTGTGTTGGTAGGCTTCTATTTGTGCAGTGGAAAAATGCGTACAAATTTCAAATAACCGAGGATTGAAGGGGGAAACTTCCGCATCATTAGGTCTTCCTACTATTTATTTAATCTAGTTCTTTTATTTGATAGATGAGTATGAAATTCAACCACCTCACATTTACTTTAACCATTGGTGCGTGTTTTGCATTTTCTCAGTACGAGTCCATTTGATTGTGTGGAACTTTTTCCCATTGCAAAGGCTTTTTGTCAGATGTGTACGGTCTGTGGAGAGGCGTGGCATATTGCATGTTGATGGTAGTCCAAGTAATGACTATCACCTTTGGCTTTTGCAATCACATGTGAAGTGGAGTTGATGCTTGATGATGGAGTAAAGTTGAGGTGGAAGGTAGGTGGCTTCGGCCAGACTTTTTCTTGGCTTCTGGAGGTAAGATGTTTGGCAAAGTTCATTTGAATGCTAACTTGTGTCGCGTTGTGAAAGGATTATAGTTTGTGATGATGATTGCTTCAAATAAAAAAGGACAGTTTTGTAAGCTTCCATTAGTTGTTTAATGTTAATTCCGAAAAACTGTATGTACTTGTTTTAGTTACCTTGAAACGTGCATTTTAGAGCCCTTAGCTCCGCTGATGTCCTGTAAACCCGATTTTCCACGGTCTCTTCCTTAGATTAACGAAAGTACGACATACTATCCTCCATCTCAATGCAACCTCCTCTCGCTCAATGTGGGCGCTGCCCTGTCCAAGTTGGGTCCCCCGGAGACACCCTACGTGATCGTCCAGGTGAGCTTAATGTCGCCCAACACTGCCAAAGAAGAGAAATTGACCACTGGTGAACGCCCGTCCTCCCCTTCTACCTCTTCCACCGACTCGGACACCAAATTCGATCAGGTGGGTAACTCTGATTGATCTATCATCATTGCGTCTGTTTATGCGGGCGAAATTCGTAGTTTGAATTCATTCCTTTTCCTCTAACACATTTGTCATCAGGATGCCAGCAGAAGACCACTACAATGAATTATAAGTGACACCAAATGAACGAATAAATATTAATACTTTATTGAAAAAATATGAATGGTATTGAACCGCCCTGGTCAAAAATCCCTTTTAACGTGATAACGGCACTTCATCGAGATTTCGATTGGGTACGTTTTTGATCTGCATCGTTGGATAAGTCGTGACGATTTTCGCAAAACTGTGAGCAACCTGAAATAGTTCTTGACCTTGATCAGTTCATTTAACATACGACCGTCCTTCTCTATGATGCGACACTATTAATCTCCCACCTTTTAGGTCCACAGAACAGTTTTTTGATCACGCAGTTTTTTATTGCACATTATTCTCAAGTAAAAATGCTTTCTATTGCTCAAGCTGAAGTGTTTGAAACAAACTAGGATATGAGCTTCATTCAAAATTGGAAGGAATTGATTTCAAGAAGTTAGAACCAATTTTATTTTTCAATCTGGCACTCTACTATTTAATTTATATCTTTCAATTTTTAGCAGAGCATTTGAGAGCTCTGGCATAGGAATATTTGTCAGTACAGGTGGGCCGTCTTCTAATGCTTCACAAAAACTGCATTTGTGCCATGTGGCCGCCAAGTTTTGCAACTTGCAAGTGTTTTTGTTCATAATTCGTTGTGCTCACCGTGCCCACAAAAGTATCTCCTGCAATTTTGGACCGAGATTGCGTTCTATACGCTGGTCCCCTGCCAAAGGTCGTCGTCACTGTAGGACTTACTGCTGTCTTTGAAAAGTATATGATGTTTAGTTTTGTTATTGCCGAACTGCTGAGTGTCCCATCACCAAATCATACAGTGTTTGAAGTCTTCCGTGTGTAGTCTTCATTTCCTAGGCAGCTCGTGTTTGCTAGGTAGCACTTTTGGCTGCCGTCTTTTTAACACTGCCTAGACAAGGCTACGGTGGGTGCGGAGTTTTTTTGCAATGTGATGTTGTTGGTACTTAGTGCTGCTAGTACTGCGACATATTGGCATTACCCATTATTCCATAACAGGAAGTTCCGCTTTTACTTAAACGCCTCTCGTCTGTGGGAGAATTACCGCCCACTTCAACAATTGTTGCTAAAGCAATTTTTTTTGAATCAGCAACGGACGATGCTACACGGATTGTTGCTAGATTGTGATTTAAGCTGTACCAATCCAAGTGTGAGAATAGCCATTTTGAACTCACCCGATGAAATGTGTAGAAGGCTAGGCTGAGTAGTCACAATTGTTCACTCCTTTTAGCTCAACTTTGCAATCAGTTTCGGCCAGGCGCTAGAAACGCCCTCAGACAACTGGGAGCTGGCGTGGTCACGAAGCAGCAGTCTCTCTGAGAATCCCGCATCCTCCCCCTGGGGCCTCCCCTCTGCCAATCCTCCAGCCTCCACCTCATTCCCAGGATCCATGTTCAAGAAAACTATCAACTCGACCTTCGCTCGCCAAATAACCGAAGTTTTTCGAATGGTAGACCCAGCGCAGAATAATCTTGTCATCCTACAACCCTCCACCATGAGCCTCGCATTGACCGCCATTCGGCAGCGTTGGATCGACTATGCTCGTACTCTCTACGCCTTTCAGACTTGCTGCGTAAGTAACAATACTTTGTTTCTTCCAAGTCGACACTTAGTTAAAGCGGTTCTCCCACTCCTCTTACAGAAGGTATCCTCCAGTGTTGAAGAATCCACGAAAAAGTACTTCCAGCTCTTGGCCTCCACCTATGGTCTAACGTCGGACGATGAAGCTGTTGTGCTTTACTGGCAGAGGGCATTGAGCAGGCGTACTCGGCAAGATGTGTGTCATCCATTCCCTTCTGCCTCCACCATCGCCAAAGGCTCGGCATGAGTCGCTCTTTTGTAAAACATCATCAGCCTATGGCAAAATGCCTAGGACTTCTGGGGATCGTGTCATCCTTTATATGTTTTTTTTTAACGTACATTTATGCCTCATATGACCAATAATTGATTTTCTCACCCCGTCTCGGGAATGATTTTTTTATTGAATTTCACCGTCGGACGCGATGACAGTAGAGAGCAGTGGATATCAGCCCCGATTTTTAGCGAACACCCCCGCCCCACTTAAAATCAGCTTCTCTCAATTGGCACGAGTCCCCCCGGAACGGCCATTGACACCATTGTATTCACTCTAGTCTCGGGGCTTCCGCGCCCCTAAAAGCAACAACCCAATCTCGTACACAGGACAGTGCGTCCCGCTCCAGCGACCTACGCCTTGACACCTGAGTAGTTACGACCACCCCCAACATGCATCAGCTCAACATCTTACACGAATCCCCCCCCTCCTCCTCCACCTAGTTATCTTAGCCCGCGATACTAAGGTGATAGAACAAAGATGTCAGCATCGTGGCAACACATTGTTTACTTTTCAGCGTCACCGTACGTGAATATGTGATATGGTGCATGGATTCGCAGATGAAGGCATCGTGTGCCTCACACCAAGAATAGATGAGCGATGCGAAAGAAAAAAACAATGAGCATGTAAATGAAAATTTAACCTTTAATGTGTCCACATAGACAGGCTGCAACACAAGCCCAACGAACTTCAGACAAACGATGCATACTCAGAGAGGTAAACACACACGCAAAGCGCAGTGAGCATGGTAGGGGACAGATGCGGATGGAGAGATGATATGACAAGCTGAAGAGTGCGAGGGAAGTGGGCGGGCTGGAAGGCATACTTGGACGCAGTTGCTATTCTCGTCAACCACGGGACGGCCCCAAGCCGCTGTGTTTGCAGATGTTACTGTTGTAAGTTGTAGTAGTAAAGAAAATAGGCTGTACAAGTGAAGGGAAGTAGGCTTCGGTTCAAAATTTGCAAAATACATCTCAGGATAAGAGGGGAAAAGAAGGGAGCTCATAGAATTAGGTAGGCAAGAACTTCAAAATTACACCGCCTTACAAAGACCAGCAAGTCCAATTCCGGGTACGACCGAGACAATACAAGGAAATGCAAGTAATGATTGACAAAAGGGAATGCGCAAAAACTGAAAGTGAATCACAGGTTCCAAGGTGTCCGTGTAAAGGAAAAGCAAAATACTAGTAACGCGGAGGAATAAAGAGGAAACAAGAACCAGAAACCATGTTCAAGAGTAGATTTCTGCATCGAGAGACGTGGAAAGACTAAGGTTGTGTCGAATAGCATCGCACAAATCCCGCTAGAAGAAGGCCACCTTGCCCCAAGTTGTGGATATTCTCTGCACGGAATAAGAGCGACGCAGACGAAGATACGCTCGAATGGAAAAACCAAATGTTGGCCGAAGCCCAAAAGACAAGGCAATGAGCAAGACCGCCAAGCCATAAAAATAGGACTCTGGCATAGCGATAATTGAAAGAAATATACAAAATCGGAAGAACTCGAGGAAGAATAGAGAAAATGTCAAAATAGACCGGAGGGAAACTCGAAAACTGTGAATATAGAGCCTGGCGCTGGAGCAAATATTGTAGAAATAAAAGAATTGAACATGTTAAATGCTGTGATTAATGTCTGCAGTGGGCCATGGGACAAAGATACAAAAAGGTAGGGAAGGCACGGGCTGGAGTACGATGCAGTCCCTGGCACAAATAAAACGCAAGACTCCTATTTCTTTCCAGGAGTTAGTTTGAGGTGTATGCTTGCATTCTAAAAAGTAAGGAAAGCTCGGTTGATAAGAAGTGAGGCAAGACAAACATGGAGCCGCTCGCTTGGCCAACAGCAAAAAAGGGAATGTATGTCTTGGATATGAAGTCCTATAGGCACAAACCTCCACGGCCCGGTCAATTGCTAGGTTGAGCGAATTCACTTGAGTAAGAAGACTTGCGGATGATAATGGGAAATGGACCAAGCAGCTCACAGACAGTCTCAGACAGACAGCAAACAAGTGCCAGTGTGATAATTTCAAGTGGACTGTGCCAGTTATATGCACTCATGTGGACTTGGTGAATCGGTACTACTGAATGAATTGATCAATGGTATGGTTGAGGTTAGAAGTCGAAGAGCATATTATCCGTTTCAGCCGCGAATGTGAAAGTCTCCTCATTGCCATCACCAGGTGGATGGTTATTTCCGTTGCCCGAATTGGCTGCTTCAAATTCTTCTTCTGCTGCAACAGTCTCATCGTAGCTCTAAAAAATACCCGTGTTATCTTTCATCAAGACACAAAAGCAGTGTAAGAACCAACTTACAGAACCATAAAGCATTTCGAGAATATTGTATGCAGACTTGAATATGGAAGGATTCACGTTTTGCTGCAAATCCTCGATGAGGGTCAATCCACCACATGATTCAATAGAGCTGATGACATCCTCCAGCATGCTTCCAGCCATTTTGATAATATTCACTATTCCATCGAGGACAACTTGAACCACTTGAGAATCTCGTGAGGATAGCAATTTACAGAGCGGAGGAATCACGTTTTGTGATATAAGGTAACGTACCTAACAAAAAAGCGACTGTTAGCACCAGAAAATGCAGGTCAAAGATGAAAAACAATAACGTGTACCTGCTGCTCGTTTCCATTAATTGTCAGGTTCGAAATGGCCCACGCAGCCTCCTTTTGAGTAAGGAATTCACTATTGGCCAAGTGTCCAATAATCAGTGGCACGAGATTATGGTCAATAACAGCTTGGACTTGACTCTGATCACCAGCGGTAATGTTTGAAAGAAACCAGACGGCTTCCTTGTTTATCTTCTCTTTTGGGTGATTCAGAAGCTGAGGAAAATGACTTAGCGCACCGCAGTCCAGAACAACTTGAGTTTGCTGGTCTGTCCCCGTCACTATGTTACCAACCGCGCGCAGAGCCGCTGTCTGCACTTTAAAATTTGGATGGGACAAGAGCGGCACGAGATGAGGTACAATTTCGGCGTTAATTACCATGCTGATAAGATAGTTCCCACCATCGGTCAAATAGGATATAGCCCAGACAGTGTCAACCAAAATTTGCTAAAAGGAAAACAAGACATCGCGCACTGATTGAAAGAAAACCAACACTTTAACAAACGAAAGCAAAGGAAAAACTTACACTATCGGCGGTATTGGTAATCAGATACAGCAAAGCCGGCAACAACTCTTGAATGGTACTAACTGGTGGTGGAGGGTTCTTGTTTCGACACAGGTTAACCATAACCCAAGTTATATTCCGCAAGAATGTAATGGAAATATTCGGTGTCAAAAGATTCAGTAACGGTTTTATCAAACCCTGTTCAATGACCAAGTCGCGAAGTTGCGGACCATCACCAATAATGTTGCCCAATGCCCAAACAGCTTGCTCAGAAACATTCATATGCGGAGATGATAGAAGTTTCAAAAAATACGGCACAGCTCCTGCCTGGACAACAGCAGAGGTCTGCTTGGAGTTTCCAGACGCAATGTTGGTCAATGCCCAAGCAGCTTCGAACTGCAACGTAGGACTACCAGTAAAAAATACAATGTAAGCACCCAACAGTTGCGGCCAAGAATAATAAATAAACTCCACCAATTTATCGCAGATTTACGCTGTGTGAACAATGTTAAGATGGCAAACAGACCTTATTCGGCTTTGACGAAAAAGTAAAAACGAAACCACTCCCAAGAAACAAAGCTTACTTCTCGGAATCCAAACAAGTGACTAGCATTGGAAGTACATTGCAATTAATGAGCTCGTCAATCGGAGGGTGTCTGTCACTAGACAACAATTTCCGAGCAGATTGTACAACGAGGAGACGAACAGCTGGATCCTCACTGTTTGCATTCTCAACAATGTCAGGCAAATTTAGTAGCGGTGGTTTCTCAACTACCTCCACCTCGGCTTCAGCAGAAACATCGGCGGGAATGTTCCGCTTCTTTTGAAGACATTCATCCCGCTTTGTCTTGCGCAACTCCACCTGACCTTCCTGTCGACGCCGACGCATTTCCTAAAAGCACTTCACTATACATCAGCACTTACATCCGCGCTTTTCCCAGCATTTTTGAAGGCTAGTTGCCTAGAGCTAATCACACCATCAGACATGCCCGCGCTGTGGGTTGGGAAATGAAACGAGTGTCTGTTCAAACAAACCCTACTCACCGTTTTAAAAAGTACGTTAGTGGCTAAACAGCTAGCATAAAAAACACGTTAGCCTTTTTACGACTATATTATGAAAGTAAGAGTATTGTGGAAATTAAGGTTTTCGACAACATACTGGCTGATTAACCATCCGTATTAAAAAAATTGTATTGGTTTCCACAATTACGCCTAATCCAGATAACCGGTCTGCAAGCCAGTTTTGGTGGCCCAATATCACATTGTATATAAAATCAATGCCATTAGCCCAAGTTTTACGAACATTTCGTCTTTGAGGAAGTTAAGAGCCACTACATTAGCAGCAGCTTATAGCGAACCCAATCTTAAAGTTCAGGTGCAGTGATTATTACTGCTTAGTGATAAACCATAGCAAGTCGAGATCAGTGCATACGCCGTAAAATGGTAATTCAGTGACGCCCATATAAGAAGGACTGTTGCAGCGTCCCGAGACTTCCTTGAAGGTAAAAGGAGGCATCATACAAGGGCAGAATGTGGACACATATTCTGTGAACAGAGGGATTGAGGGATGCTGGCATGACCCGGGGCTACCCAAGTGACCGAATGCGGCGGTCCGAACAAGCAAAGGATTACATAATCCCTCTGTCCTTGAGAACGTCGTCCCTGACGCTCCCCTTGGTCAAATTCCCACGCCAGCCGTCACTACGTAATCAGTGCTGGAGAGCCATCCACGAGCTAACCTTGTCAGTCATCGAGATTCGAGCCCAACTGAGGCGATGCTTGACCACCACGTCACTGATCCCCTCGGCAGTTCGACCGCACTTGGAGGTTCGGCCGGTTCGGAAACTGAGTTAAGAATGAGGGGTTCTGCCGAGTATCAGCCTGCACGTAGGGGGAAATCTTTGCAACGAAACGTTACGAGGTGGTTCATGGCTAGTGTCGCTATAGCTGTTAATGGATTTATTACAGAACATGGAGATGGGGAAGATGCCGAATGCGGATGTCGATCTCAGCCCTTCCGTTACGGGGTACCAGAAATTCTCCTATCCATAGAACATGCACTTCATTCGCACCACTAGCGCTTATGACTAGCGGTTTAAATCGAAATAAGAACGCTTTAAAGTCAGGTTTGCTTTTCGCTGCCACCAATGTAGCGTCCCGAGACTTTGTTGAAGGCAATAGGGGGCATAATGAGGCATAACTCTAGGCAGGATCTATATGTGTTCTGTGATCGGAGGGATTGGGGCTGCTGGCATGGCCCGCAGGCCAGCCAGCCAGCCAGCCCGGCTAGAAGAATATGGCCACCCAATTGACCGAAACGGTCAGTCAGAAAGAAGCCAAGTATTACAACTGTAAACGTCGCCTGTTCTCACCAGCCACGGCAGATTCGTGGTCTTCCCTAATGCTAATGGTGTGCTAGTCATAAGTGCATTTCATCTGTAAGAGTTACGGTCCTGCTTACCATATCTCTTTGTAGGAATCATTTTTATAAACTCGCGATGCCTACACCATCCCTCTGCTAGCAAAAGGAGACCCAGATTGATGTTGCTGGATAGCACAAAGTTAAATAGTGACACGTAACTGCACCAAATGTCTTACTTTATTATGTGCGATTGCTTTTAGTCCAAATATCATATGTGTATATGGCCTCGTCAGACGGCGAGCAGAGTCCTTTGTCCAGAATCTAGTTTCCATGCTAGATGGAGGCCCAGATCCAGCACATTAGCCATGAAATATGAGTGAAGATATAATCAAGCGCCTTGTTAAATGTATGAAAATTTGATGACTGTGGCGGTTAATTCGCGAGTGATATCCTCACAGCACAGACCGCAGCGTGGTGACTGACGAGGGAGGTGATTGAGGGGAGCACCCGGAACAGCGCTTAAAGAATGGTAAGCTATGTAGGAGTATAGGTGCTTATTTAACTATCGGTTTAATTGTATGCAACTTGGGACCGTCGCTATTACACCTTAGTCGGTAGGGCTAGCATGTGACACATGTCGGCATCCCCAGGAGCAGTTGTGGGTCAATTACGCATAGTTTGTCTGTTATATATCGATGGATTTGATACTGACCATTGATTACCATATTTGAAAACATTTGCTACAATATAGTGATTAGAAAGTAACGCTAGGGAAAATATTCAATCCTCCACCAGTTTGGTCTTCGTTAAGCCAAAAGTTATTTGTCAGCCAGTTTTACTGCTGCACGAAATTTGCTATGATCGACCCAAAAATACGTTTTTGTGTTAATATAGTAATTTTGCATTACATTTATCTTACAATTTTAGGTCTTTTATAGACCAGCCTGTTCCCGCGCTAAATTTGCTAATTTTAGAAAAAATTTTGCAGTTTTTCATGTTTTGCTTATCTCAGTCCTTCCTTTTGAATTTGTTTTGACGCAAATTTGTTATGTTAATCAGCCAAATCGCCTTTTTAGCTGACCTTTATCTGTCGCCCTGTTGCTGGAGTGTGTCTTTTGGTGTGTGTTTTTCGAAGTGGCGATTGCGCGGAGTGTGTTTGTCATAGCGATTAAATAAAGGCTTTTTCCCCGCGTGTTGCACACCAGGTTAAGACTTGTCCTTTTATTCACTAACAATTTGTTTCTAATGTAACTTCTGTGCTGTTTTCCATTGTTTAAATAGAGATTTTAGCATGCAAATTTTCGCAGCCGTGATAACTTTCACCTATTGGGGCAAATCACATGTGCTAAACATTCACGTCGAAGTCGCGATCTTCACCCATGTTAGCTCGTTTTAAGCCCCTCTCGGAGGTGATATCCTGACGGTTCTGGTGTTGATGAAGTGTGTTTAGACTCATTTTAACAATTAGGGCCACTTTACGAACGTCTACGTTTGCTTTTGGGTAGATATTTATAGCCTGAGATTCAGTTGTTTTACAACTCTTACAGGTGTTGTCATGCTCGACGAGTCGACTGCTCATATTCTTGGTGGTGGGTAAGCTTGCACCGTTTGCTTTGTTTTTCACGTCCGATTGGCTTGTTTGTGTTGTTGTGTTATTTGATCATTTTGCTCTTGGAATGCTCTCAGCATCGGTGGAACAATAGGGGCTGTTTTTACATCTCCCTTGGAGCTTATAAAAGTGCGATTACAGTCGTCACGAGGTAGTACATTCTCCGGCTCTTCAATGACCCATACTGCTCCTCCTTCTTTCCCGCCCTCCTCATCAGCCTCCTTTGCGCAAATTTCATCTGTCCGGCCATCTCTTGCCCCAGTTTTGATGCGTGCGAAACACAGACTCACTCGATTTCCTCAGGTGTACGGAGTTTGGAGCAAAAGCATATACTCCACCCCGAATATGCGTATAGGATTGCTACTCAGGTCGAAGATTTTTCGATGCATGCTGGAAGTTGGGCAGACTGAGGGATATTGCGCCCTATTCAAAGGACTTGTTCCCACCCTAATTGGTGTTTTACCCTCCAGGTAGGTACTATAATCCCTTTCTCAATTTTTTTTGTCCAAGGTCTCATCATATTTTGACTTGGTCTCAATGGAAAAGTATTGTGTTCTTTTACCCTATAACCGATTAGAATACTGTTCGTTCTACCGTATTTTCAAGCATGTTGCGCCTGTAATCTTTGGTGACCATTATGGTTTATTGTAACAATTAGGAAAGTTTTCCTGCGCGCTTTTATATTACGTCATGTCCATCAAGCTTCTAGCACATTCGTCTTAACTACTCCTAATATTTTTTGAAATAACTTTGAATGCTGTTAACGTGGACATAGGTGAATATGGTACTTTGCCAAAATTGCGTACACGTTTTGCTTGTCGATCATTCCATCATCCTCATTTCGTGCCAACATTTCTTACTTATTTGTAAAACGATGCAATAATCTACTTGGTTTTTTGGTACGTGCTATAGGGTAAACACTTATTGTGGCCGTGTCACAATTGACCCCTTTATGTCCTCGTCCAACTGCAGCTCGTTAATATAAATGTGACTTGTAAATCATTCAGCCTCTCTGCCCCACCATTTCGTCTCCCGAAGGTGACCGGGCGTCGGGAAAAATCGACGCGCTCTTCATTTCCGTACCAACCGTTCTGTTCTGCACATTGTGTCCAGTCGAAAAGTTACACCGATTTGTCTTGATTGACTCCATCTAGTGGATGTTTACCCCGGCTTTTCGTTTCTTTTTCCTTTATTGCACCAGTCGTGCCAATTACGCGTTGGCAACACGTTCAATCGTCCTGTATTTTAAACTCACCTCATTGTCACTGTATCGATGACAAATTGGCATGTGGTGCTCCAGTTTTTATGCCCGTGAATTGCAAGGACTCTGTATGAGTAATCACTATTTCCATTGTTTCAGGTGCATATACTTCTGTGCGTATCACAAAGGTCAAAGTTTCTTCCAACATTTTTTTCCCGATGGTCACTCGGCTGTTTTCATGTTAGCTGCTGGTTGTGGAAGTGAGTTAATAACTACTTTTCCATAAGCATTTGACTGCTGGTAACATTTGCCCCGTGAATGCATTCTTTTGTAAGCATGCATCAACTTCAACCTCGAATGTACCATAGCTAATACCTATTGCATGCACATGTAAATAGGGACAGCATCTAAATTGGCCACATTCTTAGCTGCTGGCGCACTATATAATTCAATGACTTGGTGGATTCATGTACCTGCTTTCAAAGCTCGAAATGTGCTTTGGAAATCCTGAGCCCATCCTTCACTAGTGATATTATTGAAATCCTTCGGAAATGTCAGGTCATTTTTGTGCCGTTGTAGCCAAGCAGATTTGAAATCCAGTGCCTTTCCCCTTTTTTCGATTTCAATGCAGTTCTCCTTGGCAAAAGCTATTCAATTGCAGTCATATTTGCTTTCCCCAAACACCTGATAGACTGTGCTGGCATAGGCCCTATTTTTTTCGGTGTTGTGTTTCGCACTACTTGTATCCTTTCACATGGAAGAAGAAGTGGGATATTTCTCAGAAGCCTTGCGCATCGCTCACTTTACCTTGTGCATAATTTGCGAGGTTTAATAAAAATAAAACTTCATATCAATTTTTGCGCTAAATTTATGGTATTAAAAACATGTTCATTGGCTTTAATTCATTACCTGCACTTTCTGCAGTGCGTTTGGTTTATGGGTAGTCTAATCCAACTCTTGCTTAACCATCCGTAACTCGAGCGTTCTTGTTCCGTTGTGACCTTGAGTTCGAACAAATGCCTGTTTAGGATTCATTAGGCAAACCTTTTCATGTAAAAGTTATGCAAATTCAACATCACCTTGATCTTTCAAGTTCTACTTTAACTGATTATTTGCTGAGAACCGCCTCACTTTTATTCTTCAGGCATTACAGCGTCTACTCTCACAAATCCCATCTGGTATGTCAAAACACGCCTCCAGCTGGACTCCAGGTAGGTCCGCATTTTACCAACTTCTGTTGTTCTCATTAACCTATGGCGATTGTATTACATCCCCTGTTTCATTTTCCAAGATTGTTTAGTTTGCTTACTATGTTGTAAATACTTTACATCTTTTGAGGCTTTGAGGCTCTGACAGCAAACGTGCTAATCTGTAATAATTCCTTTGTCTCGTCGTTCATGGTTAGCATTCCAACCAAGAGATAGATCTGCTATTTAGTTGGCGCTGGCTGTTAGCTAGCCTCTAATGATTTTGTTCTATAGTTCTTCCATTCTCTCCGTTCATTTATTTGTCCTTCAGAGTATAAATTTTTTCGTATTAGCTCATTCAACCATCATTCACCTCATCTTTTTGTACCTAGGCCCTGTTCCTCACTCGTAACGGCGGCAAGCGTGATTCGCACCACCTGGCGGGAGTACGGGATTCGCGGGTTCTACCGCGGCATCAGTGCCTCCTACGTAGGCTCCATAGAGACGGCGTTAAACTTTGTGGTGTACGAGAACGTTAAGGGCGCACTGCTCTCCTGGGGTCGGCGCACCCGACTTACAGAGACAGTTGGGGGCGGCTATGGCGGGAGTGAAAGTCAGGAGAGTGGCAATGCTGACAGGCAGCAGTTCCGTGGCACCCAAGGTGGCAGCAAACTCAATGCTAATAGCGATATGCTGCTCTGCATGGGGGCCAGTGCCTTTTCCAAAGTCATTGCTATCACTGCAGCCTATCCGCATGGTAAGAGGTTAATTCCACTGTTATATAAAAATGAAAATGTTTTCAGCTAACCCCCAACCGGGTGCATTAATGTCTCCATTCATAAATTTTTGCTCTTCTGACTTACGCCTTTTGCATCTCTTCGTACGCTTAGCTTTTTGGGAGATTTCAAAATTAACCGTTGCCTCTTGCCATGCAAATGACAAAGTTATTTGCTATAATCGGCGACTTTTAACTTCGCTGTAAACCTAGAAACGAAATTTGGCTAATGAATACTACCCTTGTTCACATTGAAACTTCAACGCATGCCCTCTTCGAGCTCACCCAACAATGCGAATGTTTTTGCCCCTGTCGACTAATCACTGAGTTCTGAGACGGTTATATTTCGTGCACACAGGCAAAAATTACTAATTCTCTTTTCTTTTGAAAAGAATGGTCATCTTAAACCACGTTCCTGAATACCATTGTTAAAAGTTTGTCCACATTGTGTTTGTACCAATTTTTCCTTTTGAAGTTAATTGTTAAAATTATGCGGCCTAGCTAATTCACACTGATCAACACCCATGCATTCTACCATCTCATTGGATCAAACGAGGCAACCTTAAGCAATTAGGCATTTGTGGTTCACGTAGAACCTGTACATTTTTCGCCTGTCAATGCTATAAGTATCTGTTTTTGTAGGCGATCTAAAGATCTATAAGAGGGGTAAAGCCTCATCAGTCACTCATCATAGGCATATTTACCGCTTAGGCAGGCCTAGCACCTCTCACGTCCTTCGTAAAATCAGGCTTTGCAGATTAGATCCGAAAAATCGTAGCGTCTACAGACCATCTTCCTCTAAGCTGGATGGTTGTGGGCTAGTAAATGCACTCATTTAGTCCAACAATTGTACAGGGTTTTTTGCTTATTGTTTTCTGCTTCCAAAAGGCGTTTATTCATAACTGCGATTAGATAGTACCAAAACACTCGCTCTGTGTTAGCAAAGGTAATTCAGTAAAAAAAACAGTATTAGTTTGCCATTTGGCGACCCTCTAACTTTGTTGATCAGTTAAGTTTATTTTGAATGCTTTGAATATGGCAAAACTTCTAAAATCCACTTCCATAACTGGTGAGACGGTAAAGGCATCGCTGCACGAACCCGTATGTTTTTTACCTTCTACCCTATTCAAATTCGTAACGTTTGTCCACACTTCACGTGGTTTCTACGCGTTTAACACAAATGAAATGGAAGAGAATACTTGGTTTCAAAGTGGCTGCCGTGTGATCAAGATAGCATGTGTTGGGACGGCGACCATAACATAGTCATGCGTCTTATTACAGCCCTTATTTTTACTTGCAGAGGTGGCGCGGACACGAATGCGAGAGCGGGGCAACAAGTACCGTACATTCGTGGGTACTTTGCTCACTGTGCTGAGGGAAGAGGGTTGGCGCGGTCTATACCGCGGCCTGGGCACGCACTATATCCGTCAGGTGCCTAACTCTTGCATCATGATCGGGACCTACGAGTGGGTGGTTTACCTCCTCTACTCCTGCAACCTCGTTTTGTCTAAGACTAAAGACGATGGCAGCACTTGCAACCGATGATGATGACCTGCCTTTCGGTGTACAGAGACCCCTCACCACTGCATTTCACTCTACCATCTCTCTGGATGTGTACATATTTACTTCCCGTCTAGGCACCCCTGCGACAACACGTCTTTGCCTTCTTGTCTGTGTACAGTTGTTATTTGCACTTTATCTGGGCAGACCAATTTGTGGAAAGTGTGGCTTTTACTGCCCTTTTTGTTTCTTAAAGGAAGGAGGCTCACGGCTGCGTACATTTGTGGTCCAAGTTGCGGTGGTTAACCTGGATTCTATAACTTGTCTAGACACACAAGCGTTGCCTGCGGGTGGCCTTGACGGGCCTGATGGTAGGTACCTTCGCGCTTGGTCCTTGCACCGTTTGCTTTTCTCGTTCTTTGCGACCAGGTATTGATGATTTATCTAGTAGTGTAGGCATCTATTTAGCGTAAATACAAGGTTCGAGAAGTTTTTGGTTGCTGTGGTGACGCAGCACACGATTGGAGCCGGGTGCCACCGGTGCCTGCGACAGTCAGTGATTTCTACACTTTCTGCACTTGATTAACGCATTGCCTTTGTCCCAATGCCCGTCGAAGTTCATCGTCAAAAACCCTGGCAAATGATTCTACGAATACCTTCTTACTGTTGCGGCCAACATAACTACCTGGCAGTTTTTGGATGGGGTTATCTCTTTACTACAGCAGCTTACATTACTAATTACGCGACCAAATATTGGTTGGCATTAACAAGGAGTCACCGAGATAGCTGCTCTTGCGTGTGGTCCCTTTGATCTCCGTTGATTTGTCTCGAACCCCGATTCTGGCTTGCACTCCAAGGCCACTCCCAGGTACTGGACTTCGAAACGGTTAAGATTGGCTCTGAGTGGTGCCGGATCACTTGATGGAGCTTAAGTGTGAATCACTGTCACTTCATCACCAAAAGTTATGGTGTCTTTAATTTAGTCGTATCAGCATTGAGACAGCGATACGTCGTTAGGCTCAGTGTGGCGTAAAATATGCCAATACTTGCCCTTATTTATACATAATTCAAACTTGGGATCCTAAGAACAGTCTATCTATGAAACGAACATTTGCCGCTAGATCGCAACGGTGAAGAAGCAACTTTTCATGCAACCATCAGACAAAGACTTCGACTCCAGAGGCACAATAAAGCAGGGGTACCATATGAGATCGAGATAGCAAACACCTTTGTGAGAAGTATTATCAAGTGGTTTTACTGACATACTATGTTCTCAAAACTTTCAACTTCTGACACAACTGCGACATCCGAGCGCAAAATTACCCCAATTATCTTCTCAATTCACCTACCTCCAGTTACCTTTTGAAAGGAATTCGCTTCTTGGCAGCTTCAATTTACTGCAGTGTCGCCAAGTGTTATACGCATGGACACCTGTTTTGACGCATTTAGGAAGGGGTCTTTAGTGTTCAAGCGCGCTACTATTTACTAGCTATGCGATTTTCAGCAAAGTTCATATGAGTAAAATTTCCTGGTCTTAACTGTGACCGGAATTTGAGCGCTGATGTTAGGTAATTACCCAGCCTCCTTGTGTACAAACTCGACTATGGCAGTGCTGCTTACTCATGTGTCTTTCATTTTACTGAGTTGAGGTGATACAACTGTCCACCAGCTGGAGCAAGCGCAATGCCCTTGTGGTCGTTCTATTTCCTCCCACTTATGCCGAAGCGGGTGCATCAGTTTTGTTTTCGTCAGTGCAATGCCACTTCGCTTACCATATTGTCAAAGCTGAGTTCTCCAGCAAGGTTACATCTCACTTGAATTAACCTCGTCTGCACATGCTCTAGTGTTGTTGATACAAGTAGGTTGTACACAAGTCAAGAAAACTGATGGGAGAAGCAAAACACACAAATCAATCGTATAACGCTAGAAGTAAACTGGCCTCCCAACTCTCCGCCTAATAAGTACGGACGCATCGTCGGGGACTTTCATTACAACACTTACGTTGGCCCTTTTGTTTTACACATTCTTGACTGTTTGAAGTCCGATCCTAAAGACCTCGGATTCACCGAACAACTACCAGATGCACTGCTTCGGTTAGATTTTCAATTTCACATTCTCACAGTAACCAAGTAGTTCGTTTGCTTGTAAAGTTAGTGCCCTCCAGTGGAAAAGGAAACATTCTTTCAATATATGACACTTAAATTCAGCTTTTACAGCGTAGAAGCAAAAAGAGCAGGCCAAGCGACCTGTGCGTGTGAACAAGACGGTCATGCGCACCCAGAGACTCCAAGTCCTGTGCAAAGTAATTACGAAGTTTGTCCAGGTTTGATTAAAAAATATTAAATAGGCATTCCGCAGAAGTAGCAGTAGTGTCTTCAAATTGCGGCATCTATGTCCACCACAGAGCCTAAAGGCACATTTCCATTCGCGGATTCGATAAGGTAAATCGTATACCATTCAGGTCATTTCATCAACCCGATGATTGATTGATGTGCGTAGAAAATATGTGATTGTAGATGCACTTTTGTGTAATGTTTCTGCTACATGAAATAAAACTACAAAAGATATATGTCTAAGGCAAATCCTCTAGGTAATGTGACCACAAATTACGATATCGCTTCCAGAACACAATCAGTTATTTTAGCAAGCGCACCCGCTGGTGGCGCTCCAGTCCGAGCTCTGATTGTAGCACGGTAGTCCACCATCGGACTGAGAGTTACACCACTCGGTCTTACGCATTTTTAACTTGTCCCGCTGCCTTCTACGTGTTTTCAATGGCGAATTGCCACTACACTCAAAATCGAGAATTCTGCTTCCATATCTTCTTTCGGAGCATGAACTTGAAAGAAAGGAGTGGAGAGAAATTTATGAACCAAAGTAGAAGACGAAGGCAACGACTATTAATTCGCACAAAGCTGGCCAAACCAATCGGCCTCCACTTCAGCCGTAAAAACAGGTAGACTCGATAATCTGGTGAAGGAATGGACCACAGTCTGAGTCTGGGTCAGTCTCGTACTTCAATGCATTTACATGTACAAATTTTATGGCATAATTCGACCCTGAATAAGGATCCCAAAATTCCTGTGAAGTTTTTATAAATAGGTGATAAATAGTTGCGAGAAATAAGAAAAAAGGTGACGAATGAGAACATAGCCACTAGCACCAAGTTATCAAGGGAGTTAGAGTTCTTCATCCTCGGCGCTCCACCCACTCACGTCTTCGTCCTCTTCGTCACTCAAATCACCTAAAGCATTCTGCAAGCAAAAAAATGCTTGTGTACATTATTCCACAGTCTAATGTGGCACGTATGTGATGTTCCAATGTTCTTGGCTAGTCCCAATTTTATAAGCGTGTGGCATCTCATCAGTTTATAGTAACTAGGTGAATCAAATCGTTCGCCCAACAGTTTCGTTGCTTAAAGCATTAAGATTGACGTAGAACACTCCTAACTTGAGGAAAACTACATCTCAAATGTTAGTCCAGTTTTGGAATGAAAAAAGTTGTAGCGGTTGACGTGTCTTATTAAGCCTGATGTTATTACTAGATTGTTTTAAGAATGAAACATACCAGCAAGTAAAGAACCTTGCACTGAAAGCAGTAATGATCCCATAAGTTGATGATAGATCGATCCCTTGCTTTTATTGAATGAGAACATAGTCAACCTCACATGGCAAAGTGGCATCAAAAGAACTCCGTACAACACTTTTAGAGCATACAAAGCGACAAACAGTCCACTTACGATGTGACATTAACAAATTTACCAGGTAAAAATATGCTGTTTGTAAAGACAGCAAATCTGGTAGCACAAGACACAGAGCTTGACACGACCTGATATATGGCAAGTTGTGAATTGCTGACCGAAGAAAAAATGATCCATCCACTATGGTCCGGCATTTGTTACGGTAAATATTTCAAGTAACCGAATGCTTAAACAATGAGAAAAAGAATTACTTTGGCTACCTCCATCTTGTATCGAAGACTTCCATTTGCTGAAGGTAATGGAGCGGTAGACGATAGGTCAGCACTTTGAGAGATCGAGCTCACCGCAGAATGTGAAGTAATTTCAGGCTCCAATTTTGTGATATTTGTTTGCACCTGTGCTGCTCTTCCTCTCAATTCCTAAATAGAAAGAAGGGAACAAGGAGGGGACTAAGAATCGTGTAATACAGCACCGCTCAATAAGCGCCTGTTAATGAGCAATGCCTCTGTGACGCGTAAAAAACTGTCCGCGACACATTTGACGCCAATAACGGGCCTCCACTAGAGGCAAGGTCGACTTGGGGTGTAGTTACCCCTTCCCAAAAAGAATTCTTACTTTTAAAGAAAATCCACAATTCGGCTCCGTGTTCCTGCGACTGGTGCAATAATTACTTGGAAAATTCCAGTTAGCAACAACGATAGTAAGTTTTGTATTTCTAGGAGTGATTACATCGAAGTGATCCATCATTTTTGGAACAGAACCATGCAGAACTTCAACAAAAATAAGAGTCATGTGAGCCCATGAAAGCTGGTCAGCATTTCACCAGCATTACCCAGATGGCAGTAAATTTGGAGTACCGTCTGCATTGAAGATAAATGAGAAGACCTGAAACCATGTACACAGGCGGGAAAAAGTAGCATACGCATACCTGTAGTCCCCAAAATGACTACAGACGATAGGTGAAATTGGGCTGAAGCAGTGCTGATAGATGAGTAGCAAAGCAACTGCGCTACGACTCACGGTTTCTGTTCTTGAGAGCGAAGTCGACGATTTCATAGAAAGCGATGATGAAGTTTTGGCAGCAAGTTTGTCATCCTCAGTGTCTGAGGTCCAGTCGTTCCACTGATCGTCGTCGCTAGCAGTGAAGCTCTGACTCGATAGTTCAGTAGAGGGTGGAGTTGCTGACTTCTCCTAGGAGTAAACAAAACAACCAAAAGATTGTTAACTTATTAAGCAGCCAAATAGTATATAATCACATTGTTTTTAAAACTTGACAAACCACCAGCAACAGAATGAACGCTGTGGAATGGTTGGTTTAGCTGAGAGTATACCATCAGTTAATAACTCTCAGTAATAGATCCATTAGGCAATGGGCATATTAATACGGCATTCGAGAGTGGAATTGAGGAAGTCTGATGAGAATTGTTTGCTTGATGATGGGCAATAAAATCGACACAAAGATTGCGTTCAAGTCGGCCGAACCCATCCCATTGAAGTCAAGAGCGTCTAACCTTGACAATGAGGTGTTGAACTTGTGGCACACTGGGAACTGACGGTCCTGGACCATTTAGGATAAGTTTTTCGGAAAGATGCTCTACATTCAAACCAGCATTGTTTACTGAATTCGCTCCCATTGCACTCACCGATGTCTGCGTGTTCAAGAATGGCCCTGAAAAGAACTGGTTGCTAAAAAATGTTTAAGTAAATCAATCACTTTAGGAAACACATAGCTAGAGGTACTAAAAGGGCAAAGTTATGTGAAAATACACTGCGTAACAGTCAAATCCTTTTCAAAAAAAAACTTACTTGGATTCTGAACTGACTTCTTCGATGAGAGCCTAAGAAAGTAAAAACACAATAAGCAGGAGCGTAACCGAGCAGATAAATAGAAAAAGGCGACCGATGGTTGGTGTTTGCAAAACGCGCCCAAATCTGCTTGTTCAGAAGTACTCACTACAGCTTTTCGGTTCAAAACCTAAGGAATGTCTGGTCTTTAATCTCACAGAAGCTAAACGCTCTTTACGCATATTAGAGCATAGATATAAGCTAGGTGTGGACGAATACGATCAACGCCGTGCAATACAATCCAAGGGCCTTTTTTTATGCAATTAAAATAATTTTAAATGCCAACAGAATCATAGCTAACAGAACTCGTTCCCCTTATTGGGCTAATAAAAATAATAGAGCGAGTACCAAAGGGTTAGAAACTACTTTCTAACAACTGGAGGACAAATATCACCGGGCCTTTTGACCGGCACTGTAGTGGGCACATAGTTGGAGGAGAGGACAGCCATTTCGCAAAGCCGACCTCCCCTGTCATTGTGCGTTTCAGTGGACGTCTCTCGTGCCTGGCGATTGGCTTTGGGCGATGAGTCGGGATAAAAGGTGACGCGGGTGCGACGCCAAGGCCGCTTGGCGATGCAATAAGCGATCGGTCTCTTAGTGGGCACTACCGTCAGCGTGTAGTAGGCTGAGGAGCTCTCAGGGTCTAGTGAGGTGGTGAGAAATCCATGATTCTCCATTTGACTTCCGAGACACTGGAAGTGACCCATTGTGCATGTGATCCCGAGGAGATGGGCCAGGTGGGCCAAACTAGACAGACTAGCCACTGCTAGGCTCTCATTTACATCGTAAACACCCATACAGACCTGCATTTTGAAAGGGGAAGAGATTGAAGCATCAATGAATGTGGATACTTGAACATACCTCGGGTAGAACGATAGTTTTGAGGGTCTCATGCCCCATAAGCCGTGCGTAGGCTTTAAAGTGCTGCAAAAGCAGGAGGCGCGTAGTGAGCTCATGACAACGGAAGAGGCGAGAAATGTAAGGGACGACTAGTCGAGAAAATCCAGCTTCAGATACTAAGCCGATTTCGTCGTCTAAATTATTTGCATTAATCCGGATGCCTTCCACATACCTTTGCGAGGCGTAAGCAAATGACGAACCAAGGATTTCGCAGGAAAATCTGTGAACACCGAGGGGACCAAAATAAGGGGAATGATTGATGAGCAAAGGACTTCCTCTGACACTTGTCGAGCCAATTTGGGAAACTCACTAAAATCGAGTTAAACAAATCAGCAGGACAAAAAGGCTAATATGAGAGGTTGGTTTTCACTCACTTAAAGAAACGAAAGCGTTCGGTATCCGATTTTAGCACATAGTCCGAAAGAAATGATACAATGTATGCAAATGGATTTTTAAAGGCGGAATGCTTCAGTAAATGTCCAGCAGTGGGGCGCTGCTTCGGAGAGGCGTGAAGACCCGACCTTTTTAAAACCGTTTGGAAGTCAGTTATTTCAAAATCTAAGTAGTAAACAAAAGGAATCAAACCTACTTAGTCCAGGTGTGAGTTCCACCACCATACGACTGAAACAATACATGTCGTAAGCATGAGTCGCAGATTGTGCTAATTCTACGGCCTAGACTTGGCGAAAAGTAGGATGACTACCCTACCTTTCTATCTTCAGGACGATTTTTTAGAATCTCTAACACTTCAAGACGATTTTGTGAAAGTTCATCAAGCTCACACGAAAATTCAAACAAACTGAGTTTCCACTTCTTCCTCGAATCAATAAATATACTCGAAACGCCGATGTTGTTGTGCGAAATATGGGCCTGCAAGTAACGATGACCCTAATGCTCTATTACCTACCCTCGTGTGAAGAAAGTCCATGGCGTGTAAGATTGAATGCAGACCCATCAAAAACTCATCCTTGGTAATGCCGGCCAACAAGCCTTGGAGTGGTAAATTTGGTTCCGAGACGAGGAAAAGTGAGGGAAGTTTTGGAGTTGAGGTGAATGAAAATACACGGATAATGGAAGGATGACTTAAGTGTTTAGCTCAAATACCAGCGTTAGAAAAATAAAGCGTTACCTTGTAAAACGCGATCTATTAGCTTTTCATACGTGAAATCTGTGTTTAGAATAGCTTTAAAAGTTGCGCTAACGGTCAGCTTATCAGGTATACTGCTATTTTGTTCCTTCAGATATTGAATAATTGTCCTTTCCTTGAATGAAGCGAGTGTGCACACACAGGATCTGACAGAAAACAGTGGACAAGTGTTGATAGTCCCAGTGAAAACTAGTGAAGACTCATCAACGACAGGAGGAGCGGACACACTCGCCCCCATTCTGCGGCACCTTGGACTGCAAAGTTATTTCCGACAACTAGGCTGAAACACAACACTAACACGTGAGGTCATATTTGGACCAAAGAATATTACCAAAGAATTTTTCGATATAAATCCTTAGTGCTTCAACAAAACATTGTAAATTCAGAACACAAATTAGGATAATCCAAAAATTTTTGGGGTTGGGCCATACTTCAATGATTGCATATATAATAATTGGATTACAATTAGCAAATAGATTTCGTTAATTCTTATTTAGGAATTAGGCTATAGTAAGGTTCACACTTTTCTGTTGGTCATCATGGTTGCGACCATGCGTCCCAAGATTTCCCTTAAGGCAGAAAATGCCAAAAAATTGATAGAATATATGCTTGACGAACAAAAAAGAAAATGGGGCCACTGGCATGACTTTGAGACCAGCCAACCCAGCAAAGCGAGAAGCTACCTAAGTGACTGCAACGAAGCATCAAACATTCAGCTACAAATTCGAATGCCAGGTAGGAGAAGGTGGATGAGGAATGCGCTGGAGCAATCATTAAGGCTATAGAGATACTGCCTGATTGTTAATTCCTTATTGGTCTTTTGGAAAAGCTTAAATTAACTCTGTCCACCACAAAAAGAATAAACACATTTACCCTCCTTTAATTGATTAGCTCACGAATGCAATTAGATATCTCTGAAGTTTTCTTAGTGGTTGTTGCGGTTTTAAGCAAAAACTAGCAAAACATATGAGGTCAACGAATGCGTGCGAAGATTTTCTTAGCGTCTAGCAGAATCCCGGAGGCTTTTATATGTTGTAATCATAGTGCCCTAAAGCTTCCTCTAAGGTAAAAGAAAGCAGATTACGTGTTCTGGAAATAGAGGGGTTGAGAGCCGCCGGTATATCCCGGAGACTAGCCAACTAGCTCGTAGGGTATGGCCAACCAATCAGCCGAAACCGGCAGTCCGAACAAACAAAAGATCACTGTGATTATTGCATAATAAACTCTAACTCTTCGAATTGTAGTCGTTATCTAAACATTTTAGATCTGCTTTAAGTTGTGCTTACAATAAATTGCTTAATTATTTTGTTGCACACATTTTTTGCAAAATGCAACAAAAATTTGTGCATTTTGTTTTAACTTGTGAAATTTTTGGAGAGGAGTTTAAGTTGAAAGGGAGGACTAATTTGCGTTGTAGTGTTTTGTCATGTCTTCAAGAGACCCTACTATTGACCCATCCAGCTTAGAGCACCTTTGTGTTGCTCACGGTCCCCTTGATGATTCTGCTGCTCAGTCGGATTGGGCCTCGAAGAAACTTGTTTGGGTTCCCCAGGAGTCCGTTGGATTTGTTGCGGCGTCAATCGTTAACGAAGACAAAGATGACTGTGTTGTCCAGTTACAAGAATCCGGGAAGAAGATTACCGTTCCTAAGGATGTTATCCAGAAAATGAATCCTCCAAAATTTGAAAAGGTTGAAGACATGGCTAATTTGACTTACCTCAATGAAGCTTCGGTTTTGTATAACCTCAAGTCGCGATATTACTCTGGACTTATTTATGTAAATAGATTTTAGTATCGTGATTTTTTTAGACCTATTCGGGTCTGTTCTGCGTCGTTGTCAACCCTTATAAACGTCTCCCTATTTATCGTGAGGAAATTGTGGAATGGTACAAAGGCAAGAAACGCCATGAAAGACCACCGCATATTTTTGCCATTGCCGACACTGCTTACCGAAATATGCTTCAGGATCGCGAAGATCAGTCTATTCTGTGCACGTAAGATGAGAATTTTGCTTAGATACCTTTAGCGGTGAGTCAGGAGCTGGAAAGACGGAAAATACCAAGAAGGTTATTCAGTATTTGGCGTCCGTGGCAACGTCAACGAAGAATCAAAAGACAACGCCGAGCAATGTGTTATCAAAACTTCATGTGAGTCTTCTCAATAGTTGAATGCGCGATAATGCAAGGATTTTCCGTGTTTTCACCTATTGCTTATCGACTAATCATCTTATCTCTTGATAAAAATTTGATTTTAGTCACAAGATATCAATATCGTAAGTCTAGATGCCTCGCACTTTCACTACATTCTTGTGAGCATCACAGATTTTTCGCACTTTACCCGCTTTATAGGGTTTTTTATCCATTCGCTTCGCATACGCAGCAGCTTCTGAATTTGCGGGCCGTTAGAGTTCGGGTTCTAGTTTCGGGCATTTCTCCATAGCACGCTGCTTTCCCCACTATTGGCGCTTACTCTTGCTACTTAACTTTGGTTTACAGTTTACCGATGGTGAAAGTCGTCGAAAGGTTTCTGATTGGCGTGGTTTCTTATGAATTCTTACTAGTTTTCTTTCGTTCACTGTCATTTGCACCCTTTGTGTTAATGATGTTGACAATTTCATTACAGTACTAAGATCAATTGGTCATCCACAGTCCGCTTGAGTTTTATATGAATATCCTCCTTGCGTTTTTTTTATTTATCGCTCGCTTTCCTCGTACGTTTAGGGTGAATTGGAAGCACAATTACTGAAAGCCAATCCCATTCTTGAGGCCTTTGGTAATGCCAAAACTATCAAAAATGATAACTCTTCACGTTTTGTAAGTGAAGCGTTCTCTTGTTATTAGCTAGTCTTTTCGCCGTTCCCTTCTTGTTAAGCGTTTGAATTATGCCATCTATCTTTGTTTTTAGCTTCGGTACAATCTTGTAGTATTTATTTTCAGGTTGTTTAACTACTAAATCGGTAATGTTGGTGGTAGATAGTTAGCGCATTTCTAGTGCTCAGATAGTATCTACCTGTTAATTTTTAGCGAACAAACCTAGGTCTTATGGACGGTGTCGTCCCCAAGGTTTACTTACTGCATTGGTTTGCCTACAAGCAGGCTTCCTCTAGCCGTACTTTCGAGTGCCTACTGCCGTAACAGTTCTAGCTTTCTAAGGAGAAGTTTGGCATTCCGGTTTCCCATTTTAGGGCAAATTCATCCGCATAAATTTCGACACATCTGGTTTCATCGCTGGAGCAAATATTGAAACCTGTATCCTTTCAGCCTGAATGACAGTATTTCTTGCCCGCGCGTCCTCATATGGGCTAGTTTTTTTAGATCTTTTCTTTCCCTCCCTTTTTGCTAGTTATCAAACCCCCTTAACTTACTCGAAACCAGATCTCCTGGAGAAGGCGCGTGTTATTCGACAAGCGCCGGAAGAGAGAAGCTTCCACATATTTTATCAACTCATCGCCTCAGCGACCCCAAAGCTAAAGGAGAAACTTCTGCTCACTGATGCCCCAAGCCACTCCTATCTCTCCCATGGCATGATCGAGGTGCCTGGTCTGGACGAAAAACAGGCCTTTCAGGAGACCACTGAAGCTATGTCAATCATGGGTATCACTGACGAGGATCAGCAAGGTTTGACCTCACTCGCTCTGAATTAAAGCACATTGTCGCGATCTTGTTTTTTTGCACGTTTGTTTTCTTCGAAGTTTAATCACTGCGACTGGATTTTTTCTAGCCTTAATGTATGGCGTGCTGATTTTTAAAAGCCCCATCGTCAGCTCTTTCATTCCGATGTAGCTATCTTCCGAATTCTCTCCGCCGTTCTACACTTGGGCAATTTGGAGTTTAAACAAGAGCGAACTACTGATCAGGCCACCCTTCCGAATCAGGCTGGTATGTGCTTCCTCACCCCCTATACTGGTGCCGGTTAGTGCATTTGCTTCCTTGTCTTGCTAGATCGAGCATGGGTACTGGATTAAAAGATCCTACCCGTCTCGATGCTGCATTTCATCTAGTTCCCTTCCCGAAGGAATGTTAGCTCCGTCTGATAGGTAGCTCACTGTTGTTATAAGTGTAAGCATTTGTCATTTCGCCCCCCTCCAGTCGCCGAGAAAGTGGCCCATCTGCTAGGAGTGCCGTTGCAAGAATTGACAAAGGCCTTCCTCAAACCGAAGTTGAAGATCGGTCGGGAGACAGTGTCAAAGGCTCAGACGAAGGAGCAGGTTGAGTTTGCCGTAGAGGCCATCTCGAAAGCCATCTACGAACGTCTATTCCGATGGCTCGTCACCCGCATCAATAAATCTCTGGATCGGGCCAAACGCCAGGGTGTCTCCTTTGTCGGTATTCTGGATATTGCAGGTTTCGAGATTTTTCAGGTGAGGCACTGCTGGTCTAACACTCTAAAAAAACTACTTTTAGGATCCGATCATTGTAGGCAAAAGTATTGCGCTATAGTGTGGTATCTTGGAATGTTTATTTTCCAGGACTGTTGTTTCGTAGGTATTTGCTCTAGATCCAAAGTCCAATAATAGAAATCTGTACCAGAATTGCGTCTTTCAAAGTATAAATCTTTTCACTTGAGTTGTTCCCAAAGTGTTGGTGATCGCTATCCTGCTTTTGTGTCGATAACTGCTCGCTGTAACATTCCCTGCTTTATAATCCTCATTGCGTCACTTTCAGACCACAGATAAGTCGACCGTTCGTGTAAGTTGCTTGCCCTCTGCAAATATTCGCCGAAATATGTTATTTTCTCCCTTGCTTTGCGAGCATCCTCCATGTGTTTTCTGTGCTTGTGTTTTGTTTCCCGCCTTCCACTTCATGTGACCTGTCACTGATGTTGAACTTCCATGTGCGCCGTGAAAGCAACGGTCAACCTTCTCCATCCTTTTTTTTTTTCAGTTCAACTCCTTTGAACAACTCTGCATAAACTATACCAATGAGAAACTGCAACAGCTCTTCAACCACACCATGTTCGTTCTCGAGCAAGAGGAATACAGTCGGGAGGGCATACCTTGGGACTTTATCGATTTTGGGCTGGATCTCCAACCCACCATCGACTTGATTGAAAAGGTGAGGTTTACATCCACATATGTGATCTCACTTCGTTTAGCCAGTGGAACTAATAAAACCAGCATCTGAGCTGCCATTTAAGTGTGTTTTTTGTCCACGATTCCGCCCTCACTTCTACCTTTCCATCTTTATGAAGCCCGTCGGTATCTTGGCGCTTCTCGACGAGGAGTGCTTCTTCCCCAAGGCCACAGACAAGTCGTTTGTGGAAAAGCTCTTCAAGCAGCAGGAGGGCAACCCAAAGCTTTTCAAACCCGAGTTCCGTTCCACATCGGATTTTGGCGTCTGTCACTACGCCGGTCGTGTGGACTATCAGGCTGCTCAGTGGCTGACCAAGAATATGGACCCTCTCAACGATAATGTCGTCGCCCTTCTTCAGTCCTCTAACGAACCCCTCGTTCAGGTACCGCACCATTTCTCATATGGGCTTGTTCTGTGTTTTCCTCCATGTACTGATCACCCTCACATGTTTGCTTAAATGCAAGCCTAACAACATGAGTCATTATGGCAGGGCTGATTAGTCGACTAGCTGGCTCGTTTGCCTTTGGAAGGCATTTGTCTGGTGCTTATCCACGCACGCACGCACACGCCAGCTTGCAGTAGATCGCACTTGCCTGCATTTGCATACGGTTCCTTTGTACGGAATGTACATTCTTTGAGGGCAACGTCGGTGCGAATCAGCTACTTTCGTACTTTTGAAATCTTTGAAGAATAACTTTTCTAGTTTCTGATACGTCTGACATTTTGCTCTGTTAATTTACCTCCCGCTCACAGGAAATCCTAGTCTGGCTTAGTGTTTCATTTGGTTTCTTGTGTCGTACTTTGTTGATGCTTTGTGTTGGACTGCTTTATAGTTATACTAATATGGTTTAATGGTATTCTATTTGGTCGTCGCTTGCGCCTTCTACGATGTACCATTTCAGAGAATTTGGATCTCAACTGCCTTCATTACCTCACGTTCAACTGCCTTGCGATTCCCTATGGGCAGTGCTGCCTGATAAAGCGATACACTTACTCATCTACACATCAGTGCTACTGGGCGTTTACAGTTTTTGAGCTTAAGCACTTGAATCATCGGCCTTGCAATGTCAATTTCTGCTTGACCTCATCACCTCCCGCATAGCTGTCTGTGGCGGTTGTGTCCACACCTTTCCGACACCTTGACATTGGTCAACTTTGGTGTGCTGGCTAGTTGGTGTTTGGTTAGCTATTGCCCTAGAGTAATTTCATTTTAAGCTCTTATTGCCATCGCATGTATGATTCAAAGCAATTCACATACTGCACTACTTCAACGGCTCCATGACGGCCAATTCCACTTTTACATAATTTTAGTTGAGTAAAGCGATCGTGGCGTCACGCCACATGCACTCACTGGAGTTTAAGCCGATATATCTGTTAGCAGCATTTTAAAAATCTTTTGCGTGCACATGAATGCATTTGCGATCACGCGTCTCTTTTGCATACATTACCCTACCCTAGCCCCGTCTTTCACTCCTCGCAATATGTGTGTGTGCGTTGACTTGCGCGCACTGACGCACGCACACCTCTTGCTCAAGCATGCACAACAAATTTGCATGTGACTGACTTGCCTATGAAGATTTAAGGCAAAAACAGAAATTACCATACCGTGAACAAAGCTCCTGTGGTGTCGGCCCCATTCACCATATCAAATAAAAATGTAAAGTTTTTTTCTACAGAGTACTCTCACAGCCTGATCCGAATCATCCTAGCGCACGAGTGTTTTTAGTTGTGCATCTGAAAGACTGGTTGATTAATTCACTGAAGAGTCACTGAGTTTGGATTTACGAACGCTTTGCCGCCTAAAAGTGATGAATTGGTTAGCTCAGTTACCACCCCAGGGTGCCCATCCTGCAACTATCCTGAGGTGCACTAGTCATGCTGCACTAGATGCCATCCTACGTGCATGTTTGTGACAATTCACGCTAAGGAGGCTGTTTCGTTGGTATACCAATTTATGATTACCTAATGGACTGGAGTGCTTCAACACCAGAGGACGAAACTGCTCCGTCTGGTGGTGTAGAATGTCCTCACCCACTGCTGATGGTAGGGTTGTTTAGTTCGCATTAGTCATCACTTCCACCATTGTCGCTGCTACCTCTGCGTTTACTGCGTCGTGGGAAGTTGTCACGTTCGTTCCTGGGCCTCCCTCCCTCCCTCCCTCATTCAGCCCATGTTTCGATCAATTCCATGCTCGTATTCACTCTACTATCATTCAGAACTCAGAATGTGTCTCAAATGCTGTTTTTACAATGCTAGTATATTCCCTATCGGTGTGGTTAATAGGCCATCTGGAAAGATGCCGAGATCGTCAGCATGTCGGCCACAGCGGGCAACGAGACCACCTTTGGTCCAACTCGCACCGTTCGCAAGGGCATGCTACGGACAGTAAGCCAGCTCTATAAGGAGTCCCTCATTCGCCTGATGTCAGTGCTGCAGAATACCAATCCCAACTTTGTTCGCTGTATCATTCCAAACCATGAGAAGAAAGCGGGTCGCATCGATGTACCATTGGTTCTGGACCAGCTCAAATGCAACGGAGTCCTCGAGGGTATTCGTATCTGCCGGCAGGGCTTTCCTTCTAGAGTAGCATTTCAGGAATTCCGTCAACGCTACGAAATCCTTACACCGGACCTTATTTCCAAGGTAAAACGGAATGACTGCTGTACGCGGCCGTTACAATTTCGGATGGTTCTTTTCTACCCCATCCATAAGCGTTCACACAGCCAATAACTTTCTGTGTTCATTCTTCCTTCTAACAGTTGATATCAACTGTGGTTATGCATGTGTATTTGTTCAGAGCTAACCTGGTCCTCTGATATGATTTCTATCATCTTAGGTTGCATCTTTTAGGCGCCGATTAAATATTTCATTATGAGCAATTGAATTTAGGCCTTATTTTTCGAAGACCAGAAAAGCTTGTCAGTGGTAACTGTTCTTGAAAAGGAAAAATATACACAGTACCAATTTACCTAGAATATGAAACTGATATTACTGAATGAATTATGTCCGAATGTTCTTGTTTGCTCCGCAGGGTTATATGGACGGCCGCAAAGCTGCTGAATTGATGGTGCAACGCCTGGAACTCAGCCCCGAGCTTTATCGCATCGGACAAAGCAAAATCTTTTTCAAGGCGGGCGTTCTCGCCCAACTTGAAGAGGATCGCGATCTTCGTTTGACAGCGATCATGGTCAACTTCCAGGCTCATTGTCGCTGCTACCTTGCCAAGAAGTAAGTTCAAGTGCGAACCCTACTATTTTTGACCCCACACAATAGGTATCCTTCAAGAGATCCATTTCTATTAACTCAATCTTCTGAAGTATGCAAATCAGTTTTTTACCCTATTGTATCTCACTTTTGCAGGGCGGTTCAGCAGCGTATTCAGGATATCCAGGCGATTCGCATCATCCAGCGTAACTGCGTGGCCTACTTGAAGCTTCGTAACTGGCCGTGGTGGCGTCTCTTTACCAAAGTTCGGCCTCTGCTTAGCGTCACACGGCAGGAGGAGATTGTTGCCGCTAAGGAGGAGGAACTTCGAATGGTCAGTCGGTTCTCGGACTGGGAATCAGTTCGGGTTGATGCGGTTTTTTTGACTGTTAAAGCTTGCTTCATCGTACGGCAGTGCGACTTGGATTTCTTAGTTTACATCAGGGCGTGATAATAGGATTTGAATGGGCAGATAACCGTACTAACGTTTAATGATTTTCTTCCTTTCCTCGTTTTATTGTGCAACATTCAATTCAAAGGATTGTTTACACTCTCCTGCTGCACAATCGTTGGCAAAGGCGTCGATTTCAAACTGCGCATTTGTGAACATCACCTTTTCATTACCAAACGGATTTGTGTCTAGTTTGCGAGATTTGCACTTTACCCCTCGGTGCCGTTTTGGTACTTGCTCGCTCTGCTGTTTGAGCATTCCCTCATGTGAAAGTAGCTGCGTGCTTTAGTTATGAAGGAATAGTGTTGCGTCTTCCTACGTCACCCTTTCCCTGCCATATTTCACCAGCTTATTGGTCTTCTTTATCACGATTCCTTGGCCTTAATGGGTTTTAGCTAATGCATTTTACTTCGTCCTTGCAACGCTCTCCCGTTGGACCTATGTGCGTACACATGCTTTTACCTATTTGAGTTCTCTGGTAAGCCCGGTATCACCGTGGTACTTCGTTACATGCCACGGGTTCGCTGAAACCTTTCATCACTGACGTATCTCCACAGTTTCTTTCCGGAAAAGTGATTGATTTTGAACGGGTTCCAGTAAAATTTTCAGATAATTGAACATTTGCACTTGATTCACATCACCATTGTGATGCTAAGCCAACCGCCTCCAAGTGTTCTATGCACATACTTTGAATTTCTTATCCACCTTCAAAGTAGTCTCTTGTCTCACAAATTACGCTTTTCAATAACTGTCTGGCATTTCGTCTCCAGTTCCATCTGCTATACTGAAGCAGTTCATTTGATTGGGATGTTAGGGTTCTTATTTCCTCCCAATCGATGTATTTAGTGCGTGTACTGACCTTGATTTAATTTTTTTGCAGGGAAGATTGTTGTATTCTTCGCCTTGCAGAACTTTCACGCAAGTTCATGCCTGCTATTATTTTCAGGTCCAAGAAGCCCTCGCGAAGACCTCCGCATCCCTCACCGAGACTCGCACAGCCTACGAGGAGGCACAAAACAAACTTGTCTCACTGGAGTCGGAGTTGCAAATCGAGCACGAGTCATTCGCCTCATTGGATGAGGTTGGTCTTCCTTCTTTATTCTTCTTTTTTGCGTTGCATTTTAACCTGATCGCGTACCTTGGAAGTGTGCTTGGACAGCTGTTTCATGACCCAAAAGGCTGCTTGTGAGTTTGGTGACTTTTTCACCTTGCTGCTAAGGCACGTATGTGCTCATATGAGATCGACCTGAATAGTTGTTTCAGAGAGATAGAGTGAAGGACATGGACTTTATTAAAAATAATTTTTAGCATCCGTTGGTTGCCATGTATTAGCAATTGTCCATTATTACATCGTGAACTCATGCCTAAGCAAGGGTAATATTGTGACCGAAATTTGCTCCGATTTGTGGGATTTAACTTGCTAATGCCATGACATGATTAATTGAGCTCTCGGGCACTTGTTGAGTCCTACATTGTTTACATTACTTCTTTTCTTATTTCGATACATCGTAGACCCGGATAGGTATTATGGTTCTTTTTTCGCTTTGAGGATTTTGAGAGATCACTACTTGTTTGTACAATAACTTTTCTAAGCCTTAATCACCAAATATTCCATGTGACGTAATTGTATCCCACTGGGCGGGACTATCGTAACTGCATTGTGTGATGCCAGCAGTTGTCTAACTGGTCTCTTTCTCATTTTTCTAGCGCGAGAGGAAGTTACGAACCGATTATCAGGCCGCCTTGGAGGAAATCACCGATCTTGAGAATCGCGAGAACGAATTCAAGACCTTGATAAGTGAACTTGAGACCCAGAAGAAGACTCTCTCTGATCAGGTCGGTGTTCTATCCAGTCATTTTGCTTTTAATTTATTAATGGTTCTATTCGAAGAAAATTCTAAGGGCTCGTGGTGTTTTTCAATCCGAACAGGTGGGTGACATTTCAGATCAACTGGAAGTTGAAGAGCAGCATCGTCAGAAGCTGCAATTGGAAAAGGGTTCGCTGGAGCAGACCTTGAAAAGTCTCAATGAGGAGCACGCGGCGTTGGAGGATAAGTACACGAAATTGGAGAAGGAGAAGAAGTCCATTGAGTCGCGTTTGTCTGATCTCTCAACCCACCTGACCGATGAGGAAGAACGCTCCAAACAATTGATGAAGCTTAAGTCCAAGTACGAGTCGAGTATCTCAGAGTTGGAAGAAAAGCTATCCAAGGAACAGGCATCGCGGCAGGACCTGGAGCGAGCCAAGCGACGTCTGGAGACGGAAGTCTCTGAGAGGGCCGAACAAGGCGCTGACCACACGCGCCTTATTGATGAACTCAAGCAGCAAGTGGCCAATCTTGAGGCTAAGCTTTCTGAGACCCAACAGAAATTGGACGATGAGGTTATGGCGAAGACGGTTACAATGAAGCAGGTAAGCCCATGTGTTGTATAGGCGGTGTTGGAGACTGTCAAATGTGCTGATTTTCGAGTAGTCTGCTCTCATTGACTTGCCTACCTACTTTCATGTCGCTACATTACACTTAACACTCACTTTAGAATGGGTTTTTTTCAGTGCAGGTTTCACACCCAAGATGCAATACCCACTTTGCACATTATGTTGCTATTAGCGAAGCTTTTTGTCCCCTGCAGTTTTTTTGATATGTGAGCCCGCCCTAGCTTGAAACGTGCGCTTTTGATGTGGCTCCCTGTATATCACCACTTGACATAACACCTAGCCAAAACGTTATCTAGGTATTTATGTAATCACCTCTACAATACATTCAACTTTCTTTACAGCGGTTCCAGGCTTTATTCGCTTTCCTTGCGAGCCGGTTTCAACTTAAAACATGTGCTTGGGATGAAATTTTCTAAAATTTTGATTTAGCATAACAGTCGCTGTTTATGCCTATTACCGACTTCATTGAGCGGTGCAATGTGATCGACTTATCTTATTTTTTTAACTGTTGAGACGTAATTATGGAATTTACGTATGTTGTAGAGCGATAGATTCTTACAAAGTTGGCATTTTATTGTGAAAAAAGTGCATGATCTGGAGGGGCGGTGATCCACATGTCCATCAAAATATAAACGCTGTCTACGGGTTTGCCCCTTCAGAAGTGTCTCGAGACAGCGTTGGCATCTCTTATCGCCTGATATTTTGATGGAGACAGTCGGCTAGTAGGATGCTTCATTGTGCCAAGAATGGGTCAATGAGGAATTTGTCCATTTTAGTTTCGTGAGGCGGAATCTTTGGTGCAAGAGTTAAAAGACGATTTGGAAGCAGAAAAGGCGGCGCGCGATCGGGCGGAGAATCGAAAGCGGGACCTTAAGGAGGAATTGGAAGCCCTTCGTCTCGAACTTATCGATTCTGGAACCAATTCCGAGGCTCAGGCTGAAGCTCTACGTAAACACGAAGCCGAACTTTCCAACGCGCGCAAGCAAATTGAAAGTGATGCTGCGTAAGCCACTCCTCGTCTCGTAGCCATTACTTTTCCTCTTTTTTGCTCAACTCTCCTCCTTCATTCTTCCTTTCTAGTGCTCATGAAGCCGTTGTGGCTGAGCTGCGCAAGAAGTACAATGCCAATGTCGAACAGCTTACGGAACAACTGGAAGCCATGAAGCGTGTCAAGGTGGCCATGGAATCATCCAAGTCTCAACTCGAGGCCGGTAATGCTGACCTTATCAACCAACTAAACACTGCCCTGGCCGCCAAGTAAGTCAGTCGCATTTTTTGTGAAAATTGCGGCTTGTCTGTACCTTTTTCCCTTGTAAGAAGCAAATTTTTTACGGGCATGATCCCTGAGCTTCAAAATCATCAATGCTTATTTTCTTTTGCAGAGCGGAGTCGGAGAAGAAGCGCCGTGCAGTTGAGCAGAAGTTGAATGACAAGTTCATGAAACTTGAGGAGTCAGAGCGTCAGCGGGTAGACATCGAGGAGCGGTTTAGCAAGATGCAGGCCGAGCTGGAAGTGGCCAACAAGGCTCTGGAGACTTCAGAAGCGGAATTAGCTAAGCTAAGTCGTTCGGATGCGAACAACGCCGCCACCATCGCTGAGTTGAAACAGAGTCTGGAGGACGAGACACGGGCCAAACTGGCTCTGCAGACGCGTCTCAGGCAGGCCGAATCGGAACGTGAAGCTGCAAAAGACGCTCTGGATGAGGAGGAACAGAACAAACAGGCTCTTGAGAAGCATGTCCAGATGCTTCAGCAGCAGGTTTGTTCGTTTATCTATCCGTTGCTCTCTCCCTGTGCCCCTTTTCTACGTGTGTTGTCGATCTCATTTCAGATGGACGATGTTAAAGCCAAGGTAGCTGAAGATGCCCAACAATTGGAGGGACTTGAAGACATTCGCAAGAAACTTCAACGTGAAAAGGATGAGCTAGCTAATCGCAATGAGGAGCTTACGGCACAGGTTGAGAAGCTGGAGAAGTCACGGCGTAAACTGCAGGGAGAAGTAGGTCTAGATAATCCTACATGATTGCATTTTCTTGTTTTTACACATATTGATTGTATTGCAGCTAGAAGACGCAAACCACGCACTAGCGGCACAACGGTCGGATCAGGTGAACAGTGATCGTCGATTGAAGAAACTTGAGGCTTCGTTGGCGGACGCCACGGCGAATGCGAGGAGGCTGCAGGAGGAGAAGGACCAGGTGGACAAAGACATGCGGGAGCGGGAGACTCAGCTCCTCACACGGGATCGCGAGTTGGAAGACCTTCAAGAACGTCTAGAGGAGTCTGAACGCCAGCGGGCTAATCTGAGTCACGAACTGGAAGAACTCGTTTCCCACACTGACGATGCTGGAAAGAGCAAGATCGAGCTGGAGCAGATAAACTTCCAACTAGAGAACCAGTTGAAAGAATTGAAACAGCAATTTGAAGAACTGGAGGATGATCAGGCTCAACTTGCAATGGAGAAGCAGCGTGCTGATGTGAGCCTCTTAATCAGTTTTCTCTTAAGTGCTGATTGAGCTCCCCGGTAACTTTTGCTTTTCATTCTTCGCAGCTTCAAATAAATGCACTGAAGACGCAGTTAGAACGAGAATTGGCGAATCGCAACGAGGGCTTTGAAGAACAGCGTCGTCAGTTGTTGAAGCAGTTGCGTGAGGCGAAGGAGGAGTTGGAGGATGAGAAGAAGCAACGGGCGACCGCCCTACTCATGCGCAAGAAGATCGAGAGTGACCTTGCTGACGCCAATCAACGCGGAGATGCAGCTGATCGCCAGCGCGAGGAGGCGGCGAAGCAGTTGAAGCGTCTGCAGGGTGTCAGTATCGAGCTCAAACGCGACCTAGACGCTTCGTTGAAGGCGCGCGATGACGCTATCACGGCGATGCGGGAGCTGGAGAAGAGAATCCGCACTGCGGAGGCAGAGCGGGCTCAAGCCATGGATGACCTCTCCACTGCAGAACGGGTTTGCCGGACCGCCAAGTTGGAGAGAGATGAGGCTCTTGAGGAGGCCAATAATGCTCTCACCGCCAAGTACGTTCCTTTCTAGAATGATCTATCGTAATTTGTTTTGAGCTCCCATCATTTTGGGTTTTTTGTTGTTTTTTTCCTGTTCCTTCTTTGCGTAAGAGATGGCTTCATACGATTAAAACCCTATTGTGCATATTTGCCATTCATTTGTGTATCCAGTTCTGCTTCCTGTAGTAATTTTAATCAGGCTTTATCATAATGTCATGTTGATTTGATTTTTGATGAGTGTTTTGCCATCGGAGTTGCATAAGAGCTCCAGCTTCCCCTACTCCCAATACTTTTATCCTGCGAATTGGAAAACTATGTCCCGCTGCACAGCGACTTGATAATTTTCATTCATTCTCCTACAGATCCATTCCAGCGTATAGGTTAGCAAATACTTCGCTGTGTGGTATAATGTTATCTCCTTTGAAAATGAGAACTGGTAGAAAAAAAAAACTTATTGAGATGGTATCATTGGGACTTTCACGATGTCAATTTCAGGGGGAACAGATGATTTGAAGTGGATATTGAGGTTTATCCTACTGGGATTCTTCGTGAATGCGCAGGCATAGGGTGGCTTGTTCTGTGGGTTACTTCATCGGTCAACTTGTCTTTTTTTTCAATAATCCATCGTCAGGAATCTTCGGAAACTATTCCTATTAGGTTTGAGCCTCTGGGTTGTTAGCCAAAACGCATTCTCATCCCCCCTCTCCGTTATGCCACTGCATTTAATGTAACACCTTGAATCTTTCGAAAAAACAGTTCTTTCCCCACATTCTATTTGGTAAAGGAAAGTGGTTTCTTTGTTCAGGTATCCTAATGCAAAGCAGCTTCAAAAATCACAGTATTCGTACCGGATAAATGCGAGCCATTCCAGAACACGTTTTGAATTGTCCCACACGGACATTGTAGTGAAAGTCGTTCGCTTCAACATTATGGCTATCAGATCTGTTGATTGATTAACAGTTTGATACCACTAATGTTCATTGAGGCCTATCATCTCTACATTGGGATCTTAGCACATTTATTACCTCAGATTGTGCGGTTGCGGTGAGCAGCATGGAAGAAAAATGCTGGTTCGAAAGGATTCTGGTTGTGCTTTGAAACTTGGGAATGACCCCCGTGGGTTTGTATCTGAAGTCAGCCACCATTAAGTCGAGTCCCATGTTTTATTGAGTCACCTTCCTTATGGTGATGTCAATTGCTCCCCACTCGCGAGTCTGCGTGCACGTAATTTGGCATGACTGCCCAGGCGCAGAGCAAAAAACCTCATCAATGATGTTGATGACGATACCCCCGCTGCCGTGATGACGCACACCCATGGCCGATTCAGGACACATCGGCTCTCCATCGTGCAGGCACATAATCATAGCCCCATCCCTCCTGGCCAATTGGCTGGTGTGGGTGTGACGACAAAATGGCTTTGTTTTCCCTTCCCTCGCCTCTCCGTCTCCTACTTCATCTCTTCTTGACTGACAGGGAAGAAGAAGCGAATTATTCCCACGATTTGAGGTGTTCTGTGTGCTGACTATTGTCTTACCGAACAATGGAAAGGGACGAACCAGCGTACTCAGTGTTGAAGCTGTAATATATTTGACTTCCCTGTACATCAAATTTGCATCATTCTGGAGGCCCAGTCCCCTTTGAGTTGCGGTTAAGCAAGCAAACTCAGGTATATAGATTCTTTCTCACGAGCTTACAACTAGGTGTAATTGTCAATTTATACAAGCTTCCGCTCTGAAATTGGGCAGCTTTGCGGCCTCATTCCTACTGTTGTTGTTTTTGTGCAGTGAATTTGCCAAAAGCTGAAATGTGTGCATTCGTTGCCGGACTTCCCGAGCCCTGTCAGTTTTAACGTGTACCATATTGCCGTTCCCAGGTTCCCCTTGAAATTGATGTAAATCGCATAAGTTTCGAAGTGATGAGAGGCTGGTGGAATAGGCGGCTCCGTGCTACCCATATGAAGTGACCCTTGTGTCTTATTCGGGAAGTAACGCCACTACGATTTCTCATCAGAAGCATTAATGATTTTTGAATGTACAACCTAAGAATACTTCACTATGTACTGATTGCGTAATGTAGTACCAGTACTCAGTGCTCCATGCTTTGCTCTGCTAAATAATATCATTTAGAGCGTTTTAGTTCCTTAAATTATCCCTCCAAGGGCCTTTCCAAAACTCTTTCTGTCAAATCGTTCATTTCACCCTGTTCCGACATTGTTATATAGCCGCACCAGCTCAGCTGTTTTAGACACCTAAATTTGTGGGTGATATTGAGAGACTTGGACTTGTCGAATACTTGTGCACTGTTTTGGGTACCTAGAGCGATCAGGAGGCGCTTCCCCCATCTTTTTAGTTGTGATTGTTACGTGGAAGTTCCGAAATCACTTCATCTCCATCTCTGCCTTAAGGAACACCTTGTTGGAGGAGAAAAAGCGTCTAGAATCGGCGATGGTGCATCGTGATGAGGAGTTGGAGGAGGCGCAGACGGCCCGTGAGGAAGCGGAGGATCGCTACAAACGCACCCTCGGTCTGCTTGAACAGGCTCAGGTCGACTTGGGCTTGGAGCGCACCAACGCGCAGCGCATTGAAACTCAACGCGCCACCTTTGAGAAGCAGATCAAGGAGTTGCGTGAGAAGCTGGCCGAGCAGGAGCGTGACAGTGGCAAGCGACTGAAGCTTCAGGTAGCGACTATGGAGGAGCGTCTGGCTGCTATGGATGAGCAGTTAGAGAATGAGAACAAGGAGCGACAGAACGCCAATCGCACGGCTCGTCGTTTGGACAAGCGTCTCAAAGAGGTCTCATTGCAGGTATGCGAGTTCTATAGGTGTTGAGTTTCAGCTCACTGTCCTAGCAGGGTATTAGTCACTCACGTGCACAAAGCAAATGCATTTGAAAGGAAGTCATTCCTCTCTGATTGGTCCGCTTTCTCTTGCCAATTCTACGCCCACTCCGTTACTACTGTCATTGTTGTGGTGGCCATATATGGCTAGTAAAGGAAAAGTCTGCTCTTTCATTAATTTTTCATGAACCATCGAATGATGTGCGTGGAAAATTAAATTGGGCTAAATTTGCCCTAGTGAATAACGTGGGAAATTTTGTAACTGTCTAGTCGTGCCTGACTGTGCACAGTGGAGCCCGCTCATTTGATTTCGTGTTTATGCATGGGAAAAGAAAAGGACGGATTTCAAGAGCTGGGAACTATTTTAATGCCGAGTCCTTCCTCCATCCATATAGCAATTGTTGAATTCCATGAAGACACCCGGCTTCAAGGCAATCCTTATGATTCCACTATTTTTATGCTCGTTTTAATTTCTGAATGTAATTATGCATCCTTTTTCATCACCACTGATGCGATTCGTCGAAGCGGGGCTTTTTCGCAAATCGGCACTTCATTCGACCCTTCCGTTCTAGCCAGAAGAGGAAGTTGCGTAGTGCTTGCTTTAGCCTTTGCCATAGCAACATTCGCCCCTTTTTCAAATTGGCGACGGATTGTGTATTTACTGTCTAGAATTAGCAATTTTGCGTGCAGATGAAGGTTTGTCGGAACGATTGCTGGGTTTTGCGCTGGGAGCGTAGTTGCTACGTTTGGGTTGCCGATGCCAAGCGGAGGCACAGCTCTCTGAAGTGTTGTTACTGTTCAAATGTTTCATCACTGCACAACTGTGCTTGAAATCCTTTATAAAAGTGGATGTCCGCGGATTTTACTTCCTCGTTCGGAATAAACCTCATCGCCGCACAATTTCGTACGGCCATCAACATTATCATTCTTAATCAGCGATGCATGGGCTGGTCCACGATGTGCGCTTTAACCATCGATGTTGTGGGGCGCATTTGCCTCTTACTGCCGCGTATATGTCTGACGCGACAACATTCCCCTTTACTGGGCATAAAACTAAAGGCTTTAACTGAATTGGAAGCACTCACGTGCAAGGGCGTCGTATATCCTGTCTTGAGGCTATCTGATTGGCGGCAGCATTGAATGTTTTATTTTTGTTTCATAGCTGGAGGAAGAGAAAGCATACGTGGTACAGCTGAAGGACCAGCTAGAGAAGACCCAGACAGCCTGCAAGCGAAACAAGCAGAACCTAGAGGCAATGGAGGACGAAGCGAGTAATCTGAGAACGCAAAAGCGTCGCATCCAACGAGACCTAGAAGAGACTACTGAGCAGAAGGAGGCTGTTGAACGCGAACTCCAAATGCTGCGTGCAAAACTTAACCGGTACGTGAACAGTGGTGGTGGCGCTAATATCGCTTAACCATCGCACAGTTGGTTTAAGCCCTTTTCACAAGGTGAATTACACAGGGCGCTCATAATTGCAAAGGTCATGCTCCCACCTTCTCTTCCCCTTCCTTCGATGAAGAACGCTGTTAAGTGATATTTTGTTGTAAATAAAAACCATTTACTCCAAATAACTACACCTTGCCTTAACAGCCAAACGTGGTATGCGGATGGTCGTTGCGATGCTCTCCCTCATCTTCCACGCTACAGGTGAAGTGTGTGCTTGTGCGCGTGCGCAGGAAGCCAAATATAGCAATAATAATAAGAGGAAATCGGCTTATTTCTCTCTGCATTGCACTTATTTCTGTGCAAATCTTTAGCTTGTCTGATTTTTTTCATCTGCATGCCTTCTGTGATCGCCATCATGTGATCAAATTGATCCTCCAGGTTCTCTTCCCGAGCAATGGACGCACTCAATGGCGACTCGGACCAGGAATCCTTTGATATCTTGTAATTTTTCGTGTCGGCATTGATCGCGTTGATGTTCGTGCCGTTGTTGTCCTAATGTTTTACCCCAGCTCCACGCTTTCCTTTTGCTTATTTTCCGGTGTTTTTCTGGGTGTCTGTGGGGTTGTGTACGAGGAGGTTAGAGCGTTGGTTAGCTCATTTATTGGTCATGCTCTATTCTATTACTCCTCCGATTTTTTCTCAGGACATCCTCTCTACTTTGTGATGGATAGACGGTAAATTGTCACAATGTTGTTCACTTATCAATGTACCATTTCTGGCTACCTGAGGGCGTAATCGCATCGATTCTTTTGTGCATTTCTATGATCTGGTGGCAGATTATTCGGTTACTTTTACCGTTTTTGTCGTCATTTTGTGTATTTATGTGAGTGTGCAGTAGCCCGCTTGCTTCTCTTTTCAATGTCACTGTGTCAGAAGTGTATTTTAATCAATTAAATCAATTTTGTCCTCTCTCTATGCAGTGGCACACGTAGCGCCCATAGGGGTTCAACCGGTGCCTCCCGTCCCTCAACCCAGACAGGTGGAGGGGGGACCCCTGAGGACGCTCAATCTGCTGCCGATGTTGACGTCTCGGGATCAAACGAGGATACCCTCAACGAGACTAACAGCTCCAACACCAACTCCACCAATAAAAATAATTCCACTAAATCGCCTTGAGTGATATCTGCCCTTTCTCTCGTTCCTCCACCTTCCTAACTCTCCTCATCTCATTCTCTCTCACGTCATAAGCCTGACTTGAATCTTCGTGCTTTACCCCCGCTGCTGCCGCCTCTCCTGGGAGGGAAAAGGAAGAAGAGACATCAGAACAATTTTTCCCATGATTTGTTGCCTCAGACTTCACCTTGCCCTCCCAGCCCTGGTTGATTGTACATGCCGTCATTGGTTTCCGTGCCCACTATTTTGCGGATACTACTGCAATTTATTGTGTTCCTCCCATGTTTCCTCTCTCATCCACTTACGCTCATTGTCCTGCTCCAGCGCCAGCAGCAACAATAAAATTCCTCTACGAAGGAAAGTTGCGAGCATAGGAATATGCCTGTTGTACTCGCCTCGCCTCTGCTGTCGGATTTTCACCGCTAAGAACTGTCTTCGCCACTTGCACCGCTCCGCTACCCCCCTCTGCTCCCTTCCATCTGCCCCACTTATTTCTCCTACCATCCAAACAAACCTACCACAAAAGTCTCCTTATTCACACTTTTCTACGAGAAATATGTTTTCAAAAGGTAAATTCTTGTTTTACTTTTATCTTTGTCTAGCTGGATATAGAAGTGGCTTCAATCTTCGGGCTAAAATGAGATGCTAGTTGGTCGCAGTTCAAATGGTATATTGCACCTCCTGTTTCCATTACGGTGTGAAGTGTTTTGAGTGTCCTTATTCAACGTTAACTTTGGTTAAAGTTTAGAATGTCTTGATCAACAATACATAGGCAAACGAGTAAGTTGATGCATCGAGTTTCCTTTGAAGTGGATGGGCCTTGGGGGTGTTGGCGCCCAAGTCTGAATTATAAGTCAGGGAAGGGGGGTTTTCTGCATCACCTCAAATGGTGCTTGGACGGGTACATTACTGTCACTGCAGTCTCAGTGGGCTATGCACCAGGCACCGCTAGTGGCAAAGTTTTTTCTCGTTTTCCATTTGCAACAGCCTAGATGGCAGCAAATTCACCATGCTAAATAATCCCCTTGGTAAGGGGATGCGCGTCTTGTAACGCGAATTGCAATATTTGTAATCTCACAAACCGGCTTAAATGTTAGTCAAATGTGTTGCAGGCGTTAAAGTATTTGGTTTGTTTGCCTGAATCGCTGTAATCTTTGCCCTGGTAGGTTCGGTCATTGCTCGATCAAAGTGTCGGTCGCTTTTCTATGCCTTTAGTCAGGGTAAAGCTGAGACTTGCACATCGGCTGGTGATAATCAAAGTCAAACTTGTCAAGCGCTTTTTCCGGTAAAGCAAGTAACATAGTGACTTAGCCATCGCTCATTGACAATTGTTAACAGTAGGTTGTTGATGACCCGTTCGCTAGCGGGTCTTATTGTTTAGTGGTGACAGGAGACCACACCACATGATTGCCTGCCCTCCGCTGCCATTGGTTCCAACCGGAGACAGCGTGCAATCATTTACCGAGGTTACTCATTTAACGTGTGCCCTTTGATGCGAAGCAATATGTGTTTGAAAAGACGTAACTAAACCCTTGGAAAATAGCAACTGCTCTTGAACGCTGCAAATACTTAGTTCCTTAGATTCACCAAATGTTGGGCTGTATAAAGCACACCACTGATGAACTAATAATTCTTTCATTAAGAAATAATCAAGCAGATCCCACAGTCTCGGTACGTGCGAGGCCTTTTCGCATTCATGCACGGCGTGCATTGTGAAATACGCAAAGGTGCGTTCCTACCACGACTATCGCTTTCAGCCTTGATTGCTTCTTGGTTACTGCAGCTTGGTGGAGTTTGACACTGGCTAACCGAAATGCTTTGATTAGTTATGCCACCGCATGTACTGCAACGGTTTTCAAGGCCCATAGAAAATGTCCCACGTTTGGCCTCCGTTTAAAATAATCACGAGCAATAGGAGAGCCTTAAAATTGATACTTATGTACATTTTAAGAGTGAACGCAGAAGCAGCACTACTAGTAGCGCTTATGGAAAACCAAGAGGATGCTACCAATCCAACTGGCCAGCGCATTAGATGTGGATATAATCCTAAAAGTTAGCGATAGTTTTCACATTTCCTATCATTATTTTACCAATAAATGAAGCCAGTGTATGGAAAATCTTACTAAGGAATTACGCGCTATGCCCACTGTTTGTCAAATTCTTGCTTTTAGCAATGGAGCCTTTAGGAGCTCTGCCACCGTACCTTCACCGGGAGGCCTGGCCTCCAAGCCATGTCAATAGCCCCAAGTCCTTTTGGACAACCTGGGATGCAACAACTGAAGCTATTCTTAGATAAAAGCGCAAGTCACACGGCAATCCGAAGCTCAATCCAAAATGAACTAATCCCTATTTGCACCAATTTTCACCTAATCACGTCGTTTATGAAATTGAAAATGCATGAGACGACACGCTGGAATTGACAGATTTAATGGAGGAGCCGCCTGCAACTTATCTCACTAAGTGAACGCAGATTTCCGAGATACTCTCCATTTAGGTTCTGGAGATTTCATTGGAACGAGTCTGGTAGTGATGTGCCGAATCGTAGAACCTTAAAATAGCATCCAGGAGCATGCGTAAGACGTCGGCTGCTGATTTTACTCCAAGTTTTGATAACAGTCCACCTAGGGGCTCCGCCATAATGCAGTCGCCGAATGGGCTAGCCCCCGGGGCATCGTAGTAACCCCCAAGCCCTTCTGTGCGTCGGTAACACATATTATGACCGTGTACTGTTTCGGAGAGCCGCATACAATCCTATTAACACATTCAACAGTAGCCATATCGACCTCTTTTCGCTGCGCTTCTTTAAGGTAGGATCAGCAGTTCTCTATACTTTTGAATAGCCAACAACGTGTTCGCCAATTCCTTCAGTTGACATGGATCAAGTATCCCAAGAGAGACTGCAAGACTGGTATGTAAAATTCAAAGTAAATAAACGAAATGTTGGATTGCGAGACAGGGAGAAGGTTCACCTCTGGGCTAGGTGATTCACCACTAGAGCCACCACATCTGTGGGTGGCGTTGAGGCGAGATGAAAAGCCACAGGGCTAGAAGCTGAGTAAGCCCTGTCTTTAATGTCACCACAAAGTTCATTATGAGTTTATGTTTCAAGATCATTCACACTTCTTGAGCAACATCAATGCAATAATAATACACGAGTTCCAAAACACATCGGCTAATAATAAGTGGCTAAGAAAAGATATCTTGAAAATCTGAATCTAATATTCGTCTGCATCATTCAAAATCATCAAGCCCTATTCGGCTAATGCCTTAAGCCTATTGTAACTAGGTGCTAAGAACGAAAAATTTTCACCTACATTCAGAAAAATGTAAAATGAACAACTATAACAAAACACAATCCTAGGAACCTTAAGCATAGTGAACACTTTGACAGTTAAGTAAGTTAATTTGTTATAACAACTCAATTAGGCAAAAATATAAACCTCAGTGATAAATATAGCGGATTGAGTAATCCGGAAAATTAAGTGGCACTTTTCAATCGATTTCAAAGTATCAGAGCATCAACCTGTGCTGATGTACATAAGTTTCAAAAATCAACAAAAATTTGAGTCTTAATAAGTAAGCACAAGCAAGCAAGCAGAAATGCATAAAATCTTTGACTAAACTAATGAAATATATTGCCTTAACCGACAACTGTCTCAACACTTGAAAACCTAAGATTTTCGTATTTTGATTGAATTATTTGAGAAGCGCCTAGGTATTGTGAGGGATTAACCCCCACAAATTGTGTTTCTACACGTCTCTGGTCCTCCTGTAGCGTCCCGAGACTTCCTTTAAGGTAAAAGAAAGCACAGTACTTGAACAGAATACATGTACTGGAAACAGAGGGATTGGGAGGCTGTTGGCACGATCCGAAGGATGGCCAACCGGCAGGTACAATATGGACACCCAAGTGACCAAAGTCGGCAGTTCAAACGAAGTATTGCACTTCCAGCTACTTTGTAATTTAATAGTAGCATGTTACTACCCCAATTATAACATAACTTCTCCAAAACTACTAACAGCAATAGACAATTGCAATAGAAAGGGCAACGATTTTGAGCTCTTTGAGCGGTCAGAAACCTAACTAGGCGGCTGTTATGGATGACAGACCCTGCAGTTACTTAGAGCAAAAGAATCACCAAATTTTCGATTTCTACGAGGCGGTAAAACAACCTAAGCAAAGCCGGAGGAAAACTACTCAAAAGAATTTTACGGTGATTGTTAACTAGATAAAAGACCTGACTGTATTACTCCATACGGGCAGGGCAATATAGCAACTCAGGTGACCGAAACCAAAACCGACAGTCCGAACAAACAAAGCACCACACTAATTAACTGGTTTTACTCCTCCTCACCCGCAATCTGGGACGTGGACGTAACTATGCGTGTAATGGAGCAGAAAAACAAATACTGGTGCGTAGCATTTTTCAACAAAGTTGCTGCTTTCTCATTCACAAGTTGATGACGATACAGGAACCAAGGAAAGTGAGCTGTGGTGAGTTTACGATTTTTCCTTCTTCCTTCATGGTGGCATGGCTACAGGGCCATACTCATAAAAAGCACCATTGGTGCATGCCTAAACTGCACAATGTTTCGTCCAGTTTTTGACAATAAATTTTAACTTTATTGTAGAATACTGGACTGGAACCCAAAGCCTGCCATTAAAGCCGAAAAAGAGCACAAAAGCCATGCTGTAAGCAAAATGCTTTTTTCTACGCCGCTTTAAAATTAGTTTCACTTCTACAATTTCTTGTAATGAACGAGTGAATAGTTACATTAAGGAGCCGCGTCTAACAAATTAGAGGTCAGTAGTAGACCCTTATTTAGGCTATGCTGAATGGTCTTTCAACTTTTGATGCTTCGATAGGATGTTTGTGTGCGACATTCTGAAGAAGAGTTTTAGATGCGTGACCTAGTTCTTTGTCTAGGTGAGGTAACCATTTTTTGGGGGGGTTTCGTTTGGATGACCGATAACTAGTGAGATAACTTATTAATAATATGGAGGTTGAAGTTTTTACGAACTTTTAATCCTTTGATATCTACAACTTGATGTGGTTAATTTTTTCGCTAGTTGGTAATAACAATGTTTTATTGTCTTCATTGTGTCAAACATTTTTTCAGTTCTGCAGTGTAACGCGTATGCTGGCTTCAAATGATAGTGGGATGCCGACACAATTAAGAAGAAACGCTCAGCATCTTCGGACAATCGATTCATTTTGCAATGGAAATTTGGCATGCACATCACTTGTTAGTGCTGAACAGAAATACACTCAAAGTAATGAATGCTTAGGTGATAATTCTTTGAGCTTACATCAACAGAAATCTCCTAGTCAGTCAATATTAGCAATGCTGTTCAGTACGAAAGAAATCAAGCCAAACATATTGAGTAGCCAGTTTGCAAGACCAGGGAATGCAGATGTTGCAACGATGCCCCAAGGACTCGATGATGATGGCCACACATTACAGAACCCGGGCAAGCAAAAACCTCTACCACAGCTGCCTACACTATGTGATGGGTATTTTGACTTGAACACCTTTTCCTCTGAAGTCTGTTCCTTTGCGACCAATCCCAATGATATAAATAGTCTTACCTCATCGGATTGGGGAGATGAAGTGTGTGTAAGTCAAATGTAATCCTGTGAATTGATTTAAGCTGTTTCTCTCACCAATTATTGACATTTTGATCTTGTAGGAAGTCGATAGGCGGCGATCGCAGCATGTAAAGGAATTGTTCAATGCCATTGATCAATTGCTTTATGAACCAGGGTGTCTAAAGAATCATATTCCCTCCACTCAAATAAGGCGATCATCAGAGCTACAAAGCGGTATTAACATACAAGTGATTTATTTCGAAAGCTTTCTGATAATTAGGCTGACAAGTTAACTGACTTCACTTATTAGTAGTTTAACAATTGTAATGGAACTTATTAGAGTCGAATCTCAACTATCCTTTTCTGCAGAGCCAGGTAGTCATCAGTTTCTTATGCGCCCAATACTGTCATACTTCTTGTAGATATAGCGCTCTGTAGTACTTTTCAAAGCCCTATCTAACGTGTTTAACTTGTGATAATGCATTGGTTCCATGCGATACGATTATAGTAGCATTTTAACTACCAAGTGGTAGGGAACATAAACTGTTGCAAATTAGCATGATAGTTTACTCATTTCGCGCCATCATTTGCCTGTAGTTTGATGGATCAAAACAGCTTTTCTGGAATATTAGTCAGTCAAAGTCTTCTAAGTTGCCTCTGCCTTCGGTTTATTCGGGCAATTCATTAGCCGTTGGGCTGAAAGTGTTGTTTGGTCATTCTTGAATGCGTCCAGCATTTCGATAAAGTGTACTTATTAATAGCTTTTGTCACCAATCTGTTATTTTGATGCCAAGTGCCCCAAGCTTTTCAAGCCTTAACATGAGGTGCTTTTATTGCCCGTATGCTCGTTGAAAACGTAGTGAACACGCGAGGTGTCTTGAAATGTACAAGTTAAACACTCACATTTTTCGTAGAAGAGAAATACTTCTTTGTAAACCATGAACTCATTTTTTTACAAACATATCTCACTTGGTGGATGTGAGAGAATAGTGGGTTCTTCATCTCAAAGAATCTTTTGTGTTTGCACAACGTGCTGCTTTTTGAACTAGGCCTCTACGAGTCCTCAAACCAACTGGCTAGTTCTGACTTCGCCTCGGTGAAACACCTAATACCGGAGTGCGAGGAATGGGTGGCAAAGTTTCCGCACTTTCGTCTCGACGGTGTGCAGATCAGGCCACTTCCAGTTAACTCGAGAGGACAGCCACAACAGTGGCTAGTCACGGCGACACAGCAATGTAGGCTCTCCGATCACCATCTCAATGCACCACCGCCCACAAATCGGCGATTCATCCGATTGCCGGGGACAAGCAGAGTCAGTCGAACTCCCCTGGACCTGCAGAATGCATCCCGTTTGTATCTACCGGGGTGAGACGATGTTTGAAATTCACTTTACTATTCCATATGCGAGAGTTTTTGGCCATGCAGGAGAGACGAGGTCAAGATTGTTAGCGTTGGGACTAAAATCTTATTTCAAACAGCAGTGGAGATATGCCTGATCAGTGGAACTGCATGTACAACGCGGTGCTTTGCTCCTTCTGGCACCATAGGCCTTTTCAAGACCGGCTTCGGTTTACTGTTATTAAAGCGAATTATTATCCCATGAAGTTCACATGCGTTTCTGAACGATTAAACTGTAGGAACAGTACTCCCAGCACCTGTTGCATCATTGAAACTATCTCGAAATTCATTTTAATCGTTCAAGATGCAGCGATAGCAGTCAAGCATTAATTCATGGGAGGATAATGCGGGCGCTAAATGCAGTTTGTATTGAGGTTTGACTTTTAAGCTCTGCAAACGTGGATACTTTGATGATAGTACCTAGTAGTTCACATTAGTCGAAATTCCAGATTTCTAAAATTTTATTGCTCGGATTGGGAGTTCAATCGGACGTCGTTTTCATCTTATACTAATTTGAACTTTCGTAAAAACCCCATTCACCTCGAAGTATCTATCATTGCATTTATAACTAATTTTCAAACGCCGTACCTTCATTTCAATACCGCCTTCACAGCAGTGGGGTACATTCGCCGCGTCACGGATGCCACCGTTTTCCTGTAGTTTTACAATGATGAACTCACATCTAATCTTCTGTGATAATTTGATGCGCAAAGTTGCCCACAGTTTGTTATTCCGGCAGCTCCCAAGGCATGCGTTTAGTGTTAGCTTTGTTATAAAATCGGAACACGAATACGCGAACCCTGGCATTCAGCTGAATTAGTCTCTTTCCTCCCTCTTATGGAGCACTTCGCACCCATGGATAGATTCTTGCGGCAAAACATAATTTCCATACTGAGTGTAGAGGTGGAGATGGATCCACGCTCCCAAAACTGCTTATGTTCACAAAATGCTTTGGTTTGATGTACCTATTCTTCCCTTAATCGTCTTGTGCGTCCTACGTTTGGAAGATGTGCGGAAATGCAAGGAAATCTGGCTGTCATTCCGACTAGCCAACTTCTCGTAATATGCTCAGAAATGACTAATGGTTGCTATTCTTCTGGCTTCATCATTTTGACTGGGGCTGTAGCGATTCAGGAATTTTTCAACAATCTTGAATTTCGCATATTCGAGGGATGCGTGGCGCCATAGTACAGTTTATATACCCAGGATATGCATGCTCATTGTTCCAAAAACAGAAGTTCCGTATGGTGTTATCCTTTTGTTTAAAAACGTTTGCAGTAGTCTTTTTGAGTCAACAAACAGATTTGATGGAACTCTGAACTAACTGCGCATTTGAAGTAAATGCAGAAGGGTTTTGCGTGGAAATCTCTAAATATGCAGCCATAAAGCATTCAAGAACAGCGATTTTGCTTGTTAATTTAAGGACTGCCAATGAGCGGCAACAAACTAGGAATAAATTCCAATTGGAACATTTCAGATGGTGATATTGGTACTGATGAGACTCAGAATGAATCGTATTTTTTCCCTCTTAATAAAAGTGAGGAGTAAATGGGTTATCGGGCCAACTTTTGCAAAAAACAAATCGGACCTTTGTTTAAGGAGTAATAAATGAATGACAAGTGGCTCCATGATTCTACTCATCATTGTCAGTGGTCAAAGTTTATGGTTTCAAGCCTTAAAATTAGGGACCCTTAATAGTAATTTCGTCATTTTAGTAGTAGTAGTAGCAGTAGCTTCTGACAGGTTTCGTGCGTTTTCATCATTTCCGCTATGTGCGGAAAAGCGCATTTCTGCATATGGTGACACGTCGTTTCCTGCCAAGCCCACTGTATTTTATTATCTTTGCAACTTGGATGGAATACAAGCACAACATAGGTTGCTTGTTAAACAGTGTACAGCAAATCCGGTATTCAGCGTGCATCTTAACAACAAAAAGTCCCACTTTCTATCCAAATGCATTTTTGAAGTATTTTAAGTATTTTGAATGCACTTTTTGAGGACTGTGAAGTTTTATATTGTTGGTGAACCATAACATAGACCAAAAAAATTTTGGTCAAGATATGTTCCTGTGTTACATTTTATCCAGCGATGCACTGATAGTGGGAATGACTATGATCCAGCATAATTTGGATTACTAATTAATGAAAAAGAAGCTTTTTATTGGCTGAAAGGAAACGATATCTCTACGACAGTACCGGGGGCACAATGTTGGAGGGAGAGAATTTGGTGATAAGTCTCGATATTGCTTGAATACGCGCGTAACTGCGAACCGTTGTGGGATACTCCACAGCCTATTTTCTTCCCCACCCTCCTTCATCTACCATTTTTGTCCATTCTTCAGGGCTGCATTGAGTTCATTCAATTTAGCGGATTACTGGTGACTTGTTAATTCTATATCGAACGCATGTTGACAAAATTAATCGTTTTTTTTAACTAAATTTTCTTTTTTGATTGATTGAGAGGACCCCAAATGGACTTATTTCCATGACCTGAATCAAGGATTGGACTGCATTCTAATTCAACTTGTAGAAGTGTCCTTCATCAAGGCAAGCTGTCCTTGACCACTGTTATTCTGGACATTTTGACTAGATCACCCTTGGTGATACAAGGTCAAAGAATTCAAACGCTCCCCTCGGTGAACACAACAACATGGCTTAATCGCTCCCGCGTGAGTCGAGTGGCGTCGCGAACCCAGATCGGTGCTGCGAACGCGCGTTCCCCTCACCCCAGCAATAACAAAACTTTCCTTTCAACCCTCCCCGAGAACCCTCTTGCAACCGCTAGCCATGAAGCACTAGCAGAGGTGACTAATGAATCGTGAGTTTTTCACCTAAACTCGAGAAGATGAGTTGAATAATCGTCATCAACATTGATTAATTTACTGAATGCCACCTTGAAGGAAGAGGTCCCTGTATTCGATTAGGCAATGGGAGAGTCAAACAGTCAAGGCTCCCGAGAATCGGGTTATGATGCAATCTCCCCAATGTGCTGTCTACATGGGCAGCAGGACTGCAAAGTCGCGAGACGGATTGGTGAGAAAAGAGGCGCTGACGCAGGCACTGGTGGTAATTGTTCTTAACGAAGCATTAGCAGTACTGGAGATGCCTGGCGCAGGTATAGTGTCAATGACATTCTTTAGTTGCATCATATTGCTAAGTTGATTTTGTTCATTTTGTTTTTTACTAGTAGAGAAACTAGATGACATCCCTACTGCTACTGCCAAATTGACAAAAAGCCATTTGACTCCTAATTCGAAGGAATTCGACAACGTCAGAGGCACACGTATGGCATTGTCTCCAGATCCAGCGTCCTCTACAAAGACACGGTCACCTTCAAGGCTGCAAGACCGGTGGGTGGAATGTCCATTGATCGAAGTTAATCGCACTGCTTCATTCGAGAAACAATCACTCGTTCATATGCTCTTGTTTTGTAATCGATTGACTGTATTGGTAATTGTAAGAAGATCATTTCATCAATCAAGACAATAGGTAGTAAGAAAAGAGCAAATCAACGAATGATTGTCTCTAGTAGGGTGACACGGCCGCTTGCTTGTGTACTGCTATCAAGGGGTACTTAAAAAAAAACGTGATTTCAATTTCGACTTGAAATTGTTGATTCCTCGGTATTGAAAAATGTATTATTTGTTTCCAGAAAGAGCCCAGTATGTCCAATGAACTTTGTACTCTCCGGAAAGTCTTTCACTTCCACGAGTGATTTAAGCAGCTTAGCCACCACAGTCCCCGTCTTCTTAATTTCTACAAAGAAGAAAAATAACGCCAAGTTTTCCATCACTTGGCCCACCCGACCCGACGCCAAGATCTCCCCAAAACCCCATTTGGGCTCCACTCGAACTTCGCCTATCCCTAGCGGACGCTCAAACACTTCCTGTGGGCGAAACACGCTGCAAACTGGCTCCACGCTTCCACCAATCACAATAAACAGAAAGAACCCTCAAGTGGCACCGCGCCAATTCAGACGTTCAGGTAATGAGACCCCACGATTGCCATCAATTTTTTCGACCGCAGCAAATCACCCCGACGGCGAAGATAATGGGACAAACTACCACTACTCAGCTAAAGTGTCGCTTCATGGGGGAAGCAACCAGACTGCTGTTTTAGAGCACTTGTCCCACTTGCGTGAGCCACTGAACAAAGAAGGACCGCCACATCACGAGATGAATGTTCGACGAAATCATTCCTGTGTGACCAAGGTGAGTTCTTAATAGTGAGAAGGTTTGGCATCTTTTACACTTTGGTGGCCAAAGCACGTCAGCTAGATAAGTGAATGCTGGAGGATCTCTATAAAATATGAAAATAACAGAGATTTTGGATGCCTGTCTGCTGTAGTTTGCGCCTTATCCGTCGAAAGCAGCGCAGATCCAGTGCTCAGTGGAGATTTCATCCCAGAAACACCAACCCGCAGATTCCATTTAGTAAGTTAATGTAGTTGAGCACGACTTCTATTTAGAATTTCGCCACCTATTCATTAATTTAATGAACATCGCAATTTCCTTCTCACTAGAAGTGCGTATATACCACCCCCCTACAATGGTTTGGAAGCATTAGCAGAACCAAAATGGTTAATTTTCAAATAACTAAGCAGAGTTAATCTTCGTCTAAGCGCCTAGCGCAAAATATGATGACCAGCAATGCATTACTACCTCCATATGGACGCGGATATACGAAACTAACCTTGCATGCATCCTTTCGCGTTGGAGGACAAACTATTCCTTGGGGTGTGACAACTGTTCTTCAGATTTCCCAAAGTGCGCCTTTGGTGCGAACATCACCCACACAGGTCCAACCATCTCATTATCAATGTTTTCCTCTTGCTATTTCTTTTCTAAACTGAAGGCGGTTGTGGATGAATGATGAGTTTCTCATCTCCACTTCATAACTACCTGTGGTATTATCTAATTCCATCATCGATTAAAGTAAAAAGGACGGATATCATGATTTTTTCTTTATTTAAAAGCAAATGAACCACAAATTTGAGGAAATTGGAAGAATAATTTCACACACTTGTAGCTTTACCATCGCCTTTTAATAGTGATTTAAGTGCAACCTTTATTTCCGATTCAAGTTGATCTAATTTAGCACTCTTTTCCATCAGTGTAAGATGGAACGCTAAGGAAATATTAATCCACAGAAATTAAATAAAATTCTGAAGAAATGTCCAAGAATAGAAACCAAATTATCATTCGTTAGGATGTGTGGGGCCACAACCGTAGGATCGTCACTACTTGAAAAACTTGCACCCAAATCAGATTGTTTTTGAGGTCTTGGGTAATCCACAGAGTGGAAGGCACTATCCTCCCTAGAAATACTTAATTGGTGGGAAATGACTCAAATGTGCGGCAAGCGACGTGGCAAATGGTAAAAAAAGCGCATGACGCTTGAAAGAGTTAACAGAAAGCGCGGAAAAATCGCACAGGAGCTGCAAAACCCAACTCTTAGTGATACTCATTCTGACGCTGGAATGATAGTGGTCCCATAAAAGTTAATAAAGTGTGTTTATATCCATTAAGTACCCATTGCTAGATCATAAATTCAAAAATAAACACTCAAGAGGTGGTACTATAAAAATTACGACTTGCTCCTCAAATCCGTCCAGAAACAGAATGCATGGGAAAGCAAACACGCAAAAAGGTGGCTGATGAACAATTTGTCGACACCGATCAACACCAGTGCCCCAAAATCAATGGATAAAAGGATATGATGACGCTTGAATAAAGTCTCGGTATCTCGCAGCAAACGTTGAATATCTGATATCTTTCTGTCTAGCTAGAATCGTAAATATATAGGTAAAAACACCAAACAACCTCATCAGACGTTGCGCCGAGTTTGTCGAGTTCTAGATTAACTCTGTCACCCATTTCTGGAACAAATGACGAAAAGGCATTTTAAAGGAAAAGCAAGAAGAATAGTAATGCCGCAATGAAGTTAATTTTCGAGTTTCTACTCACCCCTCATATTTACCTAGGCGCAAATTTAAGTGTGGAAAGTTTTGAGAGGTAATAACGAAGCTAACAAAGCAAGGCACAAAATAGGGGGAAAAACAGTTCAGACGAAGATACTGGAGACTAAATGAAAGCCATAAAACGGATTACAAGGAGTCGGGAATGAAAATTGAAACAAGAGATGATAATACGTGGAACACTAACAACATCGGAAAATGAACAGATGCATCATGGTAGGACAGTGTTTACGTAGACAACTGTATGCAAACGTTTCTAAAGATGCTATGTTGAAACCTTGTTTATCATTAAAGGCACACAGGTTGGGATTCACCAAAACGATTTCCAAGATGGACAAAAATGTGCAAGTAAAAAGTAGCATTTCCACGATATCACAGTGCTGGATTTTAAAACAATACCTGACTTTGTTCAAACCATCTGGCAACGGAAGTGACGAAATTAAAAAATAAATTTGATATCACTCACGAAATACTAGCTGGAAACGCATTGTCAACATAAATGCTGCCTGAACTGATTTTTGAAAAAATTTAAAAATTTGTGATGATTTTCAGTGGAAGATCATTGATGTTAAATCACATATGTTTGTCTGTGAAACTGCAGAGTACAATGCGCTTTTTCTAAAATAAAATTATGAAGATCGTCAATGTGTTTACTGACGCTGCGAGTGACCTACTGAAATTAGCCTAGGACATTTGGAATGAGGTACCCTGCAAGATTTGTTAGACCTTGTGTGGTTCAAGAACTCGGGGCTGATGCAGTAATCTGTCCTTACTCCGATCAAGCAATGACTATAATCAGTAACAGGGATTTGACATTTTCCATCAAAATACTAAAATAGCAAAATTCTCCCCATGAAATGAGGAAATGTTCTGCAACTTGTCGTATTTGCGAAGAACAGAAGGAATGAGACGCCACTAGCATGACCCTTAGTCCATGCCATACATCCAAAAGACGTTCAGATAGCGTCCCAGATATCGACATAATCCACCTTCACCTTTAAGCGTTGTCTTCAGACCTTCCTTTTGATCAGCCTTCTCTTCAGACGTAACAATGCGCCAGAAAAATCAGCTATTGTATTCTCTTAAATGCTAGAAGGAATATGGCCTTTATATCACAGATATATCTCCGGCATCTCAGTGGATCCGCAGTTACATTCCGTTTGTGAATCAAGTACTCATATTAGTCAAGGTCTGACGAAGGCACCTCTTGTAATACTTTGTTTGTTCGAACTGTCGGTTTTGGTCACTTGGGTGGCCATATGGTACTAGCCGGTTGGCCGGCCCCCGGGCCGTGCCAACAGCCCCCAGACCCTGTGTTTCCAGAACGTATATTCTGCCCCAATACTATGCCTTCTTTTTCCTTAAAGGGAGCCTCGGGACGCTACACCTCTTGTGTCAATCAATATTCCTAAAAATGACTCCAAAAACAGAGCCGTTTAGTGTTTGGCGGGCCTTGGAACTGCTCAATTGGGTCCATTTTTCCACAACTTATCTTTATTCACAATGCTATTTATGTTTTTGAGTGCTACCAAGGCATCTATTTAATATCCATTCAGCAAATAGATACATGAAGCACACATCGCTAGCCCATGTTGTTAACGTCCTCTCACAGATACCACAAAGAGCTCCACAATGGGTTTTTAGCGGTAACTCAGGATATTTTAAGTGCCTTAGGAACACAGGACTGAAAGAGTGCCAAATGCACCCCTTCCGTTCATAGTCTTCGCAGCAGGTGTCCACAATTTGTGACTTTGAGATTCGATAAATTTTCATTGGAATAAAGCCATCAGTAATTTCAAAGTCCAATTTGCTTTCTTATGTTGGCAGACAGCCATGCATTAGCAGGATCTGGAAGCCAAGCAATAAATAGAAAGGAAACCAGCAGAAGTAGAAGCACTCACATGCTTGAAACCCCTATTTGTCAGTGCAAATCAACTAGTTTTCTGCCCAATCAAAAGTGAATTTTAATTGATTATAACCATAGAAAGCGAAAAAATGCTATGCCATCATGCGGCTTAAGAATTTCATTGTGATTAAAATTTTTAATTCAAAGTAATCTAATGACGGAAAGGTTACGCATCCTTTGAAAAGACAATTAAGCTTTACCCATTATCAATTTTCTCATAATATTTTAATATATCTCACTCTAAGTAAAGGTGTATCAACATAAAATTTTGCGTGTGCAGATCACCAGACCTAACATAACCATAATTATAATATAGCACAACTATGATTTTCAACTGTCGAATCCAATTCTACTCTTAAGTAAATGGCGAGCCTTTAACCTTGAAGACCTTAGGTCGGCTTACCGCCTGTGTATCAAGGTTGTACTTTCGGCTATTTGGTCTCTCTAGATGTGAGTGTTGGGGATGGTCCATATTTTCGTCGGATTTCTGTATTTTTCATGTGTGATTCTATCTGAATTACAAAATGAACACTCGTTGTCCTTTTCTAGTACGCATCATGGCGTTTTTTCAAGTGTCACTTGTAAAATATAGCTCCTTTGCTGTAATTAGTGTGCCTATTTCCATTCATTCAGCATAACTTTAATGCTTATCAGATATTTTGCAAGAAATTTTCAAATATTGGATCCTTGCTTCAGCCAACCCAATGATTCACTTTCATTTTTTGCTTTCTGCTAATCCTGCTATTCTTTTCGGCCGACTTGATTATCTGCCACATTCATTTCGTATCAGTGAAGCCTTCCTATGGGAGTCCCACAGCGTTATTGGTTTCGCTTCAGTTTTTACCGGCAAGCTATTGTTGCAGGCACTGATTCTCACTCTCCTCATGTGGAATCGGCTTCATTAAATAGGGCTGTCTTTTCGCGCTTCAAGATGCCGGCTTTGACAAGCTTAACATAGCGTATTTGGCTTGTGTGTTACCTGATACTTGAAATATACGGCAAATTTTTGTTGTGACAGCGTCGCTGTAGGCTGTTTCGTCGTTTTATTTGTCACAGCGTCCTATATTTATTCGTAATCATATTAGTGAACTAGATGTGCCATTTCTCCAACATCATGGATTTATTTAGACACAAAATTCTGTTTTCCTAGACGATTTATAACATGCATAAGAATTATGCTTTCGTATCTCTCTTCCAGTTTTTTACTAACACCCACTGGTTTATATGTGGAAAATACACCGCTGGACTTAGTTAAACCAATTATTTTGTCATTTTCCCTAATTTGAGCACTTTACGCAAACTGAATTATATCATCCCCTTGGCTTTCCCTCTCAACCCGCCATCTAAGACGTACTTTACTTAATTTATTAACTCATTTTAGAAGGTTTTCTGAAGCAGATGTGAGATGTTTGTCCCATCTGCTGTTTGCATTTTGCTCGACTCAAAACAATGTCATTTGTTCCCAATGCCTAACTCTCCAGACTTTCAAGTAAAACGCGTTCCTGCTTCAAACCTTTTATTTTTCCGCCCCAAATGGTCTCATCGAGTCCGTATTTTAACAACAAAGGTTGTGGACAAATCATATTCATATTGACCCTTTCCTATCATCAGTTTTTTAAATTGTTAATGTAAATTTCACTACTTAATGTCGTTTGCTACACTTTTATGCGCTCATTTGTATAATTTAGTAAATTTTCGAAAATAGCAATGTTTTTTTGATGTCTTAGGAGGTTGTGAATTCAGCACTGGTCTGGATAGAAAGTGCTTTGTTTTCTGCTCAACTTCGCTTGATGTTTCACCATGCAAATGCTTCATGCTCTTACTGCCTTTTCATTCTTTGGTATTTGTAGTATCAATGGTGAAGCATTACCTAATCATACATTGTGAACTCTCTGGGCCCTCTATCTTGATAGTTGTTCAATTTTCACTTGCTCGTTTGCTTAACAATTCAATTGTTGAGCTGAATGTATCAGAACTGGTTTGACTAGCAAATGCGGGGCTATTGAGGGACTTATTAACTTACTCTAAGTCTATCCGATTGATGATTACGATGAAACGGATCCCTTATACATTAGAGTTTTCGCTGCTTTTTTGTACGCAAAAGATTAACTTTTCCATTTTATTATGATATTAATTTTCTATGGCATTTTGTGTTGTTCATTAAGGAATTTATTTCCCCTTTACAGAAACGCTTGTTGTACGTGTTTATATCATAGACCGGGCTGCATTGTTCAAGCATGAGATGTCCTGGGTGTTTTTTTTTCTGAGGACTTCCTGGGTGTGCAATGTGTGGGTGATTTTACGACATTCGCCTACGAGGTCATTTTGTTTGCTAGGCGGCATTGACCTGAGAGGATAATTAAATTTATTTACCCCTATCCACAAAATGTCCTGTTTTGCAAAAGTTGGCCATTCCTTCCCTTTAACCGCATCATTTTTTACCTCACCTTTCATTTATTTACCCTGCTAATTACAACTTCTCTCCGACGTATTTTTGTCTGTATCAAAACCGAATAGTAGTGCCATGAGGCGGGATATTATTCATGCAGCCCCTAGTCTCTACACTGTGTGTGTGTGTGTTGTAGTTCTCTAAATATTTTATGAGCTGCTCTCCAATCTTTTTAATTTGTCCGCACAAAAGGCGGGCTAGCTTCCACTACGGTTAAAAAAATTATTTCTGAACAAAATTTTTGCTTTGTGTACAGAAGGTTATGGGCCGCTGACCCGTACAAAAGTAGCTGTTTCTTCATAATGATGAGCTTTAACCTCTAGATACATTTGGAATTAAATGTTGGTGAAATCTCACCAAATCAGTTGCTTTGTGAGTGAATAACTATTTGCGTCTTTCAAGGAATCGAGATACGAGTTCTCTTTTCTTGGTCGTTGAATTATTTGCAAAGGTTCGCAGTAAGTTGACGCTATAAATCGTGTATTTCATGTATCAGAATATTAAGAGGAGCAATCTGCTAGGCAGCTGTTCGATTTTGTCACATTAAGAAATGCACTTGACCTACGCACTAGCAGACAGTTCATGACTTCACTTTTAAGGTAGATTGACTCTGACCTGGCACTTTTTGGTTTTAACTGCTAAGTGTGAACGAGAGTTATTACTTGGGTCATGCAGTTCCCGTGCAACCAACTCCTAATACACTTATAAAATTCCTGGACGGCAGAATACTACATTATTAAAAACACACTAGCTTTTCAATTCCATTTCCCCATTAAGTGTCATTAGACGTTTATTTAAAGGGCTGGGAGATGTGGGGGATGGTTTTTCATACTGCTGTAACAAGTTGTGAACGAATTTCATCTCACTTAGTCAAGGTAAATCATCCCAAGTACCATTAGTTTCAGTGCCAAATAAGTGGCCGTTTATCCAGAACGTGTGCTGTCACAATCACTCAGAAGTCAAATCCGTAAGGGGCCCCTGAGATTTGGGATGCGATTATCGTTTTCATTCATGGGCAAGAACTTAATCGCATCTGTCCATGTTCTATGGTGTTGTTGGTCCACCCCTATACTGGGTGACTCCGTTCTACAGTCCACAGGCTATCTGGAGCTTAGCTCCTTAGCTATGTAACTCAGGTCGCCTTGATAATAAACGCAGTGAGTTTATGGCAAATAGATTCTATGCTGAATGATTGTTCTTCAAGATAGCCTTCATGGTTTTGGTTACTGATGTGTCGAGAATTTTGACATTGCTCCGGGAAAATCTTTTTGAACTTACTACGTCAGACAACTTATCTTCATACGATGCAGAGGGAACATAATGTGTCCTTTCATCAGGGTTATCAGTGCATACATTCAACTTCCTAGGTAAATGATTTGTTTAGCCCTCTTATGTACACCGGTAGAAGGAGGAAAAGGCAGGAGTCGTATGTCCTCAAATCCATACCTTCCAAGCCTAATGAGTGCAAAAAACTGTTCAGTTGCGTTTTCCCCTTCGACTGTCATCACTTTAATTACGCTTGCGTTTCTGTCACATGGAACAGATTCTTCAATTGCTGCTTTACATAGACCATCAAGCATTCGGTTACTCTGTTCCCGTAGGGTCGAGGTACTCTTGGACTTTGTACCGCCTACCCAATTGCCTCGCGTTCACTCACTGGCAGTTTCTAAGCCTGATCAACCGACGTCCTTTACTTTTACGTCTCCATCAAGTGTACCGCGATTGAACATACAAATGCATTACTGTATGTGTACTGGAGTTGCAACTGAAATGAGATTATATGAAAATTTTAGGAATCTCGATCAGACAGGCGACCAGCGGCAGCCACAGCAGCCACCAACGGCAGATAAGAAATCGGAACAAACGATAAATAAGCGGCTTCAGCGGACTCAGGCTCAGGTCAATGAAGTCGTGGACATTATGCGGGTGAACATTGAAAAAGTCCTCGAACGCGACAAAAATCTCTCACAACTGGACGATCGTGCAGGTGAGACATTGAATACCTCCTCTGTCACAATATTTATGGGTGCGCCTTAGTAGAGAAACGAAAAACCTTTCAGCTGCTACTTGCTTTTGTTTTAAATGAACCCACACCCTCTTTATGGAGGAAAAGAGGTAGGAGTTCCGTCTTTCAAACCTCTCAATACCACTTATATTATTTGGTACTGAATATGTTTACGTTGTGTGTACGGTTTTAATGCTAGTGTCGAAATTTTGACTGAGGAGACTTTATAACTCAGCGATGGCTCTGTTAAATTCTAGGGCATACGGTATCACAGATTGATGGATTGCTGTTACCACTGCGGCAACAGATGTATCCTCTTCATTATTTTCATCTGTTAGTATTATCTTTTGAAAGCGAACATTGAGGTCATATCAGGTTGCGACGTTTCAATCCGTTTAGAAAACCACTTTAAATGACGTCCTAGAAACCGGTGCTACTATTCTTGGAGTCGTTCTGGTACTATGTAGCTCCGGATCCTACTTCTATTCACTAGCTCAAATGACTCTGACTATGCATGATTTTCCGGAATTTTCCCATGCTTTATCCACGCTCTAAAATATACGATCTGTCGTATTTCACGGTGCTGCATTTTCTGTCTGCTTGAATGCAACGTTAATTGTTCCACTGAAGTGTGTAACGGCGGTGCATTTGGGCACGTAGCCCGATTTCATTTCAGCCGCAGCCTTTGCGACTACATTTGATCGTTTCATCTACTGTCGATGAACAAGCCGAAAACTATGCCGTTAGTGGTGAGCACGTAGGGATAGGTGTTGCTCGTTGTGAATGGATGCATACTTTATCAGATTAGAGATCAATCTCATTACTTGGGGCTCTGCTCTTCTGCATGCATTTGCATTCCTTGTAGCCTATCCAGCATTACTGAAAAATAGTACTTTGTTTTACTTTTAGCCATAACTGGACGTTTTGATACGTTCTGATGATTTTTAGAATGCATTGCGCACTTATGCGTTGCTATTCCCAACAGCGCATTAGTTCTCGTGCCATGTCTTTCTCTTCCTCCATCCTGCCTGCGCAGACGTTGATGATTCCACTATGACTATTGTCGAAAATAAATTATGAGGCAGGAGCACACAGTTGATCCCTACATGCAGGGACACATTGTCCTACTTTGTGCTGTATTCCCTCAGGGCTGAAACTGACAAAACATCGTGTTTTGGAGGTTTGTTTTTTACTCATTCTTGCACACCTGTCCACATCCTTGCTCAGCTCACTTGATTCCATTTCTGCACAGTTCTTTTCATCTAGAGCTCTTTCCTAGTCGGCAACGCTCATTAGATTTCACCGTCAGATTTTCGCTTGATTTACTAATACCTTGTGATTTCCGGAGCTAAAATCCTCTTAATAATCGGTTGTGATCAAGGGAACATTGGACTGTTTAGCTTCTTGCTCTTCCCACTGGGGATGATTTGGTACATAGGGCAATTATTTGCCATCCCGGGTCCTATGTGTGAGAACTTGCTTCTAGAGTTTGATTGACCTCTCGATTTTCTCACCCTAGCGTCCATTTAACATACAAGTGATATGCAGGATTCATTGGACGCGAATTTTGTTGAAAGGAAGAACAAATTGTGAACCAATGGTAGCATATGCAGCCTGGACACCTGAGTGGCTCCGGTGGCCGATTTTTTCTCGAATTCGTTAGCGAGCACGCTAATTTGTGAAGGTTGGCCGATGAGCACAATGAAATTCTACCGTCTTCCATTTTGCAGATGCACTACAAGCTGGGGCGTCTCAATTCGAGGCTAGTGCTGGCAAGTTGAAAAGGAAGTTTTGGTGGAGGAATTGTAAGGTAAGTCAATTAGTAATCATCTATCTGCTTTTTTGAGCCTCTGGTAAATGGAAAGCATTCTTCTGGAAAGTTTGGACTTCCATCGCAAGAACACTTCATGTCTTGCCTGCATCATATAGCATTCTACACAATTTTTTAGTCTAGATGTTTTTAGCGGAAGACGCATATATTTAATGGACATCCTATGATCGAATTTCAGCTTCTAATGGTACTTTGTGGTCTCCTGGCTGTAACTACCATCGTCATTATCGGTAATCTGCGTTAAGTTTTTCCGTGTTCCCGAGACTGGTGCATTGGCGGCTGGTCAATAACACCTTATTGTGAAAAACCACTTTTGGCACGATAAGCGTCCATGTCCCCATTTTTCGCTATTCAAAACAAATGAAAGAAACTCCAAGTAATCTAAGGAAGGCCTTTGCACCAACCTCGAAGTCCCCGTCGTATTTGATGTTGTAAATTTATACTTGTTGTCCGTTATTCTGACTTTTGTTTCCCAGTACTTCTGGAGTATCAGAAAGCTAGGCTCCACGTTGTTGTCGTTCTTACGGCTCCGTTTTTAAATAGCTCTTGTCGGGACATGTATTTGCTAGCTTTTGAACTTATGATTTGTAAAAGCCTCTTTCCCTAAAGGGTTTCCGTTGACTCCACTTTTAGGAGCATCACCTTCACTAGTTCAAATACCAGAGCTCGTGAAAAGAGAGTCATTTTAAGAGTAATTTTGTGTTTATTGTTCAACGAATGTATCTTATTCGATCATGTTGCTCATTTGTTGTAGCAAATAAACAACCATTTGTCCTCACTAGGGCGCTAAGGGGTCACCAGTCCCTCTGCCATGACTACATGGCTGCTAGTTTTAGCCGATCGAGGGTAGCTCTCCCAATCAAATTCGATGTCGTCCTCAGCAAAGTTATTTTCTCTGCTCATTGTCGTGGCTCCTTTGATTCCACGTTTTTGCACCCCTCCTCAGTTTCAACTAACTTAATATGTTCCCTTATTGACCCATTCATTTATGCTCTTTTAGTGTCCCTTACTTCAGAAAAACGGTAAGTTAGCCCAAAAAATCCATGACTTCTCTGTTTCTCTCCCGTATACGGCCATTTTTATTACACTCCATGCGCCCTTACAATTAGGGCAGGTCTCTTTTTAGGTTTAAAATAAACCACGAGCAAAAAATTGATGAAAGTTCACGGTTAACCTTAGTGTTCTCAAAACAGGCGTCAGCATTTCGTAGCCGGTCGGACCTAAAATTCCGTTCCTTAAGTATGAGCAAACAATATCTTGCCCCATTATTCGCAATGTCCTACAATTTAATGGAATATTTTTGCACAATTCTTTCAACTCCAGGCCTCTACTTTTGAACCCCACTCTTTTTCTCACTATTTTCAGGGATGGTAACAGTGTGAATGGAAGTAACCCACTAACCACCAACACATCATTCAGTCTTTCTCCGGATCTGCCACAGTTGGAGGCTCAAGCCCACTTACCCCCAGTCTCCAGCGGCTCCCGTTTCAACTGGATTCTTCCGCACGGTAAGGAGGCAAATCCCTCGACACTCCAGCGGCTTCCTTCCGCACAGAGCGGCGACAGCTCCGAGAACACAGCACCGTTGTCGAAAGCGGAGTTTGAGACGGGGGCAGTGGGTGAAGAGGAGGGTGGTGCGAGCTCACCTTATCAAGGTATCTGATGCTTGAACGTCTTATCACGCCTCTATTCTTTCGTCATTTGCCCATTGAACTGTGCTATGTAGACCAAGAAGATACACGTCCTCTCCCCTTCCCCTGTCTCCTATCTCTATCCGTCTGTTGTTTGTTGGTTGGTTTGTATTCGCGATTTTGCAGTCAGGAAGAGTCCTCTATCCACCGCCTCTGCCATCGTTGTGCCCTACTTTATCAACAGTATGGACTGTCTGTTTTTAATTCCAATCGCCATGGTCATATTAACCTATGTATGATGTATGTACGTATGCAAGTAAGTGAGTAACATTGGCGCACGCAGTCCTTTTACGTGTCTCCAACCTTCCACATTCTCCTGCTCCCTTCTTCCCTTACTTGCATCCTTGAATGTTCTCCAAGCGCTTTACCACAACCACCACCACTAATCTTCTTCAGGTCTTCGAATTTGCACTCAAAGCTAGAAATGAAACAAGTCAATTCTGGTTTGTAAACCTGTGTATGTGCGTTTGTGCTCGCCGCGACTTGTGAAAAACTGCTGGACTATGTCAAATGCGCTATTCGCCTTCATGATTAATCTCAGCGTCCGATAAATCTCGATGGCTTAGAGGAGATTAAAGGTTTGGTGAAGAGAAATAGGGCGGAAGGAGGGAGGTCGAATGTTTCCTGGCCTATGTGTCTTCACAAATCGTTCCATCTGGGTTGCTTTTCTGGGGTATGCGACTGGAAGAGATTCTGAGATGTTGAGTCACCAGAAGCCACTCCTAAGGTTGTGTTAGGCTTCAGATTTGAGACACCAAACTGAAGAGGGGAACAGGTGTGGTTGCCAAAAAGGTTCGCTGCAGGCGTTCCATGCGGCTCGTCGTTGAGTCAAATTGGAATTAGTTCATAGATTAGAAGACCAAAGAATACATTGAGGATCTCGTTTGTTCTGATTACACAGGTGGCGAGAAGATGGACGATCAAAGGAGGCAGCAAGAAGTTGACAGATTACGCATTGTATCTAGCATAATTGAGAAAGTAACTAGGGTGTTTATGGCGTTTGCATAGGAAAGAAGGGCTTGTGTTATATGTTTCTTAATTTCAGTAGCTTTGCTGGAATTGAGAAATTCTGGTTCAATAATTAATGACTCCTGCGGCTGTGGCTAATAAAGTCGCCCGTGTCTGTGGGTGTGTCAAGTTCTCGCAAACTTGGCCTTGACGCGTAAACGGCTTGGGTCATCGTCAAATCCCAAACTTTTATGGACACTTTAGCCTGTTCTGCAAGGCCGCTTTTAGTGATGCTCAAATCATAAACCATTGGACAGACGTAATGCGAATTGAAGAGTTTGTGGTGCTGTCTACTGACTCATTCCTCAAATTAAGCACAAGTCTAAAATTGTAGCTCGTTCGGTCCACGTTTCAATTAGCATTTCCATTGCCAACGCCATGAATGTGATGTCTCGACCTTCTCACCTGAAGTACGGCATTACAAATATTTGGCTTTCTGTTCGTTAGTAAAGAATAACTGCTTAAAAGCAGAATGGTAGAGTTTATGACAAAGAATTGGGTGTAGCGCAGCGCTCCGAAACTTCCCTGCAGACGAGCGAAAACCTAGTGCCAGGACTGCTGGTGTGGCTGGGAGGTCAGTCCGCTCGGCGAAGGCACGGTGGCGGAGCTCTAAGTAGGCTGTGACCAAAACTAAGGGTTGCACAAGCAATCAAAGCATTGCAGTAGGATATTCTAATTCTAAAGATAGCAAAACATTCGTTTGTGAACAGCAGCTTAATGGGTTAAGCATCGGAGGAGGCGCGTTAATCGCTGTTCCGTTAAGACTGAGTGTTCAAATAGCACAAAAGCTAATTTGCAATGCCACAATTTTCAGCGGTTTAGTAAACGCAAGGCATATCCTCCTTGAACAAACTATCAACCAGGGTAGGCAAACAACTGGCCCAGATTTATGATATTTTAATGGCACTTTTGTTCAGAGAAGTCAGTGTCACGATATTGAAGATACTAAGCCTATTAAAAGTTCTGGTCTTGTTTTACGAGATGGAGCGACCATCAGCAATCATGACCTAAAAGTTCACCTCTGTATGCCTAGCTACCTGCAGCTCAATCCTTGTGTTGGAGTGTTTTAAAAAGCGTACCGCTTACTCTGGCAATAGTTGAGTGGTTGGAATTCGCTTGTCCATAGAAGTGAATAAGTATCTATAAAATTAAAAACCATTAGTAAGGACCAGCGAATCCCTTAGAAAGAATGTAAGCGAGTTACCCTTAATTTGGTTGCTTAATTATAAGCTAAATGGTTTTGTGCGCAATCACATTTTTTGGACGATTGGTATCACTTTGATCTGATTTGCGACAATGCATCCCGGTAGGATGCAGCTTGAATTAATTTATTTGTGCATATACAAAAAGGAGAATTGTCGTTGATATCACCTTCGCCTGGCTCAACTTCCTAGTAGAAAAAGGCCCTTAGCTTTCTGTACTCGGCTACTACCGTCACATATGCGTGACATCCAGATTTTATTACCTAATTTGTGTATCACACACAAGTGACACATTGTACCGAGTGAAAATAGATTAGAGCGGAGTAGGGAAATCTCAGTAATTGTGGTCAGCACCATAATATAACGCCTGGTCTGTGAGGGTTGAGTTTCCTTTGAGGCCCGATTTGCAGAATTGCTGAAAGACCTACTGTACACCTCTTATTGGCGATGATCTTTGCGGATCAATCTGGTATTTTTTTCTCTTACGAAATTAAAGCGTGGTGCCATTAAAACGGGGTCGATTAAGAAGAATGTAATCTCTTGTGAGGCAGTAAAATGCTTCTTATTAAGCTGGAAACGAAGGTGCGACTAGTTCCAGAATTGCCTTGGTAAAATTAATTGCCTCTGGGATTCATGTTTCACATGTTCGTTTTAAATAAGAGCTTATATTATGGAGGCGAAAAGGTGGGCTTCTCTTCCAGCATAAGTACTGAGGACAACTTTTGAGGTTATGGTTTAAAGGTCTATTGGAATTAAAGATAGCTTTAGAATTTGAGACTAAGTCGGTTTGTTTGGAGTCCACTTCAGTAAACGCCTTTCCCATCCAGCACGTTATGGTTGCAGTCAAATACATACCTTAAACAGCAACCAGTCCCACTTTCATACAAATATATGTTATTATCTTCCTTGCCTTCATGGAAGTCTCGAGAAGCTACATTAGAGTGCACCATTGCAAAGATAGCGTGGCTAAAATCATTGGAATTAAACGCCTTGGTGCAGTGTTTTGCCACCTTCTTCAAGCACTGCGATCAAAGGAAATTCTGATCACTTCAGATGAAAATTCTATGATAAAGAAAACTCGATTACAAGGTTATTACAATATTTTTGACGCATAGGGCTTGCGAATTTTAAGAGACGACTTGATGCATATTTTATCTGAAAAATGTTTTAAGATAATACTAGGTGAAGTCAAGAGGATTATCTACAGGATCGAGACTGCATCCGTCACTGCATCCTATGCTTGTGAAGTAAGTCCTAGTCAGCGAATGGCCTCGAAGGCAAACATTATCTCAGTTTTTTTGTGCAGAAGCTCTTTTTTATAACTTGAAGATAAGATGCATGGTATGCAGGACCAGTTTTCGTAACACAGTTTGGGAGCCAGGCATTCCAACCTCATTCGAGATGACAAACAAAGCGCTTTTGTCACTTTGGTATCTTTCATGAAAATTGTTCATAACGTTTACCAAACCAGCCTCCCTGGTGGAAGGCTTTGGATAGGCATTCAGGGGTCTGACAAGAACCTTCTGACGACAGCCGTGGAAAGTGATTCATAACGCGATCGACTGCTTAGTTTTAAAATTGAAAACGAATCAAGTACTGGAAATGCACCTAAAAATTGACATTACGAACTCTGTATCCGTGCCTGGTTTGACACATTTCGCAAGCCGGTGACCTACTGGCATCGTCACCAGGGACGAAACCAGGAGCGTTGAAAAAAATAAGTGTATATACATAGAGGCTACGGTTCCATTCATATATGCATCCCGAGGTACTGTAAATGCATAGAACGCCGACAGGAACGCGGTCTTTACGACTCGCACGGCTCCATGGCCATTATTGTAAAGTATGTCTTGACAACTTTAGCCACTCGTAAGCTCTATGAACCAAGCAATCTGAGAGTAATTCATTGTTTACTGCACGAATTTGCCGTGAATTCCAAACCCATTTACCTCACGTGTCAACAAACAAAGCGAGCGCGTTCAGTTGAAACCGCTGGCCAAAAAAACTTTCACTGTTCACTTAAAAAATTCTTGTCGAAGCTTCAACCACGACTTATCACAAGAGGGCAATTATAGCACCCCAGGGTAGGATGTGACCATTCGCGATATTTCTTGCCAAAGCATCGTTCGCTCTCCGTGGGTGCAGGGGTGAATAATTACTGGCCATGCAAAACGGTGCAAAGAGCAACCTCTTCTTTCCCTCCCACCGCTTTGCCACTAAGGAGGCTGTGTCCAGAGTAATCAGGCATTAATTTCTCGCTAAAAGCATTCTTCTTTCTAGAATGGCAACCAAATTGTGGTTGGTTGTCAGGGTGAATAAACTAGAAGTCTATTTCGACAAGTAATCAAAGTACAAATCAGGTGCCTGTGCATGGAGCCGCCTTCCCCAGCCATTCCTATTCATGTTCCAGATTAGCAGGAAAGGTAAGTTTTATTCAACAAGATCGGAGCACGAATAGAGCTAGTACAAAAAGGGCACGAAAATGTTGACAAATTTAACAAGATATATCGTCGCGTTTGTGCTTCACGGAGAGAAGAAAATCTGCGAGGTGCAATCACTCATATCTCCGACTGAAATGGGGAAAATGTTAACATCAAAATTAGAGCAGGTACTTCCTCCAACCCAAGTAAAAAGTGAAATTTAAGAGAACTAGAAATTGTCACATATACGCTGAACATGATTGAAGTAGAACCCTTTCCACAGTTTTCCACTAACCCCTCAATCAAAAATATTACAGCGTGTATCAAAGTGGACACAGGCGAGCGGCATGACAATTTACATAAACGTTAATGTGAAAGCGGAATCATCAACAACATTATTGAAGAAGAAAGCCATGCCTCCACAAAACAAGTGGAAAATTTTTTTGCGCATGAGAACATGCTTATTCCACCCCTCTGCTACGGCGGCTACCACCACCCGTAAGCAAGGGTGTCTACACTTGCGTTGGACGCGACATCTCAGACCTTGGAGAAAGTGGCAGCCCATCCCCTCGCCGGCCAACCACCAACTACATTCACCTACTCTTCATCCATTGTGTAAGCGTGTCACTTTTCAGCAAACTCTCAAGTTAGCTAGTAAATGCAAAACTGATGAGTTCGTCCGAGACCTCAACGTCTGTGAACCTCATCAAGGCCACTAATCCCATCGTAAAATCTAAGTCAACAGCAACATCCGGCCTTTATTAGCAGACTAAACAGTCATCAACCCTTCATTCTCCAACACTAAACTCCGCCTATGAATCGTTGTATTCCCTTAATGCCGTGGCTACATAGAACTGCAGAGTGTTTTTTAAAGCTAAATTAAGGAAGACATAAGGTAGGAACGGTAAAAACCGCATCGCATAAGAGATGGAGAGGACTAGCTTGAAACTTACAACTTAATAGTCCAAGGCTCTCATCGTCTGGACCAGAATCGTCTTCTCTTTTCGTACCATCGCCTAAAACATAGAAATTGGAAGTGAGTGGAAGTGAGCATACATTTTGGTTAAACAGTCGTGAAGCTGCAAGGACCGGAAGTAGTCCTGTGTCGCCGATTTCCGTCAACAACCTATAAATTACAATGGGAAGAAACCCTACCATTTCAGCAGAAGGCAAACCACTGAGGCTTAGTATCCAATTTAGAAGTTTAATACTAGCTTGACTAACTAAAAATAGTAGTGGCACAATATCTTCCCCACAGCATCACACTCGTCCCCACGTGAATGACGTCAAATCCACCGGTTTCGAAAATATGCGCACGACGAGCAATAATCACTCCATCGCAAACTTGAGACTGACGTTTGCATTACGAGTACAAGACTGGCGAGGAGCTGGCTTGCAAAATGCAGCATTATCACATTTTTCACTCCTGTGTGCTATCTATGTAGCATTGAGAGAAAAAATGACATAAACGTGATAAGGGGGAAGATAAGAGCTTTGGCCAACAAAAAAAATACGGACGGACGCGTTGTGCAGAACGGTAGGAGAGAGGAAACAGAAAATATAATCCTTAGCATTGTTAAGAGTGGCGAGAAGATACCTTTTGTAATTAATAGGATATTCACGCGCGAGGAAATTGCGCAAGTCGACCGCTTGGGGGATACCCGGTTTATACCTTCTTAAAATGTAACTGATACATCTGGCTTTCTAAAGACTTACCCTTCTTGTGTCCAGCATTGACTATAGGCCGGAATGAGCGTTTACACACACAAGCATAACGGAAGCAGCTAGCGACGGTTAAGACTAATTGGAAAGAAGAGGCGATTTTCGGGGACGTAAATACGGAGGATGCCTTCGATCCTTCTTTGAGCGACCGATTATACACTCTTAAAAATGTTTTAATAATGATGCACATCAAGGCAGTGCTACAACGCTCATGTGGTACTTAGATTATTCAATTGTCATCACCAGCACAGAGGAACATCCATCACACTAACGATAAGTAAGGATACTTTTTTTTCTCTTCAAAGACGCTGGAGAGTAGTTTGGCAAGTTAAACGTGATGAGCGTTTCTTATGATAACGAGAAAAGGCAATTATGGGGAGGGGAGAGATGCGATCACCGCGGCAGGAAAGGCAAGTGGCAGAGGGGACGAGTCGAAATGCCCTCTAAAACAAACACATAAACGACCACATCCAGACAACTGGCATAAAAAGAGACTGGAGTCAACAGGCGGTGAAGAGAGATGTATGCATCCGCGTTTGCCAGCATTTGCTTTTGAAAGGGGCATCAGTGATCTCTCCTAGAGCACACATGGACACAGGCTACCGTACCAGTAGCAGCAGTTACGGCTAAAGTCAAGGTATTCATCCTCTAAGTGGAAACCCGCAGACAAATGAATACACTCATTGAGGAGACCCTACATTACTAGAGTAGGTAGAATTTTCACAAGCGAGGCAAATTCATTGAGGCAGTGGTTCAAATCTTGAACGCAATTGCATGCTTCGGGACATTAGCAAGGATGGGAAAAAGAGGCTTGCAGATTGGAGACAAAGAGCTATTTATAGTGGACCGCCATCGAAATGGTTACATTGAATAGTTTATGCAGGACTCAACTCAGAGCCTAATAAAGTCGCAATAAAATTATCCGTGCCAGATGGTTTTCGGCGGAAGTACCCATACAATAAATCCACTAAACAAAGGTTAGGCAAGTCTACCGCGCGTAAATCCTCAAATAATAACAAAAACAAGGTAATAGAAACTCAACTACCGATCATCACCCTCAATTACTTGCGCTAGATTCTGACAAAGGTGAAAAAAGTGAGGTTCGTTACCAAGCTTTCCGGTCAAAGAGCAGCCCTAACAGTCCTCAAGACGATTTTGGAGAACTGCGTGAACGTCATCAAAGAAAGAGTACAACAAGCCTTTTGCTGGATCAATTATGAGTCTGGTCAAAAATTGGATGGAATTAATACCTAGAGCATGCTACAGTGAACCTATTTACAAAGAAACCGAATAGAGCGAAAGCTGTTGAGCCGAACAGAGGCGAATTACAAAGGCACGATTCCGATAACAGTTCTGAGAGAAATTATTGCCTACAACACGAGCAATAAGTGCCAGATTAGATCGAATAGCGGAGGAAAAAAGCACTTGGACCCGATCAATTTATGGGTGATAAAATGATAAGAATAAGAACAGGAGAGAGGACAAGAAAGTTTCCACTGAGGAAACTCCGGATGATAGCCAGCACAGCACAACATAAATACCCACCCGCACACTCACATAACAAGAGCAAAAACTAGTGATCGAAACCCAACATGGAGGAATTGGTTTAGATCCAGCAGATCAACCGAACAGAGCAGGGACCAGTGGCCATTCAAATGCCTGCTGAGCGTTCAAGTAAAGGAAGGGTTTCTGAGTTTGTAAAACACACAAAAGAACACATTCCAAGCAGTGGAATTTGTACTTCTTTTTTTCCCACCTAGCCTCCCGTGTCACATTCACCCACACAATTACCCCAGCGCTCAATGAATACATGTGAAGCAGCTTCAGCACAGAAGGATTTGCCAGCACGGCTGAAATATTCTGAGACAACTCGACTAGAGCTGGATTGGTACCCAGAGCACGTTCAACGTTTGAAATCATACATAATTCTCTGCGCTCATGGATGGTTGCTTTTGCCATTCATTCATTCATGCGTCGACGTCCACACCTCCGGGATCGAGGAAGCACTCCATCCATGAAAAATCATTCATGAGCATACCAGCACTGTTCAGCAGCACTTTAAGTAACGGGATTTGAACTGGCCCGTGTAGGATAAAGCTCGCTGACTATTGGTAAATATACATTGGTGGCACTTATTACCGCCTGCAGTGTCGTACCAAAAGCATCCCATTTATCGCAGGCTTGAAAATAAAGGCCCGTGTTGGTTCTGTCTTCCTTTATAGACACGCAAGCGAGCCAGTAAGAGGCCAAGCACATAATAGGAGGTAGAGGAGAAGGCGGGGAAACCTGGTGTTAATTCTGCTAGGGAAGGCCAAACACAGTACAGTGACTAATGGAAGCATGGGTAAAGGGAGGGCAAGAGCGCTGACCGCATGAACAGGTGCGGTTGATGAGATGCCTTCTTGAGTAAGTATAAAGAAGGCATTCATTTATGAATTACATTATCTGTCAAAAGCAGAAGACCTCTTGCCTTTTATTGCCATGACTACCTTAGGCAAAGTCAAGCCTCGATCTCAAGCATGCCACAACTCAAAGGGAGCATAAAAAATAATTATAGGAGATAAAGAACAAAAAGGATAGTATTCCTTTCCAAGGTGGTAAGGGAATATTTTACACATTTAAAAATGAATAAAGACACCTCCTAGGCCTTGTTGAAGCAAGGGGGTAGCCTAGTAAGGAGGAAGTAAATGAGGGGAAGGGGGAGAACAAGGTGTCCGATATAGTAGTAAGAATTTCACCCCCAAACAATTTGTACTCTTAGCAAGCTCGAAGAGGCAAAGAACGTTTCATCGCAATTAAGAGATAAGGCAATCAGTCGGAAGCCAAGTCCATGTGGAGCTTCACATTGCAATAAATAGTTAATAGACATATTTGTACTTTGGAACCTACAGTAAAAAAGAGTCGAAAGGGCAATGATTCCATGATTTACAAGGGAAGTGAAAGCACAAGTGCTTGCAGAATCATAGGGTTTCAAATAGCAACTCCGCCTCAAAGATCTTTTCTCATGCTAGAATGTGAAGTTGAACCAAACAATTACCATGGGATAATATGGAAGTGATAGTGGTAAAAGTGGAGCAAAGTGAGTTGGGTACGATCGAGCACAGATAAATTGAGTCTACAATAAACGATGCTAGAATGCTTTGCACAAATTCGCTTCTCAAGACTGAACAGAAAATATCTCATAGACCAAAACTTACAAACAGCAAAAGAATAGAATGTGCAAATGAGACGCCTACAACGGCATCAGAATAGAAGCCAGAGACACTGGCAGGTTATATGCTTTAGTTATAATACAATTTTCTTAAGGGGATTTTGTCGTAAAAGATGTTGCACAACAACGATTTTCTACCATACCAAAAAGAAATCCACACTGTAGATAGCACTTTCAATTACTTTCCATCGTATGCTATAGAGAGTGCCAATGACAGAGGGATGCAGAGCCCGAGTGGAAGGCCCCAAACGCGTTCATACCAGCTTCCTCAGCGGGTAGCATGAGCTAAGATTAATCATTTGACGGGCGACGTGGAATTAAGAGGAAAAAGCAGCAATTAAAAAGCACGAAAGCTCGCAGGGCGAGACTGCAAGCTGGGATTAGAAAGTTCATAGTTTGCTTAAGCAAAAGAGGACAAAAAACAAAACTCTCGGAACACTCCCCCTTCCTCCACTCTACATGACCGGAAGGTAGCTGCTTCTGTAGTAACTTGATTTTTTGTTCAATTGCATGTTGAACCATACGGACACCCCAACGTCCATAGGTTGCTTTTCCACTCTATACATTAGTGATACATTTTCCGCCCTACTACTTCGGCTTATTACTACGTTGGGAAGGACTCGAGATACTACATCTTCAAAATCCCGAAAATTCAAGTGTGGGAGAAATGGCAGCGATAGGTGGCAGTACTGCCGACTTCAGGGTCTGTAGATAGCTATAATTGATCAGTCAAGGAAACAATCAGCGTCAAAACAGAGAACTAAATTTTCCTAATAATGCAATACTGCCCATAAAGAAGGAATTGGCTACCGCGAGACGATGGTGTGTTTAACGCTAATCGCATGCATTCGCCCCCAGTAAGGCCACTAAAAATAGCACGCGTCTCAAATCACACTAATCGAATGCTGCTAATGACACGGGAAGGAAAGGAGATGCGTACACTCAGGAAAGAGAATAAAAAGAGCTGTGTTTGTGACAGAAGGAACCGTGGAAAGCAAGTTAAGTAGCATCACTGTCATCATCATCATCACCAAATGGTAGTCAATTTTGTAAATTGGTTAAAGACCAGCTATTACATAACACCTCAGCGAGATCTTCATGCCGTAACAGGAGAGACGAACTTAGAGGGGATTGCCACTGGCTTCCGTTCAATTGATGTAGCAGACGCTATTCAGGGTTTTCGCCCCCTCGATTACCTTCAGAGCTGAGTATTGCTAAAAAAACTACCCTTTAATTTGGGATGCAGCCCTCAGGACTATAATAAGTAATTCCAACTCACATGCTTGCTGGGTTCCAGTTCAACTCTTTCCCTCTGTTGGCTTGTATTTAAAAAATCTGGTTAGGACACGCATTAGTCCCCCTCCCTTCCCCCCCCTACACACACACACTGCACAGAATTGACGGTTGGGCCTGACTAAGACGGAATTCATTTCAAAATCAATGTGTAATTTCAGAGTCAAATAATTTGAGCAGACTACCACAGGTTAAAATTTGAGTTTGACACCAGGGAGAAACATCACTGTAAGCAAATAATGAACAGGCATGAATAAAGACCAATAACTTAACCAATGGAACACTTCACGATGCACTACTGGAAAGGAAAACCAAAGAACTCAATACAGATGTTTCGGGTCACAAAGTAAATTAATGTCAGGTGTCTCAACGTCTAACAATTACAGAGACTAATCACTGCCCAAAGAGTGCGAACGAATAGCAACTTTCGATCCCATTAATTAGAGAAACTGGATGTATCACGACAAACCAGCAGAAAAGTTGAAGAGCCCAAACCTTCATTCATGCATTTATTGGTCCAAATTTGAGCATTAATGAAAAACAGAGGATGCAGAAACAGCAGTGTTCGAGGTTCTCCAACCGCATTAACGATGATTCGTGGGACTACGACCGCTCACTGGCAAGCGGAAGTAGTGAAATAAGAAGCGTTGACAGCAACCCATGATTTGAAGCTGCTCTACAGGTATCAGCATAATTGCGCATGATACGCGACCTTCTTTCCAAACGCTCCATATTGTCCAGTACAGCGAACAGCGCCACGTGGAATTTACACACAGTGATGATGGGAATATGACGATACTAAAGCAACTGGATGAATGCACGTATATATATGTATGCGCACAAAAATACCAGTGGTAGGAAAAAAAAGCCCAGTAAGCATTTGGTGGACGAAAGTGGGGCATAATGCGGAGTGAAACAGGAAACCAAGAATTGTCATTCTGAATTTCTCATGCAGGACTCCAAGAAACCCAGGCAAACTTGGTGGCGTGTAACGCAGCATGTCAGAACGAAGTAGCTCCCAATATCCTACAAACATCCACATGGGCACGAACATTAAAAATAAAACAGATCGCCAATCAAGGGACCTTCCACAACAAGTCCAACATCGCACTGGTGCAAACAGAAAACAATAAAACAGGTACTTGATGTATGAGAACAATGTTTTCTCAGGGTAATCAAAAAATAGCCCTCTCAAACAAAAAAAAAATGCCTGAGTTCACCAAAACGGGCCCATCAGTCTCCTTCGAGTCACCCAAACGGCCTCTCAACAAAGATGTTCTAACAAACCGGTTTAACCTATTACGAATTCAGGGAAGACTCAGAGCTCAACGCCATTACAAAATCTGATCAAATTCATGACATCCATGCAAAGCCATGCAAAAGTTCTCAAACCAGGAGCCACGGATAATTTATTGCAGATTAAAGGAAGCATGAATGATAAAAGAGAGCCTTTAGAACAGCTTAAATAACAATAAGCGTTCGTAGTCAAACGATACGAACTGAAAGGGTTGACAATAAAATAAAACATGAAAGAGAAGCAACAACACACCTTGTCGATATTCTCTTTCGTCCGAAGGTGAGTTGATGCAAAGCCTATCAAGTGACGAAGGTAAAGTGGGTCTCGTACGACCCTCAACATTCATATCGATCGAAGCCAGTGGTGGTCGCGGTGACCTCGTGTTGCTGCCATCTGAAAAACCATTTTAAACGAAAGAGGAAAGAGTTGCCACACCCCACATACCATTATCAACAAACATTCTTGCCATCGCACTCATCAAGTTCAATTCACTTTTTGTCAACAATAGATAAATAATTCAAGCCATTAGGCACTGGAGCTCGAAAATAGAGGGGAACTTGAGTAATTGACGCATTAAACTCAGCGTCCTAATCGAATTGAAAGAAGAAAAAATAGCCAGTATCGAGTCCTCTCCACCTAAGTGAAGAGATTTTAAATGACAAATTAAATTGAAGACGATAAGTTTGAGGGTAAAATGCTCGAAAAAATTAGTGTGTTCTGTTAAGCCTACTGCCTTCGGCCGAGAACTCTGAGAAAGATTTGAAGTGAGGGCTGGGGTATGTGTTTGGCAAAATAGTTCCCTTTCGATTGATGGTTTGTTCAGGGGACATCAGTGTTCCAAGTCGTGGCGATTTGAGGCTCGCTAAACCAAGATTGAGAATAAAAGTGAAAACTAAGGTTGCCTAGTTAAATAATATAAATACGGAGGCTTTTACAAAATAAGACGGAAACCCACCTACGCAAACCACAAACTACCAAACTAGACCGAAATGATTTTTGAGAGTTCAGAAAAGGACTTACCACGTCTGGAAGAGAGTCTAAGGGGTACCAGGGGCGGTTGTATGTAAGGAGTTACCACCTGCGAATTCGACTGGACATTTCCTGTAACTGGCAATTTGAAGTTGGATAAGACAGATGTTATTTGCAGAAATAGTCAAAAATTGTACATGAATAAACCCATGAAGGCGATTAAGATGTTGGTAGTACACTGAGTGTCCAAGTAAAGGAAGGGTTCCTGAGTTTGTAAAACACACAAAAGAACACATTCCAAGCAGTGGAATTTGTACTTCTTTTTTTCCCACCTAGCCTCCCGTGTCACATTCACCCACACAATTACCCCAGCGCTCAATGAATACATGTGAAGCAGCTTCAGCACAGAAGGATTTGCCAGCACGGCTGAAATATTCTGAGACAACTCGACTAGAGCTGGATTGGTACCCAGAGCACGTTCAACGTTTGAAATCATACATAATTCTCTGCGCTCATGGATGGTTGCTTTTGCCATTCATTCATTCATGCGTCGACGTCCACACCTCCGGGATCGAGGAAGCACTCCATCCATGAAAAATCATTCATGAGCATACCAGCACTGTTCAGCAGCACTTTAAGTAACGGGATTTGAACTGGCCCGTGTAGGATAAAGCTCGCCAACAATTACAACCGCCACCTAGAACCATACATGATCCTTTTTTAACGAATCCACCTTAAATTAAAAGTTGGGATCCAACTTAAACTCGCTGCCATTAAAAACCACAGGTCATCATTTTAATTAGCTAGGTACTTTGGGGAGTGGCAATGGTGTGAAAAGATGAAAGCCAATTGGTCGGCATCTATTGCGCTGTCAAGGCAGGAAAGCCGTTGACCACCCAAGAAGGCCACAAAATACTCTCCAAATCAAGCTGAATCATACTAACGAACAGTGGACGAGCAATGGCAATAGGGCAGGAAACCGAGACATTGTTAATGCACAAAGCCAGGCCAGACCAGGCCAGACCAGACCAGGCCTGGATAGGCTAGTCGAGCACTCAAGGGAGTGGGGATTAATGACCTAACATATGAGCGGCGGTTAGATTCGACCTTTAAAGTGGTAAATTTGCTCCATGAGAGGGCCACAAAAAAACAATCACGACAGTGTCCACTTCCATTCATTTAATGTACTTGGTCACCCTAACTCTGATCCGCTTAGAGGTCACGTTCTCATTTTACCAAGAGGGGAGATGACAGAATTTCGGAGCAGTAGCGGTAAGCCATGCTCTCTGATGAATAGTAGAAATGAGTCCAGTGCGTTTATGTAGCGATATCATCTTTTAGAAGCCTGGTTTATTATCAACACACGTTTTGTCCTACAACTGTTGTGAAGGCGGCTATGACGCATGCAGAGCGTGCAACCTGAACACCAGCACTGGCAGGCATAAAAATAGCCACAAAAAATGCGTTTCATTGTTTACATACCTTTTAACTCAGTACCCTAAAGCTGCAGCTAAATCGGTCTGCTTGCCCACCTATATGTACCCCGCCTAACCGCTACGCCAATAAACAATGCGTTGAAAAACACAGAAGTAGGTATCGTCATAACCTAACTGGAGGTGAGATATTGACATAAACTACCTTATTCTTTCTGGGACGAAGAAAATTCAAAAACATTCACAAGGGCATACAGAAATCAGGCACTTTAGTGAAAGCAAGACGAACTCTCATTTTCGATGGAATTGCGGTGGACTTCGGAGGTGGTTGTTTGTAGAAGCGAAGCGAGTTGAGCATTGATATGGTTAAACATATCATCTGAAAATAAATAACCAAACAGCACAGATTACACTGTAAGCTTTTAAAACCAAACATATTTTGGGTTTTACGCAAGTGGGCTGGGGCCTACTCGTGTTACCTATTTTGTCACCTCATCAAATCTCTCATTCACTGATGACAGCAAAACTGCTCACCAGACTTTATTTCTCATAATGTTTCTGTTGGTGATTTTGACAATGAAATATAAAACTTTTGCAATTGTAAGCATTGCTCTATACGTTTGTCGAAGAAATAAATCGGCATTTTTTTTACCCTAAAGTCAAAACTCGCCTCGTCCCGGACATCGGATTTAGCCGGTACGTACGAGTCAAGTAGGTAGGAATGAGTAGATAAAGGGAAGTGTATTTGCTTATTTTCGCATTTACACGGGAACAAAGTCCGCTATTTGATCCCTATATGTAAGGTTTAGGATTGAAAAATCGTTGTGTCAAAAAGTAGCAAAGCGAGGAGTCGGGACTGCGCGTCCACCCTGATCTCTTTACTTAAGACCAGGGTCACAACTATGGAGCACACGTTCTTTAACGGTTTATGACCACGGGTTGCACCAAAATTGTATCCCACACATATTGGTTGAGTTTAAAAGAGTTAGAGAGGTTGGGGTATTTCTTGGTTTGGGGAAAATCGTGCTTGCTGATTCTTGAGTAGCGGTCGAGTTGTCAAAAAAACCCTAGCGAACGTTGTGCATCAAGAGAACAAAAAGGCATGCTGCGTTGAGCGTGTTGAAAGCCCTTGATCGGTTGGGTCAAATAAGAGCCCTAAAGTTATCTGAATGATAACAAACACACCCAAATGAATTCCGGGTGACATGAAATGAGATTCGAAACAGTAGCGGACTTAGTGAACCACCTTGAGCTTATAGGAAAGATGAATCGTGTTCTACACTAAAAACGGCCTGAGTTATGAACTAGCCCATAAACAGGCCAGGCCATGGATCAGAACCCACTTTGCTGCTGCCTTTTGGGAGTAAAGGTCGGTTGTGAATTCTTTTTCACTGGTACAGGAACCAGACACCTGAGATGAGGGGAGGGGGAATAAAGAAAACGCAACCCACCGTTTGTCCCAAATTCAGCAACGTCAGCGGTCGCGTTAGGGGAAAGCCCCGTTGACTTTTCCATGACTTCGCCAATTTCATCGTCTTTACCTCCAATTAATTGGGCTACAAAGGGAGAACGACAACACATAACTTCAGGTGGGTTGGATAAGCGGATATAGCGATGTTGTTGTGGTCCGATGGAGCTGGTGAGAAGGAACAAAAGAAGCACGGTTTGCTGACAATAAAACTAGTTGATTAGTGGGCAAATCAAAAAAAAGCCCGAAAAATCCATTTTTTTGAGTGGGAAATCTGCAGCTCAAATCGAAACACACCTGGATATAATATCAATGCATTTCGAAATAGAATATCCATCCAATCCAAGAAAAACCAATCTTCGAGCTGAACAACTACTAAAATCGACATTAAACGGCTTAAAGCCACCAAACCGATGGAAGAGAACTGGGAGCAGCCAAGATCTACAAAAAAGTGTTAGTAGAACCAGAATGGTGCCATTAACACTAAAAAGAATGCCTAGCTTTAAAGAAACCTCCCTTTTCTATGTATTATGATGAAGCGGCTCAGTAAATAGAATCTCATTGTTCCTTTGCTTACCAATTGGCAAACGATTCCAAGAGGCATCAATGAACCATAGTCCTATCACCTTTCCAATGGCTTGTCAGCAATCACAGAACAAATTATGATAACGGTATGGTGTGAAGAACAAGATGGAAAACTCCCAACGCTCGTTTTCATTCACCACCCATGTAAGTGAAATATGATAAATAAAACAGGGAGGGACGGTTCGCACGACAATTTCCTACTTTCAGAGCACCAAAATGCCAGCCTTCAATCCAGCGCGCTGCTTTCTTTACCTAAATAACTGAAGTGGCTAATCCGTGTGCAGAATGAGAATCGTTGTTTTATGTCAAGTTCAAATAGTTTATTGGAAAAGCACCATCTGACCCTTTTCTGGTTAACAAAAGATCAGCTTGAAAGTGTAGTGGAAGATGGTGTGCTGGGCGATGCCAAAAGACTGAATGACCGCATCTTCCAGCTGTGAAATTATATTTTTAACCTAGCAGAAGCTAAGCAGAAGTCTAGGTAGCAGTTGAGAATTCAGAATTTGTGTAGTTTTCAATAATCGTGGATAAATTCGAATAAATAAGGACGTGTTATGCGTCACAAGAAGAGTTAACTTGATTTTAGAAAAACAACGAAACACTAGAATTCTGATTAAATAATCTTCAGTTCGATAGATGTGCGATTTAAAAGCGAAATTTCAGCAAGTCTTCACTTCGGGACCAATTAAGCTGACACCGCGCTGGTGAACGAATTACGTGCATAAATTTGTGGGTTTTGCTAGACCTGTATATCCATCTCAAGGCTAAAATCTCCAATTAGGGAACGTTCAGACTGCCATTGGCATATCTTAAGGAGAACATTATAGGTTCCTACCTACGCTGAATAAGTAAGTATTTCTTATTCTATTCACCAACGGAGGCAACGAAACGGCCAAAGGCTAATTGCAAGATCGGAAGCGTTTTCTTTGCACGTAGTAAAAAGCAAATGCAAAATTTTAAAATATAATGGACGCGATGTTACATTAGTGACTTATTACCCTTGGTAGGTGCAGAATAAGAAGAGGCTTGACTTTTGGAGAGCAAAGACGAGTTGTTTAGAGGAGCGCCCTGTGACGATGGCCCGTTCTTTGAATCCATTGAGATATCTATATGGAGTCCGGAAAGCCGTCCAGAACTTCGATTAATGGAAACTGACCTTTGAAGAAACGCGAGAAAAATAATTATTTCGCAAAGAAGGCAAGCTAGCGTTATGAGTAATGTACCTATGGTGGAACCATATCGGTAACACACAACAGTAAGTAATGGTGCGTCAATCTTTAGAAATTACGCCATTTGATGGTAACAGATAATGCACAGTTGAGGTATAAAACGACTTACAAGAGATCACTCTCCGCCGCTATCAAATCACTAAGTGTAGTGAGAATGTCGTCCAACTGTGACAAGAGACCCTGAGCATCAGTCACAAGGTTTTGTTGCTCGAAAAATTTACTTGACTCAGCAATTCTACTTAGAGATCGTGAACACCAAGAAAGCTCTGATGATGGTTCTGTCCCCAAAGATCGGCCAACATCACCGAATCGAGTCAGTGAATTCCCCATCATTCTGAATAAATTGCCATTTCTTTCCATCAGCCTAGACGAGTGACATATGAAGTCAAATGTCTCGGAGAAAAAAAAAACAAACAAAAGAAACATTCACATACCGGGAAAGAGAAGGTAACTCGGTATCCGAGACCTAACGACGAAAGTTAAAGAACTGCTCAATAAGCAAAAAAGTATGGAGATAAAACAGGTAATGCGTACCATATCCACAGAATCATTTAAGTCTTTTGCTCGAACTATTGGAGAGTCAGTAGATAATACAGACATGTCCAAATAAAGGGGTCTCATATTAAGCCATTCCGCATGGTGCAATGAAAACAAGTTTTTCAGGCTCTGAAGTTCAGCCCAACGACTCCTTTGATAGAAAGAAAGTTTATGTAGAACATCGCCAACGGATCTAGGGAAACACACTTACAAAAAATGAAAGGGTCCTACTTTGGTAGCCTTGCATAATTGAGGCAATCAAACAGAATGTTTGAATCCTTAATAACAGAAAGCGATTTCTCAGAAGCAATCAGCCTAAAAATCGATTCCATCTGACGCAATAAAAATATACTTGTCAATTAAGGGAGACTTGGATTGCAAAAGGGAAATGTTGCGTAGAAATTCATCCACATTGTCATCAAACGCATTGCTTGCATCCAAATTAACATGGAGATCTAAAAATATCATCGAATAAATAGACCAACCAAGTCCCATGCATTTCTCCAGCACATACATGGTAAAAACAGCAAAGAATCTGGGGGACTTTTTGGGGCATGGGCAACTCCAGACCCGGGAAAAACCTGTCGAAAGCCCCAATTCCTGCACAATTTATCAAAACAAATGCGGAACAACCACCGGTAACTCTTTAATCCACATAAAGAATAGATTCTTGAGCTGGTTATCAACTGTCCTATTGTAGCATATCAGAAGCGGTCTGAAAATTAACAACTGATTTTGTTACTTGATTGTTCGCTCAAACCGCATGTTATCAAGCTTGCTCAAAAGAAATCCTATCAATTTACCAAGTGATAGCTTGGGGAATGACCGCAATGTAGCCCTGGTATAAATGAGTAACAAAGTATCATACCCTATTTGATTTGGATCTGTTGGCAGCTTGAGACGGTCAAAATTAGCCCCCAAAACTCTTAAATTATTCAATAATAGGATCTCAAAATTGCTTCCATCCATCAATTTCTCATCCAAACCCATGCAAATCAGATCCCACTTTACACACAAGCTATCTAGAGTTACAAGTTGACCTAATGCAAGACCTTGGGAATTTGATCAATACAAAGTTATGCTTTAAACTTTCAATTCTTATTATATGTAAATCTTATCCAGCACACTGCTATCAACAGCATATGCGTCTGAAAAATATTAATGCTGAGAGCCACGCAAATCCAGGGGTTATCTTCAACACACATCTGTCTCGCCCTATTATTAGGCATGATTGTTGGACACGAGAGAACCAAATGCAATTTTGTTGCCTCAACTTCAATCCTTGACCGATTTTTCACTTTTCGCTTAGCCTTCAACGGACTCATAATCTCTACCGCACCCCACAACTGAAATAGAAGTGCGCCTAGGACGCATCCACGCAGAAATTCTGCAGAAAAGTTCAAGTTCTGGCTACAATTTTATTTATTGCAACTCAAGTAAGAGCGAACAAATAAATAGCAAAGCAGAATGTCTTGCATCAAGAGCAGTTCTTTACGGAAACAGGACAAATCCCGGCAGCACAGCAGCTGCAATAAAGTGCGCGCCATAAGCTTTAGTAACGTAAACTTGGAAAAACCTAAAGGCAAATAAAACATGAAGAGAAGCCTCAAGTCAAAATGCGCAACTCCTGCTGTTTTGAACGTTCTCGAAGCTTGCATACCCTGCTGGTTTGCATTTTGGCACAGCTGAACGGTTAGTCGGTCTTATTCAACCATCGCGTTGAACAGCACGAACGGGTTAAACTATTTTTTACCTCAGTAGACAGTACATTCATCTTACTTTCCTACCTCCTTAGCTTTGCACCATGATCATGGAAAAGGGACATTAGTCCCCTTCACCTTACCTTCGTTAAAAAAGCGCATCGTCCGCTTGTATGCATGGGATTAATGGCGGTGAGAAGCGTTCCCACAACCATCGTCATCGAGAACGACAGCAACGAGACCCCAGTCCCCAGTGGAAGACGCAAATGGTGGTAAACGGCTGGAAACCCAGCGCGATACGCGATCGATGAGATCGCGTCGACGGTGTGAGTGATGGCAACAGCGACACCATATCAGCGTCGCCGCCACTGCCATGCCCAACGCCTGTAGCACCAGTAGCCACACCGCCCAGGAAGGTACTTTGGCAGCGTTATCAGTAGTTATTTATACTGTATTAAACGCCTTTCTATCAAACTTATCTCTAGAGCAGGAACAACAACCTTGGTATGACACCAAATTCAATATGAAATCCTGAAGCTACGCAATAATATAAAAGTTACAAAACGTCCAGCTTCCATTCATCACTTGAATTAATCTTCTGCTACGTTCATATGCCTATGCAGGCGCTTAAATAACACTCAAAAAGCGCTCACTTAAGGAGTTTCATCAATACAACTGAATTATCTTAGAACATTATGTCCCTTCGCCATCACTGGTGCGTCAACTTTTCGAAATTGCATAAGATGTTCGTATTCGTGGACAAGCGTTTTTATCATTCCCACAGAAAGATTGGTCTCCCGTGTCTCCTTCATAGGAACACTGGTGTGCAACAGGGCCCACTTACTACTTCGTGTAGCACGCCTCACGGAAGCATTCCTCCTCATTATAGGAGCAAAAAAGGGACCACCGGTGGGGCTTGAACAAATGCACCACAGTACATTTTGTGTTCCAAGTAGGCAAGCATTTTTAATGACTGATCCTCTCTTAGGTGTAATGCAGGTTTCACTCCACCAATGGCAGTGGTTTGGGGCCAGGAAGAGTCTTGCTGACTAGATCCAATTAAATCAACTCATCAATGTGAGGCGTTAGGCCACGTTTAAAAGAACACGAGCTTAGGAGAATGGCAGGTTGTCAAAGGGAAATGTGTCCTTTAAAGAAATTCAGTAGTGTTTAAGTAAAACTCATGATGTGTGAGAATTGAGCTGCCTTCACACTGAATGCTTCGCTTAAAAAAGCTTAATCCCTTCCTATCTAAGTGGTGCATTTTCACTGTAAATTCCTTTTAATCGCTTAGGGAACAGCGTTTGCTGCAAATCTCACGTCGCAGACTGGATGGGCTTGCAGCAATAATAAGGATGGTTTTCGAAAGACGTGACAAACGTGTTTAAAAAAAAAAAATAGGTGAACTTGAGCTGATCCAGTGGTTTGTGTGATGAAATAGCCCAGATTTAGTCATGTTTGCAAAGTAGAGCATTGTAGTGTCAAATATTGAATTTGACAAGCATAACGAAAGTTCTGACAGTTGGAAATTGACGGAACAATGGGCAGCACGAGAAAACCAACTATTGTAAATGAAAAGCAATAATGGACCCACCCAGCAGACCAGTGTGGGACTCATTTCCCGTTCGTCGAGTTTATCAAACAAACTCGAGCTGATTTTCCCAGACAAACTGTGCTAAAGGGTTTCATTAACGGGAACAGCAGCGACCACATGAAAGGGGAATTGTAATGAGGCCCCACCTTTCAAACCAAATCAAATTACATTCAAAGCAACAGTATTAAGGATTTTCAATAAAGTGGCAGGTTAAAATAAGTTAATTTGAGCAAGGATTGATTCCGCTAAGTTCAATAAACATGCAAAGTTATTATAAAAGCGCTAGTATTAAACTGATGCCCAAACTCCGACTTGCTCCATCGTTAATCAAACCAAAGCCTACAAGCTCATAAAGAAATCGGCATGCAGAAGGAAACCGCTCGAAGTATAGGCGTTAGTTGGACAAAACGGCCTAGTTGATCAAAAGGTATAAATTTTCCTAGGATCGCCAGAGCTACCGGAAAATGCGATGCATCTGGGCTGGCGGGAATGCCGAACCGACTTAGTGCTAGAACAGACCGTTATTATCTACGGACCATTTTGCGATCAGAAGACCAGATTTCAAGCAAAGGGGAGATAGTAGACCGATAGCATCATGACATGATGAAAGGTGAATCGCTTGGTTGCTAAATGTGAAGTCGAAACTTGATTTTACTTATAAGTTGGGAACTGATATCCTGGCCTTTCACCTTGATCGTCAACGTTTTCTTTTGAGGTTACAAGTCGTACAATTAACTTCCTAGTCAGTGTTTCCAGTTGTTTCATTCACACTGCCTTTGTGATAAGGCAAAACGTGATTTAAGACAAAAGACGTCATTAAAAAAAGACCCGAGAGTATGATGATTGGCCAGATGCTGCAATGGAAGGAAATACGTTCCAAAGCAGTAAAAAAGTCATTTCTGCCGCAGTAGAAGAGCGCACAATTCTCTGTTCTTGCAGCTAAGGACGTTAAATAAAAGGAAATTTAAACATGATTAAAAACACGCCGGTGAAATGCAACTCGTCTCATGGGACCAAGTCGACTAGTTTCTCAGACTTTCATTGCATTCACGGTGAGCGTAATACTGCACTGGTAAAATAAAGAGGTAAATACATCTTTTTAGATCCCTTGCAACCTCCGAGAAGATCTTCTGCGATGCAACAGCCTACTAACAGCACGATACTTGATGCATCCTCATCATTGTTCGCATTTAACCCGAACTGCTCACATCCTGCAAACCCCACATTGATAACTAAACCACTACCAAAATCGAACATACAGTTTTTGGAGGAGTGGTAGAATTTCATAAAGTACGACACATTAGGAACATGAAACACCCTATGAGCTGCGACAAAGGAGTGTCTTGTTTCCACAACCTCCGTGCTACTTCGTCACTAGTCTGCAAAATAGCTACCATTAAAATAACGTACACTACAATGCTTCAAAATGGTATGAGACACGCCTAATGAATAAAAAGAACCTTACACTCAGGTGCATCATAATCCTGCGGCCACCGAGCGCCCGACACACCGATTTCGTTTTTCGCGTAGCACCAAAAGAGCGTGGGCCTACCAACAGAAACGGAAGCATTCTGTGGGACGAGGAGGCCCAAGCAATCCCTGCTGCCACGCTGCTCATCTTCAGCAAGGTGAAGCAGTTGGTCAAACACCATCATGGCCTGCGGCGATTGCTGCACCAAGGTGGAGCGGATGACAGTAATCGCGTTTTCCGCGTTGCTCCAGTTCCACACGTGGTGCGACGGCGCAACCGGTGGGTAGGCCAACACCTCACAGGCATGGCGCCACTGTTCTGTGAGGTTGGCTGCCGCTGATCCCTGCAAACAGCGAGGATTTTCCAATCCCGACTCGAGCAATGGTGGTGGAGGTGGTATCAGCGGTAGGATGAGAATGGGTGCTACTGAACCGTATATAAGTAGCAGACTCACAGGAAGCAGCATGGATAAGCGACCACAAACAGAATATCGGATTTAAAAACATTTAAAGACCTCTACTAAATAAACAACCAAAGCTAATGCAAAATCAACGAAATGCCCTATTTTCGCGCAAAATTACTTCTACGAATGTAAAGCTTTAAGCAAATGTGACAACCAACTAAATATCGCAGCTTAATTTCCTCAAAAAGCCCAGAATTCACTATTAAAAATACCATTAGTATTTGTAAAGTAGCGAAGCAACATTACCATTCAGGTATACATTCCATTCCACACGTCTAGTACCCCGGTACTCAAATACACATGTGTATCTTCCATAGAGTTCCTGTTTGAGACCTAAGCGCATGACACTAACCCAAGATTAAAATTATACTCTGAGAGCGAAGAGCTAATCTTGTCCCCACGATGTGAAGCACTTCATCGCGCCAGGATTCCAGATGATACCAGTCAAGACGATCCACATTCTGGGCGTTCTGATTCCTCCAGAAGACAGAGATCATGTCAAGAGGGACGGACTCATCAAATCTACACTCACAAATCATAAAGCCCTCTTCAACATTCGGCCGAGGTGATAAAGTACGGTAGGGAAACATTTTCGAAAAGGAATCTTCTGCTGCGACAACGGAAGGAACTGTGCCATTCCGTATTCGAGTCACTACAAAATAGGGATAAACTTTAAAATTAAAAAACATTACGATTCCAACGTAAACTCACAAAAAAAGTCCAGGAATAGATCGCCATTGGCCATAGGCAATGCCACAACAGTTATATTTAAAAACACACTCCAAAACCTTAAAAGCAACAACAGCAAAATGCTACCTCATCACAAACATATACGCGATGCATTAATAACCAAAAGACAAATTATGAAAGAGATCCATTCACACTAACTCAGGCACAAAAAAGAAGAAAAGAACGACAGTGAATATGGTTTGGTAGCAAGCAGCAAAAAAAAACAACAAAAAAGAAAAATGCTAAAAGCTTACTGGAAACAACTTGTAGAACCATCATTGAAGCTTGGCCACGAAAATAGCAAAAATATACACCCGAGTCACCAAACCCCAGGATTAAAGAATAAAAGAGGATGCTATCGTTTCGTCTGGCAAGAACAGTAAAACTTCCCTCTTTACGATATGATCTCCTTCTAAGTTCAAGTAAGCCATATTTACGAATAATGCTCCCTCGAATTTGGCACTTTATTTCCAATAGATCACCTTCCCTCAGAAAGGACGAGTAAGTTTGCCTCCACGAATCACCTATTCTTGTAAAAAATATCATACGTTGGCCTTAAAACTCGCTAAATTTCAAAAGTTAATACCTTACCAGTAGAGGCAACGCATGTTAGTACAAAAAACAAGATCCCAACGGTCAAACTCATTCCATTAATGTGGATGACCTACAATAATTAAAACATCAGGGCATAGGAGACCAAGGTACAATCAGAAAATGGCACGATAATGTGCGTTGAGATGTGCGCATTTAACTTAGAAATTTAGTAAAAGTTACCCCGGCACCACCTATGCTAGATAGCAATGCTTCAAGGCAGTAAGCATTTGCAAAAAAATACCCGAAAAGCAAAGAACTAATAACTTTTTTAGCACATTACAGCTTAAAAACACTAACGCCATAGGGTCAAAAAATTGCTGATCTGCGCAATCAAATTTAAAAGTCTAAAGTTTTTAAAATTTTATGTCTGACATTCAATATTTTGCGTTTTCAAACAATGTAAAGATTTTTATTATTTATAAAAATTTTAATTGATAGTTTTTAATTTGTATTTAAAACCGAATTTAATTTAAAAATAAATATGTTTTAATCTATCACTAGAGCTTCATATTGATTGCCAATTATGATTGAATGATTTGAACCTTGCATCTGCGCCTTTTTTATATTGAATAGTGATCAAGGCCATTTATTGGTTTAAATTTCTTTTGGCAACATGTGGACTCATGATATTGTCACAACTACCGGTACCTCCATTCATTGCGATACTAATCAACTTATTCCAATCGCCAGTGGTACATTAATATCAATATTGGGAATAGTCGTTGTAGAAGGTTTTGGTGCTAGTTACCCAGATACTCATCGTCCTGTAGTTAGCAGACATGAGCAATGTCAACTATACGACCATAAAAGGGATCGTGATTTGATTGAAGTGAGTAACTAAATGACGTGTTATTTTTGTTGCGGGAGTTTGTTTTTGCATGGTATAGCTTTTGTGTGGTGGTCGCGTTTGACTTTTTTGTGCAGTTTTTTCTTTAGTTTTGTGAAATGCTTTGCCGGCTTTGGGTTTTGATTGAAATGAGTACCTGCAATTGATGCTGCCAAGTTCAAGTTCTATAGAATTTTTTTCCTAGTCAAAATTTAGAAACAGTCGTTGTTTAGAAGTAGCCACTGTTTTTTTAATAACAAGTAAAAGCATGAGGACGTTTGCAATTTTCTGTCCTTTTAGACTATCTTTTAATCCACTAAATGCAGTTTTGAATGTGTAGTTCATCTAAATTCCAATCGCATTAGCTACGTGGGCGCTGTGCACAGTTGGAAAAGACGGTTCGTTGGTGGTCGGACTGTACGACGAATTGGCGTGAAAAGTGGTCGTGTGTTCGTGATGAGCGAAACCAACTGAGGGAAGAATTGCGCAGAACTAAGCTGGCTCTTACTGCTCTGCAGCGGCAAAATGAAGAACTTATACACCGCCTTGATCAGCTCTCCGCTGGCATAACTATTGGCGGTAAGTTTATTTATTGTTTTTTTATTTGTTTAAATTGGCTATAGCCTATCTGTTTAAATTTTTCTAACGCAATTTGAGACCAACCACATGGTGAAACTGCTAGGACGATTCCTGGATCCTTTGAGTCGCAGCAGAAGGTATGCATCGTTGTTTTCTTTTGAGAAAAAGGTTTCGTCTTTAGTTTTTCATTCTTTTTTTAAATTGAAGAGTATAGTTTGAAGGTATTTCATAGTAATGGTCATCTTTCGCCCAATTCACACTCATTCTGGATTTTATTGCTTTCACGTTAAATTACACAATCTTATGTGCTGTATTCGGTAGGTTTATGTTATTTTAAGTAATTTTTTAAGGTTCCTCTAGATGCTTTTTTAAAGTTAGTAAAACTTGTTTGCAAATTTTTTGGTTTTTCGCAAATACTTTAAATAACAGTTCCTTGCATATTTTAAGGGAAATATCACGTTTATTTTGCATTAAAGATTTTCGTCGTTGGCAAGATCAAATTGTGCATCTGTTGTTGTGTAAGATTATGCTGAGTTGGCAAATTTTATCAGCAGTCTAATTTTTTTCCGCTTTTGATAATCGTTAGCCTAATGAGGTAGTCCTAGAACGCGAGAATTGCGAGCTGAAAGAACAATTAGCGGAGATGACGCGTCGTCTGGCGTCGGCTGCCGAACACTCTCGTCAAGATCGCCGCAGTCGATCTTCGGGCGCTTCCTCTTGTTGTCACTCTTCTGCTTCGCACAGCGCCTCTTCCTCCCCCTTCTCCGCAGGATCCGCTTCCACCTCCGTCTCTGGGACTGCCTCTTCCCGCGCTAGCAACATCTCACCGCTTCCTACTCGAGGTAGTTTAGCCACTGAGTTTGCCTTATTGACACTATCATCGGACGAATCGCAAATGCAATGTAGGTTTTTTAATCAACATTCCATATTCACCCCTATTCTCACCTTAGTTGACACAGCAGTGTTGGGTTGCATATCTCATCATCTTGTAATTGTTTTACACCTTGTCAGCATCTGTCACTGAATATCTATGTAATGGAGAATTTGCTACGATTTCGAGCTATCCTTGTCCGGTTTTTTCTACTTTTTTCCTGAGCTAGGTATTATAAAGTAATTACTAAAGTTCTACGCAGTTTCAATAGCCCTTTTGTTGGAGTTCATCGCATATTTAACAATCCAAATCGGATTGTTAATTTTGTCTAACCTTGGTGAATTCTTCCAGTGAAGTAAGGCTTGTGATATTATTTTATAATTTACCTTTAATAGTTGATTGCAATGGAATGCCCAACTCCATCAGAAGGAGCGGCAGAACTAGGTCACAGAAGCAGATTGCCATATCGCAAATGCTGGAGACTATAGTAGCTCCAGTTCTCTTGCATTACGGACAGTGCTCGTTTCTCACACTGATTCTAACTGTGATGCTATCCGCTATCTATGACTAGCTGATTGAGCAGAGATGACTAAAAAAACTGATTTGTTAGGTTGCTTATTCTTAATTTATCCCCCTCAAGATACAATCCAAGTCACTCAAACCCATTTTACTGCGTTGGTCTTATCAAACAGAAAGCGATTTCGTTGAAACGCTGGTCCCTGATTGTCTTGCTGTTTTTAGCGTTTGGCACAGAACCGATCCAAAACAAACAAAACAGTTGATTTGGGGGATGGTTACGCCTGGGATCTCTCCGTTCCATTTTTTGTGAGGTGAAGTTTTTCGTTCCCAAGCTTTCTTACCTTCGACGTAGAGACCAATGAGAACGTTGTGGTCTCTGTATTGTAGCAGTCGGAAAGGTTGAGTCAGTTGATTAAGTGAACAGTTACTTTGATTAATTATTGCTCGTAGTGTCACACTTCACATGCCCTCTCATACTTTCATCCAGTGGCAAATTCACTGGTAATCATTCTTATTTGCATCGCGGTCACGCTGATTTGATACCGCTATCCCTTTCATTGTGTTACGAAAGAAATTGTCGGCATAAATCAAATTATCAAGTGGCACGGTGTATTCAGGTACTTGGAGAGAGGGCTTTCATTTTGATGTCACGTTCCATTTATCGTCAAACAGTTGGTAAATTTATTGTGCTTACGTTCCAACGTGTAAGTCCTCCCTAAATAGCGTTTCACCATTTTTATAAACTGGGCTTCACCATCACTCATCCTGTGTTGTGTACCATTGATGCCGCCCTATGGTGAATAAAGAAGTTTTAGGAACTGGATTGCAATTAAGCGCTACTAACCCACTGGGGGTAGTGGCTAAAAAGCGCACCCATGATTGTGATCCCACATTGGACTCCCTTAAAGTTAATGAGGCCTGGTTCACATTTTCTTTGATATCTATGACACTAGCCGCTCAACACAGAGTCTACCTCCCGTCGGGGCGGTACCACCTTGCAGCAACACAATCTCGCATGGTCAAGCTGACACCGTAGACCCCTGCGACCACTCCAAAGGGCACCCCCCCCTCCCCCCCAACCCTCAATCATGTGAGGGACCAGGGGGAAACACACGACCCAGCTACTTCACCAGATACCTTGAAATGCAACTAGCATCGAAAAGTCGCCTAAGGGAAGAATTCTACTTTTCTAGACCGGAGAACAAACTCTGATCGCCGTTCTACGGGCCCCGACAAATCGTGGTCGATGTAAAAGGTCAACAGAACTGCCAGCCTCGCAAAACTGGTTTGCAATCTGCATTTTTATCAAAGTAATAAACTGCTCTCATTGTGAGGCGGATTATCTACCTCAACGGTGTAGTAAAACCTGGTGGGTTCCAAAGGAAAAGTGTTATTGATACGAAGTGATATATACACCATTAGCTAATCCAGGGTAACAGCTGAAAAGAGGTAAACGTCAACAACGATAAGTCAGAATGAGACTGGGATATGTACATAAAAAAGGGCAGCCTCATTTGCGCATCAGCCTGTGATGACTCGGTAGCTTCGTCATTGGTCGTCCCGCGATCCCACAAGTGCCAACGCCCACTCTGCCATCAACAGTTTCTGGGGAAGCAAATATGCTCCTCTTCGCCTTATTGTGCTTATTCATCTTCTTACTGAAGTTAAGCCACTGATTCTTCTCCTTTTCACATGCTTTTTCAATCTCAGCATGTCGCTCAGCTAATTTCTGCTTCTTCAACTTCTTTTTTTCAATCAGCCGATGCCTGACCTCCTTTCTAATATGGAGAACATCGTTCAAGGAAAATGCTAGGCTTACTTCGTCCTCTGTATGGGAGCGGACACATTTGTCACTGGCTTCATCTGGGCAATCTGCAAACAAAAATTGACAACATGAAATCCCCAAAGTATTCACCAGCCTCACGAGTAAAACCAGTCGAAATAAAAAAACAAGCTTGTGCAGATTCACAATCGACGAAAAACAAAAAGATTGAATACCATTTTCGGTGTGAACGAAATCGAGAGGTCTAAAAGAAATCCGAATCCACTATTGAATTGGATTGTAAGGTCCTCTGGTTACGGTGAGGCCATTTTTGCTAACAATCACCAAAATTCACGGCGAAACGACATCCCACTGAAAAAGTTTAGGGGTACAAATGCCAGGTGCTACAAGAGCCTTGAAACATTTAAATAAAAGTGTCATACACCCAGAACGGCGCGGGAAGAGATGTTTTAGTGCAAAAGATCGCAATTGACTAAAGAAACACTGTTTAATTCCTCAGAAAAGTGATAGACAAGTCTCCTCGAAAATAACGTGTCAATGCACGGTATTATCGACTTTGACAGCGATATCAACGGACACGAACAATACAGACAAACAAATAGCAGTCACACTCCTCAGTGACTCATCAATAATGCAATACTTGAGTTTTATTAAATTACCTGACAGATATCCGTTGAATCATAGTCAACGAAGTTAACGACACACGTACTATTCCCCAGAATTTCTAGCACCTGCGCCTTGTAGAATCTAAATTAGATGTCACTGATGAAGTGAAGAAACATACAATTTGTCTCTTGAGCACTGGGCCATACACATGTCGCCAACCTTCCATGAGCATTCATCATTAGAGGTTGGTTTGTCAATAAGTTGAAGTGTAAGATTAATCACCTCCTTCAAGTCCTCCTTTAGTTTCTGAAGCTCCTCATTGTTTTTGTCGAGCTCCAAAGCCGCTTCGACCTGTTGAAGCTGAAGCTTGTGATTCAATAACTGAAGCTGTAATGCCTCTGTCATCAAGGAGGAGAGCGAAGTTATAGTCTACACCAAACGCGCGCGTCGATGGAAATGATGGCGTTGACATTTGTAAGCATTAAAACAAAATCTTTAACTCACGAGCCAGCACACAGTTTGGAAATAATTCTAGGCAGTTCTCAATGACTGGCCACTAAATACAAAATTTGAAATTAGTGTAAACATCGTATTAGTTAGGACTGAATCTCTTTTAAAGTCCATTGTAACTGTAGCGTCCTGAGCCTTCCTTGAATGCAAAAGAAGGCATACTACTATGACTGAATACATATATTTCGAAACCAGAGGAATGGGGCTGCTGACATGGCTAGAAGGCAGGCGCACTCGGCTAGGGCATCATGACGACCTAAGTCCCAAGCCGAAACTGGCAGTCAGAACAAACAAGGTATTGCAGTGCTATTTTCCGGATGATCAGAACATTTAAGTGGATCAAAATGGACTTTGTGTGTTAGTTTTGTGGGACATTAGTGCAAAATTTTTCGGTCACCACTTACACAATTTGCATGACGCATCAGGATTTGTTTAGACCGCATGTAGCCTTCCCACCAATTTTTCTGCAAACTGCCAAAGTACAAGGTACTATGTAGCTAAAATTTTCATTTCATCAAAGCATGCTAGGGCAGTGTTGTAAGTTATAAATATGTAAAACTTTGGTCGGATTGTCCAATCGTTAAGTATTGCAAATTTTTTGTCCCCTATGCTTTCCGATGTTATGCAAATGGCGTGCTGAGACTTTTTTGAAGGCGAAAATTATCAAGATTTTTGTGGGAATTCGTAGCCAGCAGTTTGGGTTCTGGGACTTGTTGGATTTGCTCCAAGATAAATAATTGAAACAATTGTGTTACATTTATGAGCACAACTTAATCGGTACTTTTCTACCAATTTGAGCACTACGCCTTGGGCTATTCAATAGCATTCAAGGTTAGTTCGTTTTGCGTCAGCCCTTTTGTTTTTTTGGTAAAGAGATGAACTGTTTTGAAAACAAGAGGAGAGTATAGATGCGTCAGTAACATCTCACTACTTCCTTTTAGCTCAGAAATCTAGTATGTCCGAATTGCCTGAAGGCTGGATATCTTGCGTTTCGTCATCAACAGGTTTGCGTTTGTGGTTTCTTCTATCGCATTGAACCCTTATCTAGGACGCACATACTATGTCAACACTGTAACAAAAAAGTCTCAGTGGGAAAAACCGACCGGTGATGCTGAAAAAGTTCGCTGCAGCCACCTCTTGGTTAAGCACGCTGGTTCAAGACGTCCGTCCTCATGGAGAGAAGAGAGTATCACGCGCAGCAAAGAAGACGCCCTTTGTATTATCAATGGTTGAAATCTTTGTTGCTCGTCTTTCACTGATTTGCCTATTTTAGTAATTTCCGCCAAAATTGACAAATATCTTTCCTTTGGGTAGGCTACAAGGACGATATCGAGTCAGGAAGGATGACATTTGAGGAGCTGGCTTCTCAGTACAGTGACTGCAACTCGGCTCGTAATGGTGGTGATCTCGGCTTTTTCGGTCGCCATCAAATGCAGAAGCCCTTCGAGGACGCTGCTTTTAGTCTTCAAGTTGGGGAGATGAGTGGGCCGGTAGAGACCGATTCCGGTGTGCATCTTATTAAACGAACAGCGTGAGCCCCCTAGCAATTTACAGTTTTTAAACCTGCTTTGAATAAAGCCACCCTTTTCAATACGGTTATTTCTATGCGTGGCGACCTACCTCTGTACAGAATCAGATCTTTCTCAACGAATATGCTTTTCTATCAATAGACTCAGAATGGAAGCTCCAGAGGCAACTCCCATTTATTTCGTTAGGTTATGCTCGCTTTATGGGCGAAACCGATCTAACGTCCCCTTGAACTCCAGCGTGCACCTCGCACATAAATCACAATGCCGTGCACATGTTCTGGCCGATTACTCGTAGAGTTATGATTACCCTGCATATAATATTATTTTGAGTGTTTCAAAAGCCCAGTTATACACCTCGATACAAAGCTGTGTAGCTTTATACTGAAATTTTATGATTTCGCGTCAACCTCGTCGTATAAAAGGAAAAGTCTATTTATGATACATCTGGGGTGTACAGGAGATCAAAACGAAAGGAGGAAGAAGTTTCCCTATCCTCTCAAAAACATCGAAGAAGCATGTCCACCAAGAAACCTACTGGCCATCCGATCTCGATGTCGCCGATTGTCCGATTCAGCTGCAAAATAGTAAGGAACGTCAGGACTCCGGTGGACAGAATGGACAAATGACTTGCTAAGCAAACTAAACTCACATTAAGACATTTATCCATTGGAAGGCCGAATCCATGTGAGAGGATAGCAGATATGTACGTTAATTCCATGCACAGGAACGGTTGCCCGGGCAGTGGTGCGGAGCAGGCTGAAACCGGAGGGAAAATCAGGCTTAACACTCGGATGTGCGTAGAGCAAAGAATGATGGAATAGGACGGACCTTTTCTAGCAGCGTCGAAGTACCACTGAACTGGGACTCGACCGTCAGCTGGCCTGTCTATAAGCAAGTCACCCGCCTCCTCTGTCTTCGAGCACATGTATGACGTTGCGTGTATCTCCAGTTGCTTTAGGTCCTCTAGATCTTTTGTCCAATTGGCTGGAAGGACGAAAGACAACTGGTTTCATTTAACCACGCACAAAAAGAAGCGTTTCTTTTGTTGTTGAGATGACAACTTTTCCTGTATTCACTGCCTGGTTTGGTAACAGGATGAGTGCATTGAGGCTGACGATGAGTGGATGAATAGTTAATGTGCTACTGCAGTGTGATACAGCAGCTTTGAGAAAGTGAGCACGTACCTACACCATGCAAATGGGCATTTTAAGGGAAGTGAATAACCTACTTGAATTCTTCTGTTGGTAAAATGAACATTTTTGCTGCGGTACTGCTTATGGAAAAGGCGTAACAGTTTATGCTTTGCTGACATTCAAATAATGGACCTTTGATTACGGTAGATTTATGGGGGAATGAGTATGTAGCAAAAATATGAATGTTCCATTTTGTACTCTCGATCGGTTCATGCGATAAAAGTGCATTGTCAATCCGTAGCGGCTGCAACTGGTGAAAAACACTCGGGTTTCGAGCAAATCTCCCATGCAGCAGCACGTGTTCGTTGACATCAAGGGTGAAATGAGTCAATTTAGTGCCAAGCCTACCGCCTAATTCGCGCTCATTTATCACATCCACAGCCGTTTCAAAGCACTCGTTGAAAACATTTCCAGGAAGGGATTGACGACTCTCGAAACCGTGTGAAACTGTCCAGTTCTTGCCACCGTGGCTCCAGCTATCCTTGACGACAGGAGAAAAAAGGAGGAATCATAGCCCACTGAAAGCAATACTCGGTCCATTGGTTGATTATAATTATTAATCTAGAGGTGCATTGATTTAATCATACTGTGACATTCGTTGGGAAGCAGGGAGAAATGAGATGATCAGAGCTGCTCACTGCAGATCCACCGGAGGACCGCAGAAACATTGAATGCATTGCCGTCACCAATCCGAGGCCCAAGTAGCTGCGAGCGAAAAACTACAAAGGAAATTAAGCACCTGGTTAAAAAGATTGGCAGATGCTGAATCGCTCCTGTTATAAAGCAATGTGGAAACAAAGTCTTGTTCTCATGTACAACGTAAAAAGAAGTGACAGGCTCCTGGCCCTTCAAGGAGGATTCGGGTACTACATTGGAGGTGGTGCTGACAGATACACTCTTAAAGGAGGACGATTTGCCTTTTGTTCCATATTAATTACTACCATAAAGCATCATAGAGGAGAGGGGCCTGGGAATCTAGAAAGACTCGAAAAAGAAGGGTAGCGACCCCAAACTCGAGTTATGCATAATGGAGTGAGACCGGGTATAGAGGAGCTGAACTCGTCGGTTGACAAACGGTGTGCTCGCCGTAGAGCACCGTCCATTCTTCAGTACTACAAACCCAACAAAACCATTCGCCATCCAACTCCACCGCGTAAAATTGGAAGTTTCCATCATAATGTAAGTTTGTCATATTATTCCTGTTCCTGTTTGCGACGGATTACGATCCAATAGAAGACTTGCAATGGAGTACGCAGAAGGGTTTCATGCAATTCGCCAGGGACAATGCACAAAGTATGAAAGGTAGGTATGCAACAATGACCCCCACTACGGCAGCACAGGACCCTACTCAACATCCATACTCCTCTCCCGTCGATTGACGAAAGGGCGTACTTTATAATTTTGACGCTGTATAATACCAATTGCGAAAGATTGACAACTAGTTTGAGCTTTTTGTTCATTTGAGCAGTAGAAAATTCGAATGAATACCTTGCCACTAAGGGGAGAGAATTGGGTACCCAGGTAGACACTAGGGAGATTGTGAATATATTTGCTTGGTTCGGCAGTAGCGGTAACACCGAAAGTAAGCTGAAATGAGCCACCGCCCAGATCGAAGATGGCTTGTCGGTGAATAGTCGCCTCGGTAAAAGACGACCGAGGGCGGCAGGTCTCGAGGCAAGACTGCTGGCTAAGGAACAGGAGGGAGATCCATGCGAAGAAGCCCTCGTCCATGCCGTCCATGATGCCCACCATTTCCTGCGAGGGCAGATTGAACTCGGAGGTGCTGAAGAGACTGTACACCTCGAAGGGTAAGGCACGAAAAGGTTGGAACATTTTCCCACTAAACAATCCAAACTGCAATTACCAAGGTCAAAAATACCAACGAGAGAGCACACTGTCGACTATGCTGCAACCGAAAAAATACAGCCTAATAAAACCGCTGAATTCAAACAACCATCATGTATGGTGGCTATGAAGAGTGAGAATTACAGGAGAAATTAACTGTATTCTACGCTTGCTTATTAGTTCTTCAAAACCGTACTGTTTATCAATCAAAGTTAGGAGAAAAGTATTTACTTCGGAAACCGCCAATTGATACACAAGACGTGCCTTCAGTCCCTTGTCTCAAGGTAAATCGCACCATCTTGTTATTTTCGCAAGGTGTTTAACCAAGGTTTAAAGTGATCTAACGAATGCACACATCTCCATCGCAAATCCCACAATTGCCCCCGTAAATTAATTCAGCGTGGCTGCAATTAGGCTTGGTGAGTTAGACATGAATAAAAAAACAGTCATGTTCGAGCCATTTACTCCACTCATTGATGACTGTAAGAAAGAAGGCCTTACTCTCAAGTCCAATGTTTATGCAGAGATTAAATTGTGCTATCCAATCTTGATAAACAACGAATGACAAGTATATCGTTTCTCCCTGAAGTTCCCTTCAAATTTCGCGATCCTCATGATAGGCCCTCAACTTTCATCATAATTTGAAAAAAGGGGATAGTTTTTCTGAAGGGCGGTAGCACAACATGTACGAACGCCATCGGATTTTAATTAAGCATCGTTTGAATGATCTCTCCCTAGTATTCACAATTTTTCTACCTTTTTGACCAAAATCGAAATTTTCAGCGAGAATTACACCAGCATTTGATACGATGTTTCCCAGTAGCATTTGTCTTGATGAGCATCAAACGCGCATTGCGATGAGATTGCTCACTTGATAGCATCAAAGGTTGTTTTCTACCTCATTTTATTGCGCACCTTTCTTCACTTCAGCTGAAACACTAACTGCTGTGTACTTTACAGCGGACTGTTATCGCGAAGGAGGACGAATTCAGTTTACAACTGGAAAAGCCTTCCTTGTGGATTGAGACAGCGCTAAAAATGATAATTAGCAGATTCAATCGTCAGTTTCGATGCAATTAGCAATGTTCTAGTCCATTCACATAGCTTATTCCAAACAATAGGGGGAATAATGAGAGCGCGTTAACTACCTGCAGTGAGACCTGATCCAAACGACAGATTAATTGGAAAATTATCACAAATAAGGTGAATTATGACAGATTAAAGTTAACAAATAAAATAACAACACAGCGAAAGTGTGGAGTGAAAACAAAACGACGTTTTACGAAATGGCGAATGGTAATGCGAAAAAGGATTGATGTACTCAGAGATCGATCCAAATCCACCAAGTTTACCGGCACTGATGGAGTGAGGTGCCTTTCCCCATAAAGCCAATTCATCAGATCATCGTTTCTCTCCCGTGATTTACTTCAATCTACCTAAGTTGTTTCTTCGGCCAAAGCAGAAGAGTCGAAAGCAAGGTAAAAATGACGAAAATTACGTAGTAAAATGTTACTTTTCTATCGAGCATGTGACTACGCAAATTTGTCCAATTCTCCGTAATTCGGCCTTTGCACTGATATACTGTAGTTCTGCTAGTAGTCCCCAATTCTCTTACGTAATGAAGTTCCCTCCATTTTGGCAAAGACGGAGCAGCGCGGCTACATGTCAATTGATTTCAAAAGCCGTTAATCAAACCGCATCCGAGTGATGATCGATTTGTATACTTGGCTACGCAAGTTTGAAGAGCAACTCCTTCAAAGATAGCTCAATAGCACGCATGGCGGAAGACACGGGCGCTTCCGTTCACTCGCCATTTGGCATTCACAGCAGTACCACTTAGCTCTCAGTACCTAAGTGTGTTCAAAAAAGGCTACCTCCACTCAGGTATCCCTTCAACATATTCAGCGCTAGGTCAGGGATTAAGTTGCAATAAAAAGTGAAGCATAAAATGTGGAATAGGAAGAAGAGAAGACGGGCCACAGGGCAGACTCACAGACTCGAGAAGGGCATTGGCAATCCTTTCGGGCAGCAGTCGGAGACCTGCAGTGGCGCGCAGCACCAGAGGGGTGAGAGCTCGTTTGTGCTCGGGAATACAGGTCCTCACCCGGTCCAACAGTGGGCGCAAATAGGCCACCGAAGAGTGGGGAAAGCGTGCAAACTCCGAAAGACCCGGTTCCACTGTGAAAGCCTCCTCACCCACTAACTGGTACCGACACCTTTCTAACTTCGGAAAGTGAATAACAGCCACGTAAATGTGTGCAGATGCACCGGTACATAACTTCATTAACCGAATTAATTATTGGAAAATAATATCCAATCATATAATCTAAGCAGTCGCGTAAGGATCAAGGTGGCCAGCATTTAAAACAATTGAAAACCAATGAAAATGTGATATGAATGGTCAGTCAGACGGAGTTTGGAAACTATTCCTACACCTGCTATCGTAAGTAGCATCCAGCTTGCCAAATATGTTAATCTCAAAACAGCAATTAAACACAACTGGACACATCTTGGATTATAGTAAAGAGGTTCGCGAAGTAGTGTATGGCAGTGAACTAGAGATGCATGCTTGTTCGAGTTATACTAGGTTAAAATCAACCACTTTTTGCCAACTTCACCTGCATAATCCCCGTGAAAATAGTACCTCAGTAGACCATATTTACAACAGCTATTCAAACATAGAAAATGACAAAATCGTCTTGTTCTGGAGCATTTCATCGAATTAGCTCATGGTGTATTGTTGCCAAAATTAATGGATTTCGAAGATAACGAAGTGCATTTGCGAAAAAGTGTAATCTAAGTCTTTATTACAAACCATCTAAAACCTCGTTAATTTGATTGTGTTCCTCCAAGGTATGCATTTCAAAAAGAGCTACTTAGTTGTGCTGCATCAATTAGAGTTCGTATACTAATTTGGCAAGACATTTACCATTAAAGGCATTTTCATAAAAGAAGACTCAACGTACTAGTCACCTGCGGCTTAAGTTTAATAAAATGTCTCACGTGATTGACCTTTAAAAATGGTTCCAGATGTCTACTTCCTCAAAATATTCATAAACCATCGTCATTTGAAATTGGAGTGCAAGAAAGCCACTTCAACGCAAGCATATAAGTTGGACTATCTGATAAACGCTAAATCTTGCGTCAGCAGAGAAAATAACCAATTCAACAGATAAAACTCATAGGCCCACCTGAGGCATTTTGAAGCACCTTGTAGACCCGTGCCCTGGACCCCGTGCTTCCAGCATCAAAAATCACCCCGTAGAGTACGCGATCTTGGGTGTTGATGAGGCGGAACCGATTGAGGGAGAAGGCAAAGTAGATGGCAAGGAGGCTAGTAAAGATCAAGGGGAGACCACGACACATTCTGAAAAGCAGAAACACAGTTACCCCCCACCTATTTCTTCACTTTTTGAATAAAAAAAATTTCGCCAACATAGTTTATTTGAAAAGTCAATGTGCGAAAGTGGAATTAATTGTACAAAAGAAATTGGAGAGGTTAAAGCGTCGCAGGAAAGCGGATTATGGAAAAGATAAAGAGGATGATGGAGCAGAGAAAGCCAGAAGCAAATGCGTATAGTTGATTGAAAGACAGCGCCATTGAATCGAAGATAAAGGCAACGATAAGGGCTAAAAGAAAGCAGATGAAAGGTAACAAAGAACATTTAAAGGTCAGTAAAGAACACGTTATTAACGTAATCATGTTCAATAAGTGGAGTAGTTGCTTCACCATACAAGCAAACAAAACCTTTGCAATGTGAAGTAGGACAACGTCATGAGAGCAGTGAAGGAAAAAAGACCCCTTCGTTTTTATCTAGCACCACTAAAATGAATGATGTCGGCACTTCGAATGCCTTAACTTTTGCCTTACCTACGATCTATTGTTGGTACACAGTGGTTTAGGTTTATTGATTTCAATTACACAAGATCTAAACCGTGAAAATTTTGGAACATGGCTTACATGGATGCATTTTTTTCATTTGCATAATAAAACGTTAAAGACAATGGAAATAGGGCGCTGGTTACAAGTTATTACGCAGCGATTTCGAAAATTCGCAATCTGTGATGCAAGCATTAGACGTATTTAACTAACTTAAGTTGGCTGATAAGACGTTGGAAGCATTGCCAGCATTTATGCTAATGCAAATACATTAAAGCTGAGATGACGTTTTAACCATTTACAAATGATAATGAAGACGAGAAACAGATTGAACAAAGCAACTGTGGCCAAAATGACATCAACTAGATAATGAGAGTGAAGAAGTACTCAATGAAACACAAGAAAACAATCAGATTACAAGCTATAAAGGAATAATATTTGCTCAATATAGAGTAGTGTAACGCAATGATATCGTCATAACGATTCCACAAATAGGCCAGGGTTAAGTAGCAGCTTTACAGTCATCAAAACACGCCGATTCAGTTACTTAACTACTGTTTCCCTAGTTTAAAAATTCGGAATACATTCAAAAGACCGAAAACCAGATAAGATATAAAATGCAAAAAGTACCCCACGCTAAAGTGTTAGGACATGGCTCCACCAAGAACTAGTAATTTTGTTCTAGTATACAGGCGTTCGAGTGATAACACTAAACAGTACGTTAATGAACTGAACAAGTCAGGATTGGATTATACCACAGTTTGTAAACCGAAATGCCCTCAAAATTCTGTTTGATAAAACGAGAACATAGTTTGGAGGTGAAAACACCTACATGATAAGAGCAATACCGTAAAAGTGCTAAGCAATCCCATGACAAACATCAACACAGGTGCATAGATTCGCGCAAGCTTATGGGCCCGGAGGTTAATAATTGCAATTATCATAGCGATCCCGTATATAACGCCATTACAAGCTGCTCCCCACAAAAACACCTTCCACCAAATATCTAAGGAGTCATAGAACCGATTTCCTACCACTTAGTCTCCAATTCGTAGCATTCGCCGCCACATCCATCCCCAAATCATGAGTGAACCCCCAGGTCAGTTATGTGAAGGCGGCTATATCTCACCAAGTCATTAGTAAATTTGGGTGACACAGAGCTTCAAAGAATCCAATTCAAAAAATTGAATTGGGTTTGACAAATTCTGCCCATCTTTGTAGATAAAATATAAAAACCAATGAGTGAGCTAAATTTTGTCAAATAATTCTAAGTCTTTGTTGTTTAGTCTTCCTTCCTCCGAAACAAAGTGTGCGATCGGGGATAAATACGTTGATTTCCTGTTTAGAAAAGCTAAGTATCTTAACAGTGAATGATCAAATCGCTGCTGATTCATCTCACAACACTAGTTTTATGGATTACGACATTCAAGTGGCAAGGCATTCCACATGTATGCTGTGGCGTAGTGAGACATACTTGAAGGCAATGATTGCATAATATGTATCATGCCGAGACTATATTTGGGGTAAAAAAAGGTAGAGTAATTGGAAAGAATACATATTCTGGGAAGAGAAGGATTGGGGGACTGTTGTCACGGCCTGGAGGCCGGCCAACCGGCTAGCACAATATGGCCACCCAAGTGACCGAAACCGACAGTCCAAACAAACAATGTTTTACATAGTCCCTCTCTCCTTGCAAGCGCCGTCCCCGAAGCTCCCCTCGGTCAGCCTCCAGTTTCTGCCATCACAACGTAATCAGCACTGTGATAAGCACCCACGAGCTAACCGTCACACTCATCGACATTCGAGCGCATGTGGTCTTGTAGCGCCATCGACTTCCGTGTGGCACTCGGTGCAGCAAACGCGCGTTCCTCAGTCCTCCTCTCCCACGATACTGTGCCACGATGCTGTGTCCCAGTGAAAGATGGGGTATGAATCCAAGCTTTTGAATGGGTCGAGACACACGCAACGCATATTGTGACTCCAGGCTAATTTGATGCCGTGGGAGAAACGCGAGGGTATCGTAGAACCCTGAGCGAATGGGGCGATCGGGCCTCATAGGAGCAAAATGCATGCGATCCAAATGTGCAAAGCATAAAAAGATGCTCTCGGATGGTGTTCTGCACACTCCACATCTGTAGGTACACATTTCGGCGAAGGCAGGCGAGTCGCCCGATAACCTGAGAAAGAGAGCTTACGGAGGATGCCTGACCACAGCGTCGCTGATCCCTCTCGGCAGTTCCACTGGACTCGGAGTTCACGGCTAGTGTCGCCTCAGTTGTTGACAGCTTCCTCGCAGAGCACGAGGGCGAGGGAGATGCCGGAGGTGGACGCTGATCTCGGCCCTTCTGTTATGGGATGTAAGTGATTCTCCCACCCGTAGCACATGCACTTCTTTCACACTGCCCAAGTTTGCCACAAGCGGTGTGGAGCAGGATAAGATCCATCAAGGTCGCGTGCGCTTTCCGCTGCCACCAATGCAGCTTCGCGAGACTTCCTTTAAGGTAAAAGAAGGCATAGTACTAGAGCAGAATACATATATTTTGTGCACAGAGGGATTGGGGGCTGTTGGCACGGCCCGGAGGCCGAAACCAGTAGTATGAACATACAAAGCATTACAGGGGGAGATGCTGAAGGCGGACGTCGTTCTCAGCCCTTTTGTTATGGGATGTCAGCGATTCACCAATCCGTATCACATGCACTTCTTTCACATCGCTACAGTTTATCGCCAGTGGTATAAATCGTAATAAATGTCTTTCAAAGTTGGGTTCGCTTTCTGCTGCCACCAATGTAGCGTCGCAAGACTTCCTTGAAGGCAAAAGTAGGCCTAATACTATGGCAGAATATATACATACTCTGTGAACAGTGGGGTTTGGGCTGCTGGCATGACGCGGAGGCCGGCCAGTGTGGCTAGAACAACATGGCTACCCAAGTGCCCGAAACTGGCAGTTGGAACAAAGTATTACACATGCAGTCATTGCAGTGTCTCGAGTTTTCCGCGATTGCAGTAGGCCAAAGTAGCATAAGGACATATATTTCAGGCGTACAGTAGAAGTGAAAAATGTATTAATGTAATTCGTGGGTTATGCTGCAGATCGGACACTGTTGTGCCTGAATTGCTCACACAATGAATATACACTTGAAACAATTTTTATTATTACGCTACTACCTCCTAAATAAAGGGCACTCAGATGGCCGATTACCATTTTCTTTTCTTCTTTAGCTTGGTAAAATATGCTTCTCAGTGCCTTTATAGCTCATTACCAACTCAACGGAGACGCCCTGTTTTACGATACTCCGTCTGCTATTGATAATAGGCTTTTCCAGCAATTGTAAAATGTCTGCATTTGAATAACGTCATTGGATTCGGTCGCATACAGTCATTGCTATCATCTAAATAAGGGGGCAAATTTTTGACTCTTTGGGTTTTATGTTACTCATCGATTAACCAGAGTTGTGACAACTTTAAGTCTACAGTTTAAAAACCCTTGGATTACCTTATTTAGAGAGGAATGTAAAAGAATGAACACCGGACCTGTTGTGGAATGGATTGGCAGCAGCGCCATTGCGTCCATGCTTTAGATTCGGAGGCAATTTTATCTTAATCTAGTTATGCTAGAGTTGGCTTTCTTGGGCCTGCCGAGAGTTCCCAGGATGCAAACACTAGTTCCTGCCACACCGACCGGATTTGTAAAGCTAAGCACTAGTAGCAAAAGAAAGCTACACAATTTTCTGCTCTTTGTTTGGGAAGATTGGTTGGGCTTTTTCACATAGTTAGAGGTTCATTGAAAAATTCGTGTTTCTCTTGTCCTTGAGGATCGATACTGTCTCCTTCGGCATAGTATTCACTGACAGAAATTATGGTAGTTGTCCAGTAGCATCGGGCGTTTAGAGCCCTCTCTGAGTGCGAAAGTTGACGTAACACTCTAGCAGAATGCGTTTTGTTGGCGTACGGAAGGGATTTAGGATTTCTGGGATAGTCGGGAAGCTAATTCGACCGACGGAAGCCCGAAGTTGACCGTTATTTAAAACGAATGTTAAACAAACATTTGACTTACTGCAGTTATCCCCGGACTAGCTTCTTAAAAGTAATTACGAGAAATTGATAACCACATAAGTCGGTATTGAATATGATTTTCTTTTTGTGGGTAAAACTTCTGCATTCAAGAAAATCACGTCTCCCCCCTGGTGACAGAAATTATGAAGATTAGTCCTGTGAACCATACATATTCGACCCACTTGTCATAATGAGATTTACCCTTAACGCTCTCCTACACAAGTGAATAGCAGGCAAAGGTCTGAAGAGACATACGTCTGAAGGATATGGACCACGTCTCACCCACAGTTTCTGTCATTTTGTTTGGTATTAATTCAATAACCCTCTATTAAGTTAAAACTGGAGGTTCAATCATTCGCTTTTGCTTTTCTTCAAGAGAATGGACCTTCAGGGTTACCACAAGGCAGTATTCAAAATGAGTTAGCTTGCCAATTCGACTAAGTGGTTGCAGTTGTTGAACTATCCTTCTGATATCTATTCAGCATTTGGGAGGTTCCATTAATCTAATCAAGCCATTGAGAAAAAGTGTGGCTGAGTCTTGTGTAAAATTTACACCAGGCTTAGTCAAATAAGGCTGCCCAAGTACAACCAGACTGCATCACAAACGGACGGTCAATTCATGACTTTGGGCAGGATTAACTCCATGCAGGCTTGGGAGTTTAGCAAAGGCTACCATTAGGGTACATCCAATCGTCATTTGTCGTTCGTGTTATCAACTTTTTGGTTTATTCTTAACCTTCAGGAATCAGGTTCTTTGAAGGAATCTGGTTTACATTCGAATCCATGGTAATATTTATATATATTTTAACTGAAATCACGTTAATTCAGTAACTTACTTTCGCATCCTTTTGTTGGATCCCATTTTCAGCTATAATGGCTTATGGATTCACCCTGAAGTCGCATTTGCTCATACTTGTGCAACCACTGGGCTTTGAATTCTCTAGCAAATACTTCAGTGGCTTTTAATCCACCTACATGAAGCACTGTAATAAAAGCAGGTGTGGGCAGGGGAATACTTGCTTATCGAGCGGATTCCACTGGGACTTCTAGAGTACCTACGTGGAGATATCGAGAGGAATGGGCTTTAACCCCTTAAGGTAGCCTTTTATTAATCGGAAAAGACCAGTCGAACGAGGTGAATCCAACCTCAACCCAAACAAATGCATTGAATTGGGCGATTGTAATGAAGCAGTACTGGTACTAAATAAGCTCATAAATGTTCGAAACAGAGGCGTGTTATACTTTTACAAGACAAAAATCAGACTCAGAGGTGGTCCTGCTTCAAAATTTGCAATTTTGCGACATTATATTGTGCTACTATCCACCGCCTCGAATGGTGCTTCAGTGTTGGCATTTTGATGGGCAACTCCAAACCAGTACTATCTAAACTCGCGTTAAATCGGGCTACAGTGAATAATCCCATGAGCATTCAGCTGACCGGAATTTAGGAGGAAGAAAATAATGTTGTATATGCTCTCCCACACACATTGCTCATCCGGATAGCTGAACAAGGTTAGACTCAAGTATTATTGCTGTTACCTGCTGTCGCCCTCAACTCGTCGTGTGTTCCCTTCTTGGCAATATTCTCACTGGTTTTCAACTTCACAGTCTTTCACACCTCACTATGCCAAGTGTTGAAACCATTAAGACTTACGAGAGATAGACTTAAATCTGGCTACTTGTAACTGCAGGAATATAGTCTAAGTTGGTAACTTAAAGTCTTATGCGTGATAAAATTTGCATTTACGTCGCTCTCGTACACTCTTTAAAGGCCATTGCATGGTTCGGAGGCCTAATTTTCGACTTTGAGCAATATAAGGGTAGTTTAATTAAATAATTAATTAACCAACTTTAGTAAATCAATTATTAACTTTCACGTGCTGCCCATGTAGACTATTGCTCTAAACCTGATTAAAGACATTCACATGACTGAGGCAGCTTGACACGTATCTTTTTTTGCATTGGTACTACTCTTCGCATTAGTGCTTCACAGAAGATTTAGCTAAGTAGGTTCAAGCTCGGTAAGTGTGTGTGCCCCTTAATGCTGCTCTTCTAGTATTGGGGTTTACGAGACGCAAAGCTTTGTTGCATCTTTTACATAACTGAAGGTGGAGTGGGTCATTTTGTATTAATGGGTTGCATGCGCATCACTTTTCCCTCTATAAGATCCATTGTGCTTTCGTTTTTGCCCACCACCAAAGTAGATCGAAGCGATCGAGCAAATATATGTTTAGGGACAAAATTGGCTGCAAAATCCCACAAATTCGTCCTCAGTTTATGTTTTTTTTTTTGCTTTAAAAGTAGCTTCTCATCACAACACGCAGTGAAGAATTAGACGAGTTCCATAATTAGTGATGGATAGGGTAATTGAAATAGACTTAGTTTGTAGGTTCCCACAACTTATGCTCATTGAAGGGAGTCTTAGTGAATGAGCGGTTACGTTTGCATTGTAAAACAATGCATTACCACAGACCAAGCCTTTTTAAGCGGAATGTTCATCAGTCACCTTAATGCAAGCACCGTTCAAGTTCAGTCGAGAATTTCAACTTCACAATCGCATTTAAAGATGACTCTGTGGTCGTACTATGCAAAGTAGTAAGCTGTAAATGATTCCGATGACCAAGACGAATTCGGATCAGAAGACATTAAGGGAGACGGGGCCGATATGAAGTGGATATGCGAGCACAAAACCCGGACCCGCAAACGTCTACCCACATGGAATAGTTCACATTCATTTTACGCGATGATAACTTGTTTAGCCACGATGATGCGATGAGATTGTGCAGATATTTTAAAGATGTTCGCACGACTGTTAACGGTGATCCTGCTCCACAGTTCCCAGCCTACAGTCTAGTCATTCATCTCGGTAAAACAGACCGATCTATAGTATAACAGGAAATTGTACAATAAACAAATTTTCCGTAACAACACCAAGCACAGTCATTTACAAACATCTTCAATTCCGAATAGCGGTAGGTAGGCCACCGCAGAATCCTTAAGTTGCACCGACAAGCCTTTCTGTGTACAGCAGATTTTTTTTTCAAATTTGATTTCTACGCCTCCAAATTTATTCTTGGTTGCCTTCCGCAAACTCAAAAGTCTCCGTGCATCATCTTGCCCTATTTTTCGCTTTGGTATACAGCCAATTGATAAACAGAGATACCTTAATCAACCTTATACCGCACTTTCCCTTCGTCACCTAGGTAATGGAACAATTTGAATAAACTATTGCATTTCCATGCCTCAACTCTAGATTTTTAATTTGCTATAACCGAAAATGGGACTTTCATCAGTGTTAATGATGTTTATGTAGCTGATACAGCTAACGGGTGGGGTGACTGATGAATGGTTGCGTAAACTACATAGTCAAAAAAAACCAAGTATTTAAGCCTACCAAAATTTAAGAAATCTCAAACTATCTGTATTTTAAGCCATTAGTAAATTTTATAAATCCAGTATCTATAAAAAGAGCTACTAAATACCCTTAATGATGAAAGCAATGCCATAAACTTTTTGATCACTTTGCAATATTGTCCCAAAAAGGACCTGGTTGATGAGCCAAGGCGGTTTATAGCGTCCTCTTTCAATGTTTAGTATACGATGGTACAAGTAACCTAAGCATTGATTTTATTCTCAGAATTTTTAAACCTGCTAATTTTGAAATGCTGTTGGTAGATGGCAGATGGCAAGTCGCTCAAACAGGTCAGGACCTGTTGTAGCCGGACCATAGTGAATGTGTGAAGGCGGCGGGTCACTCTATGCAGATCGTGGCAGTGCTTCGTATTTGGGTCAGGTAACCGGAGCAGCCAGCTTCTGTGCTACATACGTGGCGCGTGCCACGCTGGCAATCTGCACATCACCACACTCCAATGACCAATCATTTTCCTGGCACTCGGCGTCGGACCCGCATGTTTCCACATAAATTAAAGCCCCCTATTGATGCGTGTACAGGCAAGCGGACACGGAGTTGAAAAAGTTCGACCCACAAAGGGGATGGCCAAGACTGCGTGAAGCACAGGTTCAGCCTTTCAAGGGGGGTACTTCCGGTGTGCACAGCCTAATCACACTGTATTCTTCATGAACTAAACTTTGAATTGGCTACCAAATCCCAGATGGCTTCATACGCGCTGGTATAGAAATCACAAGCAGATGACCTTTCAGCAGTTCTGATGAAATGCATTTTCTGAGCAAAAGTAATGCTGAATTTTTTACTTCCCTATAAGAAACTCTAACTCGACTCATAGTTGATCAAACCCACGAAAGTTTTTGGACAGCTCCTGAATACCGGCTGTCCCACAGACATTTTCCTGCAGAACCATGAAATTTAATCCATTTTAGTTAAGTATACGCAGACCGCGTGGGACGGGCTGTTTACTGAACCATCGTTGTCGGGAGGTCAAGCTTTATGCATCACGGATTGGAGACCCCTGTGTCTTGTCTCACTCTCCCTCAAAAAGCCATATTGTACCTTCAGTAGGTCGTCTAAAATTGGCACTGTTTCATGTGGAACCAGTGAAAGCTGCATTATCCAAAAGGAATGAGTTCCAAGGCAAAAAAGGGCCTATTTACTTACGTTTTCCCTTGGATTTCGATTTTTATATTTTACAGGCGTTATTTTCAGAAATTTGGCAAACTAAATGCCTAGCACAAACATTTCCATTTGATTTTCATGACTTCAGCCAACTTCTCCTAGTACTTTTGATTATATTTCTCACCCACAGTTGGGTGTGAAAGTCATAGCCCGTGAAAATACCTTAGATCAGGAAATGGAAACAGTGGAGCAGGTCCAGTGTTTTGAAAATAAGTAATTAAAGGCGTTCAGAAGGCCGAGTAAAAAGATTTCGTAAGTGTGGGAATGATTGTAATGTGATTTGCAAACAAGAAGCAGTGCACAAGAACGGATATCGAATTAGCTGCCTTTTAGCGTTGATTCTAAGGCTGTTTACGGAATTCTTCAATTGTGGTTGGTGTAATGAGGAAAACTTATCGTGCAATGTAATCTAGAAAATTGAAAAAAAAACACTCATGAAAATTCATAGCATGAAATTTTTATGACATGGTATAAATGATTGTGTGGATTGGAGGTCAGCAGATTCTAATATCTTGAAACAGTTTACACTTAAGTATGGAGCTTCGACGGCGTCCAACTTTCGAACTTTCATTTGAATCTTACTACTTTTGCTACTACTTTCGTCACGTCACTCACCTGCTTCTGAGGCACACGTGTGTAGGTGTAATAGCGGCATTGCATCTACGTCATTTTCACTGCTCGTCACAGCAGCAGTCACTGGTACCGATGCGTTCGTTTGTGCGCGCGCATGTTCGATCGGTCGGCGAAGCGGCGTGTGCACACCGAACAGACGAAGGGTCTCTCGCCGGTGTGGATGCGTCGGTGACTCTCCAACAGCCAGAGTCGTGAAAAACGCCTTCCACAATCTGGACAGTGAAAAGGCATTGTATGGGTTGCCTCGTGAAGTCTGCAGAGTAAAAGAATTAAAGGAACACACAATTTTTTAGTTAAGATTCAATAAACGCTCAGAAAAAATTTAGGATACTTCAGCATCTACTAGACTCTCCCATGGATCCGGTTCTGTTCTATGCAATCGGTGGGAGATTTCAAAACTTTCAGTGCTAGCTGACTATTGACGATGAACTAAAGTAAGAACTGATGTTAGCATTTTGCGTGTTTAAGGTCATATCGAATTGACACCTTCCGCGACGTGCCAAAATCGACACTGTTTATTTCACTATCGATAAAACATACCTGTGCGCAATTAAAAGGTTTAACATATTGAAAAAACGAACAAATTAGGTAGTAAAAAACCGTCTACTCCTCTCATTCACACGCGGCGGAGCCTTCAATGGGTGGGTATGGTAACGAAGGGGAGGAGAAGGACGATTGCGCAGAAATCTGATATTGCCCCGATGTTAATCCAGGAGCCGCGACCAACAAACGTGAGTGAACATACCGCATGGATGACCTAGAGGAATAGGTCTTACTACAGTACCGACATGGGTAGGTTCTGGATCTTGGCAAACTACTGGTCGATAGGCTGAGAGGCTGTAGTGCTCTCCTTGGCTGAGTGAAAGAAGGTTCCTGTTCTGGTGTAGATAGATCCAGCAACTTTTCGATGGAGAAGGCGATAGCGTTAGAGGAAAGCGGAGGATAGGATGAGGAAGAGGAGGAAGAGTTGGATACGAAACTCCCCAGACCGCTGTCCCTATTGCTTGAGAGTGTACCGGAGGAAGGCGAAGGGGTACACGAAGTGGAATCGACGTGGAGCGGCACTACAAACATAAAGCTTAAATCCTTATCAAACTCTCCTTGTGCTATTTTTAGTTCAGTTCTGTCTATTGTCCGTCTCCAACATCCACACTGCATTGCTCTCTACGTCCATGTCAGTCCAGTAACCAAATGTGTATGGGAGCCCATTCAAGGTATGCTTTCCAACTTCATTACCATTTCTATCGCCCACCTCGCTGCTTACAAAAGAAAGCAAACTTTGTGTTTTTCATCGATGTAAATAAAAGATCGGGCATGGATAAGGAAATGGTTTCCGCCTTCCCAATTCACCTTACTTGTGTGTACTATTGGTCATCATATTTGTACAAAACCAAACAAAACTGTTTTTTTTGTTAATGTGAATGCAAGAAACAAGTAAAAATAAGTAACGTACACTGTCCCAATAATAGCACAGTTGAAGTGTGCCACTGTGGTTTGGAAGAGGCGGAGGCAGGGGTGGAAGAGATGAAGGGAGGTTTTTGGCTTGGCATTCTCAGTCTCAGTATGAGTAGGATGGAAGTAAAACGATGGTTTATATACTTCACTTTCGAGCCTGATCACCTTACCCTTCCTCCACCCCCTCCCACCAACAGCCTCACTGGAGGTAACATCATCTTTGATTTCACTATGGGTGACAGAAGGGGGGAGCAGCGCAGTGAATCCTTTTCCTTTGCTCATTGGTTTGAGTGCCCCCACCTGCTTGCACACATTCCCAACCATGAGCCAATGGGAGTGGAGACCTATCAAATTGGGGGACAGGAAGGCGGGGCGAAATCCGATTGTTCGCTTGAGCGAATATACTACAGCAATTAAGTTTTGTCTAATAGGATGGAAATTGTCGAAGATAAACCACACTTTACGGGGAAGATGTTGAAAAGTATAGCTGTTCAGAATGTTTTTGACGAGAGGACTAGTCAAGTTAAAACACAAAAGTACAGACAACTGATGCGACAGCATGTACCTAGAGTATGATTGAGTTGCTAATCAAACATCCTCTTAATTTTCATTCCAATGCAAAAGTGATGAATGAGACACATTAAAAGTTTACGAATCTAGTCATTTGGTGGAGCCATTTTATTCCACTGCAGGTTTAGTTACCTCAGATTACTTGTGGCATTGGCACATCCATTGCTCTAGAACAGACCAGCAATAAATTCACTACCTTCAGTTATTTCAATATAAAAGTCAAAAGGGATCGTGTGGTCCTCAACAAGAAAATCTTAGTGAGTCGTTCATCCACAACTATGAATGAGGTGGTGTCTCAGAATTGTGGCTTAAGCAGTCGGTTATGGTTTGTGGATGATATGGAGGTACAAGTGGGTGAGACCTACTTTCTTAACTTTCGCCACCACTAATCCAGTAATTGTTGATGTAAATGTTAATTCCGGTTGATGTTCGATACCGGAAGGCGCTTTTGTATTCCAATTGAGGATGAGGGGCCTTTCTAGGAGTGACGCATCTTTAAGTTAGTCGCAAGTGGAAGCAACGTTTCTATTCTTGGGAAAGGGTTCTACCAATAAACCTACCCCAAATGCTATACAAAGAATGTGACAGCTGCAGCCTTCATACATAAAACTCCAGCTAAAACGGGGTCAAACAGAGTTTCTTATGATGCGCGGATTTGAAATGTGAAGAAAGTAGTAGTTTTGGCTTGTGTTGCATATGAACAACTTTATGCATCGTCACCACAACTAAATTCGATCATCTAACACAAGCCGCAGGCAGCCGTATTGTTTGTTTAACTCTCGGATTTGGCAATGGGTCACTTAAGGTCATGGTTTTTGAGCTGTTATAGTAGAGCCCCGCCCTTCCCTGTGTCGCATATGCATGTACTGCCCGAGTATTATGTCGCATTTCGTTGTCGGGGCAGTTTCAGGGCGCTACAGTGGTGTCTACCTATCATTCAAAAGTGTTACCGGACGCATTTAATGTACTGTGTCGCACTCATTCACTTATTTTTGGGTTTTATCGAATAATATTTTAACTAGAGGTCAAAATGGAAGATGCTCGAGACCTCATCCACTCAGAAACAAACCTTAGTGGAATGAATGGAATCAAATCCGAGAGAGGCACCAGCAAATCATTCCTCCAATAGAGTGGCACTAACCATCTCCGCTGTTTTGACTTTAGAACACAAACTTATTGCGAAATTCCGTCTTTCAGATACTTTTCACCAAGAATTTTGCGTAGTCGAATGGCTGGTCTTATCGCCAGGAATCTGAGTTGTAACGTAATTTGCATTTCAAAGTTTTAAGCCGTGGACTTTCAACGCCTTTCTGTTCATCGAAAGCCAAGCCTATCAGTGAGAGTAAACTAGATTTCTTTTATTATTCCCTCCTACTCACCATTAATGTAGTTTCCGGTGTTTTTATTCATGCCAAATGTGGTGACAAAGCCACATTATCAACTTGGCTCATGTCATTTGGTTGCCGTTGGATAATTGATAGGTTGCGCTAAGGACACTGTTTTCTATGACACGTGATCCTATTGTCAATCCCTAAAACAAACACAACGATTCTATCAAGTGAATATTCCACGCCAGTTTGTACAGTGCTCTTTTTAAAGGATGCATGTGACTCTTAAAGGCTTCAATACCACCAAATAGCCTTCCATTCACTCAGTATCACTGCCATGTATCGAAGTGGTCCAGGTCACTTGATATCTCTCGAAATGAGATAGGCGTAGTTTCATCTTTAATCTCAACTTCGATGCTTACCAACCTATGAGCCTGGCTGGCTAAGTAGCACACCACCTGCATGTCACAATCTTTAACTTGCTCCCCGTTCTCCTCACTCATGTAAAAATGTCGTGACGTGGCATGACCCCTTCAATAAACAAAGGGAAAGGCGATACACAAGTGAGGACACAACGGGCTCCAATAGTACCCGAATCTAAAGGACTTGCTATTGGGACACTACTACCTGATGTTTGCAATACCTTCTTAGTAGTTTCAGCCTTTCTCTCGACTCGCTTTGGCTAGATACTCAATTCATGAACTGTGGTGGCGTGAAGGTCGCCTTAGTCAACACAGAATTAGGACGACCGGTTAATTGCTTGGTTGACTGTTACTCGAAAAAGGCTGAACACGGCCAGCTGCAGGGTCTGAGTGATGGCAGGGCACTTCCATTTACGTGGCCAAAGCCAAGTTTACAAAACATGAAACATTATGTGGACACTTCCTTCGGTTTAACACTTCATACCCTTATTTTCAGTATCCCGAGTCCTCAGAGGACTGAATCAACAATTGAATCGCTAACAGGCTGTGGTTAGTCAACCTCATCAGATATGCAATGTGAAAGAACGCCCACTTGTCAAACGCACCCATATTCTCCGGTGGGACGTGCCTTATCACTTTTGATCGCACAACTTCTCGCAGGTGTAGGGGCAGTGCCTTCAGTTCATATGACAGGGAAATTAGCGGGGGTCAAAAAGGGCCACTGGGGGAGTGATCCCAGTTCATGTAGTGTACATCAAAGGACATGAAACACTCCACTCTTTTTTGTATTGAAAAGGCAACTCTATAAGTGAACTAGGAGTAGTTATTATCACATGCATGATATTATGTATGAAGTACAGTGTTTCCGTTTCACCTAGACAATTAGTAACACTTCTCGCATTATCTGAAATAAATGAAGGAAAACTTGGTTTAAAACTACGCATCCCTGCACATTATAGCAGGAATTTTGCCTTCTACATTTCCGAATTATGATGTGGGTAGGCACATGACTTCTCCAATGGGTAATGGAATATATGCCAATGGGATTTAATGCAACAACGGAACTACTATGGAGGTCACAGCTCTGTTCTTTCCTCAGCAAACGTGTGGAATCTAAATAGCTCTATAAAGTACAACGATTAAGACGATCGTATCAACAAGTTTTCGACCAAACAAGGCACTTTAAGATGTTGAAGAAATTTCTCAGGGTGGATATTCTTAATTTGTAGAGGATCTGTGTCACCTAAGGTGGTGGGTGTGGGGAACACAACTGTACTTTTGCACAAAAAACGGAAAAGACTGTTATACTTTAATTATGTTACACATTTACGGGTTTCGCTATTGTAGCTCCGCTCGGCGAGGTGACCTCAGGGTCATGCGATTGGCCATGATCCCTTCCGTATGCCTGTAAAACGCATTCTGCTCTAGTATTGTAGCTTATTTCACCTTCAGAGAAGTCTAGGAGCGCCACATTTGTGGCAGTGGAAAGCGAACCAGATGCCAAATGACAACTATCCTGAATTCGTGATACATCCTCCATCTCTCAGCTAGCCGGATAAAGTCCAGGTAGATATGGCGGGAAAGCGCTGAAGTGAGAACAGTGTCAAGGAGGAACAGACGCCAAACCTTGCTCTTACGAAACCATTATAAACCCTATCCCTTATTCCCGCTCCTAGACTAGCGTTCTTACGACTAGAGACGGCAATACGAGATTGAATGCACATCGTCCCTTCCTACAATATCGTAATTGAACAGCCCGGAACTCCAGATCCAGCGGTTTAGTCAAGAGAGGTGGGTGACATTGCAGTCAAATATCTTCTCAGGTGCTCACAGATTGGATAATTTAGTGGAAGTTTTTCTTACAGCACTGACTATGGTTGCGATTGCTGATATAGAAAATTGAGCAAGGGAGAGCACTGGGGACGTCGTGGTGGCTACGCGCACACTTAAACTCCAAAACTGCACCTCAGCTGGGCGGCCTGACTTTCTGATGATGGCGGTAGCCCCGTTCCCTCCTGTATGTCGGCAAACTATACCCTGTTCGAGCACTATTTCTCCTTTTGTCTAAAGGGAAACCTAGTGGCGCTACAGCAGCAATGTTCAGCATGCACAATTTGGGTGGATGAATGCGAACTTTTGCCGATTGATATTTATTCGTATTATAGCAGCATTAACTGTTAAATTTCAAAGGTTTGGTAAGCATAAAGTACTAGGTGTACCTTTTTATGCAGTACTAACTAAAACATTTGCCACAACACATTCGCTATCAAGCAAGATCCAGATGTTTCCTTTGTTCTTATCAAGTCCTGCTTTTCAAAACCTTAAACTCACAACCGTCCTTAGTTCACGAACATTCCGCATTTATTTACTACCTAGAGAACAAGAATGTTGGCAGCAACACGACACAGCTGTCACATATGTAACACTGGCAGCGAGCATGTTAATGACTACATTTGAACACACTTAAGATGCAAAAGTGATCAAAATAGTGAAAACTTCCTTTCATATCTCCCATGATTTCCTGCTGCATGTTTTTAGCGCATTACTTAAACGTAAAACCGCTTGTGAATAGCGAAACCCAAAAATCCTCAATTTACCTCACAGTCGTACTTAACTGCTGCCGCAACCACTGGCTAAAATAGCTGGACGTAGGAAACAAACTTTGGCCTAATTGTGACGGGGCCCATCTGAAAGCGACAGGCAGAGAAGTCCATGCTCTCGAGTTAAATACACGATAATAACGCATTTTGATCACCTTGCCATGCTGTTAAAATTTAATAAAGAAGCCTTCCTTATCTTTGAACAAACTTAAACTTCTCAGGCTCCTGCTACATAGCTGTTTATCTAAATGCACCGTCTAGAGCAGAAGTGGTCAGTACATATGAACATTGTGCCTGGTCCGATGCCCTTGATCGCTGAGGGGGAAACGATCCAACCCACCTGCTGGTTCGAAGAGTAGGAGGGCAAAAGCAGAAGGAGAAAACGCTGAAACCTTTGCGCCTACATCTAACGGTATTCCTCATACCAATAATACTAAAGTTCAGCTTCCTCTTGATTTTTCAGTTTTTGTAACGCGAAAAAACCAGACGCAGTTACAACCACTCAATTGAACTTTAATTAATTTGGCATAATTACCTTAGTGACAGTTAAAATAGTATAATTTTATCAGTTTAACCGGCTGGAATAGTATTACTACCCTCCCATGCAGTTTATAACGCGACAAAATCGGGGAACAAGTGGTGATTCACATAACCACAAGCCGGTCGAGCCATGTAATTTCGGGATTTAAAAGGTCTGTCGCATTTAGTGTTGCAGTGCTGGTATTGTCAAATTTTTCACCTGTGTCAACTTTGGCGTTACATCTTACACACACGACTACGTCTTGTCGTTCTGACAGTACACAAACTGGAAAAGAAGAGCACGGGGCGGTAGAACCATTGCTCGCCTTTCTTCGTAATGTATCGAAGTAATTAAAAGTGATAGTGAATCCTGAACACGTTAGTCAAGGAGAGTGCTTGACTAACCAGCATTTGATGCGTTCAGTGGAGGCGTCAGCGCAATATTGGTTGTTCAAAGCGAGTTACAATAAAATTGGGGTAGTTTGCCTTTTGGCTATCCCGAGAAAAGTGCCGCACTAAAAGTCCTATCATTGGCATCCACGAGGTAATGCCACGGATTAATACTAGTACCTCTTCCCCGGATTGGAAGTCAGAAGGGATCGGTTGTTGATTAACTTCACGACTGCTCCATTTAAATGTCTACTTAAAATACTGTCAGCCTTTCCTACTAAATTGCCGAATTTCATTTCTAAACTAGAAAAACATGCTAGATTCCTCAGAAAAGAAAGGTTTAAAGCATATATATTAACTACGGTACCAATAATACTTCGGATAAGCTCTAATTTCGATGGGGACCATCCACCGCCGCAATGCAAAGCCCCCTTGAATATTAAGCTCCAGTTGATCGAGATATTTACAGTCGGAGTGTCGACTTGTCTAACCCATGAGGACAGTGGAACCTTCGCATGCCTCTCCGACCACCAGCATTTCCGTGACTGGGATTCAAGCTAGGTACAAGTGCAGCCCAGGCATCAATTCACTAGTTGATCAAATTGATTTATTCGTGGGATGGCAAAAGTGACAACCGACCATGTAGATTCTTGCTATTTAACCAAAACCAGAAGAGACTTGGACTTCCATGAGTAAAGCTCAGAATTTAAACGTCTTCAAATCAACAAAACCTACTGCTTTTAACCAGAGAAGTTTAGCTCCGCTGCATCAACAGAAGGAGGTTGATACATCCCACGAATGGCTTTACGCTGAAGGAAATAACCCTCCGCACCAATCCAAGAACTACGCTACAAATCTCCAAGCCTTTTAACACGTCCACTACCAGACTCTTACACGAAGATCCACCAACACAATTCAGCATCCTAAGATAGCATCAATTATTCGTTCTCATTTGCAAGGTAACTTAGCCTCCTTTAAAAAACCTTGCCACAGGTTGTCGCAGGCAAGCTAATTGGCGTGTCTCCTACAGCGTGCTGAAAGCGTAGGCGCTGTTATACGGGAGCCACAAAGAGGCAATGAAGTTTTTGTAAGTTCTCAACAATTTTGAACCATAACGCGTCAATTTCCTCCGTTTACGAATTCCTGACCGCCAATGACTACCGGATGCAAAAAGGTGTCGCACGGAGTTAAACGCCCGGAGGCGAACGTTGATGCGAACCTATGCTTAAATTCAGCTTCCTTCCAACTTTAACCGTCATGCTTGCAGTTATTCACGTTTACTTACGGAGCTCTTTTCCTCACAAACATGATGGCAGCTGGACATCCAAAGCCTTCTAAATCCATCGCGCCAATACGAATTCGAAAGGAACTTTTGGACAGAGCGCGAACAATCAAAAATAAAAATAACGTAAGCCGCAAAGACAGCCTCAACTACGGAGACGGCTATCTTGCCAGGAAAGAAGTGACCAGCCGAGCTCAGAGATGACTGATAACAAGCGCTCACTTAATAAATCTTTAAAAAATAAAGTCATTAACAAAATAATTCCCTTTTAGGTGGGCAACTGCACCACGCGTTAGCAAAAGCAGCCACTTTACACAAATGACCATTTATGTATAGAATATGAGACCAAAAGAGGTCCAGTTGGCGGGTGACGAGGAGAGTAGTAAGAGATAAAGGCACATCATTGCTCGATGAGTGGGGGCGGGAAAAGAGCCCGGAAATCTATCAGCTGGTCATGATCGAAACCAGAAGACTAAGCACCAAAGTCAGCGCGAATTTATCCATAGCAAAAACTGCAGTAGGGAGGGAGGGCTCAAATTGCAAAGCCACCAGTAGGGAGGACTGGAGAGGAGAGGAAGGAATGGAGATGAGGTAAACCGGACGAGAAAGACGTCAACGAATGCAGTTATACCAACCATCTACGAGCGCCTGAGAAAAAGTGCCAATGGGAACATAATCCAAACGAGAGGAAGAGAATGCACATAATGGCAGGAAATGAAGGGAAAGGATATGATAATGAAAGGGAGTAATTAATTGTCAGGAGGGTTACTGTGGGTACATTCCCAAGGAGCACCGACCACCAAAAAATCGCTCTGACAGGGCACTTCTCGAGGATCTGCCTTTTGTGAAACAGATCCATGGATTTGAGCACACTAGACGAAAAGTTACTTATTTAAGTAGAAACTTACAATATCGTTAGCTTTGTTAATTAATTCATTGCAAGCTTCATCGACGTTATTAGAGAATCCCATGACGAGGACATCCTCAGCTGCTTCTCCATTAGCTTGACGGGGTGGAAACTCCACATCAACATCGTACAACTCCTCTAAACGACGAATGTTGTAATGGCGAGATCCAATTAAACGTGCGTGAGCCTGATCAAGAAAGCGAGCATTGAATGAGGATCGAAAACTCACATTTACAGAGGGGATGCATTAAAAAGTAAATGCTCACCTCCGAAGGAATATGAAGCCCCACACACGTGAAGGAAGCAAACTTTTCAAGGAGCTTTTCCAGCTCACCACGAGCCAACTTGACTTTCTCCTTGTAGCCCTGAAGAACCAGGGGAACATTAACGGAGCTTACGAGACGATATCCAGCGTAGCGTCCCCCGTTCGCCAAGTTGTTAGAGGTACTAGGCCTCTCTACAGGGTCATTTCCGCCATCAGTTGTTTCGGATTCCATCAGTGTAGGTGTAGCACTAGAAGAGGCAGCGGTAGTAGTGGTACCAGTACGACCGCGTGTGAAGACGGCCACACCATATTGGTTGAATAGCCGTTCCTTTTCTCCAGATATAATCCGATTTAGGTAACGCTCCTCAATGTTTAGAATCTCCTCGTAATTTCGCGCCTCCCAGTCGGCTTTCTCAGCTTGCAGCTGAGCCTCGAGAGCTGCCAACTCAGCTTTACAGGCCTCAACAGCATCAGGAGTGCCACGAATAGTGATTCTATCGGAACCTCGAGGGATTTTTGGGGGAACGCTAATGGAAACCTGCCAGAGAAAAGAAATATGGCAATTAAAGGCATTCCAGGACCAGTCAAAACAAGCAAAAGTCAGATATACATTGAATTTGCTTCGAAGGACATATAGCCTCGTCCTGGGCGCTATTTCTCCATTTTCAGGCTGATGACCAGACAACACGGCGGTGCGAGAACTTTCGTGCTGCATATGTCCACTACCGCGTTGAGGAGCCCCCTGCCCTCGGCGAGTGGAATGCTGTTGTGGTTGTGGAGGCTGTTCAGCCACAAAGAGTTTGCTGTAGAACTCGCGTGGGAAAGCAACCTCGTGAGAGACAGGCAGCATTGGAAGAATTTCGTTCTTCAGAACATTATCAACCCTCTCTGCAGTACCGGTAAGAACGATGTGGCCGTATATGATCCGATCACTCTGACCTTCTCGAAAGCCATCTATACAGTGTGGCAAAACAACATAAGCTTATGCTCCAAACCGAGTTGAAATATGAACGAGTAATTCGAAGATTTATGATATTACCTCTGTTAAGTTGTAAGCTGATGAGGACCCGGTGATTTTTTTGTATATCAGAAATAGTCGGACGGAGTCGACTGAGGGCTTGGAAATGGTCAACTTCAGTGACCGGGTGTTTGACCACCGCTTGGCTCTTGACGTCTTCGATCATACTCATTATGCACTGCTGTGCATCCTATAATTCGGATTAATAAAAGGAATTATAACAACTTTGTTAACAAAGGCAGGTAGACTAAAACCAAAAAGACCTGAATGGGTAGTTTTACCTCTACACAGCCCTTTGGACCAAAAATACGAATTGTAGTATCCACATTCTCGCTAGAGGGTGGATGTCCACTCCCTTCTTGACCAGCACGACGGGTGAAGGGAGAGTTAGGTGATTTGGGAAAGATAACTTTAACACGATCCAATTCGGGGTAATGAAAGGCGTTTCGGTAGATCCAAAGGTCATTAACAACAGATGGTTCACACCTTAGGGTGACATCCGTCTCATCCTCCTGAAAGATGAAACTAAGGTTGAGTTGCACAACACAAACATTCACGATATGGTTACTTCAAATAATGCCGTTTCGATAGAGTGAACAACTGCTCAGAATAAACGGTCCAACGGCGAAACTGCATATATTAGACATTCAAAGTGAAAAAAAAGATACAAATGGGTGGTTCGATGGAGCTAATTTGAAAAAGTTGCATTTAAAAATGGCAAGACAATTACCATATTCTTTACGGTCTGTTCTAAATCTTCCACCGCCCTCGCCACGGCTTCCTTCTCACCAATAATATGGATCTCAGAAGCACGCTTAGGATCGCTCTCTAAACGATCTGGGAAGAGCACTTCGACATTGTGTCTTTCACGAAACTTTTTCAACGTGACACCACCACGACCGATCAACTGGCCATGAAACTTGGGATTTGCAAATACCACCGACTACAGAGAAAACAGGTAAATTCAGAAAACACATCCACGCTAATGGGGAGAAAATAGCGGCAAGTAAGAAAAATACATCAGCGCAGCGTTCGAGCATCTTCGCACACATCGAATCGATAAGAACATTGGCCTTTTCCAAGGCCTCGGGTGGGCCTGAAATGATCAACTGGCGAGGTTGAGTGGGATTCGTCTTCAGCTGAACTCCCTCGCATTGCTCACGGATGGATCGAAGACGAGCCCCGGGAGTGGTCGAGTCCCCAGCCTGTTTAGAAAGCATCAGCGTAGGTAGAATAACAATGGTTTCTTGCACGTTCGCCTGAAAAGTAAAATGAACCATAAATCGACTTGATAGGTAATTCGCTCATAAAAAGCCTAGACGGAGCGCAAACAAGATTAAAAACAATGAAAAATAGATATCAGTACCATAGACTTTTGTAGTTTTTCAAGGCGTGTTACTGCAGCATCAACGTCCCCTCGACGACCGATAATACTGACAGGTTGGGAACCATCATCAGAGGGAGGGAAATAGTGAATGCGAGTCCGCGTATCTCTCAGCAAATTGACAATTGTTGCACCCAGAATACGAGGTAAACACTCCTTGAAAATTCGAAACTATAAAGAGAGTGATTACCATTTGAGTAGACAAGGGGAGGTGACATAAAATCAATGATCAAATCTCACCTCCTGTTCATAATTTTCATCCGTGATTTGCTTTACTAGTTTATTCATTTTCTCAGCGGCAGAATCGACTTGATCTCGGACTCCGCAGAGTTGTAACACGTAGTCGGTAGTGGTAGAAGTCTCATTAGCGGTAGATGTGCAATGACGCTGTTTCTTGCCACCACTGCCAGCTTGTTGGGGCCATCGAATTTCAACTTCTGGGAATGCCTCTTCAATTGCGCGAATAGGCGGGGGATTACCAGATCGCAACAAATTCTGAATGCGGGGTTCGACTATCATGTCTTTAACTTTCTCGTTCTCCTAAAAACAACACTTTCCCATCAAAAAGTAGGTATTATTCAGAAAGCACTAAGTAGCTGCCGTTACAGGTACTGAAAACATGGGAATGGTTACCTGATATCGCAACTTACAGCCTAGAAACATTCAACCAACGCAATACCGATACATTGAGATTACTTACCCACTTCTTGATGAGTTTATTTATAACCTCCTTCACAATTTCAACAGAGCGCTGTTCACCTTCAATGAAGACATCAAACTCATTCGGTATCTTTCCACAATCGACAGCGGATGGAAACCAAACATTCAAACGATGAAACCGAGCATATCGGTTTATGCTATCCGGGCCGTGTCCCAGCAACTTAGAATGGTATTTTGGATCCACCTTTACGAAATCCAAATAGTGTGAGGCATTGAGCTCATCAACTCTTGCCTTTAAGCGCTTAACGACAACCGAAACCTCTTCTGGAGGTCCCTCGACCGTTATCTTGTTCTCATTATTTGGAAAATCAATTCGAACCTACAAGACAAAACCAGTTCTATTGACAGTACTAGAAAGGTATTTTAAATTAGAAAAGCCGACTAAAAATAAGTGAACCTACGGCTGCATAACCCTCCCGAATAGAAGCCAAAGCGGTTCCTTTTTTTCCAATTAAGAGTTTGTGAAGGCGATGGGGAGCAACAATGCATTCTGTGGTAGAACTAGAGGCGCGCTTATAAATCAAAGTCGTAGCAAGTCCAAGATCTTCGGGGAAGCCGCGAAGAATGAACTCCTCACTCTCGGGACCTTCCGGAGGTTCGACTACAACACCCGTTTTGTCAAATATCTCTTCCAGACCACTTTTGCGGAATCCAATAACAAGACGATGCTTGTCCCGTTGTACTGAACAAGCAATTGTGGTGCAGCGCTCCTCATGAGCCTTATAAACTTTATTGATTTCGGAAACCGCTTTGGCAACCTCATTCTTTTTCCCAGTCACCTTGATGTCACAATTCAGCTTCTTTGACAACGGAATGGATATTCTTGCACCCGTCTTCTCCATGATCTCGTTTACAGTGCGATTAAAGCTGAAACAAAAAAATCAAGAATAAACGACAAAAAACAGACTGACGATTTAAAAAGCCGAAAAATGGAGGGCAACGAGGACATTGTACTTACGGTCCACAAATAAACGGGTGATAAATCTTAGGAATGGCCAGTTTTTCCTCAGATAGTTGAGACTGGTGTTCAACAATACGAAGAATTTCTTTCTCAGCAGTTGCAACTTTGTCAGGGGAACCAACAATCACAATCTCATTTGACTTTGAAGACGGTGAGGGGACGTATATTTTCGTAAGGGTGCTTGATTCAAGCTCCCTTTTTCTTTGACCGCCAGGACCGATGACAAACCGATAAAATTCATGTGGAATTTTAATCACCCTTTGCGCCTAATTAGGAGCGATCACAGTATAGCCGACAATAACACGCTAACTTGTTGCTGCAAATCCTGAATTACCATCAATTTAGCCTTCGCAACCTGCGATGAAGCACCTGAAATGAGGACATTTAGAGAATTGTTCTTTGAGTTCGTTAGTTCGATTTTCACTCCAAGACTCTTCCCTATAGCGGCACAGATACGTGACTGCTCCAGTGATATGGAATCGTCTGTTGGCTGATACCTCCTTTCGTCCAGGGGTATTTTAACAACCTAATTTTCAGATAAACAAACATTTAGTACCTCTACTGAATCAGCGGGTTGATATGACGATAGTCCTTCAGCTACAGGCCTCTGCACCGTTCCAGCAGGCGGCAGTGCAGGAAAAACATCATCATACAAAGGAGGTAAGCTAGTTGGAGCAGTGCTCGCCACCTCAAGCATCGGACGGAAAAACACACCGAGAAAACAAAAACAGTGTGACCTGAATTACGCATTATAACAAATAATGCAAATAGAATTTTAAGAACGAACAGGCGTATTATAGGAGTGCGACTAGCAATTCCAGTAGAATAAATATACACAAACGTAGGCACTTTATTTAAAACGCTGTACGAAAAGCGAAAAATTGTGAAATTTATGCAGTAATAAAAATAACATACCGTAAACAAAGGAAACCTTAAAAAATTCACATTTTTTGCAAAAACGCCGCATATTATTTTTGTAGACAAGAAAATAGTGTCGTCCAGTGCGGTAGTTTGCTCATTCAAAGTGGCAGATTCAGACTTAGGTGGCATATTGTATAAGTCAGTTGCCTGCATCCGCGTCATGCTAGCAGCCCAAAACCTACTGTTCACAGAGTATATATATATATTCTGCCATAGGATCAGGCCTTCTTTTGCCTTCAAGGAAGTCTCGCGAAGCTGCATTGGTGGCAGCGGAAAGCGCACGCGACCTTGATGGATCTTATCCTGCTCCACACCGCTTGTGGCAAACTTGGGCAGTGTGAAAGAAGTGCATGTGCTACGGGTGGGAGAATCACTTACATCCCATAACAGAAGGGCCGAGATCAGCGTCCACCTCCGGCATCTCCCTCGCCCTCGTGCTCTGCGAGGAAGCTGTCAACAACTGAGGCGACATTAGCCGTGAACTCCGAGTCCAGTGGAACTGCCGAGAGGGATCAGCGACGCTGTGGTCAGGCATCCTCCGTAAGCTCTCTTTCTCAGGTTATCGGGCGACTCGCCTGCCTTCGCCGAAATGTGTACCTACAGATGTGGAGTGTGCAGAACACCATTCGAGAGCATCTTTTTATGCTTTGCACATTTGGATCGCATGCATTTTGCTCCTATGAGGCCCGATCGCCCCATTCGCTCAGGGTTCTACGATACCCTCGCGTTTCTCCCACGGCATCAAATTAGCCTGGAGTCACAATATGCGTTGCGTGTGTCTCGACCCATTCAAAAGCTTGGATTCATACCCCATCTTTCACTGGGACACAGCATCGTGGCACAGTATCGTGGGAGAGGAGGACTGAGGAACGCGCGTTTGCTGCACCGAGTGCCACACGGAAGTCGATGGCGCTACAAGACCACATGCGCTCGAATGTCGATGAGTGTGACGGTTAGCTCGTGGGTGCTTATCGCAGTGCTGATTACGTTGTGATGGCAGAAACTGGAGGCTGACCGAGGGGAGCTTCGGGGACGGCGCTTGCAAGGAGAGAGGGACTATGTAAAACATTGTTTGTTTGGACTGTCGGTTTCGGTCACTTGGGTGGCCATATTGTGCTAGACAATTCCTTACCAATTTTTGATGCGGGTTTTGGCTGGGCTAGGAATTTGTTTCCTGCAATTCAAAAACGTCAACATTAAAATTCTTTACACCTTATCCGTGTTCGCGACAATGGCAAGAATGTTAAAATCTTCATGTATTAGTCTAAGGGAGCTCAAGACACTAAGATATTGTTCTGGATCTCATTTCGTGATTTAGGTGAGGGAGGCTCAAGACATCGTCCTTCACCTTTTCAAGTCATACTAGAAGTTTCCTATATGTAGGGCTTATCAAAATTTCTAGTGGAATTATGACAACTGCTAGTAAGAGTAAAATCAAACCATTGGAATTGTATGGAACATTTGTTTTGATCCTCATTGATGGAAGCAAAGCTTGTGGTCCACATCTATGAAAATTTATGCTCGTACAGGTTTTACAGAAATTCTTATGCCATGCCAATTAAGATCTGACTTTTTCAAAGACTCACATTGCTGCATAACAGATGTGGGAGAATTTTTTATGCCTGAACACTACAGTTGTAATAATTTTAAAATATCATGTTACCTTTGATTGGTTAGGTTCTTGGTTTAGTTTTTCTTGGAACACCGCGCGATCTGAAACCGGAGTCCCATGGTAGGTTGCTGGTCTGCGTTGTATACGATGTCGTAGCCACAGAACGAGCATATTGAATTGCACCGTAAACGCCATGGGTACAGGCTTAACTATTTTGAGAAAAAGTATGTCTCTCTTCGATACGTATTTTGTGAGGATGACTAGTTATGCACGGGAAGTTTTACGTTTTTGACCTATTGCCTGTAATGTTGCTCTGAGGGTAATAATTTGAATTGAAGGCGGAAAAAGGAAGCTCGCGAGCCCCATGAGCGAGCACAGAAGGCGAGGAAGTTGCGTGGTCTAAAGGCAAAGATCGCAAATAAGGAACGCTATAAGGAGAAGGTTCAAATGAGGAAAACGATTCGCATGCATGAAACGAGGAACGTGAAGCAGAAAGTGGGTGAAATGGGCGGAAGTGGTGAAAAACCCGTATTTTTGCTTGATCGTGAGGAGCAAAATGTATCCAAAGTTCTTTCTAATACGGTCAAGCAAAAACGTGCCGAGAGGGCTGTGAGTCTCATTTACTCTACAATCTCTGCTTACATAGATCGACTTTCTGCATTTCTTCCGCTTTACATGTCCGATTCCTGGTTTTTACGGTTATACTTTTAGGGCAAGTGGCAAGTTCCGTTGCCAAAAGTTCGTACCGTGTCAGAAGCGGAGGCATTCAGGGTTGTGAAATCGGGCAAATCAAAACGAAAGGCTTGGAAACGTATGGTGACTAAGATGTGTTATGTTGGTGAAAACTTCACAAGGAAGCCGCCGAAGTTTGAACGTTTTATCCGTCCCATGGCGTTGCGTGCCACACGAGCCAACGTCACTCACCCCGACCTGAAGTCCACTTTTTGTTTGCCAATCATTGGTGTGAAAAAGAATCCCAGTTCTTCATTATACACAAGTCTTGGTGTGATAACGAGGGGAACAATCATTGAGGCAAGTAAGACGGCACATTTCAGCTGTGCTGAACTACCAATGTATTTGCTAACCTATGGTCTATTTGTTCGTTCTGAACTTGTTCCCTTCCAGGTAAATGTGAGCGATCTCGGTTTGGTTACTCCTGGCGGCAAGGTCGTTTGGGGGAAATACGCCCAAGTGACGAACAATCCTGAAAATGAGGGCTGCGTGAATGCGGTTCTCATCGTCTGAACTAGTACTATTCAGCACTGTTTGTACAGATGCTGCTATGGATAAAAAATTTGGCAGCACACTCAAACCTTTCGTTACTCAACCGTCGGCATGGCGATTCGTTAGGAGTGGTGCACTGCAGTTGACGTCTGAGAGCGTGATATGTCAGAAGGGTCCGAGGTGGGGTCGAATGGCTCGTTGTTTTGCTACTTTAAACCACTCGGACACCAGGTTCTTTCTCCTGCTCTTGTTCATGCTTACGTGGGAGTCATAAAGGCAACCTAAGGCCCAGTAGTCTGGCTGGTATTTTTTAGAGGGGGCGAGTGCGAGTCGGTGCACTCCAAGCCGGTCGGAATCCGCTGCTGATGACTAGATGGTCGTCAAAGGACCAGAAGAAGTATCGATTAATATTGCGCAAAAGGTTTATTCGACGTATTCGCAAAAGATCACTTTGAAGACATATGCCTCATAAGTAACGTGGTAAACCTCTCGTACTTCCTGACATCTTGGGCTAGTTCTGCAATGTATTTAAGTGTCTAGAAGTAATGAGGAAATTTTGAATCTACATTCTGGTTATCAGAGGCCTTAACCATTAGTTTCTGATCCTTGTGTCGATATTTGGTAACCAATCTAAACTGGTTACAGAAAATGAACCAGTTAAAGCACCACTTACTCTCATAGGATCCTTACTATAAAGCATTTCCGCGTCTTTCGCGAACTCTTCCCAGGTGGCATACAACGTCATCCCTACTCTCTATTTCAAAGGTGTCTCCTAGGCTGAAATCCAGCCGTATAACCACGAGGCATAAAAACAACCAATCAAGCCTACTGAATCCTGTGAAAATCTACATTGCATGATAAAACCGCACTACGTGACTTGATGTTTTAAGGAAAATTAAACAGTGTCAGTTGCGGTGTAGACAGTCGACAAAAAACCATTATTGCGCAGAATGATTATGTTTAGCAGTAAGCAACACATATGAATTTTTACTTCATAGCCAATTTTTCGTGTGGGAAAAAGCTAAAAACATAAAACTCAACATTCTAGAAATACTGAAATTTCGAGAAATGTCTGTAATTGTTATGCTGTTTAAATGCGTTTTGTTAGCAGACGCGGGGGGACAATTTAAGCCTATTCGCGGACGCCGATGATTTCTCTCAAGTGTCTGGGGCCCGCCCGTCGTAGATACTTCGCTCTCATACCTTCTTTCCTGCATCATAGTAAATATGCATTGTAACACAAAGCCTTTTAATAACAAGGGTGGAGGAAGGGAAATGGAGTGGAAAGGGGATCCATCAAAAACGTCTACTGTTCGGCCGACGACATGACCGTGGATGAATCTAATAGCAAAATATTCGGCTTTTGATTAAAGCACGATTTACCTGGCAAGTCTGTAACATGGAAGAGATATTTATTAGTTTGATCTGCTAATAAATGCAGCAAATTGGCCTCCGCCAGGAATAGTGTTAATGAGTGTAGTATTCCATGATTTCGCTGGTGGCAGAGGCTACGATGCTGTAGTAGAACGTGTGTATATTCTGTGAACAGAGGGATTGTGTGGCTATTGGCACGACCCGGAGGCCGGCCAACCGGCTTACGGAGGATGCCTGACCACAGCGTCGCTGATCCCTCTCGGCAGTTCCACTGGACTCGGAGTTCACGGCTAGTGTCGCCTCAGTTGTTGACAGCTTCCTCGCAGAGCACGAGGGCGAGGGAGATGCCGGAGGTGGACGCTGATCTCGGCCCTTCTGTTATGGGATGTAAGTGATTCTCCCACCCGTAGCACATGCACTTCTTTCACACTGCCCAAGTTTGCCACAAGCGGTGTGGAGCAGGATAAGATCCATCAAGGTCGCGTGCGCTTTCCGCTGCCACCAATGCAGCTTCGCGAGACTTCCTTTAAGGTAAAAGAAGGCATAGTACTAGAGCAGAATACATATATTTTGTACGCAGAGGGATTGGGGGCTGTTGGCACGGCTCGGAGGTAAGACAACTGGCTAGTGCGAAATGACCACGCAGGAGACCGAAACCGGCAGTTCGAACCAACAATGCATTACACCATTCCTTACCGCAGCCAATTTTTGAACATCTCTGCAGAAACAGTTACAAAGCCATTGAACATCAATTAGAATATTCTGCCCAAATTTATCTCATTTTAGGGCACAGACTTCTGAGGGCCTCTGAATACGGATGCTAATATCTTGCCCTGGATTTTTTTTGGTTTATAAGAATGCGCACCAACAAAGACGAGGTGGGGTGTCGGTGAGACTAGACTGATTTGGCGATCACCAAGGCTCCCTTCAGCATTAAAAGATGGGAGATAATTACAACTGAGATCATAAAACCTCTTGTCGTCATAAATGGAAGCTTTCGGTTGTGTATAAAGGACAGGGAATAAAACTCAACAACAACGAATGTGTTTTTTTTACCCAGTTTAACTGTTTCGCTAAATTATTGATGCAAATCAGCGTGTTTCTCCACCCAGCCTTTCCGTCAGAGGATGAAGATGGCTTCCATTCCAACTTTACGGACTTTTTGGATCAAAAGGATATCTTTCGGCCTCTGCAACAGTATCGATTCTGTGGCTGTTAACGCATTCAGGCAACATCAACTTTCGGTAAATTCATGGGCGAACGCAGTGATAGCTTCAACTACTTGATGCCCACTGACAGAGGACTGCATTTGTAAAGTCGAAAAATAGTCAACGACAACTGGTGGGAGATCACTCCGCAGCTTTTTGGGTTTTGATGTTTACAAAGCTTTTGTAAGTGCTGCAGGTCTACCACATAACCTGGTAGAAAGGCGGCCCAAAAACACTTTATTTCAAAAAAAAGTATCATACAATTGCTAAAGGAATGAAGTCAATTTTCCTCCTACGCTTGATCCTACAGCTGCTGTTTTGATCCGGAAGATCAAACATGCTAGAGGCACAATCACAGGCAATGTACTCGAGCCGAAAGACAAACAAGCACCCAATTCACTAGCCGCATAATGTGTAAAAGCGCTACTCAGTGACCAGTGTTTTTCATTTTGGGGTTGCCAAACTGATTCATCTTCGATGACTTGGCACAAAAGACGAAAGGCATTAGACTGGTTAGCGTCCCGTTAGGGAAGAAACTACAGCAGTGCAATTTCTCCATACTATATAGGAAGGTTCAGACAGTAATGCAGATGCCTTGCCTCACGAGCCCGATTTAAAACATTTACACTGGTGCAGTGCCCAACCTTCTGAAGTGACTTACCAGACATCAGTAAAGAAACTCAAGGAGTACCGATCCCATTGCGGCTCATGTGTAGGAGAGGTTTCTTCAAGCCTTCCGTGAGCAAACAGGGGGAGAGACACTACTCTCGAGCAAGGTGACTGCTTATATGACATGAATAACCGAAATTGGCACTGAGGCTAAGGCTCTACCGACGCCTAAATTGTGGTTAACCCAAACGCATACCAATCCGAGGTTCACTAGCGCAGACAGCTTATTACATGACTACTTGAAATATGCAGGAAACAAAGTGCCAAACGCCCTAAAAACAGTGACTCCCATTCACTCACACTAGGTTCCAAGAACCACACCTTGTGGTTACCACGCCAAATCATCACAATCTCAAAATTCTTGGCCAATTTGGCAAAAATCCAACCTTCGAAGTCTTTTTTGGCCCTTCTGCGCGGACTCGACAGACCCTCTGAGTAAAGAAGACAAGATATACTCCAGATCACTCGGGCCCCCACGAGTTTCAACCTGTTGACCTTTGTGGAGCAACATAGTATAAGCAGAAGCTCTTGTAGGGACGTGGCGTTAATCCTTTAGGCACTGGACGTATAGAGAGAACCAAATGCACTTCGACCGGGTTGCCACCTAGCAGGGAACTCAGCCTCAATATTTGAATCAAAGATTTGAGCGACGCTGCCCGGCATATAGAGCTGGAACGCGCAAACCTGACAGTATTCCGCCATTCAAAGTGGTCAACAGTTTTAAGATAAGTGCCACCCGACATAACCCCATCAAACGCGAACGATTCGAATCACAATGCTCTAGAATACACAAAGCAAAAGTGTTGAGTGCAATTTGCCAGACGTGACCAATCCATTTATCGCCAAAAGAGAGACACTTGGAGTGCCTTGGGAGACCCACTACCGTTAAAGCAAGGATGCGTTCCAATTTAAATTATAAAGGCCATTTCAACATTCAAAAAAAAATATGGATCGTAGGCTACAGTAAATGAAGCTGATCGGAAAACAAAACTGGGAAAAAAAAGTACTCCGATTACGCTTGAGTATCCGAACTAGTACCATACCTTTGCATGAGGCAGTGAAAATAAAAGTTGTGCATGAACTAAGTAATAAAGAGATTGCTCTTCTTGAACCGACGCAAATACATGTAAACAGCATAGTAATCTGAAACAAACAAAAAGATGTGACAAGTGTATGTCCACAAGAAATCCATATTTATCCTGCGCCACTATCGACAGTTGGAATCACGGAGACGATGGCTTCATCAAAAAAAATAAGTTGTGAAGCAGGTTGGGCGGGGGACGATGTTGGAGGCACAGCAGAGGGGTTAGCTGGGGCCCTCGGTGATGGTGCCTGAGGCGTAAAGAATTCATCTGAGGAGATGGAATTGGAGTGGGAAGAATTCTCATTACGGTCCCCCATATTTAGCCACTGAAAGCGCAGCGTCTCCCGCCAGTTCGGTTCAAATCCAACGCTGTTTTCGTTTGGCGGCGCCCTTGGATCACGGATAAGCTCGACTTTCACGTCGCTATACACGCAAGAAGTCAGTGAAATTTGAGGCCGGACCGACAAATCGGATCGTGGTCTAAAAGGTGATTTATTATGATAAGAAAATGAGACCCATAAAGTCAGAAAAAAAACAAAGCTCACACAGCTTCTTTCTTGACACTTTCCTTCGATTTTGATGCCTCATATAATGGCTTTAGTTTGCGCTCTACCAAAATAGTTAAAGTGAATGGAACACTTACGCAGAGTAGTGCAGTAAGAATGCGGCCAGGCGATCTTCGTAACACTGAGAGCCTTTAATGCCGATTCCCGAGAATCAAATTCAACGACAGCACACTTTTCCTTACCAAGAAAGCCAATGAGAGACGCCGATTTGACTAGATCTGGTGGTATGGTTTTACCAGGATCTATGATGCGCACAAGCTTGACGTTCAAATTCACCGACTATCTAGTAGGGTAAAGAAGTAGTGGCATACCTCAAAGACTTCACTAACAGAAGAAACCGTCACAATGTCCTTCTCCTTAAAGCGCGCTACGAGAATAGTCCTTGAATACACAGACTTGTCCCATTCCGGAAGTGGATGCTTACGCCTTATATGCGTGCCTAATTTAATGTAAGAATGCATATTTGTTACCATCTTCAGACAACTCTATTTGTGTTGAAGTTTTTAAAGCCCTCCGAACCACATCTTCGTCTTTTGTTAGAGCTTGAACGCGTCTAAATCCGGCAATTGTAGACAGCCTCACCCAGCCATCTTTATTAGCTTTAACGGATTTCAAAAGGAACTGATCTTTCAAGATGTTTGCGTCAGAGAAGTAAAACTCAATTTGTCTCAAAATCCTGTTGTCGGGTAAATCCGAGGTGGGCTCGTCCACGGCCTGCATGATCTTGGAAGCAAACGTAGCCGATACAACACCTGACGACAACCCAGCCACTATCATATCTTTAAAAAACCACCATAGGCAGTATACTAACCTGTAGCAGGATTGGCATGCATGATCAAAGGGTTTTGAGATCCACAACTAGGACCATCCGAATCGCCCGCAGCCTGCATCACAGCTCAACAACGAACAGTAGCTGCAAAAAAAATTTTAATGATTTGTAACAAAACGAGAAACTGTATTCAGCCTGATGACTCACATGGACACAAAACAGGACTTTCCATATAAATCCCAGTAAGTCCAATTGTATTTTTTCAGCACACTGTTTGGAGCTAATTTTATAAAAAATCCGTTTGTTGTGTACTGAATGTCCGCCAATTAGTAAATGAACAGTTTAGTACCTTAGACCACTACCTACATTACATGGCCCCTAACTTACGCTGATGTTGCAAAAATGATCAATAATATCAAATATGGTGTATGGTTTGGCCTTGGGTTTTATAAAGACCAAGAACCACCATTCTGGTGCAGTTAACAAAAGTAGAGAAAGTGCGAGCACTAGAGCGTTGACAATGGTGTCAAACACCTCCAAGCCGACACGTGAATTCACTGAATTTTATTGCGGCAACTTTGCTGTGGTTGTAACACTATGTTTATTCGAACTGCCGGTTTCGGTCTCCTGCGTGGTCATTTCGCACTAGCCAGTTGTCTTACCTCCGAGCCGTGCCAACAGCCCCCAATCCCTCTGCGTACAAAATATATGTATTCTGCTCTAGTACTATGCCTTCTTTTACCTTAAAGGAAGTCTCGCGAAGCTGCATTGGTGGCAGCGGAAAGCGCACGCGACCTTGATGGATCTTATCCTGCTCCACACCGCTTGTGGCAAACTTGGGCAGTGTGAAAGAAGTGCATGTGCTACGGGTGGGAGAATCACTTACATCCCATAACAGAAGGGCCGAGATCAGCGTCCACCTCCGGCATCTCCCTCGCCCTCGTGCTCTGCGAGGAAGCTGTCAACAACTGAGGCGACACTAGCCGTGAACTCCGAGTCCAGTGGAACTGCCGAGAGGGATCAGCGACGCTGTGGTCAGGCATCCTCCGTAAGCTCTCTTTCTCAGGTTATCGGGCGACTCGCCTGCCTTCGCCGAAATGTGTACCTACAGATGTGGAGTGTGCAGAACACCATTCGAGAGCATCTTTTTATGCTTTGCACATTTGGATCGCATGCATTTTGCTCCTATGAGGCCCGATCGCCCCATTCGCTCAGGGTTCTACGATACCCTCGCGTTTCTCCCACGGCATCAAATTAGCCTGGAGTCACAATATGCGTTGCGTGTGTCTCGACCCATTCAAAAGCTTGGATTCATACCCCATCTTTCACTGGGACACAGCATCGTGGCACAGTATCGTGGGAGAGGAGGACTGAGGAACGCGCGTTTGCTGCACCGAGTGCCACACGGAAGTCGATGGCGCTACAAGACCACATGCGCTCGAATGTCGATGAGTGTGACGGTTAGCTCGTGGGTGCTTATCGCAGTGCTGATTACGTTGTGATGGCAGAAACTGGAGGCTGACCGAGGGGAGCTTCGGGGACGGCGCTTGCAAGGAGAGAGGGACTATGTAAAACATTGTTTGTTTGGACTGTCGGTTTCGGTCACTTGGGTGGCCATATTGTGCTAGCCGGTTGGCCGGCCTCCAGGCCGTGAGAACAATCCCCAAGCCCTCCCTTTCTAGAATCTATATTCTGTCCTAGTACTCTGCCTTCTTTTACCTTAAAGGAAGTATTGGGATGCTAATGTGGTAGGCAAAATTGAGCTGTGATTAGTAAGATGGCTGAGAATATATCTCCGGTAGGCGGCAGCCTACAAATGTGTGTAGAGCCTTAACTACCGCTTCGCTAGCCTCCTCGGGTTATTTCTGTGTAGCTTTGCTTTCCCAAACGGCCTTTAAAACTTGTTTTGCATTAAAATCAAATCCTTCTTTTCACTATGCCTTGGGAGAATCCCATTAAGAGTGTCGTGTTACGCTTGCTATGGGTTAATTAGGAGTGGTATGCTCTGGTTTCGTCGACATCAAGTCTTTAAGAAGAAACATTGGTGCGTATGGTGTTTTTTAATTCTCTGTTCCGGTTCTAAGACCTTGGTTGGCCGTTATGCGGTAGCTGAAAGGCTGGCCCCTAGGCCATATCTGTAGCATAAACCAAACCCTTTGCCGAATGTGTATGGTTTGCCCATGATTTATGGCGAAACAACAACTCGCAACATCTTTGTCATTTTAAAAAAAAAGTATTTCATATATCATGCCCTCATTGCACTCATTCCTTGTGTAAAGGGATAGAAGAGAGGAATAAATTTGCGACTGCTTCGCAAAATCTACCAACATGCACCTTGCATGTTACTTATTTGACTGAGTAGAAATCTTAGATAGCGAGCGCGAGGATAGCAAAAATCCTGTAATCCAGCAGGCACCATCTATAGAGGGATCTTTCCTTTCCTCCCCATCATTTCTTCTACTCCTCCCATTAGAGGGCTGGATGATGGGACACATATTAATTATGGTATAGGCAGGAAAGTATGATAATGAGGCATTTATTCCAGGAGGGTTTAACACTCCTGATAGGAACCACGAGCGTCTACGTCCGGCATAAAATTGTCCTCCTGTCTTTCGCTTACAAAACGCATTTAAAGAACACAATTATTATACCACCATTTCATGTTAAGTAGTGCAGGTATCTCTAGCACTTTGGTCTAAGTTTGGGACCATCAGTGGTAAATAAAAACAACTCAACTGACTGTTATCTCTTAATCTCTTCCCGTTTTATAAAATTACCAAATTCCCTATCAATGCGAAGTGGTTGCCTTTTACAAATAGATCCATGATGAGGCTTTTAAAGCTTGTTGCCTAGACTCAAGTATCAGCTGGATTAGATCTGTGAATCCGTGGATGCCATAGAGGCTACATTTTTTTTTAACTAATCAACATTTAGCAATTGTATGTGGTCAAAAGCATTTTATCAACCACTGTGTTAAATCCCGTGCTTTTTCTGATCGTATTTCTGATCCGAAAACTGCAAATTCTTGCTTTTTAGGTTGAACAAAATGAATGTGTGCACAATTTTGGCTTTTTGCTCCTTAATGTGTTTGTTGTGCCACATGCAGTGTGATGTGATGTTGACGAATCAAGCAATCCTTTAAGTATTTTTTCGCTTCTTAGCCCCTCTAATATAATAAACTTCTGTACCCCATTTTAATTAGCTGTTAAATGAACACTTTTCAGTGTTTGTATGATCACAAACTCTCCTCGTGAGCATTGGCTTAGAATTCCGCGTAAATTAGCCATTAAGAACAAAGTTTTTGGTGTTTAATTTGATTACCTACTGGTTCGAGTTTGAGGTAATGAGTCGTCAGTTTTCTGTGTTGGAGGTGAGTTTACCTAGTGATTTTGCACATTGATTTCGTAACAATATTGCCAAGTAATTATGTTTATGTTGGTGTTAGTTTTCCTTTCGCGATGTACCGCTTTCCTCATCCCGCTAGTTCTGATGCACCTCTTGTCGAGATTCCCTAACCAAAATAAACTGTGATGTGTTTAGCATAGTTTTGCTTTGTCTTTAACTAGTGAGAACGCTCCCATTTAGAAATGTTCAGGTTTGTTAAGTTGCTCCAGTTTACTCAACTGAATTTGGATATAGGTAGCGTAAGTGCATTCTAAAAATATTTTTACTGAAGCTTCAAACGTGTAGATACGGGATTATTTTATGGCCATTTACTTGGTGACTGGACGATAACACATTTTTGCCTGATGAAGAGCCTCTAGAATCTGACTTTAAACTAGGGTGTTTCTATTGCTTGCTTTTGAAGTTGTTGGAGCAAGCTTTCGCGGCATCAAACCAAAAGGGTTTCGAGGATGTGCTCTACGCAGCCATAAAGTCGGCCGCCTACTCTACTTGCCTTCCAAAGGTCGCTACCGCCGAGGATGCAGCTGCCTCTCTCAGCAGCCAGTCAATCAATGAGACTTCTAGCGAGGCGGAATTGGTGGAATACAACCACCTCTTAGAATCCATTTTCGCTGATTTTGAGGCTTTTTTGGCCAACGCCTTTATCGCCAACTCTGTTAGAGACGCCAACGCCTCAATCTCAGGGCCATTATCGCTGCCAAAAGCGCCATCGAGCAGACGCAATGCTTTGGACCAACTTGCTGAGAGACTTTCCGCTGTATGCCCTAAGGTGAGAACACCCTGTGGTCGCATCTTTGAAGAACAGGAACCGACGTTTCGCTGCAAGTAAGCTTCTTATTCCCTTTCTGTTACCTTGTCCTCTATTCCCAAAAAAGTGATTTTGTTTTTTTGGCGCTGGTAGTACCTTGCCAATGATCTCTCTACAATCATCAACTGTCTACATAGAGAAAACGGCGTCCTTTATAAAGACACGAAATGATGTCTTCCTTTATCCATTATTATTCTGTCTAGGGACTGTTCAACAGACGCAACCTGTGCTTTCTGTCGCCCTTGCTTTTTCGCCAGTATTCACGCCAATCACAGATACAAGGTAGGTGTTTCACTTCACTTCCTTGTGCTTCTGTTTCACAACGCCTTTCACAGCAACTAGCATTCATTTTTGTGTGGATGTTTGTTGCATAAACTAATGATCGTTTTTAACAGAAGGAGTTGTGTAAATTTGCTTGATTTAACAGAAGACTAGTGTATGATGTTTACGGCATGGGTTTCTATTTTTATCTGAAAAATGCATTTTTCTGTGCACTTGCTCCTGGGGCTCTTTGCTTGAATGCGTTCAACTTGGACTGACTGGCTGAGTTGGAAGTTGAATTACTTTTTCCCCTCGATGGTTAGTATCATCCATCACATTTAACCAGTTTACATGAATCTTTTGTTTGAACTCCGATTGATAGGATTTTTTTAATGCGCTGCCTGTTGCGCTTAATTTCTTGAAATTTTTCATTTCGGTCACGTGCATGTCCGCCTGATTGGTGCTCCACGAATTTAGTCTCGTAGGTTCGTGTGCTAAAGTGCATCCTGGGGCTGCAATTTGTCCACACTGTTATTACGCTTTAAGCTCCTATTTCTCCCAACCAAGCATGCGCTTATTTTAAAACTGTCGATTGTGCTTTTTTTCTCAACATCTTTTTAACGGTGTTGGTAAAAATGAGGATTGACTTTAATTGCACAAACTCACATTTATTACTCTTGAGTTTATTCTGCCGTATTTCTGTTTTATAATTGCACAGGCATACGTTCACTTTCATGACCGTCCACATTCATGACCGTCCACAGGGTCTCATATCCTGATGGCTTCATTGCTAAAATTAGTTCAATTTGGTTGCGATCTTGGTCTTTTGGATGAATAATGCTGATTGAGGCGTCCAAGGGCAAATCTCGTATAAGCGTTCTCTCCTCCCATAACAATCCAGATGCATGCATCGGGTGGTGGTTACTGCGATTGTGGAGACGAGGAGGCGTGGACAAGTGGCGCGTGGTGCCGAATCCACGCAGGGGAGAGTGAAGAGACCGTTGCCTCAAACGTGAGTGTCTTTCGCACTGTCGCTGAAGAGCAAAGCCTGGAGATGAAGCGCGTGGAGTCTGTTCTCTCCAAACTTCCTGAAGATTTAGTGCGCCGATGTGGCTACCTCCTCCAGCCTCTCATTAACACTGCTTCTCTTGTGCTCTTTCAACTACTTCAGGTGGGTCAATATTTGCAATATTATTCTATGCTCTTTCATTACGCGCATTGTTCCCAGAATTTCTTCCTTGCAACTTTCACTAGGGCTCAGCTCGTACTGATTCCTCGCCGTTAAGTAGTGTTCCCAACAGCACGAATGAGGTGGAACAGGACTTCGATAAACCTAATGAGGACAACAATTGGCCACCTAGTTTAAATCACCTTTCTAACACCGCCATCGAATGGGACGCCACTCAGTTGGGCCTGCGTAGCTTTCCTCGCACGTGTCCGCGAGTCTGCGATGCTCACAGCATGGAGCAGAGGTGTTTGGATCAGCTCGCCAGAGCTCACAGCCTCCACCCTGCTCTTTTTGACATTACCGCCTCGTCTGCCGCCGAATCTGCCTCTGCTGCCTCCAACAAACAGTACATTGTGGTGCTTTATAACAATGAATTTCACAACTATGAGGATGTGAGTCATTTTGTGGATATGCGGCACCTCTGGGAACATTAAACCGAATCCTCTTTCCTTGTAACCTCCTAGGTCATCAGGATTGTCCGACGTGTGGATGGTTGTACCTCAAAGCAAGCCACTCTCTTTGCCATAATAGTTAATCGTGATGGTAGAACACCGCTCCTCACCAACCTCACGCTTCAGATCGCGGCCCAGAAGGCCGCTAGAGTTTCGGTGAGTTCACACAACTCGGGTAAAGAGATTACTGTTATATGCTTTATCCTTTCATCTTTTAATCACCAGGTGGAATTTTTTGTCCCCTCGGGGATAGTCTAATGATAAGCGGAAGCTTTAACCCTAAGCCTGTGAATTTTTTATCGGAACGCTTCATTATATTGTTTAAGTTATGCGTATGTGTATGTGTCTCTGATGCCACTACTGCGATAGCGTTGTAGGACTGCATTATGTGCGACCAGGGCACCAAGATACGTGGTAGAGGTCGGCCATTGGGTGTTCTAAGGGGTTGACCTGAACCCTTTTTAGCAATCTCCAGGGTCACGCCACCTGGTACGTCCGCTGCGTGCGGCTGTAATGGAGCAGGGCGTGTACGCGATGGAGAACTTTTTTGTATCTGTCCTACGCTGGCTTGAGCGTCTGGCCACCCGCGTGCTGCCACTGCGTCCCCTTGTCTGCAACGCTCTCATCGGTCGCTTTTTGATCAGCACAGAAGACTCACGTTCTGCTTCCCTCATTCTCCCGCCCGCTGATATGATGCTGGAGAATAGTCTCCTATGGCATATCTTCCATCGGCTAACCCTCTCTCATCGAGGTAAAGCTGCTGCACTACAACTCCAAGCGTAATCCCGGTTTCAAATGAGAGGATGGTGCTGGTCACTGGCATTTTACACTACAGGCTGTCCAATCTATCGTTAGTAGAACCGAGTGCTTTTGCTGAAGTCGATTGAGCCGAGATACTTTCACGGGGATGCAAAATCATTTTTGTACCATTGTGTGTGACTCGCATGTAACCGTATAATAGCGTTTGCTTACACTTCCAGCAAAAGAATTGTTTAAATCTGTAGTTAATGTCATTCAAGTCAAAGTTCGTATTTGCCTACTTTCGACTTGTCTTCTACAGGTACTCAGGGTTTCTTTTTTTCCTTTTGGTGAAATTAAAACACCACCTTGGCGGCAAATATTTCATCCTTAGTCTTATAAGCAGTTTAACACTAACAGATTTCCAGTAGGCCATTGAGCCATTAACTCCACTTGCTTGATTCTCTTCATTTACCACTCAAGGTGTTCGAAAGACAGCATCCCGACTGATTGCTAGTGTGTTACTGCAAGAGCCCTATCACCGACGCATCTTTGCCATTGAATTCACCCGGGTGAGTCCTTGGGAATGGAAAGTTGGGGGGAGGTGGTGCATTTTCACTTAAAGTCTTTTAATCCACTTATTTCAGCTATATAATGTCATTTTGCAAGCCTATGCCTACGACGATCATCTGAAGGCGGATACTCTTCTCAGCATGACATGCCAATTCTACACCGTCACTAGTCTGGTAAGATAAGCGTTGACTTTGCCTCATAAGAATACATGTGGAGGGTTCAAGTCGAACCGGTAATTTTGGGTTCACAAAACTAAGAGGACTAGTTTTAAGGAGTGAAGGTTGTACTCATATATTCCCACTGTCCTCTGATCCGCTTTCATACTCCTCTCAGCACTTACCCGATAGCTGGAAAGCAGCTTCTACACGGCAACATTTGCCTCCATTCTCGCATCATTCTGCGATATTCTGTTTTGCCTCAACATTGGTGTTGGTGCCCAACCTTCACTAGGCTCTCGAACTTGCATGTGTTCGTGCACGATAGTTGTGCTTACCATCATCACAGATAACCTCGTCCCCTGTTCAACTTCACCTCTCGGTCTCGTCACTGCAATCGAGACATACGTACGGCCCCCTTGGCAGGTTTTACTTCATCCCGACATCGCGCTGTTGAGTAGCTGGGCGTTTCACAGTCGTACTGTAGTCTGTGGTCGCCTTGAAGGCTCCTGTGCATATTCATGGGTTCTACGCCTTGGTTCTGAGTAAACCTCCCTCGTCACCACAACTTGTTGCATGCATACGCCGCCACTCACCTGTCAACCACATTGGTGGTTTCCAGTTTGATCCGAGGTAACGTGGATCGGCAATGAATAACAGAATGCACTTAATACCCACTGCTACTTTGACGTGCCTACTTATGCTGGTAAAATTTCGAGTTCTGATTTGATTGGAACATCCCCTCGTACGAAACCGTTCATTACTATTAACAGATTTCAGCTGTCGTCTTTACAGCAAATCAACCCTCAACTAAATCGCTCGAAAACAGTTGGGACAAGTTAACGAGGAGAAGGGCTGGCTGAAAAAGTGGCGTTGGTTTTGGATGCATCTAGGAAGGCGAATGTCGAATTTCCGGCCCAACAGTCATTGGAGAAGTTCAAATGTCCGTTTCAACGTCCTTACGGTCCATTCTTTAACCGAATGGCTTTGGATAATTCGAATACGTTTAATTTCAACATTGACAAAAGCACTAGCTCGGTCAATGAATGAAGTTTGTAGATCGTTAGTAGCTACCTCGTGCCATGTTTGAAGCTTTATTTCACGGACAACTCCGTTCTTGACCAAATGCTCTTGCATTCTCCCAATACCGCTGCTGCTTGCCAGCTTGATTGATTGCATACAAACTAGCCTTCACCGTACACACCTCCGAGACATTCCCGTTACTTATTACTGTGTGTAATATCGTTACGAATTCCCAATTGTGCCTGTAGAAATAAAAGTCCTGATTTCGCTTGAACGCTTCTCTCAAATTTCGCCTGAATTTCTTCACAAGCTGCCAAGATGAACAGGTGACTAATTGAATTTGCAAGAAATTTTACAGGCATTAATTCTCAATTTCCGCCTGGGGACTGTTATCCTCGAAGAAGAATTTCTGGTGAGACATTTTAGTGATGATGCAGAGGAATCCGTACAGTTGATTAAATATTATTTTGACCCAATGAAGTGTTGAAGTGTAGTCGTGAATGCAAGGTTTTTTTGGCAGGCTCGGCATTTACTAACGGAGGAAAATGCCCTAGCGCACATGATCTCGCGACTGGTGCTTACAGTATTGGACAACAGCGAAACATTGCCTGGCCTCTACGATGCGCGGCGTGGCTACAGGACCCTTTTCATGCAGTTCTGTGGCCACGGACTCGACTCGCAATCAGCCGCACTGCCGACCCTATTGGCCTCGCGCTTTCGAGCTTTGCGCAACGCCAATGTCAGGGCCTGGGATCAAGCCAAAGAGGCTGTCGAAGCGGCCAATGGTGGTGGTGCCAATGACTATCTGATGACCTTTCACTGGCGCCACTCACCCATTGAATTGCCCGCCTTCAATCCCTTTGAGCGCCTTCTTCACACCACCTGCGATGACTTGCACTATCTCCTTACCAGCCTGCTCAATGTAAGACCTCTGCCTGGGTGGTGGGAGGCCAAAGCCAGGAATAATTTCCTTTGCTTCTTTGACAAGTTTCTCAAACTTCTCTGCTACACGCAGGTACGTGTAAATGGCAGTTTTCGCGACCCTAAGGAGCTTAAGGGTACCTTATCCGTTTTTTAAATGTTCTAACGGATTCCGTGATGGAACTTGGAAACCAATTGTCTTCAATTCATTTCCGAATTCGATATTACTAAGCTATCTATCTTGTAAACTTTTTGGATATGCTTCTGAAAGAAACATCAACAAATAAGCTCTAGATGTTTGTAGCTTCTTACTTATCAGATGAAGGCGCGCTAACGAATAACGAAAAGCATAGATTTTGAGACGGTGGGCGAAATGGTATCGTAATTGTTGAATCAGTAATTTCTTGAGGATTAACGACTATTTTAAGTCGAATGTGCATGACGTGCATTTGATTTGAGTCCAAAGGCAAATAAGCCACCTAGTTTATGAAATTGTGATGTAAATGGAATGATAAGTAAGCTGCTGGTTATTACTTCATTTGTAAAAACATTCGTTTACTACTACTCCGGTGAGGTGAATCCAACATTACTTTCTTGCTATTTAAAACATTATTGCTGTTTTATCCACAAAAAAACCGGAGGGCTAAGTGAAAATCTCCCCTTTAATGTAACAGTGGCTTCGTTTTTCGAGTGTTGCTTAGAAAAAAGTGGCTTAAAATTTTTCCGAGTTACAAAGAAAAATAGCAGCCAAACTCTTTCTATGCGACTAGCTCCTTCTTATGTGTATCGTTTTTTCCCTTCCCCAAAGAAGACGGCGGAACATTTGCACTCAGTATAATGGTTGCGAGTAAGCTTAGTGTCTATCCTAAATATCATGTGGTGGGTGTGTTGAAGATAGCTTTGCTTAGTAATGTAGCCACGGAGATTATGCATTGCGTGAAAGCACACCCACGTTGCAACTGTGGCAGCATCCAAATGCAAGTGATTATTTAGACTAATAATGCTTGATTAATGCTGTCCTATATGATTTTGGGTACATAGAGGTTGTATTTCTAATGTTGATCAACTAACCGGTCCTTTCATGTGCTTCCTGTAGGATATGAACGGTCTTCTACGAGCTACTCAAGCTCATGTTGAGGTTGAGCAGGAGTGGATCAGCACCTTCAAGACGTTGTCTCACCTTCACCGCAACCTCCAGCTCGTTGTCCAAGTGGCCAGTTCTGATAGAGAACTTATCCTCGAGGCCATCAAAGCTACTATAGAAGTTCGTTTCCTTACACAGTCCTACACTTTTTTTCTTTTTGATCCCTTAGTTCCTTTTATTCAGGTCTTTGAACGACGCGTTGCCATAATCGATCGGTGTTTCTTTGTGGGCGAATTCGATGGACCCTACACTTCTCCACATGGCATTGATGCGATAAGAGCGCAGTGCCTGGGGGCCACTTCAGCTATTTACGACTACGACATCTTGACACTGCGGTTCAGTGTGATGCAACCGATTCCACGGCTTCTAGCTGCCCTCTTTGGGCATGCGCTTGAAATGGGTCTTCCCTTAAGTAGAATTGGTCTTGCTGATAAGGTCAGTCATACCCCGAACTTCCTTTTGATTGTTCCTTCGTGTGATTGCTTAGTTGACTTAATTCCAAGAGAAATGCCATCCCTAAAACAGCATGACTGCTCCATCTTTTGCCAAAAAAAGTAATTCTGGTCCAATTTCGACTGTTGACTTGCATTTTCACAGTGTTAAAGGGTTCTTTCTGAATAGGAGTTCGCCAACCTTGTCGTTGAGAGGCCACTTCAAAACATCGCGTTTATCGCCCAGTGCTCGGCTAATCTTTGGGTCAGAAATGGGCAAATGATTCGAAATATTGTAGGTTCAGCCCTACATCTTCTCATTTCTATCTTGCCAAACATATCTCAGTAATTTATTCTCATACGCATAACTCTTCAGATCTACAACATGTATGAGGGCCTTCGAGCGGAGATAGTTGATCGGGATTACCAACTTCTTCAACAAGCAGCGGCCGTTATACCACCAGATGAGTTCATTGTTCGGCTTATTCACAAACTAAATCTGCTCGATTTCATGAAGTAGGTGCTACTCATTCTTCATAAACCTCTACCAGTGTCAGACAGGTTCACTTACTGCATGATTAATTCTCTCCTTTCTTAGCGAGGATCAGGCATCCATCAAACCAGGTCGCGTCCAATTCCTCGAGACGCTTCTTCGTATTCTCCTCTACCTGGTAACTCATCGCACAACAGTTGGAGTGGGTTACTTCGATCCCAAGGTTTACACATCGGCGCCCTCCTCTGCATTTCTCTTTCCCGATGCCAAGCTGGGGGAAGTTGACGAGGTACTGGAGGTAAACTACGGCCAACTCCTCGATGACGTGATCCATGCGCTTTGCATCAAACCCATGACACACTCCAAACTTCTCTCTGCTCTGCCGCCCCAAGCTCCGGGCTGTTTGTTGCGGAAGGCTCCGCTCTATCCTCGGCGCGAAACAGCTGCGTCGAGTTCTCCAAGCATTTGGTCAGGTTCGTGGAGGGACGGTGTTGAGGAACCACTTTTGAAGATCCTTCAACAGGTTGCAACCCTTGCCACTTGTGGTACCAAGAGAGTGTACACCATCAAACCAGAGGTCATCGTGAATAGGTTTAATCGTTTTTACTATGGTTATAAACAGACGGAGCAGACTATGGTGAGTACGTGCGTGCGGGATTCGATTGCTGTTAAGCTTGATAATTGCGTCCCTCGTGCCTTGCTTACCTAGGCTGAGGAGTACGTGACACGAGTGGTGAAGCAGTGGTGGCAGAAGTCGGGTAACCCAGCGGGCACTCGATGTCAGCAACTTCCTATGCCGCCTCCGCTGCCGCGACCACGACGGCGCTTCGTGTCTGCGGTGGAGAGGGGTCTATTGCAGTTAGTGCAGTGCACAACCTTTGTGCGACTTCTCCGTCGACTTCTCGGCGTTGCGGTGGTTCACAACCCTTCACAGTCCTGGTGGTCGGAGACCCTCACTGAACTCATTCTCCACCTCATTACTGCGGCTCTTTATGAGGACGCTATCGCGTTTTCGTAAGTTTTTTTCTGCATCAATTCACTGAATCCTTTGATTTAAGGAGCATCTTTCTCAAAGTTTGAAGCTTTTAATACCGTGATCAATCTCTCCTTTTACGATCAATCGCCAATGCTAGGCGTTTTTTGCATACGTGTTTTCTTCCTCCTTCAGACGCCCATGTCTGTGCTTGAAATACATACATAACGTTAGTGATTTTCTATGATTGTTACATGCTTTTGCTGCGTCGATATGCTCACTACCAAACACATCAGCTGCAATTGTCTCTAGCTCCTATAAATCCGGTGCAAACGGAGGTGCTTAAAAGTAACATTAGATTAAAGCATTTTTCAGCTACACTTTCCCTCTCATTGATCTCGATGGTTGGCTAAGATAAGCGTCTAATTACGGCAAAGAAACAATACGGTCCTCCGCGGACAAGGCACTAGGTAGAGAAGAGGGCATTCAGTCGCACAAACACGTCTATCACCTATTTTCTTGCCTGAGTTGCAAGACTAGAAGCGAGGTACTGCGGGCCTGATATTTTGATTTCTTTGTTGTCACACAGAGCAATAGGTCGTCGGCCCTTCATGGAAGCTGTGGCACGAGTACCGATCGAGGAGACGCCGGAAGAATTACAGCGGTTAGCAGCTTCTCGACACTGGACCAGAGTGGAGTCAGGTACGGAGACTAATTTGGAATTCTCGGTCGAAAAGTGAGTGGTGCCCTTTGTGCTTGTTTTTGGTTAATATTTCTGGTATTTTTTGTTAATTTTTATCTTTAAGTAACTGTATTCTCTCGCGGCTGTTGGATCTGCAGAATGACTGGGTGGACCCCAAGGTGGCTCATTTGGCAAAGTATGCGTCCCATCGATTGCGTTTACTTGCATATCTTTGTACGTATGTATGTAACTTCCTCTCTACGTAGGTGGACTGTCGATCTGTGGCATGATGTGGCTGCTACGCCACAAGGCGAGGCTTCTGCAGGTCTGACTACCTTGGAGGTTGAAAATTTGGTGAGTTATGTCTCCCCATTTCAGGTGTATGCATTGTCTGTAGAGAAGAATTGATTATGCATTTGCCTAGTTTTTAATTCTCATAGGAATTGGAGACATCCAAGAAGCAGCAAATGCTGGAGGCCAAGCAGCGTCGACGAGCTAGAATCATGGCGCAGATGTCAAAGATGCAACAGAAGTTCATCGAGACACATTTCAAGGAGATCTCCAGTGCCATTGATAACGATCAGCAGATGGTTAGGCTCTCTATCTATCATATGTACCACATTTATTGTTTCAAGTCACCTTGATTAGGCGTGACTTATCTTAGTTTCACCCTTTTGTAGGAGGCGGCCGACTCCTTATCCCTGAGTTCTAATAACTACCTGTCTCTTGATGAGGCTGTGGCGAACGCCTCCTTCGCCACCTTCAGCGCTCTAGGTCCAAATCGTGTGGAGGAGCGCATTTCTCAAGTGCTGGCCAAAGAAAGGCCTCTGGTCACTTGTGTGCTTTGTCTGGTGAGCTTATTGTTACTTATTCTCATCCACTTTTTCCTTCTCACTGCTCTACAAATCTCTGGCTCCTCTTTTTTCAATCCTGTAGGATGAGGCGCCAGAGGACGAGAGACATCACATGGTGATTGCCGCATATGGCAGTCGCTCTAACGTTCTCTCGGTCCCCCTGCCTCACGGTCAAGCTGTTGATTTCGCCACTGGTGCCTGCAGGTCCGATTGTGTAAGAATTTGCTTTCCCTTTCATTTACGTAGAAGTTTTCAATATTTATATTCTAAAGCTTTTGGGTATTTCGTTTATTCGTGTTGATGGTTCATTCTAGTTCAACAAAGTCGTTATATTGTGAAGTTATACATCTATTCTTCATTAATCGTGAACTGCACTGAATATTAAAATCACTCTTTTCCAGTAGTGGTATGTAAACTTGGTGTTACTTTAATTGGGCAAGCTGCTTCTTTGAAGATTCCTGGGTTTCTATTCTCCCTCAGACTGAGCAGACGCTGGCGGGGGTTGCTACAACGGCAGTGGCCGCCTCAATAGGTAGTCACGAAGCCACTTTGACACAATTGCCGTACCTTCTTAGCGGTTTAACCCCTGATACACAACCAGGCAAAATCGACCACAGCAACAGCGATGGAGCCTGCGCCGACCAAACCTCGTGTGAGTGGTTGATGTGCGACTGATGGGAAATGTGTTCTTTGTACCGGGGATTTAAAGTGAAACAATCTCTTTTACTTCACAGTCTTCATGGCAGGGGTCGGTCATTCGTCGGTGCCGGCGTCTTGTACGAGGAAATCGGATGTGCTTGATCCCTGGTTCCAGCGCCCTCTCATCTCTAGCAGGTGTCCTGTGGGAGAGGAGGGTACGTTCATATCCACCTGTCCTCACTTCATGCATGCTACTTGCAAGGAGCGATACTCGGAGCGATTAAAGGAGCAAAATGACGACATGCGACAGTACGAAACCTCCGATTCTTACCTCAAATTTGCATTTTGGCATAATGACCAGTATGGATCTCTTGCCTTCTTGTAGGCACAGATATGCTCACAGACCACCCATGTACGAGTTTCGCTGCTCTCTTTGCCGTTCTCTTGCTAATTTCGACTTTCCAGTTTTCGAGCGTCTGCAGGACTCAGTATCCACCGAATGGCTATCAAGATGTCTCCGGAGGCCTACTGATCTGGCTTCTTGGCTGCGAAACCTCCATGGATGGCTTAATGAGTCTCCAAAGCTGTCCACATCAATCAACCTCAAAGTGAACTTCAGCATCAATGAGGTTTGTCATCACTTTTTTGTCGCAGTGTTTCATTTCGGGGATTAATTTTTTATTTGTGTTCTTCTGTCTCCTTTACCCGCAACAGCTTACAAACGTCCCAGAAAGTTTTTCTATGCTCTTCGGCATTTTGACTGACAGCAATTCACTTGACCGAGATGGCGTCCTCGAAGAAATCTGCGCGATTTGTGAAAATTCTTTTTCCCGACAAGGCACCAGGGAGATAAAACAGGGAGAAACGAGGATTGGAATAGTGGCAGGCACCTCAGAGCATCGATCGCGCTTGCCCCACGCCTTTGCACGTCGGTTTTTTGGCGCTTCGTCGTCATCCTCGCACGAAGACAGAACGACGCTTTGCCGCGGGCAACAGGCAATTGTTCCCCTTCTACAGTTCCCTAGATTGGATAATTTCAGAGTGTCCGAAAATCTTTGGAGCTTTGTCAAAAATCTAGTTCATCTCAGTCAACCAAGGCCCATTGAATGCGTTCAGCCTCTTATCGCAAACGCCGGAACGAATGGTCCCGTCAACTTCAGTAGGTTCTATAGTGTCATTTGTTTGATGAGTCGCGTTAGGGAAGGAAAAAGGTGTGCTTCCGTGATTGGATCATTGTTTTTTTTTTCTGTTCAGTGGTGGCGAACAACGCTGAAGATGCACCAGTTGGGCTTCCTGAGATGGATCTTGACGAGGCTGATGAAGACAACGACAACAACAACCTTCTGGACAATGAGGCAATAAATGCAATTATGAATGAGCCTGGATTGCCCGCATTAGAGGTCAATGCGACTTCACTAATTATGCAGGCCATTGCTGCGGACGCGTTTCGATCTCTGGACAGAGAGCATGGACAGCGGCGCACTTCCGGCTCCGGTGCTATCGCCTCTGCTGCTGCTGCTCTGCCGCCATGCGTGTGCGAGGCGGTGGAGGAGTTGCACACCAGCCTGGTCAGCTGCTACTCACATCTCCTACTGCTCAGTGGGCGCTTGGAGAACACAGTAGCAGAGTCGAGTCGGCACTTAGGCCAAGCGGTTAGTCGGCTGCGCGCAGCTCTTGTCTGCACGCGGCGACGTAGCCTTCAAGCCCTTCATGCTGCAGCTTCCGCCTGGCGCACGCTTCGACACTCCATCGCCTACACACTTATTGACTGGGAGAGAGTATGCCGTATCCACTAATCTCTCTCACTATCTCACTACGTGTTAATGCTACCCTACTAAGCTTATTACTTTGTCTTGACCGTAGCGAATCTTTCTATTCACAAGGCGCGTTGTGCATTTTGAACCCAATACATCTCAGCTTAACTTATTACCAGTGCCGTTTATTCCACTAGTTTTCCTCAAATACATGCATCCGAGTACTGCATTTTGCTGACTTTATGTTTATTATTTAGACTGTGAGTTTTATGCTCAGTTTTTGCGAGTTGGCTTTTAAAAGGGAACCTGCTACAAGTGACATTCCAAATGCATTCGGTCTGCATCACCGAATTCACATATTACATCCTCTGCAAATTTTTGGTGATATTGCTCCACACTCACAACTGAAAGATTTTAATCTACTGCTGAGCTATGATGAAGAACAATCAAACCTGTTTTTCATGCAATCATCACTTCGCTGCCATTATTCAATGACTGTGGAATTAGTTATGTTATCTCTTCCCTTTCATCTTGCACCATTGGTAAACCCGGTGTAGTTCAATCCGTGATTCACGTGTGCGGAATTACAGCTTTTAGGTCACTTAGAGCCACTAGACTGTTCTGCCATGGCGGTAATGGATCGTCTGTTTTCGCAACATAGTACTTGCGCCTGTTAGGCCCACGAAGCCACTTCTTCAGCAATGACATGGCCGAACGCCACAAAACAGGTCTTTGCTACTTGATTCGATCTGCATTCCACGCTCACGCGCGCCTGGCACCCGTTTCCAGGGGCGTCTTCGGACGGGCTGATGGTGATGGCGACAATACTCGGATTCGTCAGTGTCTTTTGCAGCGCGATGACCCTGAGTGGTGGTGGTGGTACTGCTACTTTGCTCCTCAAACAGGTAAAATTGCCTTAAAAACTGTTTTGTTCGCCCTTTACACCAGCTTACCTCTCCCTATTTAGACGAAGGCGCCAAATCCTGCTGTTGCTTGCATAGTCACACAAGGAAGGCATCACATTTGACTGAGAACGTTACGCGTATTGCTGTCACCCAGGACGCTATCCGCCTTTGGCGTCTGCTCCTGCCCGACTCTGGTAGCCTTTGTGACAACAAACCTACCACCTCGTCCTCATCTCCGCACCTCTCTCCTTCACCGCCTTCCGCTTCCTTGGCAATCGGGGCGTTTTATCAATCACCTGATGCTCTTGGTGTTCCCGCTAGCCTCCTCTGGGAAGTGAGTCAACCTGTTCCTCATTCTACTGAACTGACGGACTGATCACATTTGGACCTATTTTCCCCTTGCACACTAGGCCGATATCACACACCTATTCATCAGCCTCCTCTTCTTGCGTCCGGGTCTAGAGGGCGCGGACCAACGTGTAGAATGCCAGCGGGTACAACTGCATGAACGCGTCTCCATGGCGGAGGCAATGGGTCAACTGCCTGATGTCGCCTGCAACGAAGGCTTCCCACGACTCCCGATGGGTGACTCACACGAGGCCTTCACTTTGCGCCTTTGCTACCTTGCTCTCCTTGTTCAAACTCTCCTGTCTTGGCAACCTCAACATTCTTTTGATGAGCCTAGTACCGGCGCTCTGCGAGAGCCCTGTGCCATCCTCTGGATGAATGATAAGGTACGCTGCTTTCTCTCCTTTACGATGATGTCGGAAATATCGGTCTCATGATTTAACACGAATGACTTGCTTCTCTTGCAGTTGTTAGCTGTACGCCGGCGTCTGCAACACCTTTCTGGCCTTCCCGTATGCACGGTTGAACCCACATCACAAAATTTGACCTATCTCTTCACATACATCCATTCTCGTTGTCTACCATTCTTGCGCATTGCCGCTTTCCTGATTTCTCAGATCACTAATCTCGACGTGCCCTCAGAATTGTCCCACCCACCCGAAGACAAACCTTCATGTACGTTCCTATTGTCCTCCCCCCATTCTCCTCACTCTGCGCTTATCTGTTCATGATCGCTTCCCCATCTATTATTTTCCAGACGAATTCAGCATGCTATTGGCGTATCTGGGTTTGCCCCAGTCACCGTCCGATCTTCTCGTTCTTCTCTCCGACGCGAATGGCGACGCAGATGGGACCGTATCGCATCCGTGCTTAGCTGCGGAGGCGTCAGCGTCCAGCTCCCTATGGCTAGCTAGTCTGATGACTTCCTGGTGTCTCCTCGGCCGGGATTCTGTCTCTCGATCTCTCTACACCAATCACCTATCTGTCTACCTACCACCACTGGATATTGGCCCGACAATACCACTTCTTCCCGAGCCCTGTATCGACCCTCCCCGTCTCATCCAAATACCCAAGGAGTATGTCTCTCTCATGGCTCTTGCGACAGAACTAAAGTAAGCCCACACTATATCAAATCTCCCTAACCATACGAAAGCAGCTGTCATTTGTTGTTTGTTTTTTTAGGAGCGTGCACACTGGCAGTAATATCCACTCGGACCCCAGTCTGTGTCTGGTGTGTGGAGCAGTGGCGTGTTTCGCCTGCTATAGCTGTCGAAGGTTCGAGACGATCCCAGAGATGGCTGTGAGTTCAGAGAATGGCATTGTCAGTAATGTGGGACGTCGGGAGGCCGTCGTCTACGATATTCAGGCGCATGTGCGTCGTAGCCACTCGGGGTACGCCGTGGTGATGCTCTTCACTGGTGGGGTTCTCCTCTTCTCTGATCAGGGTCGTCGGACCACGGAATTGACGAGTCCCTACAGGGATGAGTTTGGCGAGCCCGATGTTGGTCTTCGGTGAATGCATATCCTTTTCTCATTTATGAAAACGCCAAATCATGCAACATATATGTGGTTCACGCTTGTCTTTGTTTACGTAGACGAGGCAACCCCCTATTTCTCAATGAGAAGGCTTACGAGGAGTTAAATCAAATTTGGCTCAATCATCAGATGAATAGCGCGACGTCGGCGAAGCTATATCTCATCTAGAACGCAGAGTCCTGTCTTTCATACGTGGAGGAATGTTCTGACCCTTTTTCTACCACAATCTATCTTATCATCCTTTCCCCTGTTGTGACCATTTGTTTTGTCATCTCCATCTCTAGACGTCTTACGTTTTCCTGACATCAGCAACTATCATTGCTACTGCCGATGGCTCATGCATGCATCAGAGGTGTTTGGTTAGGCCAGGGCTTTATATTTCTTCTCATGGGCTCACTCGCTCCGCTACCACTACGCTGTCAATGATATTTATACTTGACGTTTCATAAAAGACATTTATGAATAGCCGGTGACGTTTCCTTGTTGGCTCACTGTTTCATGGTAGAAAATGTCACCGACGTATCGGCGATTCCAGGTAACTATCATTACAAGTAGTAGCTTTTATCCTGGGATGGTTAGGCTACGCCTCATTTTGATATCTTCATGAGCTATTTTTTACCCAAGTGTACGTAAATTGTTCAAATGTAGCAATTTGTGTGGCAAGTGATGGGCTTCTTCGCAAGTGTAGCAATTTGATATGCGTATGTGAGACGAGTTCTCTGGGATTTGGGCACCCTCTGGTCATTGTGAGACGTGCTGCTCCGATGCATTGCTTGTTCAGGAGGAGTAGTAAAGTCACTGAATTCCTTGTTTCCCAGTGTTTGAGGTTGAGCACCGAGCCCGTGGAAATCGGTTTGGATGTGACTTGAAGGCAAATACAGAAGCGCCGTTTGAAGCTTTTGCACCATCCTCCAAAGCACTGCATTATTGAGGAACATTTTCATTTGTGTCAACTTATGGAAACATTGCATTATTGTGGGGGGGGGGGCGAATGTAGCCAACTAGTTTATTTTTAGTGACCAAGATTGTCTGCGGTAATGGTGACTCATGTTGCAGTGTTTTGCAGTTTTTGAACCTGTGTTGGTCCGTCAATCGATTTACTGGCTGAGCTAACTAAACAACGCTAAACTTGGGTCAAAGTCAGGGTCACTTCTATAAGTTTATGTTGGGAAACAGGGATGGCGAAATGTTTCATGTTTTGCTTTTAGCGTCCCGAGACTTTCCTGAAGATGAAAGAAGACAACGCTCGGGCAGAATATGTATTGTGAACCTGCAGAAGGGCTTGTGGGCTACTGGCATGATCTAGAGGCCATTCCACCATGCAAATGTAGAACGTAGTACATTTGTACTTCCTAGGTAGTTCCTTCACCAAAACAGAGGGATAAACAAACGATTGACATCTCGTGGCTCTTCTTTTAAATTGCGACTCCCGCGTTCCCCTTGCTCAACTTTTCGCTTCAGCCATCGTAACGTGGTCGATGCTGTAAGAAAGACAGCCACAGGACATCATTGCTAGTCATCAAATTTCCATGTAACTAATGCGATGTTTGGCCATAACGTTACTGGTCCCTATTGGCAAGTCGAATGGATCTGGAGTTCGGTCCGATTTGAGAACTGTGTTAGAGGGACGACGGAACATCCTGTTCGCCACGCGTGTCCACAGCTAATCGAAGGGACATGGTTTAGCGTATACTCCTCTCTACCATTGTTCTCACTTCACCGCCGCCTAGCCATACCTGTCTGGGTTCCCTTCAGCTGATAGAGAGGTGGAAGAGGCATCGCGAGTTCGTATAATTCCATAAGGTGTGGTAGGCAGCTCTGTGGAGGATTTTCCCAAAGAATTCGTGGCCACGGCTGGGATCGCTCCGAACGTTAGTAGTTTTCCTACGGACGATAAAAGCAAATATCATTTTCTAAGTGGTCTCTTTACCAAAGCTGAGAGTCAAATTAGCAACTGGCATAGCCCTATAGTGCTTGGACTTGGTCCTGATAAATTCATCATGCGCGTTCACTACCACCGATGGATTAGGAAGGTCGAATTCAGCTGGCAGCAGCACTTCACAAGAGTCCCTTTCAGACGTATAGATGAATACTGACTGCAGTGTAAAAATCGGGAATAGGTATATCGGAGTAGGTTGTGTATGAGCACGAAATCACCTATTTTGTTGCCATTCGGCTGCATAAAAACCCAGTTGTAAATGTGCTTTCTGGAAATGGGTCCTTCTGATTGCATTCTAGTGATTTTAAAATACAAATTATGATGAAATGTCTCTATAATGTGCCAAAAAATATAGATGTGAGTACCCATTAGAGAACGTTTTTATGAGGGTTTGCTGAGGGCTTACCAAGGAAAGTTGTGACAATGCAGCCAACAGTGCTTGAACTCATTGGCGCACCTACTCCCGATATGTTAGCATGCGGCTTTCGGTAACGCAAGCAAGTAAAATTATATAGGGAACATCTACACAAGCGAAACCACCTGGGTCCAAGGTGGTGGAATTAACAACTTTATCAATTCCATTATGCTGGATTAGCGGATATCAATACAGCGGTTTCGTTGACTTCACTTTGTCTCAAATAAACAACTTAGCAATTACTGGACCCTCAAGGTTTAGACCTGGGAACAATAATCTTGAGATGTTATCTGACTTAAACCCAGCAGTCAAATAAACAGGTGCAGATTTCACTAAGTTGAACGCAAGCCTCTTTATTCAAACACAAACATAACTTACGATAAAGACGAGGAATTTCAGTCCAATAAACTCATTCAGTGCACAACGGTTAGTTTGAATGTGAGTCTCGAAAACATCCTGGAGGCTCTGAAGTGAGTCGTGAGAATCTCCGCTGACAAAAAGTTTGTGTTGTTTTAGATTTCATGATAATGTTGCAAGGAAGTGTGGGGACTGGATTATATTTTAAGAGAAATCTGCTGCCTTTTATATCAACGACCATTTGATGGGTTTGGAAGATGCTTTAAAGAGGAAATGAAGAATGAATGCAACGCGTAACGCAACAAAAGGGTCCATGTCAATGTGGTTGGCAGATTTGCAGCGGTAGGCGGTCTTGACAATAAACCACGGACCCAATGAAGCACCTAATGCATTCTAACTCAACAAGAAATTCATAGCAATCATGATATATAGTGCCAAGGCGTATGAAGCCTGTAAAATAGACGTGTGTTGCTCATGAGACATTCTGCTTCCAACTTTGCAATAAATAACGCTCAATGGGATGATGCTGCTATTCCAACAGAGCGAAGCTAACGAGTGTTATCAGCTGCCTAAACATCCTGCAGCAGCTACAAGCCAGTCCTGAATTTTACTTGAATTTGTCATTTGGTTACTACGACTTCATGCTACACATGCACGGAAGTAACAGCATAAATGGGTACTCACAAGAATTATAAAATATTGCTGAATTTGGACAAAATGAGAGAACATTTCCTCTACACAGGCTACCATTGTATTCGAGAAAAAACAGGATCTCTCCATGTAAATGATCGCAGAGAATGCAAAACGCCAAAAAGCATTTTTACATAACGAATCCCCATTTGGAACGACTTACCAACCCGAGAATTTAGCTGATATTCAAACGGCTAGTCGCCGCTCCGTATTAGCTGAAGTGAACAGATCATTACGGATTTTCGCGTTCATTTTTTAGCAATTACAAAGGCGACTTTATTTCATAGGTTAGGATGCAAATATCTTGACGGGATTTTCAAAAAAAAGATGTTTTTCTTTTGTCACCTTGGTAAGTTGGACGGAGGCCAGCTGGAGCATTTTAGGCTACTAGCTGTACAGTTGGACATCGAAAAAGCATCAGCCTCAACTGCGTGAATGAAGCACTAAATGGGTGCATTGGAGACGGAAAACCTCGTCATAGGATGGATTGGTCCCATCAAAAGATCACGTGTGCCGCCACGACAATGGGCACGATCCCCATAAGTACCTTACTAGAAGACCCTGGAATTGTACTTTGAGTGGTGTATTTTGAGAAAATATTTGGACATTATTCAACCAAGTATGAAAAAAAGTAGAGGCAGTGTAAGAATTTTGAAGGAGGAAATGTGTTAATCGCACCAGCCACAATTGTCTGGAGGGAAGTTTGGTGTTCTTAAGACTCAGTCCCCCTTGCAATTATCCCCTTTTGGAGTTGTTCGATCCATTTTTTAAAGCCAAGAAAAACCGATTCTGTGAGCAGCTAAAAATTGCATTTCGGTTTACCATGGAAGAAATCAAGGGAATTTAATGGCATAACAAGCTTACCAGAGTTAGTAACAAGCAAAATATGCCTTCACCTAGGAGTCGACAACGCAGTAACGAGAACAAGCTCAATGGAAGGGATGACAGAAGGGTACTCTCATTCTTGGTAAATCTTCGGGTGTTCTCTCGTGAACTTACCAAATGATTGATAAACGGGTCAAGCTAAGCTTCATCTTACACCACAGTATATTGCTAAGCGTGTTAATCGTAAGCTCGGCGTGAGAGACCTGTAGCGCTTCGAAGGTGGGAATAAAACAGAACATCTAAAATTCTTGAACCATAAATTTGTTTCGCATTTGACGCACTTCGGTAAAAGGAAGTGAAATGGACTGGAGGAAAATAAAGTAGGGGGAACTGACGTCACACAAAGCCAAGTGCCCTACAACATCCTAGCAGCTAACGCAAAGCCTTAGTACGTACAGGTAGTAACCGATAATGTAGTACTCGGAGACTTCCTTGAAGACATAATACATGGACACAATACATATACTCGGTAAGAGAGGAAATCGGGCCACTGGTATAGCCCAAAGGCCGGTCCACCCATCCGACGGAGGTAATATGGCCAAACGAATGACTGTTCACTTAATCTACATCTTCGCCCGGGTACAGTAGGGTAACTCAGAAACGAAACTTTTTTTGACGGTTCACGCTAACATCGCTTCCATTGCTAATAGGGTGGCTGCTGAAGGTGGACGTCATTCTCAATCCTTCTGTTATGGGAAGTCAGCAATTTGCCCATCCGTGACAAATGCACATCTTTTACACAGCTAAAATTTGTCACAAATCGTGGAAATCCGGATGGAAGTCCTCTACTCTAAGATCGCGTTTGCCTTCCGCTGCCACCAACGTAGCGCTCCTAGACCTCCCTGAAGAAAAAAGATAAGTCAGGCAGAAAATACACATTTGGCAGCAGAGTAAACTGAGGCCACCGACACGAACCAGAGGCTAACCCAAATGGCGAAGGCAATACAACCAACCAAGAGATAACGTCCAGACCCGGAAATTAGACAAACAAAAAAACACATTACAGCTTTAAATAAAATCTCAGCAGTTGAAATTATTAAAAGCATTTCAAACTATTTTCGGAAAAAACTCCAAGCCCGCATGTCCAGCAAAATGAATTACGTGGTTTGAAAAAACCTGTTCCTCCTAAAGAAAGTCTAGACTATATTACCAGGCCGGATGGAAAGGTTCCAGTGAGTGGATGTAGCGTCCCGGGACTCCCTTTAAGGTAAAAGAAGGCATAGTATTGGGGCAGAATATATAATCTGGAAACAGGGGGCTTGGGGGCTGTTGGCACGGCCCAAAGGCCGTCCAACCGGCTAGTACAAGGTGGCCACCCAAGTGACCGAAACCGGCAGTTCGAACAAACAAAGCATTACAGTGGAGGTAGTGTTTAACGCTTCCTACATTTTTACAAGTCAAAAGCAATTTTTTTAAGTCGCATTTTGGCATTATCTTATCATCGCTAGTATATGTAGACAATGTTGCGTGTTGAGACTTACTTGAAGACAAAAGAAGGCATAATGCTAAAACAGAACGCATGTATTCGGCAAAAAGGAAAACCTATGTGGCAGTATTGCCCGGAGGCCAGCCCACTCGGCTGGGGCAATGTAGCCGCTCATGTGATCGTCACCGGAAAAATCAGTCAAACAAGCAAAGTACTACAAATGCAATGGGAATGCAAAAAACTACTCGCAATGAGGAGGTGCAAATATGATTACCGTACATCATGATCTACTACGAAAAAAGACTAATAGTTCTACTCAACATCGCGTTGCTGAACGCCCCCTTAGCATGCATCGTTGTTCCTTGGACATATTGTTCTAGAGAGCACCGTTTAGTTAACCAACTCCAGTGCACGAACACAAACCGTACTCTATTATTGTTCCTCTGTGTAAATATTCAGATTGATTTTGACTTGTAACTTCATTAATGAAGTTAAAGCCCTTTCTTTGCAGCGTTCATAACCACTACAACCTAATAAATTGCAATTTTTTAAGCATGAGACAATATATTTCAAAACAAATTTGGAATTAGCAAATTTTGTTTGGAGCTATCAGTTAGAGAGCCGCCTATTGCAAGTACATCTGGCTTTTATCTTGGTCACTGTATCTATAAATGAGCGTATTTAAGTTTCGAGGTGAACTCACTGGACACACGAGTGACGTAAGGGGACTTTGTTGTCTTCGAGATGGCACACTTGTCTCGTCTTCGCGAGACATGTCGATTCGGTCTTGGAAACTTGATAAGTATGCCCATTTTGATTGTACAAACATGTTTTATCTAAACATAGCGTTAGCTTGGGAAATATGTTAGATGAGTTAAGATTTTAGTCCTTCGTTCAAGCTGTGGATGATGTGTTTTTGTTTCACTCTTTTACCAGCTGAACCCTCTTTTTCCTATTTCAGAAGGACAGCTAATTCCAGTGAAGGCAAAGTATATGCGAAACACGACAATTATGTAACGACAGTAGTATATGCAAAACCAACAGAAACGTTTCCAAATGGCCTTATATTGACAGGCTCAAACGATAATCTTATTCGGGCCTTTTTTGAGGACGAGTCCGACCCGGTTTTCGTCCTTCATGGTCATACTGACACAGGTTTGTTTGAATTAAGTTTATAGCTTTACCCATTAGTTTGCACACTTGATTCCAATATTGATGGCCTTATTGTGAGCGGTTCATGGGATTCCACAGCAAGGCTATGGAATTACGATTCTTGCATTGGCCAACTCAAACGTAAGCCCTTTTGGTATATTCGTGTTAGTTTTAACTTTTTTCTCAACTTGGTCGAGTAAATTTATTATAGGTCCAGGGACGACAATATGGGCAGTCATTTTCCTACCACAGCCCCATCGGAATGAATATCTGATCGCCACGGGCTCGTCAGATGGGGTAATAGCTATTTGGCGCATACCAAGCGTTTCGCTCCGTCAAGGTTCCCTCATTCACCAATCAGTAACGCCCGCAAGACTTCTCAGAGGTCACACAGACTGCGTCCGTTCCCTGGCTCTCCTTGATGCCGATCGTCTTCTCTCGGCTAGCAATGATGGAAGTCTGCGTTGTTGGAGTCTCGACTCTGGGACTTGCATCGCGGAGTTCTATGGTCATACAAGCTTTGTCTACTCCGTGGCCGTTGATCCGACTCATCATTTCATTGCCTCGTCTGGAGAAGACAGGACAGTTCGTGTCTGGCACGTCCCGGAAGTGGGTGTTAGCTCGGTGCAGCAGCTCGAGTGTCAACAGACTATCTTCTTACCCTGTCAGACTGCATGGTGTGTGGTGGTCACAATCGATGGTGATATCGCTGTCGGATGCAGGTGGGTTATTCGGTTGCCCTCTCTCGGGGTTTGGTTTAATAAATCCTCTCACTATATCGTCTCATCTTTATAGTGATAATAGGGTTCGTCTGTTTTCGCGCATCCCTGAACGTCAGGCGTCGGACTCAGCACTAGAAGCATACGACGCTGAACTGGCCTCCTTTCGTGTGGCTGAGGGTACCCTTGGTGAGCTTGACAGGCACAATTTGCCCGGCATTGAAGCGCTCACAATTCCTGGTAAATGGTAGTTTCCACCACTTACTTATTTGAACATTGTATATTGATTTAGCAGAATGTCTGTGGGACTATTATGGTGTTGCGTTCAAATGTCCTACTCCTTGAAATCATGCCCAGTACTTTTTAAATGTTGAATAGCTCGACTTTAAATTTTTATATTCACATTGACTGTTAGGGTTTAACAGGTTGTTTATTAGATCTCGATGAGATCTTTTGATTGTTGGGTTGGTTTATTGTTTTCGGGAATTGAGGTGCTGTGCTGCCTCAACAAAGGTTTTTGGCCATGCAAGACGATGGCTAAATAATTGCTTATTGGTAATGCTGTAGAAATCATGTCAGAATAACAGGTTTCCGACATTTTTTGGCCATGTTCGTAGAAGTAAATTCGGTGGCGCCGGCGGTAGCTTTGCTTTAAATTATTGGTTGATGGCCCTCCACATAAGTAGATCCTTTTGGCATGTGCAATTGAGCTCGAGCTAGGGCTGATGTAAATTTCTACTGCGTTCCTGTTAGTAGACACTATTTTTACTTTGAATTGAAAGGCCGGAGCGAGGGCCAGATAATTGTAATCCGGGAGGAGTCGGGTGTGGTGTGCTACCAGTGGTCGACGGGCGAGTCAAGGTGGATGAAGGTCGGCGACGTTGTGGGCTCCGCGGAGCACTCCGCCTCTGGGTCCAACCGCATTCTTTTCGAGGGCAAGGTCAGTGTTTCCTCTACCAACTCCTAACTGTTATTTTCCCACTTATCCATTCCAAATCTATGGCCATTGCTTTTCTCCTTTATTGTAGGAGTACGATTACGTATTCAATGTTGACTTTTCTGATAATATACCAGCGGTTAAACTGCCCTTCAACAAGATGGACGATCCCTGGGTGGTGGCACAAGCATTTTTGCACAAACATAACTTACCACAGGACTACCTGGACACAGTGGCAAAGTACATAATTAAGCAGGCCGGCCTGGATGACTCTGGCACTAGCAAGGGTAGTGGGAATGAGTGTTTTGATCCGTTCACTGGCTCTGGTCGATACGTTCCAACAGGGTGGACGAATCAAAAGCCCGACATCCATTTCCCTGCAGAAAAATTCATCACTTTGGAGGCTATTAATGTCAACTTGGTTCTGTGTGAGTTGGCTTTTGCCTTCCTTGTGAATGGACTTTGAAAACACGAGCGAATAGCTAAGTTAAACAAAGGTGATTTTGTAATCCTGTCCCGCAATCAATCAGATGTTGGTTTAATCGCTTTCCCTTACTCTGAAACTGAAAATCCCGTTTTTTGAACACTAATAATGTAAGTAAAGTATAGCATGGTTCCAGGTTCACTAACTGTGAATTATACTAATAATCCCCACAGCATTGCTCCTTGAGACTGACTATATTGTACCTCAGCTAACGCTCGTGGCGTTGGCAAACCCATGACTTATGAAATTGAAGTGAATTGAGGTCCTTTCTTGTATGTTGCTTCCAGTCAGGCCGCTTAAACATCTCTTCTCCTGTTTAACTATAAAAAACCTCTCATTAGTGGGCTACAACGAGTTTAAATAACATAGCTTCATGATTTGAAACAAAATTGACTAAGGATAGAGCTTTCAATTCATAAATTAGGTCTACACTTAATTGTTTAATACAGCTTGATAAAAGTGCTTCTTTGCTAGCTTTTTATTACATGGCATTGGTTTGCGTTATATTTCCCCCCTACGGAGTATTTCAAATAGTTAATCTATATTTCCTAGCTGAAATTCTCTTCTAATTCCCTTCGTTAGCGAAGCTGAAAGAGTTCAATGCGACTGCTCCAAAGGGCCTCTCGGTCGAAACACTGCGGTTAGTGGAAAATATGAGCCCTGAGGTGTCGGAAGAGAATGCTCTGCATCTAACGCTGTCTATTCTGGAGCTTATTGAACTGTGGCCAAGCGGTATGTCCACTGGTAGCAACGTTATTCATTAAGGTCATGACTTATTGTCGCATTACTTCTATTCGTGCCATTACCAGCTGGGCTACATTTTAAATTTCATCATTTTAGTTTACTGCTTCAGAATAATCCCATGTCTCTATGCTAGTTGCCTGGTGAACTTTACTATTTGCTGTGTGCATCGAAACTTACATGGTCGTTATCAACATTTTCCACTGCATTTCCATTTTCATCTGATTTGAATGAAATTGTTTAGACGTAGTCTTTTTGTGGTTTTTATAATTTATATAGGTTATTCGAAACCACAGTATTTATTTAATTTACGAGGGTCAAATTCATGTGATTCTGAAGGAGAATTTCTACTTAGTTAACTCTTGATGTATTAATGTGCGCTTCTCGAGACAAGTAGCTGCTTTGAAAATTCACTCCTTTCTGGGAAATTCCGAAAGCATGAATAATTCCTGAAACTTTAACCTAAGTAAATTGGATTAATAAATTTCAGTGGAGGGACGCACTCTGTTTTTTGTCTAATGTAGTGATATCCTATCCTTTTGAGCCGTTTATATTTTATGAGAAGCTTTGCTTAACGCCGCAGTACGCGTTCAACCACTTTTCTTGAGGCCAGAAAACACTTATGCACCGTAAATTTACGGGGACCCGCGCTTTAGATTTAAGTCGCTTAATCATCTTTTGGAACCTTCGACGTAGTGCCTTCTCAATGCTTAGGTATGACTTACCAAGTAATCTTCGCCAAATTCGGTCTAGCAAATAGGCTGTAACCTAGTTTTCACTAGTATTGAATAATTGTTTAGGGCTTTGAGGTTGGAATTGCATTCCTCGGAACAACCCATCAAATCTGACAATAGGTTTACTTGTGTTTTCTAGCGACTTTTCTTTATTTTGACCTTGTCGCTACAAAACGACTTTTCGGGTGATTGTAGTTTTTTGCTATCGTCTCTCATTATCCTAACAAAGGAAGCTATCAAACATCAAAATTCGTTATGGACATGTTCTGAGGCGAATCAGTAAGCGTCCGATCCATGGAAATGGATGCGAGCATCACAAGTGAACTAAACGAATTTTTTAGGCATCTTTGAACAGATTCACAAGAGTGGTTTTCTGTTTTTAACTCATAATCCACAAACTTTAACCAGTGAATGGATTGGTGTCTTTGCCACTGGTAAAAGCGATTCAGTCAAAAGATTGGTCATAAGAGAGTTTAGACGATTTTATGCAATTCGAACTTCTCCAATGACTGTTGGGCCGGAAATTCGACATTCGCCTTCCTAGATGCATCCAAAACCAACGCCACTTTTTCAGCCAGCCCTTCTCCTCGTTAACTTGTCCCAACTGTTTTCGAGCGATTTAGTTGAGGGTTGATTTGCTGTAAAGACGACAGCTGAAATCTGTTAATAGTAATGAACGGTTTCGTACGAGGGGATGTTCCAATCAAATCAGAACTCGAAATTTTACCAGCATAAGTAGGCACGTCAAAGTAGCAGTGGGTATTAAGTGCATTCTGTTATTCATTGCCGATCCACGTTACCTCGGATCAAACTGGAAACCACCAATGTGGTTGACAGGTGAGTGGCGGCGTATGCATGCAACAAGTTGTGGTGACGAGGGAGGTTTACTCAGAACCAAGGCGTAGAACCCATGAATATGCACAGGAGCCTTCAAGGCGACCACAGACTACAGTACGACTGTGAAACGCCCAGCTACTCAACAGCGCGATGTCGGGATGAAGTAAAACCTGCCAAGGGGGCCGTACGTATGTCTCGATTGCAGTGACGAGACCGAGAGGTGAAGTTGAACAGGGGACGAGGTTATCTGTGATGATGGTAAGCACAACTATCGTGCACGAACACATGCAAGTTCGAGAGCCTAGTGAAGGTTGGGCACCAACACCAATGTTGAGGCAAAACAGAATATCGCAGAATGATGCGAGAATGGAGGCAAATGTTGCCGTGTAGAAGCTGTTTTCCAGCTATCGGGTAAGTGCTGAGAGGAGTATGAAAGCGGATCAGAGGACAGTGGGAATATATGAGTACAACCTTCACTCCTTAAAACTAGTCCTCTTAGTTTTGTGAACCCAAAATTACCGGTATGCTTAAACATCACAGGGCTTACCCAACTGTTTTGCATTTATCTTTGAGAATGCTGCAATCTGCTCAAATTCGAAGCCCTTTTCAGAGCTGGCCTTTCCTCTCCTCGACCTATTGCGATGCTTAGTCCGTTGGCACAGTGCCTCAGACGCCATCTTTCAACCGGCGACGTGGGCATCCATCTTGCGCACTTCAGGTCTAGGCCATATGAAGATAGATGTTTCCGCCGTCTCAACTCTATCACCGGCTGAGGTGAACTGCGTCCTTTTCCTCTTCCGTCTCATGGCCAACGCAATCGCCTCAGACGCTGGTAGAGTGAAGGCTGGCTCCTCCGTACCTGCCTCTCTACTCCTCGTCTTCGAGGAGGCCAGACGTCTTGTCAAACTCTTCGATTCGCCTGCCCTGGATATTTTTGATAAAAAGAAAAATCACCTGGTGGGTGAATTTGTGCTGTTTGTTGAATCGAGAGCCAAGTCAATCGAATTAGTACATGGTGAAGTCGGTGGTGCGTAGATAAGACATGGTTGAGATGTTTATAGGTGAGAAACTAAGAGTTCTCAAACTTAACACCACTGTGCACAATTGCTGCTTTTGTGTAAAGTAATCTTGCCATTCGGCATTATTTGGTAAAATGAAGGCTCTTCCTATTCTAGACATGTTTGGACAATGTTGCGATTTTGCAATCATTAAGCCGTTTAATAGGAGGTTTTTTACAAGAAAACTTTGTTATGTCATCTATGATAAAGAGAATGGTTAGTTCGATACTTTTGTTTCCTGGGTCATTTTTGCCGCATTGAAATGGAACCTACGTTTTGCCGCGCTTGTGAGTACCCACAGAAGCAGTCCGTTTGATCAGTTAAATGTGCCATGAAATCTCCTATGGGCTTGATGTAAATTAGGATGAGATTTTGATTTCAGTCTTAACGCTGGTACAGTGTGATAAGAAAAGAGTAGGGCACTATCTTAATTGCTATGAATAGCACCGACTGAAGTCCTTTCTTGTTCTCGTTTCCTCTCCTATAATAGTATTTTTATGCCGCGGAACTCGCTTTAGTAGTCCGAAAAGTGAGATGATGACTCCTGATGCTACCGCATGAACCTCAGTTAAATTAATCTACGTGGGAGCGCGGTCGTTTTTGCGGGCAATGCAAGAAGCATAGTGGTTACACTAGACTAAATTCGATAATAACATTGAGGTCAACGCACTACACGTCATCTCATCATAAAACGAAGTATTTATGCCCGACTCTTCACTATCCTCACTTTCATGGCAAAAGCTACGGCAGTGGAGGTGCTCCTTTCCTGTACCTTATTTCGTTCAATTAATTACAGTCAAAAGCATCTCATCGATATGTTCTAATTCTTAAAAAATCTTGACTACGTCGGGGGAATCAGACCCAGTATCTTTCCTTTAACCAATGAAATGCTCTTTCATAAGGCCAGTTTGGCTTTCGGTACGCTTAGTTATTTGAAGGTGATAAGGCGATGTTTTAGTTAATCACTTTTCTCGATTAAACCGTCTATAACGATGAAATGTTTTGAAAGCAAAACAGGAAATAATCCAGATTATACCCATCCTCCCTTTTAGGTAGCTCTAGCAACCCTCGTACACAACCTAGCCGTTGTTGCCTACCAAAACTTTGGCAACCACAGCAACATCGTCGCTGCAATACCGACCCTGAGGGGCTTGCCGGGGCTGTGCGTGCGAATGGCAACCAACCTCCTGCTCTTTACTGCTCCCCAAGGTGTGGAAGCAGTCACCCACTATCCTCCAGAGGTGCCGCTTCGACTCCTCATCGCCCTTGGCACCGCTGTGATCTCCTCTGCTCCTGGTCCTACCAAAGGAACACCAATAAGTGTCGAGGCGGAGTCCGCACTACGGCTGCGCCGTGCCTGTCTCATTGGGAACGCAGCTACTGCGGGTGAGGCCCCTGAGGCGAACGTGGATGTACTGGTGGGTTGGGAACGGATTCGCGATGTGTTGCACTTCTGGGCGCAATGCAAAATCGCGCAATCGTCCATTCAAAGGTGTGCAAGTGAACTGCTCAGGTTGCTGGAGTGAGGACCACACTTCTAAACTGTCGTTTATGTACTTCTGGGTGAAAATAAAGCCCAGTTAATTTTCCCTTCCAATATTTGAGTCTGTTATTGTCTCTTCGTGTTCGCTTTATTTTAACCCTTCGAAGATGCTGGCGATGTCGGCAAACCCAAGGAACGCTCCCGTTCCCATTTCCCAAAAGTCTCTTTTTCGTTGTTCATTTCGAATTTGCGCTATCGTCCGATCCTCCCGATTTACCAATTGACAGGCTTTAAGTGTGCTAATAATCACAATAAGGTCAAGACTTTGGTGGTCAAGCGGCACCCGCGTACGTGCGGGCCGTCTCCAGCTCACTCATTCTCGCTCCCAAATAAAGTAATCTCTATCGGGGTTTTTCTCTCCTTATTACTATGATTGGAAACCCTGCAGGATTCAAGCTCACAACTAGTTACCAATTCAAGGCAAAATAAATGAGCTGAGGCCAACCTACGTCTGGAGAGGAAAATCAAAGTTGCGCGATTGCATCAGCAAAGCTCTTGTTTTCTGCATAGGCTTGCTGTAATTATTCATTTTGACTTGAGACCTGTGAAGAGCATTTGATGGTATACATTACGGAGTATTAGACATGCGTAAGCTTGTTGGTAGGGTTCTTTCTACTGCGCTCCCTAGCACTTTGCTCCCGCTACCATGGGTTATCCGTTGAACGTGGTTTGGCTCCAGCTTATCGGTTTTGTGAGTTTAAATTCGTTTCCGAAGCTACAGAAACATTGTGTGAAGTGTGCGTAGCATTTGGGGAAGATTTAGTCTCAGGATGTACTGGTTACAACTTGTTTGTATAAACAATTCGATCCTGACAAGGAGAAATGCACTGCATTCGAGAATACTACTTTTGATAAGGAGTGCCGCTATTTACATGTCAATTTGATGTCCACGTAACAAGAATAACCTCTACTAACGTTTAAAGTGAGTGATGAAACAGTTAGTTTCGGTTACCAACGACTGGGGAAGACATGGGCTAGTCCAACTGAATGGGTTTTACTCACATTCGTTAGTGGCTAACAATGAGCTTCGAAGACCAGTTTGCCTTTCAGCTCTAGGAAAGGATCGCTTGGTGAGTGGCTTATGATAAGAAAACGCTTTCGTGTAGCAACTTTGAGGGAGCACTTGAGTCGTTTCGAGGTGGTTCACTTCACGCACAGAAGGGTGCTGTGTGGTTGGTGACCTGCGATGAGAGTTGTTGATACCTGATGCCAATCAGCCAGCACAATTCATTCACGAGGAGTTCTTCCTCCTAAGTCTACAAGGCGATGCAAAATTCGGCACTTCAAAACTTACCTGCGAGGAGGCAAAATTTCGAACTTTAGGACGAGATGGGAGATGCTGCCTCTTCAATTATTTCTCTAATAAGGGAAACCTACAGCCGGGAGTGGGGTGACTATGACTGCAGGATTTCCTTTGACTTCTAGAGGCAGAATGCTTTATGGAAGTGGAAATCATGAGTTTGTGTCTACTCAGGAAGAAGCCGTAGGCAAGGTGAGGTTGTTTCAAATAGACGCCTTGGCAGGTACAAAGTAAGTTGGTGAATCAATCGACTTAGAGAATGGATATTTCATTAAGAGCAAGCTTTAATATGCAAGGAGAATTCTGACGTTAGTAGACTTAAAATTCTTTTATGTTGAATCCACGCTACCAGAGTCATTCACACAGGTCTCCCAAATTTTTCGACGCAGTCAAACATGCGGCGCATTTACGTGAAGAAGTGGGTTAGATGAAATAGGTAATAACAGGACCAAGGCAGCTGGTAGCATGCAAAAGGAGTACCACAGTCACCAGAGATAACTGCTTAGTGGAAGTGACAAGGAGTTCGCTTCTTTATCTCCATCTGCAAATGAAGCGAATCAAAAGCGCCCTGTCGATTGAATTCCAACTTTGACGTAATTGTAGACTCCTTTAAGAAACCTAGTCCTTTTTAAACCACCCTACTCAAATGTTCTAGTAAGATGCTATATCCTTGGGGTCAAATTGCAAAACCACTATGTACTGCATAGAATGAGCCCTCCCACTATTCAGATGGCTTCCCACAATGCTAACCATCCTGAAAACACTCAAGACCGAACAAATCTGTTTTTGCAAATATTTGTTCACTTATTAACGATTGTCTTCCCACTATCCGGGAGTCGGGAGTTCGGAAAGTGGAAGTGTGAGGTTGTCTTTCATTAAGTGCAATGCAAATCAAAAGTTTCTCAAAGGATGCAAAAAAAGCACTCTTTTCATGCCATTTATTTTCACAGATTGGACTGCACTTTTCTGGTAGAGCCCTCAGTTACAACTTATATCTGATTACGATGCGGAGCTTTCTAAAAACGGCTTCTCGTTCAAAGTGCTATTTGCAATGCTAAAGTTGGAGTTTATGAAACACCATTCACTTGAAATTTGTAATATTGATTTCTCATTGTCTTTCTCCATGACCTTTACAGTGCTTCTTGTGATTCTAAGCCTTGAGACGCGCCTCACAAGAGCATTTTGTTTCCTTGTGCGGGCCAAGATCGGAGAGTTGACATTTCCTCTAGCCGCTGGACCCGATATCCTGAAAGCCCCATTCAACCTGAGGCATGACAACGCCTTTGCCACAGACGACTATGACTGTCAGATTATGAATCAAGGAGCAGAGACCTTCGACGCTGTTGTCCATTGCTGTTACACTGGTTCTGACCTCAAAGATGAGCGGGAATGGACAAATGAGGATTATCGGAAGGTATTGAGGCGAATCTACTTCAGGTAATTTACCAGTGTAGAGACTTTCGTGTCGCTTTGATTCTGTAAGTGGTTTAAAGAAAGTAAATTCGTCAGTACTTTTTTACTAGAATTGGCCAAGAAGTAAAATTGTTACTCACACTATCGGGGTGTCACCAAGATTATTCGTTAAGGAACCCAAATACGAGATTTTTAAGGTATAAGCAAGACTTCCAAAAAACTTTAAGGCCTTCAAAAATGCGTTAGCTTTCTAGTACAGTCCCGGGTTAAATTTGCATACCAATTCCAGCGGTGGGTAAATATTTCGAAAGCATTTTTGGCCTAGGGCGACCTGTCATCTTGACTAACGGTGTGTAGAATGGCCAGCCATCTATGCACCGGTCTGCAGTGGTAGGACACACTTTCTGCCTACCACCGGTGCCCACGATAGCAACTCAGTTTCACTAATAATGCCATTTCTCAATCATTATAAAACAACGAAGAAAGTGAGCAATGCCCATTCACATTCACATGCACAGCTTTAACCTATGAACAGATCTTTCCAAGTTGTCATTGTTGGAACACTTCAATAGCTGTTGGTAAGAGCACGCTTAAGTAAGTGCAGAAATACTAGGCCGTGTGAACTTGCATATTTTTATCAAGGTATCTCAGGGTGGCATGTCATAATTGCATGTAAATAAAGAATATCAGTAGAGTGTACCGAAAACATCTTTAAAGCTATACATCAAAACGACAAATGATGGAATAAAAGGGCGCCTATCAGCTTTCGTTCGCTGATCAAGAACGTTCAGACAAGGTGGTGTTATTTCCGTCGAAAGAATGCGACCGCTACTTTTGAAGGGGACGGTCCACAGGCTTGTGCCACTCTAACCCAAACCTGCGGTGTCAGCGTTGACACGTTCGCGCACGCTCAGTGGAGGTTCTGTTATTACAGCGTTAAGACTCTTCCAACGTGCAGCGTGTCCTAACTCCTTTAAATAGGTGGTGTGATAGACGTTCACCTTATCCGACTAAAATCTTTCATCGGTGGTGGTCCACTTCTTAGCTATTGCTTCTTCTCAAGTTGTCGGTGATGTGACAAGGTAAGACTTTATTGGTACCTTTAAAGTGTAACCTGGAGAAGATTTTGAGAGGAAAGTATGTAGAGGACGGATGATCGGAAGTTCAAGGTGAAGACATGCAAATGCTATGTATTAAAGAGGATTAAAATTGAAGGTTTTAAGGGGAACCGGATGAATGTGCACTTATAAGCACTGGAGGCAGCATCAAACTGCACACTTGAGTTGTAGGTTTAATTAGAAAAATCTTTTGTGACTTCTGCCACTATCATGGATCAGCAGCACTTAAGCGCCAACTCGACTGGCGACGCGATTCCTCATCGTGGGTGGAGAGCGTTCCCTGGGGAATTTATACCATTTTTACTGGGCTCCAATTCAATGAACGCGATTCTTTGGGCAAGACTAAAGGTTTCCAAGCGACCACAGTAGTGAAGCACTACCGCGGTCTTGGGGAAAAATCAACCACCATAGTTACCTCGGCTTCCTTCACCTGTTCAATTCATCGCCTTGTAGTTAAATGAGGCTCGTTTATGAGACACTGTCTATTAATAAACATAGATTCTCAGAGAAAAAAGGGCATAAATACTCAGAATGCTAAGGTGTATTAAAGCGAGTAGGGACTGGATCCACAGGCATCCAAAACTTATTTCCCTCAGTACATTAATTTGGCAGGCAAAGATTATGTTCCATAAATCGTGTTACGATCCTTTTGAAATTCACTGAATTCTATCACAACATTCAACCCATGCTACGATATCGCAGATCTGTAGGCGCTAAGACTGCGCAAAAGAGTAGGCCTGCTTCGGTGCACACCACATCATCTCTGCAGATGTGTTTGAAACCTGTGTGTCAAGGTTGTGGATACACATGATCTTCATAACCAACTCATCAAATATACACAAACTGGCCTGACCGAAACGGCAAAGTTCTCAAAGTGGAAATAATTGCTCCAAAGTTACCGTAAATGGTCTTGTCGGTTCTATTATGAACTACTTTAAAGTGCTTCCTGGAGAAACTGGTTTCCCATCACGAATCAACTGACAAACTATCTAGAAGCAGCAATATTAATTTGCATTTCACAGCATTAGAAGCTGCAGCAGATATGGAATACCATGTGTCGCAGAGGTGGAACCTGATTGGTGGCAGAGACGACCACCACCGCCGTGCCTCCTAATTGGCTTATGCGCTGCACACAAGTATGCGCACACCTATCTCTCCTGCAAGTGATTTCAAAGGGCTCTGAAGACATGGGACTGAAACATCTTCAACTGACCATCCTAATTCTCTCTCTAGCCGCTCTCTGTGTTGCTCTGGTCCTGCCTCATTGGCATTGTGGCAGTCTCTTTGAGAAGTGTACTCAGGAGGGAGCCTCCAAACGCGACATCATGCTAGCGGTGACCTGTTGTCTAGTGATCGGAATTACTATGCTTGCCGTGGTTTGCATTATCGACTTCATTCACCTCTGCTCCCATACTCGCTCCGGTGTCGAGAGAGGCGTGAGACTGGCTCTCCTTTACATCGGTTCCCTACTCACTCTTGCAGCTGTCATTCTGTACACTGTGGAGATTTCTGCCTCTTGGTCCTACTTCATCGCCACTTGCGGATCTATATTTGCGGTGCAGCTGTCGTTGATGGGGCTGCTCTACGGAAGGTGCTGCAACACCTACAGTGCTGGAGTACGGATCAACGAATGTCGCTGAAGCCATGGTAACTAAGACGCTTGTGTTACATCCATTACCATTACCTTGTATGATACTGACTAACATCTTCCGCTTATTGAGGTTCTTAAAGTTTTTTCCGTTCCAAAATGCCACCTTTTCCCATACACAAACATGCTTACATTTATCCGCACCCACACAACAACTTCACAAGTTTGCTGTAACAGGAGTTAAACTGATCTTGAAGGAAATTTTGGCTCACAAATAATTAGCATCATGGTCGCTATTTCCTCATTCATGCAGGTAAAAGTCCAGGTCTAACCCTCCAACAAAACCGAGGATGTTGATTTGAAAGCTGAGTGCCTAAGTAGTAAATAAGAAGTTGCAGGGCCGCTAGCTACTTATGGATTCAGAAGTCTTAAACATCTTTCTCGTAGGGAAGTTGCTCGAAATTCTAGAAAAGAATGCTTGAAAATAAAGAAATTAAATACAATAACAGCTGAAAGCTGGGATTGAAATTGGTGCATAAAGCGCGCTTAACGGCTCAGTTTACCTTAGTCCGTAAGTTAAGAAAGAGTTGATTAGCAGCAATTTGGTAATTGGGAAATGAAGAAAGGCGGTAGTGGTTCTATCTGCGTGTATTAGCAAACAAAAAGTATTGATGGAGCGGGTTTTGTTGACCCAAATGGGTCCACCACAATGACTTTGCAATTTGAGACAGCAAGTCTTAAAATGTTAATTCTGGTGCAGATGAACTCACGCATAGTCGAAATTATTACTTTTTAATTGCTCACAATGACCCTTAAGGTTAGTTAAGAAGAATAAAATGAGGAGACGACGTTAGTAGGTAAATTGAGTTTTGATCAAATCGCTGTTGGGTTCAACGCTTCCATGCGAAAGTGCCCAGAAAGCTTCCAGGAAAGCCCTTGTCGTAAAGCCATTGTAAAGTGACCGAAAGCTTGAGACATTGGATTGGAACTGTTGAAAAGCAGTAATGGTTTCGTGTGATAAAATGGGAGCTAAACACAGTTCGTGGAAGTATAAGGTATTCCTCTCCATACACAAGTTTTTTTTTAAATTGTAATACTTGAACCTAATGTTTATGACACCAAAATTAAAAATAAACATGGGTTTCCCATGTAAATCGCAATTCTATTACTGCTTTGGAAGGGATATAGTTCTGACAAAAATCTTATTGAAGTATACACTGCTTAACCAATGCGTAAACGCAATTTACTGGACTTTTTTACAATGGGCTTCAGTCGAACCCAAAGTGAATGAATCATTGCATTTGCCCAAAATAGCGAAATGGACTGAGCAAGTCCGCATACTATCGTCAAAGGTCCTAACAACTGCCCTGTGAAGACAACTTTTCGACTAAAATAGCAGTGGCTTCCCTGCCTATCTGAGGCATTTGAAAGGCTCAATGCATCAATTTCACTAGACGTGCGCTCCTTACATCCTTCGCCTCACCCGACCGCTTCCATGTACTTGTGGTACACCTTGAAGGCGTAGCATCATCATCACACGTAGTTAAGCACAGAGAAATAAAGAAATGTCACTATGATTTCGAAACCTTTAATGCATTTTATTGAATTACGTGTCCTCTGATGCCCTATAAAACATGACCCTTTGTAAATTTGGTGGTTTAGCAGCAGTGGTTTTATTTGATTTTTGCCAATAACAACCAGTGCTTATCGTGTGGATACACGATTTTGGTTAAAATTGAAGACATAATTACTGTTGGAGACGTACAGCACCACTGTTTTGGTGCAAATTGCCTGGTGGAAATGAAATTTGGAATGCTAGGTGTCATAAAAAATGTGGCTATAAACAATGGACGGGTGAGCGGCGTTATAGAAGCTAGTTAATATAAAAACTGGTGTGGTTATAGGGAGTCAAATTTTTACCTCTCGTGCAGAATTCCTGGTTTTCTAGTGACTTTATGCTTAGCATTCAAAGTGTAATGCAGTTTTTAACAAACGCCCCACCTGGACTTCTCTGCTACTGTCTATTTCTTGAACCTCAAATTCTGTAGATTCAAATGTTCGCATATGCCACAGTGACAGCATTCACTGCATCACGAGAATATGTCACGTCTTGTTAGAAATTAACAAAAAAGCTGTTAATTTTGAATATGTAACCAAGTGAGAACTGAATAGCCCGATATTATGAATTATGTATCTTTCCAAATGTGTGTACCGTGGTCATTTTCCCATCCAACGCGATTAAAGTGACCTGCGTATGTAAGGTAAGATAGTAAATGATACCTTCAAGGCACTATACTATAGCCCAGCTAGTTTTCTGGTTAAATAAACAACTAATTTGAAAGACCTTCCAGACTTCTACGCAAGGAACCAAAGTGTGTTTTGCAAAATGGTTCTAAACAAATCAGCTGTGTAAATTTGAAAATATTGGGGAGTCGACAGAGCGATCGAATTATCCTGTGACAAACTACATGTGCATACGCATTTCTTTCATCTCTTAACTGCAACGTGCACAGTCTCCTGCGCGGATGGAAGCAGAGGCAAAGCTTCGAGTTTTGTTAAAACCCTGGTTTCCGTTTGAATACAGTCCAGTGTATTATTTTCAAAGAAAAAGCAATGTTGACTAGTTATAGGCCATTCAGAATGAAGTCAGCGCATTGCACACCAAGGCATTTGGAAGTGGTCGCAGGACAGCCAATCGACCCCGCTCCGGGCAAGGCGATGGCAATTGGATGTGCGATGCGTACCCTCGGGACAGCCTGGGCATCAGGCAAACAACTTGGTTGCGTTTCCTATGTTCATTTTTTTGCCCTTGCAAAGCACCCTAGGCATGCAAGATTGATGCACTATTTTGATTAATTACTCTTTATTCCTCCGTGCTTCCTCGTAAACTTTATGGGGTTTCTTATTAATTCGTTTTGCTGGAAATCTGAAGTTTGTCGCAAAGCAGTTGATCATACTCATTATAGCGTTTACCTTAAACTGGCTCGTTTCTAACCCAGAGACTAAATAACTATTTCATGATAACACTTAAGGCGACGTTATAAACACGGAACGACTGTATTCATGAAGCCAAATGAACAGACAAGAACTAGCACAACTATGAGCTGGTGTAATTGTTTGCCATGGATTCGATAATATTTGCACCGAGTGCCAGGCCAATAGTTAAATGACTTGTCCATTTGTGGGACCTTACTATTAAAATATGGATGTGAAATTAAAGTCAGCAAAAATCTCCTCTCCAGTAAACTTGGAGTATCAAAACAAGGCGTAAATCAGTAGCACTGGCTTCGTGCATCGATTTTACTGCCCTACTCCCCAGAACACGTGAATAGTACCAATCCCGGCCCGATTCCAGATAATGTCCAAGAAGTGGCATTTTAGGTGAGGTACCTGTTAGAATTATCGCAGCTTGTCAGATATGCTTGAGCATCTCAGAGATGCATTTGAAGCATTCCCATTGTATCCACGGGAAACATGCCAAAATTAAAGTGTCTGAAGCGGATTTAAGTCCGCGGCAGTAATTATAACCAAAACAATGACACCATGAAATGAGAATTTCAGCAATCATAAAAATAGCGGTTATCACGGCACTCTACATGCGAAGGCGCTGCGTGATCCATTTTGTTTCTTCGTAACTAGGCGTACATGGTCTCCTCCGAATCTCAAAAGATTAAAAAAAGATCGTTAAAAGTGTTTAGAATTGAAAGTAAAACTGACAGAACCCACTTCACGCTGAATGTGATTTCACTGAATCCTCGGTTCCTTGGATGTCTACAGTTGGAGGCTCATTATTTAACAGAGTGGTGCACCTCGTTTTAAGACGAACATCACCGAAACGCTCTACTTTCATTGAAATAAATTAATCCATCCGTCAGCTATTCCTATTCAATTCATGTGCGTAATAGGCTCTGTGAGATGACAGACAGCAGCGCTATTTCCTTAGCATCATCTAAAAGATCTTTCCTTCTTCCCTTACAGAACTATTCCACACGTATGGCCTGCCCGTAGACAAGCATTTAATATGAATACCATCACAGTTTGGATTTCAATCGTACCTTTTTAGGAAGTGCAGGTTGAATCATTTTCTAGTACCAAAAGTCCATTATGGCAAGGATGCGACTTTAAAGTTGAGCTCCTCACGGGAAGGATTTTAGTGAAGAGCAGTTGAGGACAGTAGGGGTCGCTGCTCAACTTTCAGGCACAGTTGTCATTAGGGCTTCTAAATTGATTACCCTCAGAATCATGGCAAATTTGAAAACCGTTGACTTCATTGTTGCCATAAAACTTGACGCTCCCACCCAATTTTAAATGCGATACAGAATTAGTCAAGTCAGTATAAAATGGTCTCATCCAACTGGGCGATCACTTTGCCGAAATTGAAAATCCTCCGATAGCTTTCGAAATGTGCCCGAAATTTAAATCGCACTGCAGATGGTGCCTGCCAATAGTAGGCAGTAAGGCGTTTCAAACCTGTTGTCAGTGCATCCTGCAAGTATGTTGCCACAAAACCAGTTGGACATGCTCATTCACGTCCGAATGAGCACTAAAGCAGTACACTTTAGCAGGAATTCGAGAGCGAGGCGTGACGCCTTTCAATGGAGAGATGGAAGTTACCTTACTGATTGTTGGATAGTTTCGAATTATCTGATTTGGCCACTCAGAGCCTCGTTGTCAAATATGCTAAAAAAGATTCAAAGGCAAGCTACTAATAGTCATGCATGCAACAGCACACTTCTCTTCTCCATTCTAAGCCTAAACAAGATAATATTTGAGATTTTGCGGAGTTTATACCTTTTAAATTCTAAAAAGCGGCTTTTAATGCTACACGCAATTAAAGCAGGAGTATTTAGTTGAAATATACTGATCGGTGAGATGGCTAAATGGCTCATTTACCCATAAATAAAAGTGGAATAGCATTGCTGACATTGGAATTCTGGGTGAACAAAGCAATCCTTAGGGGTGGCCCAATAGATGGAGACTGGAAAACACGGATTTTTTTAGTTTAGATTATTGGCGCTTCGAACTAGCAGCTGGCTATGCACATTTTCACATGACGGCACTTTACTTTACTACCTTAATTGCTTGCTTATCTCTCTGTTTCATTCTTGAGCCAATAAGGGACTCCACCACTGTACCTTTGCCTGGCGGTCTTGCTTCTGGGTCAAGCCAGTGGTCCCAACAATGCAAATTCTAACTGGGCGTTGTGTTTTCCTTCGTCTTCAGAGGCGTAGCAGGGCGCTATAAACATATTTATCCTTCTAAACATATCACCAGGACCACATGCATGAATACAAATGAAGTGTTACTTCTCATCTCCTTATTCAAAGTTAACAAGAAATTTGTTTATTCGATTCGATGATCACAAAATTTACCTTCCACTAGTAATTTGAGTAACTTTATATTCATTTGATCCCGTACGTTCGTCTACACAAAGGTAACATGAATCTTCATTTCATCCTTTCAAAAATTAATTCCATCATTCGTGCACTGCTACTCCCCTTCTCGTATCCCATTTTCCACCCACTCTTTCGTCCAGATATTAATCCTTTCCGTTCTTTAGCAAAGTTGGACGCTTTGCCAAAGCGGTTCGGAAGTTAAACACACGTTCATGGTGAATGCATCAGAAGGATAGGAAGCACTAGCCACATCAGCTCCCACTGCGTAGATGTTTCGTTTTGGGTGGATTATTTGACAAACCAACAGACCGCAGAATTCAAGGGGGATTTGTCAAAAGCCTAAACAAGGTGCACACAAAATGAAATTTCGTTTCTCCATGAAGGGGACATAATGTCAAGCCCGTCTGTACTTAATTTGTGATCCATTCCGCTTGACTTGAAGATAGTGTTTCTCAAATTGGTTTCTGTACTTTGAAGAGTCGGCAAATTACTAGAATAACTGCATCATTATGCTCAGTTGTTTAACTCTTCGAGTTGATTTTGCAAACACCTAAAGTCCCGCATTTGTACTTTCGCTGGACGGCATGGCCTCTGGACCACACCAGTGGTCCCGTAGCCCTTCTGTACTTTGGCACTGCGTATACCTAACACCATGATTCAGAAAGATAAATAATGGATCGTATTTATCTCCCTTAGCTTCTTGTCTTATATCAAGTCAGTTTGTGATACATCGAAATGCACCTAAGTATTGAGAAAAAAAGAGGTTACTCTATGTATTGTGAGAACATTTGATGAATAAACTAGCCTGTTTTGAAGCCGGCTATTTATAAACCAGTGATGTTGAGTTTCAAAATTTGCTAAATTCTTAAAGCGCCTGGACAAAAGGATCTAGGATTCCTTGATGAACGCCTTTTTAGGTTTCTGGTGCATCGCTAAAATTAAAAAAACCACTTCTTTCACTTCATTTTCGACTCAACTGTGAACAAGAGTAAAGGCTTTTAAATTCGTGTTGCTCCTCTTTCCCAAGAGGCTATTTAGACTGCAAAAGAGTAACGTTTTGAAGGATTTGCTTAATATACACTTAGCACTGACCAACCTAACAGGACTTACGGTAGCCTAATCGCCCTTAATTGCACTAAAATTAATAAACCCCAGTTTTAAATGACTTGGCTTCGCTTACTGTCGCGGTACATATAGATGAAAGAGCTAGTCACATGTGCATATTCGACTTCTGGACCGCCATGACTTAATCCCTTTGGCTTTGGTAGCTGAGTTGACACTAAATAAAACAGACAAACCGTAACTGAATTTGTGGCTAATTTCGTTTAGCAATGAAATTTTAAGATAGCTTTAGTCATTGCTGGTTACTTGCCCAAACAATATCCAATTCTCTAGAGGGTGGCCGAGAAGCTTTGAGAGACGTGCTTGAAATTAAACAAGAAGTCGATTTTCCCGTCTTAGTTATTGATATCCAAGGTCAAAGTTCGGCTGACATGCGGTGAGTCAAATACCTCCGCTGACTCACCTGGATATGCAAACATCAGAGGGGCATTACCAGCAAGGCAAAACGGCTCGTGGCACTTCACGTCACAATCATAGAAGGCAAGTATAACGACTTTTGACATTTCTCGAGTGGAGGGCAAGAATGATTTGCCATCTAATTAAAAGAAGCTATAAAAACCCGAACGGGGTCCTAAAGGCATTGAATAGGTGAAATTCTTGAATGCTCCATTAAGGCCTACTTGGATAGAATAGTATGAAAAGTCGTCTAGCGAAAAATGCTCAAGGTGGCAATGAAGAAACAAAATTCCATGACTTCTGGTAGCTAATACTAGTCTCCTTGCCTATCATTCTCGCTATCAGGATCACATACGTGGCCTCCCGGCTTCCTCACCCGACCCTAAGGAAATTTAAACAACAAAGCTGATTTTAATGTTTTTGATTTGAGGAAAATTTTAATAACTAGTTTTTGAGTGGCAGTTGAGTCGGTGAAAGTTAATGATAGGTGGCTAGACAGTGAAACAAGAAAAAAACTGTTTGGTTTGTAGTAGTTAATTTACCCTTTGATCAAACATAGTTTGCCACTTGATAAGACGCTGGTGATAATGAATTTTTTGACAAAGACTGTGTACCCATTTCCTGCTCTAGAGCTTTGGTGCTCAGACGAAGGCCAGTGCGCACGTGCGCATGATGTCGAGTGGACTCAGGTGGGTACAAGGGCACGCCAACACCAACTCGCATCGTGAGAAGTGGATGGAGAAGGCGATTGCAGTGCAGTGTTGGTAAAGAAGGCGGAGGAGCTGATCAATGTTTAATTTGGACCAATGCGGTGGACGAATTGTGGGTAGAATGAAGGGGGAGGTGAATGTAGATAGGTGGTTAGTCAGCCTGTTGGCCTGAAACTCGAAACGTGCCTTGCACGCACCAGCGAGCGAGCGTGCGTGCGTGCGTGCGTGCGCACCTGACGAGATGGGAAATACGGAAAATTCGCCTCGCCTTGCGCCCACCTATCGTCGTTTCCCTCCCTGGGCTCTAAGACGTGGGTTGTAGGTGTGCGCACCACACATTGGGTCTGACCAGTTCGATGCATTGGGTAGAATTGTAGAATCGCAAATTCCTCCCCTACCTTAAATATGAATCAATCTGAGCATTACCTTGCATGACTACAGTGGATTAAAAAATAGGCAGAAGTACATCCATCTAACTAACCATGCACTGAAACCTATTCAATCCGCTTGCAAGAAAATATCAGATTTTGGTAAACTCAAATGTGTGGATCACTTCACCCTCCCGAGACTCCGGATCCCATGTTAGTTGCACGGGCTCTGTTCACAAGAGACTCGAGATTTGAAAAACCTCCTTTTCAGGTAGCATACTAGTTTCCGATAGATTTAAGCTGTACTACTTAAATAATAAAATTTGTGCATCAATTCTTTGTTCACTTTGGGCAAAATATCCATCATTGTGATCCTTCGGTGAAAAGTAACAGTTTATTAAGGCACTAGAAAAATTAAAGAAAACCTGTAAAGATGTATAATCTATTTTCCACTAAGTGATGATTTTCTTTGAATACCTTAACAGGACAGTTTGTTTTTTCCAATGCTAAAATAGTTCAAATGATGACTCTAATAATGCGAAGAAAATGTGAGCATGTTGAATTTCCTCTTGGGATAATTAGTTTGCAGATGGTAGACGAATTTATTATTTCGGAAAGACTTGCCGGGAAGTGCAGGGGAAAAAAGAATTGAAGAATGTAACCACGCGCAATGGCCTGCAAGTATACGTAGTTAGTGAACTGTAGTAGAAGCAGAGGAGGAGGAGTCAAGGGCCCTCGACAAAGACGACTTCGGCTTAATGTGTATACGCAAGAGTTGCGCTTTTGTGGAAAGCAGAGATTCCACATGGATGCAGACTTCTTACATTCGGGCAAAGCAATTCCCAAGAGCCAATGTGGTAGAGCAATGAACAGGACAGACCCACATGGTTACTGTTGACACTAGGCAGACCTCTAATTTGAAAACGCCAATCATAGCGTCAGATTTACTCTAGTGCCTTCTCCATCAGGATTGAATTAGCAATGAGATCTTTGCGGGGAGTTGCTCGACCACATATAAAACATGGTGAAGCTTAAGGCAATTCTTTTGCCTGAAGAACACACTTTAATTTGGGCGAGGGAGAGACCGCGAGTTGGTAAGTGCCAGTGATTTTGACATCCTCATCACGGTTGGCAGGACTGCTGCGTATTGCTGGGATCAGCATAAGTCAGATGGTGGTTAATGTTCGCACCATTAAGTTTATCCACAGAAGTGGTCAGTTAAAATGCGTCCATGCGTTTATCAAATCAAATCACTCTCAAGATTTTGATGCCACTAAGGTCCGCAACGAAACAGAGTATTATTGCATAGTGTGTGTAATATCGAACTTGATATAAATGTTGTTTTGCAGTACACGAGTTTGGTTGGATGTCATTTCAAATTTCCAGTTGATTCAAACATGTTTCACTACAGTATTGCTTTACCTAGTATTGATAACCATTTTCACTCACTTCTAGATCATTAGTTAAACTCGCTACATTGTCAACAGTTTTCATTTTTCGCTTCAGTTTGACAGTTAGGAGATCGCCGTGTGTCTAACCTACAAAATGACCAAAGCCTATGTTGTATGGCGATGAAGCACAAGAGGGACGCCTGCCTTTGCAATGCACAAATTTGAGCGTACATACCTTGCCAAATGCTTTATACTAAACCTGGTAGACAAGTTCCATCAGGCTTCATTTTGGTAGGCTGATTTTTGCAAAGGAGAATTATTACCTATCAGATGGTTTGTTTTCCGTCCTTCAAATTCCCTCCTCCGCTTTGCCGTGCTGATTGCGTCAGATGGAAGGTAAAGTGATTAATGAACGACTAATTCAAACATCTTCACCACGTCAGCACGCATGCACAATACAGCGTAAGCACAGAGACCTGATGGCTGTGGCCAACGCTCAAAGCAGCCGAGTCCTCTTGAATGACCAATCGCCCTGGAGCAACTACACGCCTGAACAGGAGCCCAACAAGTGACTTGGACACACAAACAGCCATGTTTAGTCATGCACATGGAACAAAGGTCTTCCGACTGTAGTGATTAGATGAATAGGGCACCGTATCTGTTTCGTTGCCAGCTTTGGCTTCCCTCTCCCATAGTCGAGCTCCACAAGCACATTGTATTCCACTGTTGTTTGTGTTTGTGCAAATGTATGAGGCAATGATGAAATCACATTCATGATTATTTTTAAGTGAATATTTTTCTACTGTATCTTCGCTGGACAATAATTAAAGGAAAACAAAGTAACTATGGGCTCTCGTAAATAAATGGGATTAGGGCCTCAATCACCCTTAATGATGACATTTAAACAGGAACATAGAGAAGTATTCTCCTTAACAAAGTAGAACCAGGCGAGGATTCAGTCTTTTAAGATAGCTTGGCATTTAAGCGTTAAAAGGTTACCCTCAAGCATACCGACGCCAAATGGACAACAACAAATGTCATTTTGCCACTTGATTGGCTCAAAATTAAAATCCACATAGTAGACACAGGGTTTTATAAATAGTCTTAGAATATTGTTCGTTTAATTTCATCCGGTAAATAGAGACACTAAGGTGATGTTTTGATCCTTCGAATAAGTTAATTCAATGTCAAAAGCAGCTCAATTTTACAACCACAAATTCTACCAATTAGGTAAGTGAAGGGGTAAACAAAAAGCCGTAAAAATGTTTCAACTTCTGCGCTAGCATAAGACGCGAAAAATTCTCCGGCACATCTGCTAAGAGTGTCATATGTAGTGCACGTTTGACAGAGATGAACTAGTTTGGTGAGTGGTAGGGAGAGGAAGGTAAGAAAGGAGGGCAATAAATGCTACTAAAATACTTCCACCGGTCGCTCAACTTCTCATTTTGGTTACTTGGACACTGAAGAGCACGGCCATTGTACACCCATCCAGCGGCCTAGCCTCTGCCCTGGTATCGTGTCTTCCTTCGTCGTTACGAAACTGTAGACTCATGTAGGGTATGCACTGACTACATAATGTGGTGTTTTAATTGCAGCATGTGCTTCAAGAGGTACTTGGTTAAAAGAATATTGAAAATGGTCTATTGATAAAATTCCCGTAGCCATTTGCTCTTGGCAAACACTAGTTTCTTTTAACAACACTGTAGGGTGAATCCTTAACAGATTCCTAGATTCAAAAATGCATGGGAAGAGTCATTTAAAACCATTAAGATGCGGATTGTGTATTATTTCACAGCCTAAGTACATATGCGACCATGTTCTCGAAAACAAAAAACATGCTCTTCGAGGGTATTTTGCTTTGCCAGCCAAGGTTTTCGCCAGTGTTACGACCAACACTGTTCTCTCGGTTTATGTAACTTTACAAATGCTCCGTTTATGCAATTTCCGTTTAGTTTTAGAGTGAACTTCAAAGACTTGCTCTCCTCATTCGCCAACCGAAGCTTTACTGGTTGTTGGAATTTCAATGAGCTGGTAAGAGCCTCTAATAAATTCCGGCAAAGCTCTATGTAATTGGGGCAAAAAAAGTGGCCCCCTAGCAAAACCATTACAATGCACCCGTGATTTTGGTGTCTACAGTAGTTGCAACTCATTATTGTTTCTTGCATACTTAATAAGACAAAGGTGAATATCCAATGACGGTGTATGGTTTCATTTTTGATGCCCCAAATAGTTTGTCTGGACATTATTGAGGCACTTGACCTGGGTGTGAACAATTTATTACCATTGAATAGGCTTAAACATGTGTACAATTCCACTGAAACAAATGACCAGTTCCACGATCTCGAAGGTAGGGTGTCTTTTAGAACCATGTGCGCTTATTATATGCCCCGTGGACTGTTTTCCAGGTAAATGAAACAAAGTCCGTCTGCGTTTCTAGACTGACACCTTCCTTCCCTTACGCCCTCGCAATTGCCCTGCTTGCAGATGACAGAGATGGCGAACAACTAACGAAAATGTGCAACCAAAAAGTCGGATTATCGCCTCCAATGTCAATCCTTCGGAACATTATATGTCCTATTGCTTAGAAACAGGTAGGATGAATAAATAGGATGGATACGTATTGGAAATCTAAGTTCTTAATTGCGGTAAGCTGCAGTACTCAATGCCGTTGTTTTTGTAATTAAACCTTTTTAAAAATGAGGTGATTTGCAGTAGTACGCAAAAAACGTAATTTTCAGCCGAATTCAACATTTATTAAGTGGCTAGTGTTTGAGTTGTTGAAAACTTTATAAATTTTTGTGGAAACAAAGACGCATTGTTAAGAAAAAGCACACATTTAGTGCTGCTCCTGAGCAACTTCTTAAATGTAAGTAGTAGACTTCTCTAATGGTTCAAAATTCAAAGCATTATCATCTAGAGCTTTCTAAAACTCAAGCTGCCGGTGTCCAGCAGGCAGTGAACCAAGCGTGTTAATAGTTCAACATTAACCATTAAAACTGCTTTCAAACAGGATCACAGCAAAAGAAAAGTCACTTAGTTGTATCTTCATTTTTCCTCACGTCGAAATTGATCGGCACCTAATGCAGAAGACCTTGGGTCGTTGTTGTGACGCCACTCAGTTTGCTTGCGCTGCTGTGGGAGTGTCAAGTTGCATTGTTGACGCCACAAAACATCCCTTCAACTGTGCTCCCCAACATTGATCCCAGATATCGATGAGATTACACGTTGGTATTGATGGCAGTCTCTAAAATCCTCATTCAGTTATGTGCACTTTTAGCTTTGATGACAAATGAGCTTTTAATGATCAAAAATAATAGGAGATGAGAAATGATTAAAAAAACCGCTTGACACACCCCTATAGCATGCAAATTTGCAAATAATATGTGGGTGCTACGAGTAATTATCCCCAAGGCTGTTTACAAAATGTTGCATTTTAGCTAAGAGGTGGTGTTTTGGGTCTCAAGTATAGGCTAAAATTGAATGGGTGAGAGATCCCCGAATTAACTGTTCAGTCTGGTGCTACCAAAGCGGAATGCTTCGGCACATTGCTGGGGGAATCCGATCAGGTAGGCTAATATCATTACTCCATAGCGCTGCCCGATTTTGAAGGTGCTTGTGGGTAAACAAAATTGCAGTACAGAAAGCTGTACGTTATTTACGGAAAATAGCACTAAAACACACCTACGGTTTCCTTTTACTGCAATATTTTTCATCTTGTCTATGAAACCCAAGCAATCCTTTACCGAATTTAAAGCCTTTTGTCAGTTACGAAAAAAGGTTTGATCATCATTGTGACTGATGCGATACCGTCAACCTTCGAAGAGAATGCATACCCGTATTCCTAATTAAACTTGTACTAACTTTATAAATCCCTTTCCAAACAGTGTTTTTTATCCTCAACAAAATAATCTTCCTTAACATAGACTTTGAAACCAAAGGTTGATTTCTTCAATCTACATCTGGTTCGAAAGACGGGAAGAACGCACGAAATAGGTCTTCCTCTAGCGCCAGCGTTGGTGAATGTCTCTTTCTTCAAAACAGATACAGAATTGGGTAAACGTCATGAAAGTGCCATAGTTAACCCCTGGTCCTGCAACAAAAAGTGGCTGATCTTGTACACACTTCCACAGAAAGTAGATATGAACCCTGGAAACTAACATCGAGGAGCATTATACAAAACCAACCCAAATTGTCACCTCTCTAAAAGAAGATACTTTAGTTCCTTCTATCATGATCAGGAGATAGGAAAGACAATAAGGATTACACAAAGAGTCAATGTAACTTTTAAAGACGTCGTTTCACATCTTACTACTAAGAGGAATCGAAGGATGAATAGTCAGCCACTCTGGTTAAGGAGTCCACCCACACGTTGTGAGTTACAGGCTTTGTCATACGAGTAACACGTCCCTCTAGGTGGTGGTAAAGCTTGCAGCACAGAGGTCCAAGGAGTTGGTTATGATATTTCATCTAAAGAACAGTAATAGCAGGTCAAGCTGAGTCCTACACTAGACTGGACGTACGTATCTGAATCCCTTCCAGTGACCCATGTTTGCTCCTAAGAGCAAACTAACAGAATACCATAAAATGTCTTCTTTAACTCGAGTTAATTGCAAAGTAGCAAGGCTCAGGAATTCCTCACTCATCGTCTAAAAATTTGCAAAATTTATTGCGGGTGCTGGCTAGGTTGGGCTTAGCTGACAGTCACTAAGGCATAAATCGTCCCTTTTTTTTCAGTGCTTCATTTTAATAAATCGTTAAAATGCCTGCAAGGGTCAAAGTGGTTTCTTGCGTCGGGATGTTTGATTTCAAGGTAAAGACTTAAAGTTTTTGAAATTCATCGCCTTTTTTTCAAACACTTGTAGCAAAATTACGGATTGGATATTCCGCGAAACAGTGAAGTGCATCTGGCCTTTACACTGCTTTTCATTGAGACATAAAGGAGCGAAATTCTATCCTTACATCAGTGTCATATCGTCTGCAAGAAGCGAGCCTGAGACTAAGCTCATAAAACCGCCAGATGTCACGTTCCTTAGTAAAGTTTCTGGACTATACTGCCTTGTTAAACTGGACGCACTCACGGACGATTAAACGCAGCAGGTCAGGATATAATCCATACCTACCAGCTAGAAAATACTTTGGACTAAGTAGACAGAGAAGACATCATTGCAAGTATTGTTACTGGGCTCGTTAAGCAGACGAGACAGAAGTGCGCTACCCAAAGAGAGCGATTTGCCATTTTTCTACAAGTCGAGTACATTAGAAATCATCTGACCGTGAGCAAATTCAAAGGAAGAACACATCGTTACACGATGACTTGGTTGAAAAAAAAGGATAAAATAGATAGTTTAGTGGTCAGTTGGTGCTAAGGCCTATAGCAGTAAAATTTTATTAAATACCACAGCAAAGGAAGCGAATTTAGCAGCGCAAATGCCTAATCCCTTAAAATATTGGAGAATACTATCCTTGTGAGTAAAATCTGCCAAATGTCAGCGCATAAATATGCACTGTACTGGTTCCGCCACGGCTCCACTATGAGGAGTGATGCCATCACACCTATCTGATAGAACTAGTCAAAAATGTCTGCAGATAATAAGGTCTTACTTCAAAGAGGTCGAATCGGAGCCTCTGAACACTTAATAGCTTTAGAGTAATTAGCCAGAATGTCTCTCTAGACTTTCAATAGCAATTAGGATGTATGGACAAAGGCAAATGGTAGACGGCTCAAGAAGGAGGCACTAGTGGTCTTCAGCTATCCATAAAATGATTGATCACAGCTGGTTTCACTTTACCCAAAAGGTCTTCAAAATATCTCAGTCCATAGCTACCAATTCGCTTTGACGTATACCGAAACGATCACCAAAAGATGGGATTGCTATCGTCGGGTCCTTAACAATCACAGAGAGGGAACTGGCGCATACTCGTAATAAGAGGTTACTGCATAAAATTCACTGAAGCAAAGACCATGAAGATTCTATTGTATTTAATCAACTTGTTTGACAACACGGAGTCCTCGTAATCCAACATTGTTTATCAAAGTGCTACTTTAGGGATCCAATTTCAATAAAACTACGGAATCTCAAATTCAAACATAAAAATTAGTATCATTCCTTTAATTGAGTCTTTAATTGTAGGATTAGGATTAATGAGCGGTCTTGCATCCCCTTACAAGTAAATTTAAAGTTCATGATTTCACCTTAGTTCCACCGTTTAGCATTCTTACTGGTCTTGAACTAGAAGTGTCAGCCTATAGTTTCCAATAAAACGCGGAAGCATCGAATCGCAAAGCTCCATAATACACTCTGCGACTGAAAGAAGAGACTAAGCAGGTTTGCATCCTCGTGCATGATCATCTGGGCTTACTGTACTTTAAGGCAAAAGGCATGTTAGGATAAACACAGCTAACTTATTGCTAATGAAGTACGGTTTCTGGTGTAGCTCTGCAGAATCGTTCAACTTGTGAGGTAAATCGGAAATTGGAACTAATGAACTTCGAGTGACACTAGTCGAACTACACTGAACAACTTCGTTCTCGACAAATCGAGGACCATCAAAACAATACGCGTCTTTATAGAGATACCCATCAGTTAGATACGAGAATGTGGTCTGTGTTAACAGAAGAACGAGGAAGAAGTAAAGGTAGCACCGAAGATAATGCTCAGGTCGAGGAGAGAGCCATCTTTGACTACCCACCCAACTACACTACCATATTTGTCGAGCTGAATGACTGGGGCAATGGCTTCATTCCTTCTAAAGAATGAAATATCTGTTTCATCAAAACTTTTGTCACCCATACAAATCCTTAGTAAACAATACATTATATCCTCAACAGGTCTTCCTTCTTGGTCGAAGGGTTCTACAACTGGTCCAGATGGGCAAATTGGATAAATACATGTCACTATTTGATTGCTAATTTTTTATTGAGGGCGAGATTAAGTTGCCCCCATCAATGATAAACGAATAATTTCAAAAATTCTGTTCACCCACTAATGAAAAGAAAACGCCGAGTTCTGGAAGGCTGCCTACGATGGCTAATCGTATGTACTAAAAATAGAAATAAAAATATTGTTCCTGTCTCCTAATTTACTCCAAAAACTGTCACGCAAATCCTCTTTCCCATCGTGGGAAACATCCATTCCCTTATTTACAGAAAACGAGTGGAAAATTTACATGATTTTAGCATCGCGAATGTTTTGGCAAGTTGCTGATCAGATAATATCTTCACTCTAACAAACTGCATCCATTCACCAGAATGCACAATCTAGCAAAGCAAAATATTTTTAAATTTATCTTTGCTCTGATAAATGAGGCGTGCAATAAATTTGCGGTGCTTTTCGATAACTGAACGAAATCGTGTAGTGTTGTAGTGCCTGAAGTCCTTCCCAAAAGGAAGGGGATGCATAATACCAGGGCAGAATACGTATTATCGACGTACAGAAGGGCTGAAGTGACCTTGAAACTAAAACGAAGAGCTAAAGGGGCAGAGTGCCATATAGCCCCTACCCCCTCTTGGGAGTTGGCCCCACCGTCCCATTGGCCAAATTACCACGTCGACCCACGATTCAACCTCGCCGTGCAAATGAGGAGAAACTTGACCACTACGTCGCTAATCTCCCCTGCCAAATCTACTTGACAGTGAAATTTTGCCCTTTTGGAGAACTGCATTTTAGGGAAAGGAAAGTGTCACAAGTGTCCATCGCTAGTCGTAAAACGCTGGCCTAAAAGTAGGGTGATTTGCTAACGGTGGAATTTAAAACAGTTTTGTGGGAAAAGTTTCGCGTCTATTCCTAATTTTTATAAGATTTTAACTTCAGTACTCTCCAGCTCTACTTACCTGTGTTCTATTCAGCTGGCAGGGAGGTGGAGGAGGTATTGCGTATTCACCTCACTGATGTCTTCGTGCAGTTACGCAGGGCAGCTCCGCAATAAATCATTCGCTTTGGTTGTTCATAATATTCCTGCAGAACACGGGACCAGGGCAGTTGCCCTCCTGTTAGAGGGTCGGCATCAATTCTCCCATGCGTAGCATACGCCTCTCTTCCGTCATATTAAGGCTTAGCGTCTGGCAGCAAAAATTTGGGTAGTTTCTCGCTATGAAGAAGTTCGCTTTCTTCCACTACCCCCAGAGCGTTTTGAGGTTTCCCTGAAGTCGAAAGAAGTCAAAACACTAGGGCAGAATATGTATAATCGTTATGCGGAAGGGCAGATTCTGATGGCAAGACCCAGCGGCCAACCTGTTTAGCGGAGCTTTGGGCTTCCTTGAAACCAAAACGGGGAAATGAGTATTTTGGCATTTTGTTTAATTGTATATTTGAATGCACGCGTACACCTTAAATCTCTGCAGGTTGCACCTTCGCCCTTGAGGAAAGTATTCAGGCCAGAATCATAGCCTCCTAAACCTTCTGCTTATTAATAACACGTATTCTTTCATGTCCCTTCGGGACATTGCAACTTTAGCGAATTCTTAGGATACCACAGCTTTTGAATTTTTGTTCTTGTCTGTAGGACCCTAAGCACGGAGAGATTTTGGTTATTCACTCTTTCAGTTTGAGCCTCTTTATGTAATTCGTGTTTTTGATATTCTCTTATGGTACTTGTAACCAAATCTAATGAAGTAGGAGAAGTACTTTAATACGACAAAATCCATAGGAAATAATTCACGCTCGTTACTTCTTGGATTGATCAAGGAAGTTGACAGTAACCGCTTTCAAGCTAGAACACTACAAAATCTAGTCTCTAACACCGAGTATAACGCTCCAATAAGAGATTGTTGAAGCCTGAAACCTAAGTTTCACTTTTAACTTTGTTTTGGCAGCGCTGTCAACGTGACGTGGAGGTGGCAGCATTTTCGGGTGAAAGCAGCAAAAAACTTCCGCCTGAGCCGCTAATTAGCATTTGCGCACGTGGTGCCGTCGTGCCTCTGTAGATTTCCGCCTTGACAACACCTGCTTCTCTCGTGTTAGCGGCTGCGAATTGCTTTGACTTTAAACCAAATGCAATGTTTGGTTGATTTTGGGGTATTTTTCTTTTACCAGGCTAAGATTTGTTTCATTTAATAAATCCAATCGTAGAACAACAAATTCGTAACTGTCAAATCAACGGCTGCACAGGACATTCAAGCCCAGTATATAAGGAAATTCACCGACTATTTAAAAGTGAGCTTTATTAAGACGAATATAGTATTGTGGGGCAATTATCTATTGGAGTCCAAAAAAGTTGTCCAATGTTCTACATGCAGTTGTGGGTCATATTTAATAAGCAAAAAGCAAATTTTTGGTCCTTTTTGATCATACGATCTCACAAGCAAGGTAAATATTATGTTTATGCACTACCGAACAACACTACGAACAAGGTGTTTGCACTAGGCCATCGCGACCAAACGAGAGATGATTTCAAAAGCCATAAACCCATGTTCCACAGAAAAAAAGCGCTATTATCCTTGTTATAGACTTCAGAATTGTCGTGTATTCTGCATCTTTGGGTGTCTTCACTGAACGCAATACGATGAGGCATGATTTTGGCGCAGCTGCACTTGTCATGTGCCATTTTCATCACTTCTTACATCTTTATTCCTCCAAGTGAACTGCGTATCTATGCAAAGGAGCAAATTTGCTCTCTTTTTAAGTTTCTGCTTTTACTCCAACTCCAAATCTCCTGCAAAACACCCATGTCTTCGAGGCAGATAGTGCGCAAGGCGTAAAGTTTTCAGATGTTATTCGATTTGGGTAGCATGGGAATCCATAAACCTTGGATTAAATGGACGATATCTGGCTCAATCTACTAATATCTTCTCTTGACTGACGTAAAAATGCAAATTGAGGTCTGGTTAAGTTCGCTAGGATAGAAGATTACGGATGTCGTGACATTCTGTAATCCACTGGATTCCCGAAAGTGTCACAGTGTCTTCGACTTCTTGTCCGACTTGGCTCTGGAGAGTGCGGTTGGCTGCTATAGAATGGTAGAAAGCGGACTTGGCCACTTTTGTCAAAAGAGACACATATGGATTAAAAGGAAAAGGTCCGTTTTTGCCTTCAGGTTGGTGGTAGCCATGGACATCTACGAGACTGATGAGTTACCTGTCTAATTGCAGGGCATTTCGCATTCATTGTGGGATGCAAAGGAGCGATCATTGGGGCAAAGTGCTCCATCCGAATTCTTAAACTTACGCTTATGCACACGCCTAATGGCATTTTGATTTTATGCGTGAATTCCTGTTGTTTGGGAATAGAGTGATGTTTTTAATGCGGTGGTAGTTGTGTGATTGCTTTGAGCTTTCGCTCCGCGACCGACTGATAAAGCACGGCCTCTCTCAAGGCTGGCAGAATCTGATTGCGTCATGGCCACTCACTGACCCCAGCTGGTGGGAAGGGGGTGGGCGTCGGTCCAGAGGGTGAGCGCTGTTTCACTTCGAAACCCCAAATTCGTTCTGCTGTAGTTGGACCCCACCAGCATTCTACGTTATGCGCCATTTGTGTCTAATTCAAGTATCTTAATTTGCAAAGGATAGATCGGTTTAATTTAGTGGCAGCGTAAAATGTTAGTTCGAAATTTAAATAAAAACCTAAATTTGTTTTTTAAACAAATGAAATTTTCCATTTTAACGTTACCAAAATAGCCACAACGATTCGAGATCCTCCTAAACAAAAATAATGAATTTATCTTTCACAATAATAAAACGTGACATTTTGTCGTCAAGTGACCGGAACCCGATGGCTAAGATGGGACAATGGTTACTGCTTAAGCCCCATCGGCAGCAAAATTTTTAAGTTATTATTTTTCGCTCGGCTATCCATAAAGCGGCTACAATGAGCCATCGAGTTATCCACAACGCTCAAGCATTTTACTTGCATATTTCTATCCTTCATCGATACATCTCAACAATTTGAGACGGAACAGTAAAGTGTAGAGCCACTTGCCGGTTGCGGCACTTCTGCACCTCAAGGAGACGGCTCCATTCCCCTAGACGTAGTTCGACATCTTCATTGAAGTGAATGACCTTGATAAGATACGTGTTCCTCCCATTAGAATATTTTCGTAGACATGTTTTCCTTGTTCCCTACGCCTCGAAGTATCTCCAAAATGTCACACTAAATGGTACAGACTCGCAGAATTGGAAGTTTAGTTCTTATTGCAACGCTTTTCCTTTGAGAAAAGTATTTTGCTTAGCAATAACTACGAGACATTGTTTTGGGCTTCGTAAAGTGTTAGCAATAATTAACTTAAACAGTTTTACCAACACTAGTCATAATTGGGCCGTAAGTCGTCATACTGTGGGATTATTCTTTGCCCAAAGCATAAATTAATTAAAAATCCACACACCTTACTTAATTTTGGGATATTTTACAGGTCTGTCAAATGGACCATTACTTTTGCTCCATTAAACTGCAAAGAGAAAACTTCGGAAAAAAGGTGAAATTGACGCTCACTACTCTAAATAATTTTACTTTGTATTGGGTGCTCAAAATGAAGCTTTCTAAAACAACTGACACATTAAGAGTAGTGTCGGAGTTATTTCTTCAAAACTAAAACTTTTCAAAACAGATAAAAACGAGTCTGGCCATGGTAAAAGCAAATAGCTCTTTGTTTTAAAAGATGTCCTTCTAGGAAACTTTACAGAGCTGAAAATGGTTTTTAAGTAACCTAACGCTTGACTGTAAATATTAATGAAGAATAAGAAAAATTGGGTTGTAAAGGCAGATGAGCCGTGAGATGACTAGACCTTAGAAGGCGACGCCATTCAGCGTGCCTTTTTAAAGGTAAAGCCTCCAAAACTCTATATTTTAAACACCATGTCTGTGGAATCATAAGTCACAAATTTTAACTGATCCAAATTTCCGTAAAAAGTAATACCGCCAGTTTTTTATTAGTGAAATTAATTGTTACTTAAAATTAATCAGTAGATGGTTTTATCTACACTCAGAGTTGGGCTTGAGGAAACGAATTTATAAAAAAAGGGAACTTGAAGTTCCATTTTTTAGAAGTTAAACAGAAACTGTGTTACCCTTTAACAAAAAGTCAGTTAAGCTATTTTGGGTCTTCTGCATTGACTAATTAGGCAACGCATCATAAGACTCCACTCTTCAAATTCGTAGGATTGGAGTGATAGATTTGTAAAATATCATACGTTAAATAATTTCCTACAGAAGAAAGTATGTACTTTCATCTACTTGCAGTGCTAGTAAAATTTTTTCCTTGCAACACTTCCTCTTAGGTACCTACTTGCTAAGTATTTAAAAGAAAAGCGATTTCAAACTTATGCCTAGAAAACGTCCTCCACTCCTTTATGCACCCAACTTATGATTAATATCCACGATGTAGGACACTTTAAATTATTCCAACCAAGCGGTAATGGGTGGACTTCGCATTAAATAATGAAAGATTTGAGTGTTAGAGACGATGCTGCAAGCATCCGACTACATATAATTGTGCTGATTTAGGGAACGTAGTAAATGCATGGCATGAAACCCTCCATAGGAAAGGTAGTCACTCCTTTGCACGCACTTTGTTATTGATAAGTCCGTAAGCTGTTATCGGACCTACATGTAGCGTAAATTTATTGATGGGCAAGTGAGACTGAGGCATTGGAAGGAAATTACTGGCTGTATATTAACTTTCACATTAACTTTCTTTATCGAATGTCGCGAGAACTCTAGCTCATGCACCATTTTAAGTGGGCCATGGCGTCTTAAAATTACTACGACGACTTATTTCAAACATCAAAATATTAATATTATGCTGCTTTTTACCCATATAACCGAATCGAACGACCTACTAATGACCTGCAACTGTTTGTGGTTGAGTCACGCCTAGCTAATCTATGCTGTTAGACGACCGAAACGCTTTGACCCCACCTCAGAAGTCTACAATTTCTATAAATTCTATGTGATCCGAGGCGATGGCAAACAAGTTCACTTTCTAGCACTCATACCTTCATAAACGAGACTTAGGTTACCATATTTTATGCGGTGAGAGTAGATTTTCACGCTTTAGGAAACTGTTTTCGTTTGGATTTTGTTTTCAAGACACTCAGAGTAGGAGAATTATTATGTTAAACTATCACTTAATTAACCCTGAGGTTGCCATTCCGATGGCACCAAGTGCATCACTAATTCATTCATTTATTCTCAATTTTTTTCATTTCTTCATTCAACCGACCCGTCAAACAGTCGAATGCCAATTGGTCTCACCAGCAATTCCTTGTTTTGCGGTACGTTAGAGGCTATTTGTTCTGACTCGTATTCTCTCACCAAAACAGCATAATCGCTTGCAGTTCTTCTCGACAGAATCAAGCTTCAAGAAGCTTCCATAGCATTTCCGTAGTCAAAACTTAGCCTTTTCAACTCAAAATCTACTTCTAATGCTCTCTTCTAAAGCACTATCATACTGCTAGTGCTTGGGTAAATTCTAGCCCCATTATAAAAATTAGTAGGTTTCGAAACTGGCCAGGGCGGTCTTTGTCTGGACGATGGGATTAATAAATGCAGCGGCCTCTACCAAGACTGAACCGTTTTCGACGTTGTTTGTTAGCTAGTGGGGATGTCAATGGAGGCGTAAGCTGCTCAGGTATCACTTCTGCAACTGACGTGATGAACTCACCATCGAATACCCATGATAATCATAAATAATCGTCGCATTAATTGAGCAGAAGATAGTGAGGAAATCGCAAATGAAAAGTGATTTTGCGATGAAGTCAGGGAGTACGTTAAAAAGTGTCTATTTTTTAATCTCCAATCATTACATAAAATAATAAATCGCCCTTCAATTCCATACTGAGGCGAGGCCTTACAACCTTATCGAGTCTCCTTGGCACGCAGGGTCTCATCTTTGTTAACATTCCTATGGCGTTATTTTAAGAGACAATAGGCCTATAGGGCTATTAATACAACCAGCTGAATCTTGAACAGTGCCTGAATGCTTGCAGAACTTTAATTTAACCACGGTATGTAATGTATTTTTGACTATTCAACCAGCCACAAATCCGCCAGGTCTCCAGGCAGTTCATTGTTTCGGCGCGATCATATTGTTAAGCAGTGTTCACCTGTTCGACAAGATTGTGCATCAACTGGTAATCTCATTTCATTTTCGATAAGAATTTAAACTGTGACCGAGTTTTTTGGTATCTCAAAGCTTGATTATTTCCTAATAAAAATAGGAGATCAGCAACAAAGTTAGCTATTCTTTCCCGCATTCATTGCGAGGGGTTAAGGCCAGTTGGATGAATTCTGATATTGTCCTTTGCTACTGGACTTTATCGGTTCAGTGGCGTCCAAAGTCGAAGAATAGCACTGACCTTTCCTAAAAAGAAAGGACAGGTAAGGCTGATTGTTGATTCCATCGCCCCCTTTCTCGATCACATTCACCGCATGCTTTGTGGTGCATATTTTGTTATTTGAATTGCAAGAATCATGGATAGCTCCTCTTGACGACATGGTTTCAAGTGGGTTGGAACGAATGTTTAATTTGAGGGAACTGCTTCATCGGGTCTTGATTAAATGTCGCCGTAAAATGCGTGTACGTGGCGAGGCGTTTTAGCCATTTGAGTAGCATATACTTTGCCATTCGAATGCCTTATTTATAAGAGGACTAGGGTTCAGCAGCTGCATTCTATTTTTTGGTCTTCTTTAGGTACACCCTCTTCTCAATAGCCTCGTTCATCGACACATCCTACTACAGGTACGCTCCAGCCTCCGCCACAGTCCACCATCCTGACTGCCTCAGCCCTACCGTGTAAAGCTTCCCGTAGTCGTACACGCGTCACACTTACAGTTCCATTTCGACTTGAACAGATTTTAATTAAGAACTGTTAAAATTTATACCTGTTAAAACAGTTAAGCCTATTCCATACATTGACATGCTCGCTGACCGTTTCAGCCTTTGAACTTGGGTTCAAGGTGACGTGTCACGTGACCGAATGCTTTGGTGAGCGAAATGACGCCTCTCATGGCCAAGACCATCGCCGTCACGAGTGGGCGGACAGAGGGCTCTGAAAACAGTTTACAATTCTCAAATGTTTATACGAGGACTGCATGATCAGCCTACACTCAGATCAAATTGTGGTGGCTTCGATGTCTTAGCTCTGATCAACGGCTCGTTCGTTTGATAAATAAACTCGTCCTTTGTCCGGTCACTACTCAATGGAATGTTCAAGCGATGTGTTTTAAATGACTGTCAGAATATTAAAGTTAGCTAGCGTTCATACCTCCCCAAAGTTGTGAAAATCCCAGTAGTATTGCAGAAAATGTGGTACTAATGTATAGAAGGCCTGGGAATTTACTGGCATGGTCCGGAGGCAATGCTGCCCAACGGAATCAAGCGCAGAGTTAACTAAACTACCAAAGCACTACAGCAACTTGGTGGGACAAATTTAAAATTTTGTGCAAGTCAGTTCACCCAATATGTGACATAAACTTGGATAAATAAACACATGTATTAGTAATTCTTTATTGTTTGCATGATCGCCTCTATTTGGCGTAAACAAATGAAATGCAGCCCACTGGTTTTACTTGAATACCAACCATTCAGACATTCAACTACTCATGCGTAGCTCTTGGCTGGCTCTGCAAGGTAGAATGCAATTCGTCGTTAAATTGATGTAATCTTAATAAGGGGGCAGGGCCATGTCTTTTCTTTATGATGGATGTTTAAGCAGGGTAGTGGATAGTTGGGCTGCAGGGCTTTGATGTAAGCGATTGGGGATGGGGGAGAACGACAATCATCTACACTTCGAGCCTATAACTTCAAAGTACCAGATGCTGCCTTATAAGAGATACAGAATTTAGTAAAAGTGGAAGCTTATTAGCAAATAATGATATCGTACTTCCCGTTCGCAATATTGTGTCATTTACTAACTGCATGGTGTTTAATGTTGAACAAAGTGCTTTGATACTGCTCCTACTCTGTTCGAAGTAGCCACGAATAGATCTAAGTAAGAAATGCCCATCATTAAGATCATACCACATCTCACTAAACGTGGATGGAGCCATGATGCTATGACAATGACCAAACGAAGCCCATTCTGACACCGGAATAAGCGCTTCATCCAGTTGGCAGGGCAAAATCACTTTAATTGTCTTCCATGTTATCACCTTCTTTAGTAAAGTGACACCGCTCCTTTTATAAATGTTGGGACAGTCGCTTCAAGTATTGCAGGGCCTGGCTTCATTCCCCACCTGCCCAGCCGCGAACCTGGCAGGAGCTTTGATGCCTTGTCGATGCAAAACTTACCGTAACCCAAACGCCACAGCGTCGAAAAAAAACAATAATACAAAGCTATTCACTTAAAATTCCCGAAAGAAAGCAATTCCAGAGTTTGATTATTTGAAAACATATATATTCTCGCATATGTAATCGGCATAATGGAATTGGGAATCACGTACATGAATTGTTAATTAAAAACAGGGTAATCTGCATGGAAGGGGGAAACATTGAGGGCTCAGATCAGAGGATAGGAAGCTGCAGTGGCAACACCGCATATATTACCAGCTCGCTTGATTCGGACGTATCCGTGCTCACCCCAGTTTGTGCCCCAGCTGTTCTTAATCAACCAATAAGGGATACCGTTTTGTTCCCCGTAGCCCGCTAACAAAACACCGTGATTGAGGTCGTCCATATGTCCCTTGCACTCCGGATCGTCATAGATGCCTACATAGGAAAGGGGAGGTAAAATTCACAAGAATAGCAAAGTAGGTAAATTGGAAAGCAGAAAAAAGGCACTTACCCTCATGGTACATCATGAACGAGGTAAGTCCCGCATTGATAGCAACAGAGATGGGCCCGTTGAAGGCAAGGGCTTCCATTAACTCCTCATCACTGCCAGACGTTATGTCCACCAGACCGGTTACCTTGGCAACCGAAATATTGGCCTTGAAGGAGCAGTTATCAGGTTGTTCAGTGACACCCGAGACGTAGGGATAGTCTTCCTCGCGGTTTACACCACCTGCCTTCTTCACATAGTTGAAGGCGTTATCCATGAGCCCACCGTTGCATCCCATGTTCCCAAAGCTTGAGCTGCAATCCACCAGCTGCTGCTCAGACAGGCTGATGAGATTCCCGGATGCACGCTGGTATTGACCCTCAATTGCACCGATCGCCGAAAATGCCCAGCAGGAGCCACAGTGACCCTGATCTTTCACCCCTGTTACCCGCCTAAACGACAATGCACCATCAAGCATTACATCGCATAAAAATTTATCAATCGAATCTTTTATTTACCCTTTTAGACGCCAATCAACAAATTTAGGCAGGGGCGCATACCTAGCCAGCTTTCGATAGATATGACGAGGGATGGTTAGATTAAGCTTTTCAACGCTAGGACGATAGCCAAGGTATTTTCTATATTGAGAGGGACTCTAAAGAACCATGAATTCGACTATAACAGCTTACCAATGCGGAGAACTTATTAATACCCACTGAGAAGGAAGACGATACCATCAAATGTCTCCACATCTTAATAACATTTGATTCAAAGTTTCGAAAAGATAGGAAACTCGGGGTATGATTATACTCCTTAAGGAACATCTGCCATAGATGCTTGAGGGTCATCGCTTCGTTGTGGGATAAGTTTTGAGCGGGGGAATAGAGCTGACTCCATTCGATGACGTTAGGACGAGCCAAACACAGACCAACAAAGAGGATAAGAGGAAAAAGCAATCGCATCATGAAAACCTAAATTCAAACATAGAGTAGAAAGTTAGCAAATATGCTGCCTATCCAAATGAGATAGTATGTTTTGAACATAAGTGTTGAACTCGAGAATAGATGGATGAAGTGAAATATAGTTGAAACCGATCGGCAAACTTTCCCTACGGGAGAAAGTCACGCGACCGGAAAGATAAAAGGATATTTAATCTAATAAAACGAGATTTTCGTGCATTTACAGTTGAAACAGGAGTTCACTGAGAAGCTTGACAGAACAAGGCGCAACACCCCACCGGCGAAACAGCACACAAAGGAGGAGGCAGGCCTTGACCTCTCTAGATTTGGCTCAAATAAAAAGGGCATTGGTTATAGTCAAGTGGCCATTGAACCATAAATGCCAATTTTGCAAAATTATTTGACACCCGATAGAACTTCATAACATTACCGCATACACTATAACTAAAAATATACTCAAAACTATCGCAGGCACACGGACAGGGCACTAGTGTCATTGGCATTATACAAATTAGCAGTCACTAGTTTTTTGGTGAAAACTACAAGCAAATACGTCCAAGACAAAGTGCAAGCGTTACTGATTCCAGCAAAGGTTTGCTCAAGTATCTGTGCCGCATTTTGAGTAAAAAATGGGGACATTTTCAGATAAATCTGGAAAGCGAAAAGAATTGGACGTTCAGATTTCCGTTTGTGACCTACATGCAGTTATTGCTCCAACGAAAGCAGACTATAATACAAATGAGCTTCCTATTCACTTCATTCATACATTAATTGATGTGATTTTTTAACAGTCTGTCTTCCAGACTTTAATTTTGATTCTATTAAACTTTGGAATTTGGTAAATAAGTACTTCCACCTTCTATTAGTCGAGTTTCGCATTCGTCATCACCAATTGGGAGCCGAGGCTTTCCGGTTTTGTTTGTGTATAGTGACGGATTTAGGTTTTCTGTCGAGCTGTAAAAGCTGATAGGTTTTACAGAGCATGGCTTCGATTTTGGAATCCTACGAAAAGCAGTATGGGAATCTCACAAGTGAAATCACAGCAAAGCTTAATAATATCTCCAGACTTGCTAACGGTAGGACCTCTCTTTAGGGCTGATTGACGCTATGCTTTAGCGGCATAGATAGTTCTGTACTAGAAATATGATACTAAGGCTGTTAGTTTTGTTTTGACTCCAGCACCCTTCTTCTAGTTCTTTTTCCTATTTTTAGCCCAATTATTTTGTAACTGCTTGCGCTTCGGTAGTTGAATCTCCGTGTTTGGCTTAAGTTTTATCAGTAGTGTTCCCTTATGTTTGATTACATTTTGTCTCGAATCGGTACCATACAATTAATGAGCTCATTGTATTTTGCGGAAGATGAACGGAAGGCGGAGATAGCAGCGACTACACGTTTGTTCGATGAAACTCGTGAGCTTCTTGAGCAGATGGATTTGGAAATCCAGGACATGCCTTCCGATGTGAAACCGAAATACACCACCCGGTTGCAGTGCTACGGACAGGAGCTTAGTCGTCTTGCGCAAGAGTTTGTAAGTACTTTTGTCATCTCCCCACCTGTAGACGCTTCAAGCTGGCATCTTCCAATTTAGTCTCATCCGTTGCTTTTCGGAATGATGTGGGTTTCCCCCACTTGCTATATTCTTTTTTACACTGTTCCTAATACAGCAGCTGATAGTTGAGTGTTATTCTGCAAGTTGGGGAGATAATTTCCTGTCCGAATTACTTCCACAGGTGGTCATTTTATTTTTCGGGTTCTTTTGTATTTTATATGTTTTAGTTATCTTCTCAACGTCCTTATATTTTAGGTAGCGAAATTTTCCATTCACAGATAGGATTTCTTTGATTTTTTTCAGATGTTTTTATGCTTTTGTCTTTCCTATTCTACTGGCCAAGATATTGGAATATGTCCTACTTTTGTGATGCTTGGCTCCATTGAAAGATTTGAAGCACATTGTTGTTTTTTTCGCCAAATATATCACCAATGTGGATGCCTTCGTATAACGGGTTCGGTCAGCTAACATGTTTATTTAATTCCGATTCTGGGTATCTATCTCATAGTCATTTAGATTACTTGTTATTTTATAACAACTGAACCATTTCTCTTAACCTAACTGCTGCCTTTTGCCGCTACTTTGGTGTCCTATTCGCGACACAAAATCTTTTTCTCTTGGATTCTACCTTAGAGCTTATAAGACCCTACAACTCCTCATCCAAATAAGGCCAATCATTCTAATACATTTTTGCTCTTACCTTATGCACAAAGTCATCACAGTAACGCATTCTAGTGATACTCTCAGCGCTACAGTGTTTGCATTATGCCAAATCATGTCGAAATGGTGCAACGCGAAACCCGCTTTAGTCATACGGGCATGCCTTGAGAATGGGTAGCACAACTTTAATGTTACTTTGGGATTTTAAAACCCACCATTGGCAGAACGAATGGAAACACACCTCACCGTACCAGCTTGTGCTTTGTGATGCTCCCCAATTTGTAGAAACGTCCTCGCTACAGCATGAACGCGGCCCCGATTGCTGGGCCCCTCTCTGACCATGGTGCTTTGCGCGAAGAACTACTTAGTGGGGCTGCCGCCGACTCGGGCGACATGCGTGCTAGTCTGCTGACGAATACTGAACGCGTGGAGCGTACCGGCCGGCGCCTCAACGAAGGCCTCCGCATGGCCTATGAGACTGAGGAGATTGGAGGGCAAATCCTCAACGACCTGGATCAGCAACGCGAGACCATTCAGCGCAGCCGCGATCGCGTAGATTCTCGTTCATTTACCTTTTGCTTTTACCGGTCGCTGGAAGTTGACTTTTACTTCCGTTCTAGCTGAGGCATGCGAACGAAGACCTGTCACGCAGCTCCCGATTGATCTCAAAGATGTACCGACGGTTAGTGAACTTACGGTTACGTGACTTCACCTGATAGATTAATGCTATTTTTTGGTCCCCAAGCATATCCTCTTGTTAACAAAGTGATATTAATCGCTGTTGCATTTGTCGATCTTCCTTTATCTTTTAAAATGTGCCTATTAATTTGGTGCAAACTGTTTTACACTGAGCTGGTGCTGTAATTTTTATGCCCTCAAGTTAATGCCACCTGTTTACGCATATTTGCTTCATAGAGGTAAGCCCATAATGGCTTGTGATTCGTTTAGTTTAGATAAACTTATTGCACATGTTTTAGTGTTCTTGTGCCACGATTCTCATCTTTTGTACTTATGATTTTCAGATTGTTAACCCTCAGTTACTCTACTTTTTACAAAGTCGCATGGTTTGGCTCGTTGTCAAATATTTGAATCTGAGAGCGGAATACACTATCTGCTAGTGTCTGATTAATGTGGGCAGTTGTTAATTTGAAATTGACAAGGCTACGTTAACCGCAACAGAGGTCTCTTCGATGGCTGTCACCAGAAAGAGAATGTAACCAAAAGTGCATTCTATAATGTCTCTATCAATGCAAATCCATGAAGACATATACCTTAACTTGACTGATACGAGAGTTATTGATTATGCGTATAATCGTACGCTTCTTTTGACCATAGCGTTATCCAGAACCGGGCTGTTTTGGCTGCGATCGGAATACTAATGTGTCTTGTCTTCTTCGGCATCATCTACATAATGTTCTTCCGTGACTCAAGTAAATCCACTACCACTCCACCTCCTGACAGTCCTATCCCTCCTGTACTTAACTCCAGCAGAAATTCTTCAGAACCATTCTAGCACCTTGCGCCATACCCTCTCGCGCTTATTATCTCCTAACTCGTGACTTTCCTATCCTTGCTTGCCAGCACAATTGTCAGTATCTGTGATCTTTGCCTCCATCAACCTGTGTGTTTGTGAGCCAAACCGCTTCCATACTTTACTCCCTCCATCGCATTCACCACAACTTAGCATACCTGTCAATGTATTTGCAACATTTTTCTCCTTTGTTATTGTATCTTCGAATGGATGTCCTTCGGGTTGAGCACCTTGATTTCTGCTATCCTTATCTCCCGACACGGTCGGTCATTCTTTGTTTCCACTTTCTCCATTGCGTCAAGGGTGCCGGAACCCTCTAAAAGTTGACTGAAAGGCAGAAAAATCGCCACAGGATCGCCGACGAATTCCATTTGCATTTACTTCCATTGACATAATAAAGGAATTCTTAAAGGTTTTTTGGCAGTCTGATTAACGTATGCCTTGGACATTTTCGATGCTAAAAGAAGTGAGCAACATAATTTCGTCTCAGAGATACCATTATCCTTCAAATCTGGGTTTCCTGGCTCATACTAAGGCTGATAATCACCGTGGGCACCGTCTGCTGTGTCGTCAAACGTTGCAGACCAATGGCAAAGTGGAGCCCGGGAATGTAGTAAAAACGCACCCAAACGCCACATATCTGTAGTCCATCCACGGTGCAGGCTGGAATACAATCATGAACTGGGATGAATTTGTGTGCCGGCCTTTGTTGACCATGCTTAGTACGCCTCGTTTGTCGTGTTTAATCGCAAAATTTTCGTCTAGAAAAGTGAACGTATGGCGGGTCTGGTGAGAGGAATCGAGGCTCCCAGCAACAAAGTCTCGGCTAACCTTCAAATTTATCACCGTAGATGGAGCGACCATCATTTCCACTGCCATAGAGAGTGTCTTAAATTCAATGTGGAGGGATGCATACAAGAACTACCTCCTCCCTGTATCCAGCCATCAGGTACGAGTCTGAAGAATATGGTGTCCAGGTAGTGCATCCGATAGTTTTCACAATCATTTTTAGGTATGATCCCTAATTCTCCTGTGCATAATTTAATGAAGTTTGCACAAGTCTTAGGCACGATATCGGAATAGAGCTTCAATAATTAGACGTCAGTACATTTGCATACCTCGAAAAGAAGCGTTCCGCATGAATCACCCCCAATTGTAATAGCCATGGAAACATAGGTCCTCTAGGGTATAGAAGAATCGACTCTTACATTTCTGCGCATTAGATTGTCTCTATAACTATCATAAGCTAGCATTTCGTAAAAGGTACGGGGTCTGTAGTTCTGCAGATGATAATGTTCCTTTGCCCAATTATGAAGATCCATGAAATCTCCGATTGGCTTGCCATTACAGAAGCAAAACACAACACTATCAAATGCCCAATATTCGCCCCCTAGTTTCTGAGTGGAATTATAGTAAAATCACATCTACTCGCTTCTTTTCATGCAAAAACTCAACCCATTCCTGTTCATATAGCGCATTAAGCAGTGGCTGCTTGAAGGCATCAGGAAAGCACTCATAAAGGTCCTATCCCTTGTGAAATAAGGACAAATCAAACCTTGGCAAGGCAATGTGCAGCATGAAATTGCCATTTTCCGATTAAACCAACTGTTTTGATCTGCATAGTTACGCGTTTGAAAATGCTCGTCCAATTATAACTTACATTGGTGATTAAGTTAAATGAAGCCAGGCAACAATGATTGCTGATGCAAAAAACGACGCATGTAAACACAAATGATGAGTTTATGATGCCTTTTATTAAAATGGTACTTATCAGTAATTCAGACTGATTTCCTTAGGTTTACAACTTACCATCAGAGTAGCTAATGCGCATGTGACAAATTAAACATTCTATAACTTAAGCCTTGATTGACGAAATATGAGCTATGTGCTAAAGCAATTTATATTGGCTATTTAACAATGCATAGCCATTTGTAAAAAGTCGGTTCTAAGCGCCCATATGCAGTCTTTTTTTTCACTTACATTATTTAGCTGTCGACTCTAACGTTTAAGTTAAAATTATGACCTAAACGCCACCAAACCGAAACAACTTTCTGAGTTATTTTGGTTACGATCCAGTTCGCTAACATAGCCAAGTGGACATTTCAGTCCCTCAGTCTTTGCGCATGCCAATGATATGGTGCATTACAACTTTAAAGAGGACTTCAGGTATAATATTGGTGACAGCGTCTCGTGAATCCATCCTGGGGAAACGGTTGTTTTGGTTTCGGAGGCAGATTGCTGGCCTCAGCGTTGCAAATAGAGAATAACTTCAGCGGGCTATGTTTACGAAAATCCCCACTCAGAGCGTTATAGTGGACTCTGCCTAAAGCGATTGCTTTGATTGAAGCACCCTAACAATTCGGAGGAGTCCGACCGAATTGTCTACGGTACCCCACACTCGGACGTTAATCACGATTGCATTGGCTGAATGCAGCCTAGGTCGAGAGGCGGGCGACACCGAAGTGGCGAGGGAGGATAGGAGCAGAATACAGGGTCTATTAAGCTTCCTTAGACAGGACCCTTCGCTAGATGACTGAGCTTTTATGCCTTCACGAACGACGGATAGATGACGCTTATATTGAACCTTTCCTTCGACATCGTTCACAAATGCAGCAAAACTGGATGTCCCGAAATGAGTAGTTGACGTTAAGATCAAGCATTCCCTCATGAACAAAAAAAACATTCAACGGCTGCCGTGCCCGGCTCGACATGAATCAAAAGTCGAAGGATTGATCAAAACACCAGACTCACTTGATTCTATTCAAAACGACTTCCTAAAATACTCGGAACATCGTCAACTCAAAACCCAGTAGAATGCATAACTGCCATCATTGATAATCCTTGGGGTAAGTAATGGATGCCACAAAAACACCTGTGGAGCTGCATTACCCACCCAACCAAAAGGGAGATACACTCCTTCGATGGTTTAATCGCAATTAGCAAATTACCACTTATTGTTGTTAGTTCGATATCCTCAAAGAATTGTGTAGGCAAATTGGCGGAAATTCCAGAGATAGGCGGGAAACACTTGATGCAAAGACAGGCTCCCCTTCAAATTCCTTTTAAAGGCAATCAAATGTAAGGAGTTGAGTTGTAACGACTCAATTTCACTTTCGACAGGTATCAATGTTTGCGGTGAACCACTCGCAGGTGTCCGTGATAGCTGAAACGCAATGCGCAAATCATTTAGACGACTGTTCTAGCGTTGGGATGATAAAACTGTGATTATTTACACTAACTGCACTGTCTGAGCGCAGTTAAATTGGCGACTTGCCTTTTTTGAAAGGCGTGAATTGGAAGTTGGGACAGAGGGACATTAGTTTCCTTACTGAGGCTGTCTTCTTGAATTGACCATCTGCCTTAGATGAATCAAACTGAAATAATAAAGAATGGTTATTAAATCATTCAACTCAAGTAATGGGCGTTAAAGCTTTCCAACATCTGAAATATGCAGTGAATTTCAACTCCTTAAGGCCCCCTGTGAAACAGTGATGCCCTTATTACAAAGCAAACAGCGACCGCAGAAAAGGTCACTTTATAGGGGTGGCAGGTAAATTGTAGGCCATAACCTTTGGCAATTATTTGACATTTATTTGGTAAATCGTAGAAAAAATGGGAAGTAATGGATTGCTAGAGCACAATTTGTTCACATGAGTCGACAAATATTTTAGGAAATTCCGAAATTCCTTACAAATAGACAATAATATGTTCACAAACAAAATGTGACTCGTCTTACAAAGAAAACTGCAGCACTCTTTACTTTCGAACACGGATTACTCTTTAAACCTCATATTACAATAAAACCTTTCCTCTGTGAACAAATAATTCGTCTTAATAAAGGATCAGAAAACACGGCTACACATTTATTCATGGCGAAAATGACATCGCTCATTATGCATTATAGGCCGGTAAATCTCGATGACGCAAAGGAATAAAGTTAAACATGAAAAGCTACACAAGAATGAGATGTGAATTCCAACTAGAATACTAACTGTTCGAGGAGGGACAAGTGTCGCAGTGACCGATGTGCTAGTATACAGTCGCCACTTTCCAATATACTTCCAAGAAATTTAAAAGGAAGAGATACCACTTCTCAACTCTTTTAAGGTTATTACTTTAGACGGAGTACTCGTCACCACTTTTTGCTGTAAGTACGCAAGTGCGAAACTCGACTTACGGTGAGGCCCATGCACCCCATGGCGGAGACGATGACGGAGGCGGCGTCCTTGATGGAGATTTCGTCGGCCTCGGGGACTGAGAGAATGATGGGTTCAGGTTGATTGTATTGCCGCAGAACCCATACTATCAGACGGCCAAGGTCGATGGAGTAGATGAACTGCCGCAGAGGCGTGCCCGAGCCCAGCACCAGCAACGGCTCACCCGCCTCTAAAGGAAGGAAAAAAAGCGGGCTTGCCGATGCGATCGAGAAAAAAGGATCATAACCAAAGCTGAGGAAAGTGAACGGAGCAGGCAAAAATAATTTGCAGAGTAGACAGGAGCATTTACCACCAACTCTCCGGGCTTGAATTAGGTCCATGGCATTAGAAATGACTATCGTACTGCCAACGATAGCTATTTCACAGGCTGCATAAGTTTTGGTGAGAAATATGATAAATTTAATAATAATAGATTAGATACTGAGCCAGCTTTCGTCAAAGTTAGATAATAATCACAACTCGAAAAGCATTTTCGGTCAAAAAAATTAAGATGCGAAGATGCTGAGTCCGCTTAAATGAAACCCAATTCACCAGTAAGGTAGTGCACAGACATTTGCTAAGGCCCGCACAATTGAGGTGTCCATCACTGATGATGAAACGGTAGTTTGGATGAAGTCACTGTGATGACACAAAAGACTTACTTTTTGCTAGGTATGCCTTGTGAATAAGAGCGGGGAGAACATGGCCCTTTTCCAAATTGAAGTTATCGAAAGGACCAAACACGTTAGTGGGAATGATAGACGTATAGACTGTCCCACACTTCTCTGTATAGGCACTAAAAATGTCAACAAAATAACAGAGGTTAGGCGTCAGAATGCAAGAACTTCCGGTCACTCGAAGTTAACAAACTAGTTATCGGCGCCCTCGATAAACAATAATACATCAATGCTCATTCTATCCTGGTATCCGAATTTCTTGTGGCTATGCAAAGCTCCAATGTGGTAGACAGAAGCCGAATTTGGCAATAAAACGAAAGCGATACTGTGCTTGAAGAACACAACCAGAAAAACCGGTGAGTTATACAGAGAAGTGCATGATCAAGTGTCAGTCATAGTTAGCCCACACGGCAATATCAACAATTTAGCCTTTGCATCTTATGTAGTAACAAAGGTTTGGTTCTGCATTTGATGGAAGGGGACGAAAGTATGACAGACTAAATTTACACATTTTCAAAGAGTAGGTATCCTTGGTTTTCGCGCACTATTAAGGAAACCAAGTAAATTTACTCAGATACTCAGTGAATCCAATTAATCGTCTAGATGTGCTAATCTCGTCACCACAAAACGCTTTCAGGGCATTAAAAGGATACGGATCACGACAAGTGGGTTTGCGTGTACAAACAAATGAGGCATTTGGCCTTTACAAATTACTTTAAAAACATCTTAAGATGACAACGAAAACCAGGTAGATTTCGCACAGGTGTTTTAGACGCATGGGGAATGCAAGCGGAATAACAAATGCGCATTAAAAAAATTAGCGGCAGCAATAACAAACGCGACCTGTAAATCTATCAGCTCCATTACCAATAAAGTTGGACTAGCAAAACGGTTATCGAACAGTGATTCATTTGTGCTTGGTATTGACAATGTAATTAAGAGAGGCGGCAGAGGAAGAGATGATGAGGAGGAAAGCTGCTTACTGATTTAGAACATCAATCATACGCTTTGCGTAGGCATAGCCGTAGTTAGAGAAGTGAGGTGGGCCATTATGCACCATGGTTTCATCAATAGGGTAAGTGGTGTTGTCAGGAAAGATGCAGGTTGAGAGACAGGAGATAGTCTTCAGCACACCAAACCTCGAACATGCGTCCAGGAGGTTATCGTTAATTTGCATATTTGTTCGCTGCAGGTGAGTGAAGTAAGCACAGATACATTTTAAGCATTATCAGGAAGTTTCGCAAGTCTGGAAGTATTTAACCCCCCAGAGACATGATAAATGGGACGGATAGGTGAGGAAATTAAGGCGACCTTTTAAAGGTGGACTGCACTCACGAAAAAACCAAGATTGTCATTCATGTTGGCGAAAAGTCCGCCAACTTTGGCCGCCAGATGGACGACGTGCGTAGGCCTGACTTTCTCAAAGTAAGCCAAAGTCTCCGCGCCTTTGCAGAGATTGATATCCTTTGAAGATGCAAATATCCACTTTTCACCCGATTCTTTCAGATTATAATTCTCTAATGCCAGACGTATTCCTTGTCCAACCAGACCCGACCCACCGGTCACAAGAATCACCTTTGTAGCGTCGGTCATGCTCTTTTTGGTGAAAGTGAAAACAAGAATTAAAGCTCGTGTTCAAATTCACATGCTAATCTAAAAAAATTTTATTGGCTAATATCATTCAAACCTGTCACTGCAATGACAATGATCGTGTTACCGGCATGAACACAGATGTTCCATCCACACCTCTATGCCACTCTCAAAAAACAGAGACGAAGCAGAGGCAACAAGCAAAACCAACAAACAATGCGTACCAAAGTGGCAGTGGTGTAACACAATCGCCATTAACTCGTGCTGACTTCACTACCGATGTCAACCACATAGATCAAACAAAAATTCATTAAGATACACCCTCCCTACTTATAAAGATTACACAGTGCACCAATGAATTCTAACTGAGGGTCAAGAGAAGATGGCAACCAACTGAATTTACGGGATAGAATGCAAAAAAGGCAGAGAACTTAAGGTTAGGAAATAGATTAACAGAAGCTGTCTACTACAAACCAAAAACTCTTCGATTTCAGTTAGTTTTAACAAAAGGAGCTATCGTGAGTGCAGAAACAGCGCCGCCCGTCTCACGCACCCATGCACAGCGGTTGCGATAGCTGCAATTTTGTCTGGAACACGCATATTGCTTTGCGACGCGTAATAAATAAGAAGATAAACAAATTACGTAAAATTTTGTCAAAAATAAAAAATAGATGAGTTTTTAAATGAAGTTTTTGACGAAAACATACAGCAGACAAAATTAGGGTGTTTAGGGGTCTTATACTAATACCAAAAGGATTCCAAGGTGGCGCGGATAAAACTTTGCTTGTAAATTATTATTTAAAGTTTAAAATTTGCATATTCTTTGCCCTTTTACGCAATATAATGGAGGCGTTTCCCATGTAACATGCTTCTATGTAATGTACTGCTTATTATCACCGGTGGTTAAAGGATTAAGTTTTAGGAGCCAAATTCGGTTGAATAAAATTTAACCTAGCTATGCTCCTAAAATTCTAATTTAAGTGCCTTCTTGCATGCATAATGGAAACTGTGATTTTTGGGCATCATCATAAGTCTGTCAGCGCCGTTGTTTTTTAAGGTTGTGCAAGGGCATCCGTACGTTCTGCTGCTTGGTGCGACTGTCGCCCGTGGGTCCCTTCCGAATTTGCCGGGTGGTAGTGTCGTGTTAGCTTCATGGGGAAATCTTCACGTGACAAGCGCGATATATTCTATCGGCTGGCAAAGGAAGAGGGTTGGAGGGCTAGAAGCGCTTATAAGCTTTTACAGATTGATGATGAGTTCAACATCCTTGCAAAAGGTAGTGAGCCATTGTGTTATGGACAGGTGGTTTTTAATTAGCTTCACTAGGTAATGTTTTATTTGAAGTAATCTTTTTGTTTTTCGGCATTTAGACAATAAGAACTCTATCACGCGTGTTGTGGATCTCTGCGCAGCGCCTGGTAGCTGGTCACAAGTTCTGTCAAAGAAGTTGTGGGAACCTCGTTCAGAGGTAGATCGTCAGGAAGTAAAAATTGTTGCCGTTGATCTACAGGCCATGGCGCCTATTCCTGGAGTCACTCAGCTCCAAGGTGACATCACCAGCCGCGAAACTGCCGATCGTGTAATTCAACAATTCAAGGGGAAGAAGGCGCAACTCGTGGTTTGTGACGGTGCTCCTGATGGCATGTTACAAAATCAGGGTTTCATTTCATAGCCTTTATCTTAATTTCTTGGCCCTGCTCAAAATGCTATGGTTTATCACGGCATAATTTGTTCCCTCGCCCTGTATGTAAGTACTCTCAGCACTACGGAGGGTCATCGTTTTTGTTCAAGTTTATTTTCATTCAACCGATGTGTCTGACTGTATTGAGGGCTTCGGACTTTTCCACCGTTTTAGCGATCTGTGGATTTTGGAATCGCTGATAATATCTTATTCGACTTACATGATCCGTCTTTTTCATTATCGTTTCGTGTGCATGTATTGCTTCCTTCAAAAACATAATCTGAGTGATCTTATTAAGGACAATTTGATGCATTTGATTTCCAGCGTCTTAATATATGTCCTGTTCTGTTTAGTTACTGGACTTCATGACCTGGATGAGTACGTCCAGTCACATCTGGTGCTTGCCGCCTTGACTATCTGCGCACGTATCCTAGAGAACGGGGGCACTTTTGTGGCCAAAGTCTTCCGCGGTCGCGAAGCCGGTCTTCTTGGGGCCCAGTTGCGTTGTCTCTTTGCCGGTGAGGTGGTCTTTGCCAAGCCCAGTTCCAGTCGAAACTCTAGCCTTGAGTCTTTCGTTGTCTGTCGTAACTTTCGCGGCGACACAGTTCTTCCGCCCTCCTTAACCAGTATCGCTGCACCGTGTCGCAAACCCAGTGATAACTCAGTGGATTCTCTTATGGACTGGCTGAGTGGATTGGACCAGGTTAGTAGTCTCTACAAGGTCAATGTTTGTATGAGCTGTGCGCTTGTACTTATTTCTTCATCAGCTCACTCCCGAACAACGTATCGTTCTCCCCTTTGTGGCTTGTGGTGATCTCTCCGGTTACGATGCAGACTCGTGCTACGAGTTGGGCGACGACTACACTCCACTCGAGCCTGTCCAGCCTCCGCTGTCGGCTGCCTATCTGGACGTCTGTCGGAAGACCCGCACTGCCACCGCTGGCAATGTGAAGCAGGAAGATGATGGGAAGTTAGATCAGATCCTCTCTCGGCAAATGGAGGAGACACAACTCATTTAAATCAGATACTGTGCATTAAATAATACAACTACTTCGTTCGGTGCGCCTAATTTATCTTCTCTTGAATGGTTGTGTCCATTTTTTGCTTTTGACCTCCTGTTTTCTTATTAAATTGTACGGATGCTGTTGTCTGCCGTTTTTCGCATTTGGTGGATTTTGGCAAACGTAATAGGTTTTTAGCACTCTCAATCAGTAACTAACGGATTCGACGTTTTCTTGGAAATTTGAGTCGGGCACCTCAGTGTGTCATCGGTCCTCAAAAGCATTGCAGTCCCCTAGGCTAGCTTGATTCACATTATCAAAATTCACAACTATGCTTTGATGTATTTACTGGTGAATAATCACCACATTGATACCCTTATTCGCGCAACGGCAGACTATTTACCTAATGCCTTTCTGTGCTAGTGATGGACTTGCTCTTTAATTTGAACCCAGGTACTGTGATCTTATATTGGAGGAAAGTCGTTCTTGAGTAATGTGGTCGTTTGACATTTTGAACTCTAGCAGTCCTCAACGTTAAGCTGTTGAAAAGTTTGCCCACGAATTTCCAGTTTTTTTATTGCTTTGCATCTATTGAGCCGTTTGCTTACTTTAATTGGACTTTTGGTGAAGCCTTAGCTGAAGTATATTAACAGATTTATAAACATGTTGTCGACCGGAGGTCAAAGCACTTGTAACTTCAACGTGCAATTAGTCAAGTACCAATCCCCTTTTGGATCTGTTCGTGCATTGCGTAAATCTTGCCATAGTAATCCTGTTTAGTGGTTGAGTACTTTCCTATCTTCAAAGCCAGTAATCTTCAAACATGGGTATTATTACCTCAAAGTATGTTGGTTCTGAAATAGCTTGTCGTTGATATTGCTATTGTGCAACATAGTATCCCTTAGAGCCGTACAACGCAGAATTCGGGTACTGGTTACCTTGCATCGAACCGCAACTTTTTGCTTGACGCGATGCTTGTCCCTATTTTATTATTGCGGCCAGTAATTGTTAATATTGAGTGTAATAAAATCCAAGTCAAGATTTGCATTTCTCCTTGAATAGCATCTCTATTGGTACATGGTCGTGCGTGTTTTTTTATGGTCAATAGGACCTAGGAGAGCACTAAAATTTTCCCTAGTGCACCTCCTCTCGATGAAGCACCTACTTCAAGCTGACTCAAAGGTTCACCTTTGATCAAACAGGCAACTGAAGAAAAAACTACCCGTAGAAGAGAGGTGGAGAGGGCAGAGTTGGAGGCTCTGCAGCCGTCGTACCGAGAACGTCGGTGGTTCCATGGGATTGCTCTTTTCTACCTCGTCATCGCAGCGGTGTTCGGTCTGCCGCTTTGGTGGCTCACTACCTCGCCCGAACAGTTCGCCCTCCCTGCTCAGCGCATTGAGGCCTTCGCAAGGCAGGCCATCACCGTCGGCGTAGATGTGAGTTCTCATTCTTTTTGTTATGGCGGGATCTCATGGATGGTCAGTTAGCCTTAGTCAGATTTCTCGCTTTCATTATGGACTTTTATGCGACCTAGCTTGGTAATTTTTTTTCATTTTATTTCCTCTAACTATGATTCCATTATTGAGCGGGCCCTCAGCATCTATAATTTTTTAATGGGGCCTTATGGACAATCGATTTTTGTTGACAGGGTGGTCAGCATTGGTTTTGCCAGCGATCTGGACGAGAAATGAAACTTCATCTTCTTTCATATTGATGCTTCCACTATCCGCCGTCCTCTTGTTGAGTGATAGCATCAGGATAACTTTTTTTTAACCGCTTGATTGTCGAGGTAAAATATGATGAAGGACCTTATCTCCTATTTTAGTGGCCAATGTCTGAAGCTCTTTACCCTGGCTTGCATAAGTTTCCTGACAGGGTTCTCAAACTCCACTTGTCTTGCACAGGTAGTTGTCATAAGTCTGGACCCAAAGATATCGGCGGAGAACCTGGAGAGCCTTAAGCAATCACTTTATTTTAATGCTGCTGACGCCCAACGTAGTTTGGACGCGCAACACCAGAGTGTGATGGGCTTCGGCAGTGATAGAGGGAGTGAGACCCGACGTTACGCTGATTTGCCTGTGCGTGTGGATTACCGCTTCTACGTCACCACCACCGCAGTGACCCCTGATGTTGAACCACACTTAGTGCATGGCGTCTCTGCCGAGCTGGATCGGGCTTTGTTCAACTCTGGTTTCTTCGTCTCTCTGGGTGCCGGCAACTCATCCACGGTCAAACACAAGTAAGTGCTATTTTTATTCCTCTTGCCGTAGAGAGTTGAAGTGTACTGGCCCATTTGCTGTGTCTTTTGCTGGTTCGATAGTCCTTTTTACGAAAAGAATGTATGAATAGAACTTTTCCTTCAGTACCGTTGAAAACTCTTCTGAATGAGAATTTTGATAAGCACTACTTGACATGTTTATGCTAATTTGGGCAAAATGCAGAAATAGGCTCGATTTCTGATTATTCCGAGTTAGATGACTGCGGTGCTCCACTATGTCCAGCTCTCTATCAGCTCATCGAGCGAAATTCATATGCACACGTTATTCATCATCAACTTCCTTGATGCGATTGCTCCAAGTTATAAGTATATTTGACGTCCCCATGTTCTCACTTAAGCTTGGACGCCATGTGTATATGAAACCTTCAATTGAAAGAAGACAAATTGTTTTTGTTGTTTATTTTCCAATCTAGTTTGTTTCACAGTGGAACAATAACAAATATGGGTCGTGGCAGTTGTTCCTCTCCTTAAACTCTGATCGCAAACGCATTAGGGCTAGCTCCTCACTCATTCACTTTTTTTCCGAAACGACTGATCTAATTTAATCCCAACTCAGGGCTGCGTTGAAATAATCTCGAGCACGATTCAATCTATAATGTGCTTATGGGCGCGCATATTGTGTGCGCTGTAGTAATTTTAGCCGAAGTGTAATTCGTGCTGAAAATGAATGCTGTCTAATGCTTTCTGGTAGTTGTGCGTTTCGCTTGTAGGATAAAATGAGATCTGGTTAGTTGGTCCTATCAGACCAGAGGCAAAATCAACGCAATATTAGGCTTAGTAGGATTATTGGACTACTAACGTTTGTGAATTGCCTTATCTACAGCGTCGAGAATGCCTACTACTTTATAATTCTGCCTGCTGATTCGCGCGGTTTTGAGGTAGATGGTGGACGCGGGGTTGATAATGCGCTCGCTGCAATCGTTCGCGCCTCCCTCGACAGGAACCTCGTATACCTTCGCTCGCCCGGTGTCGTCGGAGGGCACTATGATCTCGCCTCCGTCATTCTCGCTCTCCTCCAGGAACACTTGGTTATGCCTTCCACTCTGCAGGTACATCCCCCTCCTGCCTATTTGCGACTCATTAATTTGGTCTACGGTGGTTGATGTGCTCCAAGACTTTCATTATGGTCGATGCCACCAGGATAAATATACTGAACCCAATAATAAACAAGCTCACTACATCCTTCTCATCCTGCCTCCCTCCTCTGGGTGGATTGTCTACTTTTTGACCTTATAAATAGGCTTTGCTCTAAGCTGGTATCTATTAATATGTACTTCAGTGCTGTGATTAAAGAATATTTAAATTGGTTTGTCAACTTCGCAGGATTTGAAAGAATTTATTCAATTTAGTTTGCCCTTTTCCAATGATCTGCTTCTCCTTTTGTACTTGCCTTATTCCAGGGCTTTTCAAATCTTATGGCAGTTCTTGAGTTATGTTTTAGTGCTTACGTCTAATTCCCGTCATCACTAAGCTCGGAATAGTGGTATACACTTATCGTATTGCGTAATTTTGTTATGAGAGTGTTAGGAATGGTATAGGAAGCGTGCAGAAGTTGAGTTAGTTAAATCACTTTCTAGCTCAAAGTAGTTTTTGAATTGATTTTTAGGTAAACCTTTTAGAATGCCGTATTGGCGTTTGGCGATGATACTTAAAATAGTTGTGGAGAAGTGGATTCTGTGACCAGTAAACGTACTAATTTTAAGCTATAATACAGTAATGGAACAAGAAATGCTGATACATACACGAGATACGCTGTTCCACTTTTTCTGTAAAATTAGAATAGCAATCTTTGCAGTATTTTTAGAACCGTCGTATCTTGATTTGGTTGGCTTGGAGCTAGTGCTTCTACGCTCAAAACTCTGATTATAGTACATTGTGTCTCTAGTTGGTCAATTTAATTGCCTCTTTTTTATTTATGAAATGTCGTCTGTCCTCAGTTTGCTTTGCTGCCTTCGCCACCATTGGATTCAAAAATTGTCAAAAGTGAACCATGGAGAGGTGGTGCAAAAGCACGCTCTTACGGCACTCTAAGCAGATTTGTGGTGCCATGAAAACCAGTGGCTCCTGCATTGTAAAGCCCGAATAGTATTCTTCGCTGAAAGTTGAACTAGTCCAAAGAAGTTACCAGTTCACTGCTGCGGGCCGGTGACCTTGGTGCACACCCTTGGATATTTGTGCTTCAAGGCCAAAAAGGAAGATTCTCAAATCTACTGGGCAGTATCTTCGATTCTCATTTAAATTTATTTCATTGGCCTCGGAATTTCTGTCAATCGCTATCGACATTAAGGTTGCTGAATTTGTGGCGGCTTGAATTCCCTGTGCCACAGCGTGGTCCCAGTACCCTGTAGATGTAATCTTAAGATTATAACTTTGATCAAACTGTACCTCCTGACTAGCTATCCAAGATAAAATAAAATTGTGAGTAGTACAGGTAATTATTCTACATGGAAACGAGCAAGCGAAAAGCAGAAATGTTTATTAAACTCATCCTTGCAAAAACACACATTTTTGTTTCTTAGTTGCAGAATTGAGCCTTCAAATATGACGGGAGTGTAATGATTTCGTTATCTATTGTATAATTTACGAGGAATATTTACAAAACAGGGGAACCATCACTACATACTTTACGGGATGCTACCATGATGTCAACTTGTGTTTTCCCTTGGCAGGCGATATACGCATCGGTGTGGTGGAAGGGCGGTGACGCGGATCCCATGAAAGCAATGGAGAGGGATGGTGGGCAAGCGGGTACTGATTACGTGGCGGCGAGAGCTGAGGTGGCACGTGTGTGCACCCATCAGTTGCCTGCGACGCCGGGCTACGAGGTAACCGTGAGTCTAGTGGGCGCCTTCGACGCCACTCCACCCTGTCTGCCTTCTACCGACGATTGGCTGTGGAGCATTTGCGGTACTCCTTCTCACGGCCTTAGCCTTGGTGATTGGCTACGTCGCTCCATCGAGCCTGGACTGTCTGATCTTAGGCGGTTCATCAATCTGAAGCTCTACTCGCAATACCTCTACTCTGTGACTCTCGACGGGCTTGCCTGGAGGTGTGCAATGAATGTTGTATGAATTATTAGCATGAATAATTCAGTCCTTTAAGATTTCTGATTTATTGAAATCATAACAACTTGGTGCTCCAATTCGCTTGATTAAGGATTGGGAACCACTAAATCTTTTGCCAAATTTGCCCTTGCTCAATACGCTGTTCATGAGCTATGCCCATGCTTGATCGGTTCATAAATGTGTCATTCTGACTTAGCTACAAATGTTTTTGATCAAGTTGAATATCTCTCTAGCCACCTTGGTCTGTTATTTGATACCAGCATAGTCTTTTGTCAAACGGAGACCGGAGGGCATTCCATCCCTTCCAATGCAACTTTATCCTTTGATGATAGAAAGTTTGTATAATACTTCTGGTCTCGAACACTTTTTTTCCACAAGAATCATTTCCATTTAGTAACGACGCAAATATATTATCGTTGTTCAGTATGTATTAAAAAGTGTTTTGGGTGCATTGACTTCCTGAATTCGACTAATGTATCGGATTTCCAGCAGTTCCTTGTCACTTAACCTTGAACTTTGTCTTGAGTGGACGCAAATTGATACCCCGGTAATGGTAGATCCATATATGTGCCTTTAGGATAACACTACCAATTTTTCCGTGAATCCTCGCTTGTGCGTGGAACTATTTTATTATTTTCTTGCCAAAGTTTTTGTGCCTACGTCCATAAAGTGTTACATGTATGGCACTCCTGTTTCGCTACCTTAGTCTGAACTTCACTCCTAAATGACATCTAATCGGAAGGAAATTGCTGCCCATAGAGACTGAGTAAGTCTGAACATCAAGATGTCGCGTGCGGTTTCATCATAAACAGTTTTACGGCATTTGCATAATGGGTGTAGATTAACTAAATTACAAAAGTGTTTGAAATCACTTACCTGGAAATTAAGTCTTAATTATCAATAGGCTTTTAGACTGAACGGGAAACTAGCTCGTATTTGCATCAAGATGTGATGTTATTTTGGAAAATTAAAGTGTCTATCTCAGGCTATTTTTTCAAGCGCAACAAAAGTGTCACTATCTTTCACACTTTTCAATGTAGTCGGCTGTCGAAAGACCGGACACATAGATACTACACCGCCTCTCAGCTCTCCAGCGTGGTCAACTCTCTCGAGGCCTACCTGGGCCAGCACGCCTCGCAGCGCGGCCAACCAGACAGCCGAGTGGAGGGTGGTCGCACTAGCGGCACGCACGGCGGCCTCCACATCGTTATTGTCGTGGACGAGCCGCGGCGCGACTTCAATACCTCCACCCGTCGTCCGTTGCGCTTCCATCTCTCCGCCTCCAACTCTGGCGCAGCCGCTTCCAGCATCGCCCTTGTGCCCCAGTGGGGTGCCTTCATCTCTCTAGACGACGTTAACGTCAGTCTTTCTAACCTTGGTGCGGTTGTGATCAACACCGTACGTTCTTTTGTCGGTCTTTCTGTCCGAAGTCGGACTGCTGTCACTTTGAGGGGGAGTGGGCAACGCGTCCTGCTAGAGGGCAGTTCGGTGGGTGGGAAGATGATCAAATGGGAGGTGAGGTCTATCGAGAATGCAATATTTTTCCAATTTTACATTTCTAAAATGGTTTAATTTCTTACTGTAGCTTGATTCGTGGTTGCGTCGGCGGGCGATTGAGAGTCTTTCGATGGCCGCATTAACGCTGACCTCGCTGGTAAGCACGGCGGAGCGTGTACCAACGATGGTGATCAACTCTTATGTGGCGGGACGCGTGGAACACGCGGTAGAGGCATGGGCAGAGGCGGTGGGGGAGCTGGCGAGTCCGCCGTCCGCGAATTCCGCCAACGTTGGCTCCATGGCCTTCGTGGCTGCTCGAATCGCTCTGGAAGATGCCGATGCAGGCTTCTTTGATCACAGTCTCCTCGACTTGCTCTACTTTCCCGTGAGTCACACCTCTAGTCTACCCGACCATGTTGTGGTTAAACTAATTTTCGTTCTTTTTTTGTGCTGCCGTTGTGCTCAAGTCCGATCAGGTGTTCGGCATTTATGTGCCGCTGTTCGCGCCCATAGGACTACCACTTATGGCCTCGGGAGTTGCTGCCTTGAAGTTCTTCTTTAAGAAGGATCGCCGAACTGCAAAGGAATGAATAAATGCGTCTCGCTTCCCAGTTTTTCAGCCTTAGACTTTCTGTGTCTTTTTTACTTCCATGGACTTTGAATTTTCCCCAAATTGTGTTTATTTTCGCACGAAGACTTTGGTTTTCTGGTCGAATGGTGTTGGTTTTTCCCAAGGTTTTATGGAGTTTACTTGTAAAGTGAGTTTCACCGTTGCTGGTTGCCGATCTCTGAGCTTATGGTGTGAATACTTTTTTGCAGAGGGGATATCCAGAGAGAGTGTTAGGGAATGGTATGTGCTATGTATGTTCGTTGCCGTTGATTTGGTCAAACAGTCTTGTAGGAGGCGTCGAAGCAGTTGGCAGTAAGCGAGAGCCACCCTTTGCCGATACAGAAACGCGTCCCAACGTGCTATTTCGTTTGGTGCGCACATGTTTGGCTTACTGGCGACATTGCCCCAGTTACCCACTTTCATGTGCACATGAGGGGGATAGTGGCATAACGGGGGTTCAAGCGTTATCGTCTGCCTTCACGTCGTGCCCTGGGCCAGGTTTCCCAATAATGGGTTTCCCATAATGGGTGAGAAGCACATTTACGATATTTCAACCTGTTTGAAGCGTTTATCGTACTCTGTGTAGGGTTGAGGCACCAATATGTCATCACAGTTCATTCGTTTGGTTCACGGTGCCTACTGGCGGCGGTTTTAGTCGTCGGTCACGCTGTTGGGCATAGAGGCATTCCCCGAAGTATGTGCTGTAAACGATTTGTACACTAATTTCGTCAAGCTTAGAGAGTAAGCATCGTTGTGCTAATCCACCGTCTAATCCAAACTGCTGCTACTGGACGGAGAAGCAAGTGTTTAGCTGCATGGAGCATTTGTTTACCCTTGTTTTCTGCCAGGCGAGCACTTAGGTCTGCAGATTGTACCATGATCCTAAACGTGGGATTTGGCTCAATATTGAGGCCTGATAGCCCTTCTGCGCTTTAGTGATATAATAATTTTGCAGTGCCTTGGCACATTACGGCATTAGGTAGAACTCGATGTGCTGCAAAGTGGTGTTATGAAGCAAAAGTGGAAAAATATTTTATTCTCCTTTATGACTGTCATGAAAACCCTTACCATTAGCTGCATTCCTTTTTTTTAAAAGCGACGATCTATGTTTCCCTTTAGCTCTCTTATGTGATTTTTGTATTATTTAAATTATTTGTGGCATTGTTATAATGAGTCAAAGTGTCAACAACATGCAGACCGCGCACATATTTTGGATTTGATCCTATGGGCGTGTGAATAGCGTCTTTTTCTCTGTTGTATTCTGATTGGTGTTATGGCAGAGGTTTTGTATTCAAAGGGTTCAGTAAAAAGTGAAATGTTTGATGATAGCGAATCAAATATTAAGGCTGACTTTTTCGATGGCAAAATTGAGGAACTTCCTGCGGATAACTCTGACATATTCTTCGGTTCCGAGTCCTCGGAGTTTTTTCCCGGAAGTGACCCATATGGCGATCTTTTTCTCATGGATCCTAATGACCTTTTGGGCGTTCGTGAGGAAATTGTTGGTAGTGAGCCTTCAAAGAGCTCAGAAGAAATTCCTGTCCCCGGGTTGCCTCCTAGCGGTGAAGTTACCCTTCCTTCTCGTCGAGGTTTTAGAAGAAGGAGAATGAAGCAGAAGCAGTTATGCAAAGTGAATCAAAGTACGGAAGACCGGGATAGTTCTGATTTAGAGGATTTCTCTATTCCCATAACTCCCAATCAGCAATCTTTTGAGTCTGAGTCCTTTCCTGTACAGAGACGTGTCCATTATCATATGCGTTCTCCGATCTCTGTTGATGCTGGCGTCCGTCCCAAATTCGCTAAATTCAATTCGGCTGTTACCCCAAGTAGCGGTTTAGGCGTAGCACAGAATAGTGTTGTTACCACTCACAGAATTTTGGCATTCAAGCGGAAGGCAGATTATGGACGTCAACTTCTCCCTCGTGGTTGGTGTTGTGTTAAAATGATTCTTTAAATAATTGTGTGCTTCTGATTGTCTCTTTAAAGTGGGTTCTATGGTTCTGCTTCCCTATCCTCGTTAAATCTTTGATTTGCTTAGGTTTCTCAAATGAATTTCTCCCATTTTATGCCAGTGGTGGTATGTAGTTTAAAGTGAATCTCGTATTCGATATGATATCCTACGCTTCATAATGCTTATTAACACTCGAAACTAATGTGGGTTCTTTATCTCTCCTTCTCTTTCGTTTCATAACAGGTCAGAGCCAACCTGTGGGTTCGGGCTCTAGTTTTGTTGCGATGACTGTCGCAGCGCTGAAGCGACGGGGTTCCGCAGGTCTGTTCGGCACTTCGTTCCCCGAATACAGCGATGCTTCCTTCCCCAGCTCAAGTCAACAAGCCTTACAGGCCTCCCAACAGGGTCGAACAGTGGCTTGCCCTCACAAAAACTGTGGGAAACTGTTTCGTGACAATTCCGCGATGCGGAAACACCTTCATACCCATGGTCCCAGAGTACACGTCTGTGCGGAGTGCGGTAAGGGTTTCGTGGAATCTAGCAAGCTCAAGCGACATCAGTTGGTGCACACGGGGGAGAAGCCTTTTCAGTGTGCCTTCGAGGTTTGTTTTCATACTCACAGCCGTTTTTCCACATTAATTTGCACTCTCCTGTGCTTTTTTGCACACTAGTTCTGCTTGGCTACCACTAATATTTGGTAGCGCAGGTCGTGTCTCATTTATGAGTTGCTTAATTTGATTGAACAGTTTTTTTGCAGGGTTGTGGGAAGCGCTTTTCCTTGGATTTCAATCTGCGTACACATTACCGGATTCATACCGGCGACCGCCCCTACCTCTGTCCTGTTGAGGGATGTAGCAAGCGTTTCGCTCAATCCACCAACCTCAAATCACACCTCTCTACCCACACCAAAGTCCGCTTCCGGTAATTTGTGCACTTTACCGCCTTTTTTGAATGTTCAGGAACTTTCATGTTTATATCTTTTGTGTGGCATGACGTCAGGATTGAGAGTGCAAGTGTCATCCATTTTTAGCCAGTAGTTTAAATAAAAATTGAAAGTGGGTAAAATCGTAATGTGCTATTCTTGATCGCGCACATGTACCTCAAAAAAGGTATTTCACTATTGAGTTCGGTAAAATACCGCATTATTAGTAGTTTTCATTACACGGCTCGGCAACACGTGTGCACATTAGTTTAATGGGTAATTTTATCTGGATTTATTTCGAAGTGAATGTCAACCACTAGGTAGGCCGTGTTCCCAGGATTCAAAAGCGTATCGGGTCGATGACCGCCCTATTTGCCCTTGTTCTGTTAAGCTTCAATGATCCGTTTGGCGTTCCTTATGGTACCGGCCGTTTGGCCCGTTCGCTACCGGCGTGACGACAATTTACATCGATAAACAGCCTGTTTATAAGACTTTCGAGTTTTTTTTGGGAGTTGTGCAAATATAGTGGAAGCTAATCCGCCGCGTTACCTTAGACGAGGCTGCTACACCAAGTTAGTGATCTACTGGATCTTGAAGACAAATGTAAAAGCAGAGAAACACAGGACAAATATGCACTGTTCTTTTTAGGGGTCGGGCGTATGCCCCACAGCCAACTTCATCCGCATCTACCTATCTGGCACCCTCAAATAACGGCTACGACTCTGACTATGCAGCTTTCCCTCCAATTCAACACTCTCCACATCAAAACCAACAACATCGTTCACTCATGTTGTCGTCATCTACCAACTCCTCAATTCGCCTTCCAGACGGTGGGGTTATTAACCATAGGCACCCCCACGCATCGTCTCCTTTCGTAATTGGTGCAACACCCAATTTGGAGGAAGGAGATGAGAACGAGGAGCACTCTACAGGCCTCATGCTCGATGAGCCGCCCTCTTCTTCGTCCTCTCCGCCCCGACGTCGCGTTCACACTGCTGGTCTTAGATCCAGTGGTGGCGATAGTAGCGCTGGGGGTAAAATCAAGGTGTCTAGTGATCTCCTGAGCAACTCGAACTCCTTCTTGTAAAAATTGTCCTTTTCTCTCACCTCCTGTCCCAATCGAACACATTATGCTGCGGTACGCACAGAGTGGTTATTACCGCATTTCGGTGGTCGGTGATAGCTTCCTCGCTGGCAGCAGTCGTGAATGAAGTTCATTGACGGCTTTGGCTATTGAAATGCAATACATCTCCAATGGCTCGAATGCGTATTTTATACTCTGCATGTATTTCTTCCCTCCCTCCCTCCCATCATCGGCATTAATGCTGTTGGCCTTGGCGTACTGTGGGCTCGTTCAAAAATCTGCAGACTTGATCATGTGAAAGCTAATACCATAGTGTGTCGATGTATTTTTTACATTTTTACCTCCTGAAAATCTATCATTGAAGGTGTCTTCCATGTGTCCAAGGTCTCTGATATGCACGATCTTTGAGTGTTTCCATTCTGGTGGCTCGTAGCCTTGCCTGCTACAGTCTTCATGGTGGGGTCCGCGTGGCCTGTTGCTTAGCTTCTGGAGCAGTTTATGTTGCGATGCAGCTGATTACCTTTTCGAATCGTTCCAATTGTGCCTGGTTCACTGAAGATTTAGGCATCATGCGATAAGTGGCGGTCACTGGGGTAGCCAAGGGTGCATTGTCACGTGGCGGTCTTCAATTTCCAGTCGCATCAGCTCGTTATCGTCAGGGGGGCTCTGGCTCGATGTGGATGGGATCGTGGCTTGTGCAGTTGTGAAGGGCTGGCCTTGAACTTTATCTTATACGATGCTGATATACATCAATGCTTCCTTAGGCGCAACGGGTCAGATTGGACCATGTTTCCGCTGCTGCATGTCCCGATTATGGTCTGCCGGGATACCGACTTAGGGTTGCAGAGGGTTGTTTGATTCCGGTGCGAATGTGCAGATTAAATTTCCTAGGTGGTTACATTCTTTTCTAATCCTGGCGTTGCGAACACAGGTTGACTTGATGTGTTAGCAGTAAATTAAACCAGTGTGTGAAATGTTTCGGGACGTCAAGAGAAATGTGGATAAAGCCTACACAAATTAAATAAGTGATTTTAGATTAGTTTCGTAAAGATATGGGATGTACAGGGTATTACTTAAGCCCTAGTGAGTTATAATACAATTCTGGAAAAATACCATCAAGTTATCCTGCCATTTGTAGAAGATTATTGTCCCCCATTGGATCATAAAATTCAGTAAATTCTCATCAAAAGTGGCCAAAATTCAGACTGTTAATTTTTAAACTGTAGTGAACCTTGGTAATTATGCAAATCTTTACTGGAGGTTACACTTTAGATTCACTAATTAGATACTACCATTCAGAGTGGACGAACTCAAAAAATACCGGTTATCTGGTGTTTTCGCGCAATGAATGCTCAAACTATGATAATTTACTTCATTTAGGCAAAGATTTTTGAAAACATGGTAATATTTTGCATAACACCTAGTCAACTGTTATGAATTATATAGAAAAAGGAACTTATTACATTCCATATCGGTCAATGCGGTGTACAAAGTGGTGTGCATTTTTGGGAGCAGCTCATTTACGAGCACGATATAAGCCCGGATGGTTACTCTCAAATAAATTATATGAATTCTGATGAAATACTTGAGCCATTTGGTTTTTTCAATGTGATGAGAGATGGTCGTTATGTGCCACGAACTATTTTTGTCGATACTGATCCTACAACTATTGGTGGGTATGGGGTCCTTTGGACCTTTATCGGGATTGCAACTTTGCCTTTTAAAAATATTTTTACTAAAAGACATGCCAGATTTTAATCAATACATATAAAACTAGTGACATGAAATGATCGAGTAGCAACAACGTTTTTAGTAAATTTTTGTTTAGCAGAAAAGGTGAGCAATTAGCTTTGGTTTGATAGTTTTGCATGACACAAGATTTGAAAAAGCAATCGTGGACTTTCACATCTTTTCTTTATTTGCCGAGTTTGCAAGGGCCATGCAAGACAAATATCTTACGCATTGACAAATGGTATAATTTATGCTGAGGATATTATTTTAACTATAGGAAGTTAAAACGTGCAATATGAATTTATTTTTCGACAATTATGCAGCCGTGAAAAGTGTATCTGTTTTACTGAGAGCATTTAAAAGCAGATATTCCAGTTCTAAGCTTTCACGTTACTCTCTATCTTATGCTTTTTCGTTATTCCAATTTTCCATAATCTCTTTTCCTTTTATGTTTTGGCTTTTTAAATAAAAGAGCAGTTGCTTGATAATTTCCTGAAAGTTTTTGAGCATTTGATCTTATTTTATTGGACCATTTAAGATATTTTGTCACTTGTAATTTAATAGCCATGTGATAAGTGCTTTGCGCTTAGCACCATTATGCATTTTATCGATCGTCCAGCAACCTTAATGCTACTTAAATGTTTTACACGATTTTGGGTTGCTGCATTAATTGTGAAATTTCTTATTTTTTTGAAACTCTGTTTTGCATTTTTAGAAGAAGCGAAATGTGATTCGCTTAGAAGTCTCTTTAACCCCTTATGCTTCTTTAATGGAAAGGAGGAAGCGGCCAGCAACTACGCTCGGGGGCGTTTCATCCTTGGTGCTGATCTGATCGAGCCTATTATTGACCGCATTCGACAGGAGGTTGAGGCCACTGACAATTGCCAGGGCTTTGTTGTTAACCACAGCATCGGTGGTGGCACTGGCTCCGGTCTCACAGTTCGCATTATGGAGCACCTCACCAACGAATACTGCAAGGCCATTACTATTCAGGTCCTATCCTACTCATGTATATGTCAGTAGCAGCTTTTGTTCACTGTCCGCTACAAGCAATTTTGAATGGACCTTTTGTCGGTCTTTCTCTTAACCAAGCCTACAACATACTGGAATTGTTAATATTCTGTAGTTACGATGACAACGGTGGGGTTTGTTTGTTAAATAGTTGGGAAAGGTGTTCTCCTCTATTAACTTATTCCAAAAAGTTATTGAGTAAAAAACATCACTTAAAGCTGTTTAGAAACTGCTCATGAATTTGGTGTACATAAGTAATTGTTCATAAAAATGCAAATTAATTGCTCATAAAATCCAGCAGTACAGTAATGATTATAATCATATCTTGCTTAACAAAGTAAAACCATGTAAAGTTCCCCATTGCCGCACAAAAATAGTTACTCAGGCAGCTGAACAGTAAAACCTTTGAACTCTCATGCTCTCTTATGCACTATTATGCATAATATGAGTTTTTTCTAAGTGAAGGAATAGGTCTTCTTAGCGTTGGATAATTTCAAATCTTCAGCTTCAGCCCTCTAAAGCAGGAAGCATCGCACTTATAAGTACCGGTTTTTACGAATAGTTAACGAATATGGACTAGACTTGTGTGCAGGCCGCGATGAAAACTGTAATGCATTTGAAGTACTGGTGTGTTGGCAGCAAATTTTACCCTCTTTTTGGTTAAGGGGGAAGGTATTTCGTGATTCTATTTTCATCAATTTTTACAGTGCAACTTTGTCAGCTAGTAAAGCGAAACCGAAAGACCTGGGTTATTACTGAGTGTGATACTTTTTATAGTTTCCAATATTTCCGTCAGAATACCTATCAACCACGGTAGTCGATCCCTACAATGCCGTTCTGCATTGCGGTTTCAATGTTCCTAACAGCAATATGACAGTTATGATGGATAACTCCGCGATAATGGGTCTTCTTTCTCGTCACCTCCAAATCGAAAAACCTACAGTCGTCTTCCTAAATCGCCTTATTGCTCAAATTCAGAGCAATTTCTTCTGTGGCTTTCACTACAATGGTGACCCAATCTGTAGCACAATGGAGGAGGTTACAACCAACCTAATTCCCTTCCCAGAGCTCCACTACATCTATGTTCGTCATGCTCCGATTGTACCTGCGCGTCGTCATGATTACCAAATTAACAATAACCCGCCCGAGGACATCGTAAAAGCTGTGCTCAAGCCTCAGTTCAACACATTGTCCGCGGACAAGTACACTCGAAGCAAAATAATAGCTACAGTTCTCTCCTTTCGCGGTGTGGCTGCCGGATGGCAACGTGCTCTAGCCTCCACTATCCTGCAGTCGAAAATGAACCAATCTATGAACATTGTGGACTGGTGTCCTACCGGTGTGAAGGTTGCTGTGCATGCCGTGCCCCCCCTAAAACCCGTGCCCGAGTCCTGCCTCACCGAGAGTCCGATCAATTTGACCATGATTATTAATGGGACGGTGACCATTCAGCGCGCGTTGCAGACAATCAATGCGCAGTTCAACAGACTATACGAACGACGTTGCTTCGTGCACTGGTTCGTGGGCGAGGGCATGGAGGAAGGTGAATTCACGGAGGCCTCGGGGGCTGTGAGTGAGGTCATTGAGCAGTACAGGAATGCGGAGATGGCCGAAGAGTAGAGGAGAGGTATTCTGGCAAATATCATTTTTGTTTTTGCAAATGTACAGGAAAATAACTGTGCTGCAGGTATTGTGACCCTCATAAATACATAAAACCTGCTATCCAGTATTCTTGTCAATGTTTTCTCAGCAACTTACGGAACCGTTTTAGACTTTTTTACTCATGCAATGCACTGCTTCACATAGGACGGGAATCTAAATGCACCCATAAATTTTCTTGATTCATAATCAAATGTCGCTCGGCCTTTGGGTGGGCGAATATTTCTGTACATTCCAGTGTAACATTTTGCTGCCACCTGCTTGTCCCTAAAAATGCGTTCAGCACTGTGCAGACAACCGAACTCTTAGGCAAATCGTTTTGGAAGATTTCACTTTTTCCTATGGATTACTTATTTGTGCTACACGTATGCGCATGTGTGAGAGTGTCGTCTACGTCGTTCTCCTGTCGGCTTTCCAGCACCAGCACTCAGTGCTGCAAACGAAAAGGTCATGCTATCAATCAGAAAAGTATACGAATTCGCTATGCTCTAAAGTATAAACACCATCAGAAGCAAAAAAACACGTGGCTTATAGGTCACTGAGCAGTTTCTTTCTCCTTCTTGGAGATGGCCTCCTGACAATGAAACCGTAGTCTCAATTTGCTACCAGCTTCTAATGCTCTTCCAGCGACCATTGAAACCGCCACTGAAATTTAAGGATAATGAAGAGAACTGAAAGTGCACTATCACGTCTTCACGTGTCTCATGCTTATCGACTTTACAACAATTAAACATCAGAAACATGGTAACCTATCGGCCCTAATGTACATCAGCAATCTAGAAAAGCCGTCAAGGAGCACAGAGGATTTTACTTTAGAACAAAACACCAGTGAGCGAGTCTTTTCGCTTACGACTCGTCACCCTCACTCGCATCTATACTCTCTTCTCCCTCTGTGTAGAGGAACTCAGGGATGATTTCTGAGTCTTCAGTATCGGAGACATAGAAGGGCTCTCCAGTATAACGCAATGGCTCCACCAGCAACGGCTCCGCCGAGATGGCTAATAGGTTACGGGGCTCGAAGTAAGCCAGCCAACGCTTATTTGGATGGCGGTCAAACATGATTGGGAGGAACTCGTCCACTGCCACCATCTTCTCCAGAGGGCGCTGCGTCATCAATTTCTGCGCACCCGAGCGTCGAAGCACGTAGGCAAGGGTCCAGTAAGTGTAGCTGGGGTACGCAAGGTATCGTGCGCCTCTTACCATCACCTCGTTGCTGGACATGCGTTTGCGGCCTACGTAAAGCAGCTCCCAATCGGGTAGCGTCACGTCAGCCTCTTTCACGGTCGCCTCCAGGCGCCGAACGAAGCCCGGTACGAAGCGCAGGTCGTCCTCTAGAATCAGGATGCGCTCGTAGTCGTTGGCTAGCATGTCCTTTAATTTCATGGAAAGTAAGTGGTGGTGGGGATTTGGCTCCTACTTGGCAGAGTATTTGCATTTTTAACTTCGAGAGCATCGCTGACCGTCCAAAGTATTAAAATTCAAATTACAAACCTGATGATAAATTCCTTTTAACTTAAGCCTCAAGAGACACAAATACTCTTCAGAAATGATTCTTTCAGGTATCAGCCGTAGAGGTTGGTAAAATTTTGCTTCAACTGATGTGGCTCTTATCAACACCTTGTAATATCAGCTATTTCTGTCAGTTGTTGTGATGTCAAGTTTTCACTGTAACTCTGAACCTCCAACAAATTATGTCGGGGTTCCTTGAGCACAATAGTGGTCTAAAGCTAGTTGACAGTTCCATAGATGCCCTGCGAAAAAAACGTGAGGAATAGAAAGGCTAAAAGCAGGAAAGCAATACAATTTCACAGGGGTTCTGAGAAAGGTATGAAATAAGTTGTAACGGTTACATGTAAGCCCTGTAGTCAATTTAAAGAACCCACGTAGCCTTATAAGGCAATTCACCAATTCTGTGATCTTCCAAATTCTTTGAAGTTGAAAAAAGACTTTCCTTTGTAGACCATTTCCAGGATTGTCATCCGTAGAAATGAAGTTCTGGGAAAAGTGCCATAATTCATGCGAGCAAATGCAGCGCAAAGAAAGTAACTTTGAAAATTGTCAGAAATAGTTTACTACATCGCTGTCTTCTTCCGAACGTTTGCCCTGGCCGATTCTACTTGCACCACCAAATAAGAGAATTGCTCCGATTTTATAGATGGTTGATTGTGTGGATTGGCAAATTGTGGAAGGGTAGTTGTGGTTAAAACGCTGGAAATGATTAAAACCGTCGACTCCTTACAAACGAACGCAAAAGTATCGGGTCTCAAAATAACATGATGCTTATGGAGAGGGAGACATTTAGCGTTTTGAATGGGCCTGCCCAATACAGAGCCGTTTGCCGTAGAAATCGAGCATTACCATCGCCGACTACGCCTGCAAGGCGTTAGATGTTTTTTGACCTTTAACATGAATGGATTTCTTGTTCGCCACCGATCACTAATGCAAACCCGTATATGACTCCAAATCTATCAAAGTTCGTTCCCGATTTTGTACATTCCAGAGGGACGCAAGTCACCCCGGCTTGTTCGAAACATTAAATATGTCAAAATAGAACGTGATCCAAAACAATCTCGGTTTTTCATAATTCCATGCCTACAAGCAGCAACAGTAACTACTCAAGATTTTGGGTTAAATTTTACGCATAGCTAAGGCTTTGACGTCTGAGAGTAACCATTTCTGCTGTCTAATGGAACTTTAAGTACCCATTTTTACTACAGATTTCATAGTTGTTTAGGTTACACTTCCTCCCCTGTAACTCGTTGTCAAAGCCTTGGAACCTTCATCTGTCTTTGTGCTGATTCGGGAAAGTACGAAACAGTGAACACTCCTGAAGTTACAAACAAAGCAACTAATAAAAATGTTTTGATAGGGAGTGACAAGCGTCACTGAAACATTTAAAACTATGGTATTAAGTTGGGTTCTCAAATAAATAGAAAAATAACTATCAAAATGAGTAAATGGTTAACAAGACAGTATGCGCTACCTGCCATATCCGATAATGACTTAAAAAGCATCCAATCTCGCCGTACTTGAGTGCCCTCTTATGATAGGGGTCGGCATAGCCGGAGAGCTGGGTGATATTCCACTGCCTTATGATCTCTGGATTCAACTCTCTTCCATCCGTTGCACGAATAAGCTTCGCCTTCACACCCTGCTCTCGCAATGCGTAGCTCATTTTACCCAACCTATCCGGCCGTCGCTCCAAGTTGATAAGGTAGATCTGATCGAATCCAAGAAGCGAAGGCTCCGGTGTTTCAATGAATTGCTCCAACCTCGGCGAGGATTTCAGAGCAAAACTGCTAGGTAATGAATCGTCAAAGATCGCATTCAAACGAAGGTGCAAAAAAATTTCAGCCTCTCTGCCCAGAAGGTATTTGGCCGAGTCACGATAGGCTAATGGAATTTCAGCCTCGTCCAGGGGCAGAGGAAAGTAACCGTAAAAAACTCGATTGTCAAGGTAAAAGTTAATACCCTGTGATTGCGCATTTCGTGCAAAGATGATAATATCGTCAATCGGTCCAGTGTACCCTGAGTTTAAGGGTTCAAAGGCAAGACGTTCCTTCCTGGTATGGCGGAGGTTAACTAGAACTGCCGTGTGTACCATTGCTACGGGGAAGATGCCTTCCTTGTGCCTACGCTGGAGAGTGAAGTAGTCCTGGGATCGCTTATAATAACCTTCCTCAGTAATGTCACCCCAAAAGTTAGAAAAGACATCAGAGGTTGTGCAATTGAGCATAGGAGCAATTACAGTGATCGGAGCAGGATACTCTTTTGAGGGGACGGAACTGGCTTCAACGAGCTGTTTTAGGGTTGCATTGTTCAGTAGGATGGCGTCTGCATCCAAGTTAAAGAAGAAGTCGGCGTTGAGTTCATAGGCGCGTTCAATAGAAGCTTGACGTAGATTTATCAGATGTTGGTGATGATCTTTTGCCCAGTTAGGACTAATGGGATGTGAATTCATCTCGTCAATATCCAGATCAATGGCATGATACAAATCTCGGACGTCCTCGACCCAACTTTTCAGAATCCGAGCGCTTCTGTCGATTGTATTGTCCAATCGGAAACTTAGGTGAATTCTATTTTTTGGATAATCCAGTTGTTCGAGATGATGTAGGAAGTACGGAAGACTGTGAGCCTTGTTTCTCACCAAAACTCCAATGCTCACAGAAGGCTCAATTTCTGGAAACTTGGGGGAAGAATTGTAACTACTTTCAGCCATTGAAAGGACCAAACTGAGGATGAGAACAAGGAAAAAGAAGTATGAGAGTAATGGACTCATGGCATGCGGGAAATGTGACATTCCTACGTCTGCTGATGCACAAGGGGAAATGTGAACTCGCTAGAGCTTGGGCCACGTCCCTAAAAGACGTGACCCTCCATCGTGCACGCCTGTTCCCGCCTTGGCCATATGACGTGGCGTCCAGAGTGCCTTGATTGGTCCAGTCTCACCAATTGCCCTTCACCAAACGACACGTCGTGGCAGTCAGCACGCTGGTCCAAGTGGCCAACCAAAAGGCTCTTATTTAAGGCCTAGCACTTTACTTTCCTTCTTTTCTCCTTAGATTGGAGAATGGACAACAAACGAGGCATGGGCTTTCGCATAAGTACAATCAATTTAGTTACCATTACACCCTTGGCAGAAATCAAAGGAAATAGGCATCATCCACAACTGTCGTGTGTTTAAACACATTAAATGGACTTGTGTTTATCCGAATCGACGGTACATGTTGAAATTGTCCAGCAAATACATGCTTTAAAGAGATGTGTCGTTAACTTCAAAAGATCATTTAAATTGTCCATATCCGCACTTAATTGCTTTTCGGAAGGACGTTGGCTGGAATCCAACGATACACAAACTAGAGTGAGGTTTATAGACACCAGATAAATCGCCGATTAAACTTCTTTTGCTGTAGCTACCACAGCTTGGAGGGTGTATGGGGCAATTGCGTACACAAAGGTAGTTTTGGTTCAGCTGAGGGATTAATTGTTCGACATTAGAGAGAGGAGAAGAACCGATTCTGTAACAAGAGAAAACGTTCCTTTTTACGCGACACAGTAGGCTATTCCAGCAGTAGTACTCATTTCTATTCTCCTCATAGCAATTGAGCTTTTCGAGGTGCTAAGACTGGTATGTCCATCCAGCTTTCGGTATAAAGAAAACTAATAGAACTCAAATTAGTCCATGTCAACTGACTAATACGCATAAGTTTACAAAATGCCCACAAAATAGATTAGCAATTGAAAAATGTTGTCGCAATTTTCTAAATTAGCACATAAGAAATGAAAAAAACCTGGTTATTTGGGGCATATTATACAAATAAGCCTCTGTGCATTCTTAAGCTTGGCAGCATGGCATCAACTGAAAGGTTAAACCATGCAAACTTTTTTGGGAATAAATCGTATTAAAGACTTCATGCCACTTTCTCAAGCAGCAGTTCTAGTGCTTTGCACGCCAATCATTCACTTTCTTTTCAGAGGTAGCTGCGTTTTCCCCTGCATGGTCGGTGGTTTACGTATGCAAGCTGCTTCTACTTTCGTGGTCCCACTCGACCACTGCGCCTCATGACCTGATTCGTGCCATTTCTTTTGCAAAAGCAACAAATGTGGTTGAGATTTTCCTTCAGCGTATTTTATTTTATGCTTTAAAAATGGGTCGACTAGTCCACATAATTCATAAACTACTCTTTCCCCATATTTAGGCGCAAAATAAATGTCAACCATGCGATGGCGAAATTGACGCACTCTTAGTCAAAAAAATGACGTTAGGAAGTGGTGTTGGCTCCGAATCCCACCTTCAAATTAAAACGCAAAAATTTTAACCCAAATTCCATTCGATGGTACAGATGTGTGAATTATGGAGGTTCTTGTAGCTATTTGTTCTGATCGTCCGCAAAACAAAACTGCTGATTTGAAAGTACTGTTCAAAGTAAAAATGGTGAGGTTTACACACGGTTTGACACAATGTGACAGGCATCCACAGAAAATGCAGTCAAATTCGTTGTTTCGCAATAAGTACAGTTGTATAAGGATTGTAAAACATTAATCAAGAAGAAAAAAATTACTTCTAGTTAAGGTTACCAATACTTATGACCTGTGCACTAAAAGGAGTTGATCTCCCTGCAAACCCATTTCTATTCCTTCCACCAGCATTTAATTTTGCTAACGGCTTTCTCTGCCACCTAAAGTAATGCTGAAGATCTTACTCCGTGTAATAATTCGACCTCTTGAGAATAGTAGAAAGTTAGGTGCCGATTTATCCTAAAGTCAGACTGACTGACTTTCCTTCAAACGGAGACACGCAATTAGAAAGCATAATTTCATTAAACTAGCTCAATGATCTGGTTAGTTGTTTAACTGTGCGTTTTCGTCCCAAGGACACGTGGGGCCTTTGTACTTCAGTAAGATGGAATGGCCTTCGAACCGTGACAGTTGCCCCCAACTCTCCTCTCCAACAAATGTTTTGTCGTATTTCGTCTTCGGAAAGCATTGCTTGCGGTTCCGCTCAGCTTCCAATGTTCCAAAGAAATTTGCTGACAAAATCAGAGATTCGTATTCACGCAATACTTGGATCTTTTGTTTAACTCTCGGTTTGGTAACAGGCCAATTGGGTCCTGGCCACTGTAACTTCGCCGGGCAGCCTGGCCTCTGGACCACGCCGGTAGCCCTCAAGCCCTACTGTGGGTGGATTGGACATTATATTTTCTTTCGTCTTCAAGGAAGTCTTCAGACTACATTTAATCACCGTTAAAGTGCTATGCATTAAGGAAAGTCCACTCTTAAAAGCCTCTCATCATCCACGTAGGGAAGCCTTTACTTTTCAGACAAGTAAACGTCCTTGAATTTGCCGCAGAACCGCGAAGCCACCAAATATCCCCCTATAAGGACTAAGACTAAGAAAGATTATTTCACATTCTCAATCAGTTAGCAAGAGCTGATGGATAGGGAATGTCAAGCTTGATGCATTGCCTGGCACAGAATAAATAAACTGTCCGCGAATACTTCAAATTTTAATAGCTTGCAATTTTGTCGCTTTCCGATTGTTTGAAAAGTCTTCTAAATCTAACTGCCGCGTAATCAAAACGGAAGTGGGGCTGTTTTATAATCGCGCTTGGCGTTAAAAGGCTTCAACGGATTGGAAAACCGCATACTTGTCTGTGAATGGGAATGAAAGGATGTTCAACTCCACCGCTTGCTTACGAAAGTTGTATCAATATTAAAACCAAGTCACTGTAGGTGTGCGATCTTTAAATGAACCAATAAGAACGCGACGTTGATGATAGGGTGGGTAACACGGTTAAAATCAGAACTAAAGCCGCATCAGTGCCTTACAGAAAAACGCATTGTGCTGTTAAATCAATCATTTGCGGAGAAATAAAAGTGGGAAGTGGAGTTGCTTCAGCACATGTGAAATGGATGAAGCGAATGTGACCCCGATTCCACGATAGAGGAAGCCGTGGTAACCATCATATGCAACGTGGCCGGCTAGGTCCTTCCATGTCCCTACTTTCCGGACAAACAAGCATGCCACACCGCCCACATAGCCTACGCATATATTTACAATGAACGACAGGCTTGGTTCGAAAAGTCCGCAGAAGTAGAGCGTCTTCAGTTGTAAATGCTTCCACGTTGGTCTCTCAAACCATATCGTGATATTCTCCACTGGAGATATAAACCGACTATTCGATGTTAGGAAAAGGAGGTTTCGAACAGTTTGCTTTTATAAAATATGAATACGATATCAGCATTTATGGCAATATAGTTACGTTGTCAATGACATTTGAGCATTTGTGAGAACAAAACACATTAGCTCCCAGTGACACGTATGCGTGCCGCTTCGACTCTTATCTGAGCTCGCACGTTACACACATAAGGTAGTTAGGGGAATATATTCTGATTGAGAAAAAAAAAACAAAAGAAGTGGCACTGCAAGGGGGCAATGAAGTGTAGCACTTTGTTTGCTTGTTTGTCTCTCTGTTTTGGCTTTGCGAGGACTTAAGACTTTGCCCTTCCACTTCCGCTGGGCCATACCGACATCCCTCCCCCTAGTCCTTCTGTGCGCCGACAATACAATATTATGACCTCTTTCATCTTGATGAAAGACTCAGGGGAGGGAGCGCAGAACCATATGAAGCCGGCTTTTCTTGGGGAACATCGTAGCAAACGGAAGAAGATGGATTTTACTATACATTGCACAGTGTCAAACGCGAGGGGAAACAGTCTGTCGATTGAGTCGGGTGTTCTTTGAAAGCTACCGTTAACACCTTTGTTAAAGGGGAGAAGTGAGGAAAGATTGAAAACTCTGACGATAGTCTGGAGTAAATAGTGCGGAGATTCGCCACGAAACCTAAGCTCCCACAGTCAGTGTCAGCTATTGCAGAGTTAAAATACTTGATAAATATCACACCCACTTGCAAACTGTTAGCTTTATCCGTGGCAAGGCATTCCACTGTTGACACCTGAAAAGAACTTCGCCCTTCCTTCGTACTTTATGCTTTAAAAAGTCGACGCTGACAACTTCACGAGTTATTTGTCTATGTGCGCATGAAAACAAGGCTGGTATTTTTAGGCACATTCACCAGCTGAACAGCAATTCAGTTACACTTGAGGTGCTCTGTGCTTAGCTCAAGCAAGGGACCCTCGTGAAAATATCGGGTTGCCAAGAGCCTAGACCTCCACTCTAGACAAAAACTACCATTAAGGAACCGTGCACATCAATCATTTGGTGCCAAACGTTTCAACCGAATGGCGGCTTAAAGTTTGAACTAGGACAACACCCTTATGATTTTAACTTCAAATTAATAATTTGGTCAATCTTCGAAAGAAATCTAGCGAAAGTAATTGACGGCTGGAAAATATGTTAAAATTCACAATGTCCGGAGAGTTGGGTGTTTCCTTCGTGTCGAACGTGTCAGAAGTCGAGACGGCAGAGAAATCCTAGCAGCTGGTATTTAAAAATACTCATTTGAAAAAACTCTTGGGGAGTTGGCCACATGGCAAGAGCTTGGGAACGGCCTTCCTCCGGAGTTGGAAGGAAGGCGTAAAATCCCGATACGATTACTATGATGCTTACCAACAGTTTGACAGAAGTTAACTGGCAACGCTCATTTCCCCTCGGCGTTCTCGACAAGTAGCTCGATACTACATGGTAATTGGGGGTGTTGCCAGTTACTTGAGCTGCTATTACCTATTGTCGCCTGTAGGCAAAAACCGCAGGCGGCATTTGAAATTTGTAGCTTCACCTACACAATCGTAATAGTTTTGCACTAAAGCACTCAATTTTCAAAATTCAGCATGCAAAGTGACTGGTTCTGGTATTCGTTAGTTTACTTCTTTAGTTCGAAGCATTCATCTTAAATTGTAGGCAATGCACGTTTAAGTATTTAAGTAGACCACGAATTTTGGCACATTCCTGCGTGCAAATTCACCGACCTATCTGGTTCGATTATCGTTTATGCTGTATTAGGTGAGTGCAGAAAGTACTCTAAATGCCCTGCCAAAAACAACTTGTACGGTAAAAGGGAACTAGTCCGCCGATTGCAAGGTTAAGGGATCACATCTCAAGCCCACATGGGCAGAAAGTAACCCACTCCACGGAGGCAACCTGTTTAAGCCATTCTCGCTTCCTTTGACCATTTTTCATGAGCAACGTGGCGTGCATCCTCCTATCCATTTAAGTCAACACCGTGTTCAACGCTTCACCCCAAATTGTCTTTGTCAAATCGTGATATACTGCTCATATGGTAGTGTCAGGTGTTTCAAACTAGCACTTACACACTCTCTATTGCGGACTATCCAATCGGTGCTGTATTCCAGATCTTGTTCTTCTTTTTTCAGACCAACGCAAAAAAAAACTCTGAATGAGTATTTACTATGTTGTTTGGCTAGCTAGTTCCAATAAACTTCTATTTCAAAAGTTTTTCAAGAAATGCACAGTAACCACTAACCGCGAAGGAATGCCGAGTCCTGCTCGAGGCAGAAGGAGAGGTGGTGTAGCAGACATTCGATAATGTCAAAAAGAGTCAATGTTTAGCAGCAAAAAGTCACGGAGGGATAACTGAGATTTGTCGATTTTAAGAATGTAGAAAGCAACGGAAGGCGGAAGAAAACGGCGTACTACTGGCGTGCTTATTAACTACTGCGGCTTTTAAGTAGAAGCACAAGTAAACCGCGAATCGGTGACAAGAAAGGCTGGAGGAACCAAGTTATATCCAACTAACCCAAAAGGAGCTCATAAGACAATATTCCAACACTAACTACCAAAACGCTCAAGAATATACTTCACTGCAAAGTGAAAAAGGGTTAATAAAGTTGCTTCAGAAGCCGAACGAGATGGAGACTTTATTTAGGGAGGAATTGAATTCATCTTTTTCTATGATACAGAATCACACTTATTTCGATTTCACAGGGAAAAAAAACAAACTTGAAAATACACATTAAATATCTGCAATGAACATAAACAGACAGTTACTTTTTGTTCGAAAGGCGACCTCGACCTTTTCCACCCTTAGCGTGACGACTGGGACCACCCTTCTTCCCCTTCTTACCCCGGTTTTTCATTGAATGCTTCTTTCTGAAAACAAGTGTTGACAAGAAAAAATTAACAAAGATCGCTATCACAAAGCAGAACGACAGTAAATGATGTCAAGTGAAATCAAGCTAATCAATCGCTGAGTAAAAAAGAACCAATGTATAAACGAACATACTCCGCTTTGTTAGCAATCTTTTGTTCGTTTATTTCCTGTGAAAAACGACCCATGGAGGCGTCTGAGCGCTTGGTAATATCCAAAGCCCGATTAAGGGTATTTTTAGATGCATCAGATTCGGTCAGAATCCCAACAGGAGGAGCTGAAATAAGTAACAGATTTGTCACACCGGATGGCTGCTTGCAAGGTTAAAATAAGTCAAGGAGGCATTACCCTCAAATAAAATAATACACGAAAAGTGAATGAACATACAAACCAATTTTAACAAGAAACGTCCAACCGGTACACGAATATTATCCCAAGGGGCTTATTACCTTGGCCCTTCTTCACTGTTCGAGCAATGTTCTTCAATCTTGCAAATTCGTTCTTGGCCCTTCTTTCGTTTCGAACTCTTGACAGCTTTTCGAACTGATCTTCATAAGGATCTTAAAGCATGAAATTAATGTTGAATGCACTTCAAATACCTGCGTTATCGGGGACTTCTAAAACCCACTTATCCTTCACGGAATCCACACGATCCTTGCCCCACCTGGGCTTCCAAGACTGGCTAGCCTCGTCCCACACTTTCCTGGACCTTTTACGCTTCTTTATTCCTTTCATTTGAGCAAATCTTTCCCAACGAGTCAGCTCTTTTGCCTTTGGAGCCCGCTTTTCACGTGGAAGCCTAAATATGGGCTCAGGCAGCTAATCGTCACTTATGAAAAAAACTATCTTACAACTGAAACTAATATTCCATCGTTTGTTTCTGTTGGAAGCTACTGAGCCCTTAAACCATAAAAAGTGAACTTGCCTTCCAAAAGTCCTTCAGGAAGTGGTAGGTGCAATTTAGTGTAAGGTTTCGAATAAATGCTTTATTGCTACGAAAATAAACAAGGATTAGCCGAAACCGCTTACACATCTTTTGGATCGATGGGTGCTTTATCTTCGTATAAAAGGTTGCCTAGATCGCATTCGGCTAAAAGATGACGGCTGGCCAAATCCATGACTTGACTAGCGTGACTTCAATTTCGTTGCATGAAACTGCCAATCACTGCCCCAGGCTATGTTGTTTAAGCCAACTAAAAGTAAGCGAAAGCCAAATAAAATTTGCCTTTAATGAAGGCTGTTTGGTAAAATGTAAGTTGTTTTTTTGCTTAAAATATTATAAAATTAATGGCAAATGACTTAAAATTATAAACCAGGAGCAGGCAAGGTTCTTGTCCATTGCCGTGCGACTATCAGGTTTTTGAGACCATTAAATTTTTTCGGAGGCTAACCATTCATAATTATTCCAAACTATTTTTACTTTCACAACAAGGCCGGATGGATTGAAGAAAAGTTCCTTGAACGAATTTGTGTTTGCTTCAATGGACGCTGGATGCAGCGCACTTGGGCTTCTTCTACGGTAAAAGGAGGCATGGTACTAGGGCAGACTACACATATTCTAAAAACAGAGGGATTGGGGCTGCTGGCATGGTCCAGAAGCCAGCCAACCGGTTAGTTTAATTAGGCCACCCAAGTGACCGAAACCGGCGATCCGAACAAACAATGTATTACATTAGGAATAATGCCTGTAGCGTCCCGAGATTTCCTTCAAGATAAAAGAAGGCACAGTACTAAGGCAGAATATATATTCTGGAAACAGAGGAATTGGGGTTGTTGGCACGGCCCGGAGGCCGGCCAATCGGCTATTACAAAATGGTCACCCAAGTGACCTAAACCGGCAGTTTGAACAAACAAAGTACTACAGTGCTACTCTTAAATAGGAATTGCAGTCTTTAGGGCTAAGTCGGCACCGGTCTTGTTTGCCATGTTTTCACAATTAAAATGAACTATGTTGGTTTGCGATATACTTTTACTTAATTTACTTTTAATTGTTAGATAAAAATAAAGTTTCCTCCACAGGATTAAGAGCTTTTTGTCTTCCACAAACATTGCACTCCATTCTGCATGGAATTGAAATAAATTAAAGGCGCTCATAATTTTGTTCTATCTTCTCAGGGAATACAGTAGAATTCGTTGCGCATGCACGGTGTCACCCCAAAAAATTTCTCCTGCATAAAAACCTCATTCCTGACAGACCTCCTTTTAGGTGTATTTGAGAGGTGTCCAAAAACGTCTTGATTTCCAATCAGGTAAATCTGACAACTTGGGGAAATTAATGCACAGAAACACCCACATGTTTAGCTCATCGCAAAAAAAATAAACGACTTCCCGATAAAAATCTTTTCAGCTAAAATCAACACACTGCTTCTTCCTACATTTACTTGACAAAAGTAAGAGCGCATCTCTACGCCAATCGAAGTGGTCTAAGACCTAACCCAGTGTCACTACGCTATGGAGAGTCTCAGGTATGTTTGACTCTCGCTTAGGCTTAACTAAGTAGGGCCAACTAAAGGTCAAAAACAGAACCATCTTAATATCGTAAATATTTGAGGGGATCGCCATGGCTGGCAGTCATTTTCAGGTTTGTAATGTCCCTTCAATCTTCGTTGGGAACATCAATATGTGGGCCTTTTAACCCACCTTACTGGCACGAATGATGCTTCATAGGTTTTCATACTTAAATGAACCCTATAATTTCCTTAAGGTTCACAATAAACAAAACACTGGATACATTTTAAGGTGAACTCTCACATAGCCACTTTCTCATCCGCAAAGTGTTAACGAACGTTAACAACTAGGGACGATTGAAATATTTTTACAATTTACGCTTGGCTCCAGAGTAAATCACTTAGTTTAGTTATTACAAACCTGAATATGCTAGTTCCAACGCTCTCTGAGTCGTAAAAGTAGCAATCGTAGGTATTGGGGAGAGGGAGCACAAATTCTTTCTAATGGATGTCTAACGCAGGACTGATTTGCATTGGCAGAACCATTAATGTAGTCTTGAATAAAACGCGAAAATTAGTCGCTTAAGGCGAATGGGACTCAATGTTTTATGTAGAGGGACTGTAAATCGCTACTGCTGGAAAATGAAAGCATTACTTTCGATAGCCTTATCCACCGGTTGCATAATTCCAGAAAAACCGCTAGAATATGCGAGAAAAATCGAAATTGTGCACGAAGTCAAAGTGGGGTTACTCATCTTCGCTGAAGCAATTTGAGTTTGACCGAACAAATCATTTCCAAAGACACAATTTCGTCCCATTATGAGTGAGCTCTTCAGAAATGGGAAAATGTCAAAGGGGATCACGAACAATCCCCATGATATGCTGTTGAAGTTGTGCATTCATTAAAATATAATTCGAGTAATTGTAGGAACGTGTCCCATCGGTCTGAAGGCGCTCATCCAAGTATTTGTCCACAGCGCGTCGAGACTCCTCTAAAGACGAAACCAGACATAATGCTACAGCAGAGTATGTACTGCCGAAGTGCAGAAGAGCTAGTAGGTTAGTACTATGGCGTGGAGGCCAAGCCACCCAAAAGACCTGCAAAGGCGGAGTCTTGATTCCTAGCAAACTAGAACGAAGAGTTTAACAGCAACTCGAAGTAGTACGCACTTGCACCATGTAAAGCTGTTTCAGTGTGTAAGAATGCGATCGTCATAAGGGCTTGTAGCTCAATTTCCCAAAACGGACTTATGTTTTTCGATACCTCTACATGCACAGAAAGGTTTGGCGCCCTTTATTCGCCAATTCTAACCCAACCTTGGCCTACGTTTATTGAAGTTTGTGTACATTGATGTGTATGTGTAGATGCACTGAATGACGCTTTTTAAATGAAAATACCTGTTTTTCATGTTTTACCTGATTTGCTGGTCAAAAGTCCTTAAAAAAAGGGGCTGAATGAGAGCACCAGTTTTGTGACATCGCTTTCCCTAAGAATTGACTGCTCTGTGAGCTAGGCTGTTGTTGAGCTCCTCCCCGTAGTTGGAAGGTTAGCCATGCATGCAAGTACCCTTGCGTGTGCAAATCGCCTAGAATTAAAGTAGTTTGCTTTGGAATGACCGAAGTGGTCAATCAGAGACACTCTCACTTATTTACAAAAGTTTAAGGATTGAGTAAGTGGAACTCTAACAGGTAGTGTTTCTCGTCCTTGCCTATAGTCTTGAAATGAATAACTTCTAAGTGGGTTAGGGGTGAGGTTGCTCAGAGGTTTGTGCCTTATATCTTTCCTGTAGGCTTCACTTTAATCCACTTTCATGCGAAAAAATTGACATCTGTAAAACCTTGTTTCTAATCGTTCCTAAAAGAAACGCATCCTAAGGTGGCTGTGGAAGAGTGATTCGTTCTGAGACCATACAATCCAGTAACGGAAACTTGATGCTATGCAAACATTCTCAGGACGCCTTGGAGTGGTTGGTGGCAATAAGCATTCATATTTGATCTCCAACCAATCAGCAAGCAACAACAACATCTCATGGCTATGTGCATATGACAGAATACGGTGAAACATTTTCCCTTAGCAGGTTTTATGAACCGGACAGTTTCAATCGCTGTAAGGATCCTCTTGCTGCTACTCGTTCCTACCTACAAGGCTAGTGGACGAAGTAGGCGCTTGCTGTTTCGTGACAATTCAATTACGGGGGTCTTTTTGGAGAAAGACCTTTCACCAACTCTTGCCAGGCATGGTATGTTCTGTAGTTCTGATACAATTCTCCTCTGCAATACATTCAAAACCTATACATTAATAACGAAAAAGGGCGCAGTGATTTGGGAATCATTGAAATAGTACGTAGTGACACCACGGAGTGCGAATTTAGTGCTTCGCCTTGCATAAATCGCATTTTAAAAGGATTGAAGCTGCACAATTATGCCCGCAGTGTGAAATGAAGGGGACAAAATGGAATGTTTCTTCTACGCTTCTTTTACAAAATCAGATTCAGTGGAGGCGACTCAGAAAGTCTCTATCCACTAAAACACCTCATGCTGCATATACTTTATTGGAGTACTCATTGATGCTCCGTGATCGGATGATGAAGAAACGCGATTCACTGAAATAAAATGTTTAAATAGCCAAGGAGATTATAGCCCATGCATCCTACTTGGTTTTCCCCCGACCAGGACCGAGAGATCAAGACAATCAGCCACGGTACAAAAGTCGGAGTTAAACTACTTTTAATTCTTCTAAGCGGTGGTGCTTTTACTAGTGAAGGTTCATTTCGTGACTAAGGTTGTTCATTGAATTTTGGCTGAAGTCCCCATTTAAGCCCCACACTCTGTTGAGTGCACACAGGTTGTTGAAAAACTGACCGTCGTAAGCCAGCATTTCGGTTCCAAATTTTCGTCTTTCGGAGTATACCTTCGTTGTATTTATTGCGAAATGTGCGATCGACTCCAGCGTTTCTACAGATTGTATCGAACCCAAAATTCAGTTTATTTCGTTTGTGCTGGAATGCATTGCTGCTGGGTAAGTGTGTCTCTTAGAGCAGAAGCCACCAAATTCGTTCATTTTACTCCTCACTTTTCGAACAATTACTTGGATGTCTCCGATGTGATTAACGTACCAAAATTTTGGGGATGTGATCTAGCAAACTGTGTACTCTGTCCCATTCTTTCATCCTCTCTCACTTCAAAGGCTTTCAACCCCGATCCCTCCCCTCTAAGACAAACCTAAGCACTATTTTTACAAGCAAATCATTAAATTGTGGTTTAAGCTTCTCAAATACCACGAGGAAATGGCTTTCCCGTTGTCAACTTTTTACGTCAGCGCTCCGGTTATCGTCCCACAGGCGGACCGCCACAACTGCAGTGTCCAGCTGCTTTGAAGGGTGGTCTAAAAGATAGTGCGAGTTTTTAAAAGCCACTGTTTTTTTTGCACTCTCGACATATTTGAAAGGCAAGGAAAGGGATGAAGATAAATCTTTCGGAGCTCTTAAACGTCAATTTGGGTGGCGTCGATTGCCATTGGCGGTGGGGAGTAAATGCTAGCGAAAGGTTCATTAATGTTTTATCGCTCGTTAATCAGTGAACTGACAATCAGGTTGGGCAGGCCAAGTGCAAATGAGGGCCTCATCTTACTTTGCATTACAGGAAGTCCGTTCGTTCCCTTGGGGTGTTGATAAATTGGGCATGTACCTTGTTGTCATAAGATAAATTTCGCAAAACATTTCCACACTTTTAATAAAACAGTCCCTTTGCAGATTTTAAGAGTTTTCTGTCGCATATTTGCTTGAGTTTCTGCTTTTTTCGCCCCATACTGGTCTCGTGGGACTTCTTAATGTCCTCTCGAAAATTACATAATTGTTGCATTTTTTAAATCTCAGTTTATGTGAAACATTAGTTTCCTGCCAATGGGAAATAGGATTTAAAAGAAGAAGCGTTCAAGTGCATTGCCCAGAGTTTAGACATTATGACGACGAAGAATGTCCGCCATGAGCCAAGCCTGGCTTGGAATCTCTGATCATTCAAAGACCAAACAATGGACAAGAGGATAGTGAAACACTCAGTGTTTTGATCACTATCTTGAATTTGTGTGCGTTTACTCTCTGTCATGTCAAATTCCCGCAGGTTAGCTATGCACTTGAACTGTTTTATAGATGATGGGGATACGGATAATCCCATCCCCAACTCTCCCAGCATGGCGTATTAACAGTCGAAACAGCTAGCCACATATTAGCAAAGGATATTACGGTTTAACATGGAAACATATCTTGATATTATGGCGAGACTTTCCATAATCGTCTATTGTAGAGAATCAGCTTTAAATTTTCTAATGCAGCTTCTCTTATGACTCAGTGAGCCCACTTGTCAATAGGGAAATGTGAATAGGCGTTTCAAGGAACGAAATTTGAGGATCATATGGCAAAACTTTCAATTAGTGTGCCTTGAATAAGTGATAGAAATATTGTGTTGCAGATGTTCCCATGAGTATCTGGTTGGATCCAGGTTAAACGTACCAATGATTTGATCGGCGGTTGCTATTTCATTTTCAATTTTGTGAAGAGGTAGCTTTGTGTCTCCAATGGACTCCAGAGCACTTAAAAGTGACATAAATTTTAATGGTACAAACTTTTCGAGGGAAAAATGGTGACGCCCATCATTTCAGTAGGTCTTGGAAAACGCATACCAAAGCATTGTCGGGGTGGGGGAGGGGGCGGAGAAGACAGTTTTGGGTTACCACTGCCTGGCTGCATAATTAGTCGCAGTAATGCACGAAGGCGTGTCAACACATGACTATGGAAAAGCTAAAGAGACTCTTGAAAAAGCAATCAACCACCTACCACTGATGCGATAATAATTACGAGATGTGCTCAGGATGAAGTGAAGAAAGTTTAGAAGACGCTGTTTTACTAGATTTGAGATGCCGCTATCCTCAATGGGCCCTTATTTTAGAGGAATTATTAAAGCATTTTCGTCGGCTCGCATCCTATTCATCAGCAGCGCAGCGCTTCTACTGAATGAGTAATCAGTAAAGATGTTAGGTTTCACAGCTCAACTCTTGTAGGAGATTGCTAAATCCTGGGAAAGGAATTGTTAATTAATCTTGGTCTTAATGGTATATTTTTGCCATGTGGTTAGACTGCTTCATCATTCTTGAGATGGATACGAGCACTCGGCATGAACTGAAATGTCTTCTTTATTGCGAAAGTGATATATTTTTGCTTCTTCCACCATAGATCCTGAAAAGTTTGTCAACATAACAGTCGAGGAAGGAGTGCCTGAACTCACGTTACAGTGCAATAGGAAGGAACGTCAAGTGGTTTGGTTCGTAGAAAATACTATAAGCTTTTTTATATGTTTGCTTATGCTTAGTTCGAAGCGAAATGCGCTTTTATTTCCATGTTTTAAAATCACAAGGTTTTGGGCGGCTGAAGATGCAAACATTTCGTAGTCTCAATAAGAATTAAGATGACATTGTCTCCAATGAAAATTCCAATTAAACGTGTGAAACTTGTAATTTATATAGATACATAAATTTGTGGGTCAAAGTTAGTTCAAAGGGAAATCACTCTGACCACAGTCTCTTCCACCTTAGGTATAAAGATGGCTTAAAACTGTATCCTTCACTACATCTTCAAGTCAATTCTAGTGGGAGTCTTCGACTTTTGGATGTAAATGAAGATCACACTGGAGTATACCGATGCTTCGTGGACCTTCACACCAGGGCGAAGTTGGTCAAGAGCTATTCCGTTCAAGTTGCGTGTAGGTTTATGACTGGCTGCAACCAGCGTATCGCGCCAATGCGATCGTTCACTTTGAAAATGTACAAATTTCATTTTTTTATTACACTAAAGATAACAACTTTTTCAGTATAAAAATGATTTCACATAAAAATTAGTTTGTGAGGAAGTACCGGGAAACTGCTTCGGCCCAATTAACGTGACTGACATAAAATTTGTAAATTTTTTAATGGTGGACAATTAATTCCGTCCAATTACTGAATAAAACTACGAGACGACTACGCGTTTGAATAACGCCTCGTTATAAACCTTTGGGAAAACAGATTTTGTTGACCTTTGCACTGACCTTCCCAAAAAGGTAGACGCATGCTCGGCATTTTAGTATTTTTGTGTTTCTTTTTTATCTCAATCAACTTACCGCAAGAGGGGAAGCCTTAAGATAGTTTGGATGAAGAAATGGGATAGCGTTGGATCCCTCAGTTTTCAAAGATGCGCGGTCAACACATAGGAATAAGTTAACATGAAACTTAAATTCACCCCAATTTCATTTAGTAATAAGTATTCGGAAGACCACATTCTATGGTCCCGGGGGTTTGGATTGAAAAGAAAAGTGCAATTTCGTTGACTGATGGATCGCCTCACCTTGCGTGGATTATGTGTACATTTCTCTGGCGTTCTTGAAGATCCAGCGACTACTTGATAGAGTTGCCCCCCATTGTTCGGTTTTGGGCCTTCATTTTTTTGCATGCTTGTGAAAGAATAATTCGCCAAATCGAAAAGCTATATCTTCCTACATGAAATTGTTCTCTTCAGTAACTTATCGAAAATAATTGGGAAATATTATAGCATTTAAATGGTTTGAGCTTCCTCAGCACTTCACTCAGCCCTTGTTTTTCAAAATACGCTATCTGTGCAGTGCCATTACAATCCATCTTGCTGCATCACGAGAATAGAGAGGTAGTTGATTTGCTCCTGACCCTAAACAAAGCAATTTTAGCACTGAGGGTATTTGTTTTCTCAAATCCGAGAATTAATGTTTGTGATTAGAGTCAGCACCCGTAATGCCCCTTTGTGAGTCAAATGGTCACCTGTGATATTATTTTAAGCATTTTCTGTGAATTCAACACCGCAGTGCTACAGACCCACTAGCACATAAATACACCATTTGTTGAAATTCATCCAGCTAGTTTTTGGTTAAGTGAAATAGACTAGAGGGTGACACAGTATGTCTCAGTTCGCTCCTTTGCATGCAATTTACGTTGAACGTAGATGGTGCCTCTGATCGCACCATTTTTTTCTGGCCTGCATTCACCAAGCATTGCATATTCGATTTGGTCTACCCCAATCTGATGTGCCCATCCATGTAGACTTTGTAATTTCTCAGTGGCAGTTAATTTCACGTTATTCAGGTACGTGCACATTCTCCGAGCCTAAAAACAAAATGATTCATTGAATTGGTGACCATCGGTGTTGTCTTCCTGTTAGCACATTTCCATTTAAATAGTCAATTATTATTTATTTCTAACCGCGAAGTATCTTTGGATATGTTAATTTGGGCTAAGAAAAGTTGTTACTTTTCGACTGACACACTCTTATTATGGCAAGCTTAGCTTGTGTCTAAAGCATCATATTGTCAAGGTGAGGATGATACGATACGCTGAAGTAGTCACTGCTACTGGTCGAACAATAGATGCATTTCACTTCTCCTGAAGCATCCACTGGCTTACATATTTTTACCTTGTAATGATAAAAATACAAGATAAGCCAGTGGCGTTGAGTCACTTCGCCAAGTCTGTTTATCTTACTGCGGACCAACCGGGTCACCTTGTCTGCTGTCTGTCGAGCCTTCCCGAGGTCACCCAGGTCATGTGGCACCGAAGTCCATCTCCTGGTGTCGTGGGATTGGAACGTGGTGAGATGACCTACACGGGCGTGCAGTCCCTGTCCAACCAACCTTTTTCCACCGAGGAGGTTATACAAGCCTCATATTTCTTAAACGTGAGTCAATAGTAATGAGTTACCCTTAAAGGCGCTAATAATACCTTTTGGTATGAAGAAGTCTGCATTATCGATCTTATGCATAAGCAAAACAAATAGCATTCAGACAGCATGAATTGAGAACATTATGAGAGTTTTGACTATTATGGGGGCCATAATAAAACAACTCTCGTTCCCCCAAAAATTTGAGGCTCGATCTGTCGACCTTCTGACGTACTTTAAAGGAGGTGTAGATGGATCAACTCAATTTATGACCAAAAAGTTGTCGGAGAGGAAAAGGTTTTCTAAGATAGACTGGGCTGTCAAAAATTGGTAAAATTCTCAGATTGTCGACTAGCGGAATTCGCAGGTAAGGCCACTACCTGGAAAGCACACCTTACATCACAAATCGACAGGTCTAAACCATCAGACCCTTCTTTTAATACATTGATGAAGTCACTTAATCCACACCGAAGATGGCGTACCTATGAAGCATGGCCAGTAGCTGTCAGCTAGTCCAAATAGGGAATGAGCCGCATTCATAATGGTTCCTTTAAAGGCTGTTGATACATTCATAAAGTTTATCGTATTTAAATGATTCTGCAAGTGTTTTACCTCCTTTTCAAAGAATTTTTCCAAAATGTCATAACATCTTTTTATTGGTACTCTGCATTCAATTGCTCTGGTTAAGTAATTAGCATTAAGCGGTGCAAGTTTTTAGTGTGATTGTACACAGACACCGAGTCATCGTTCTAATTATTCTATAAGTAGCAGAAGTGAAGCCCAAAGTGGTCATTAAATGTCCGTCTTTATGACCCTAAGTTAGCAAGACTTAATCAAATTCTTTGAGGTAAACAAGGTAGTCTTGAATACCTCCCAAATCACTCCCTCCCTCCCTTGCGTTTGGCGTAAAAACCCTACATACCGAGTGTTTTATCCTCCAATCCACAATAAAGTAGATGTTCTTCTCTATAATGAACTCTAATTGTGCTAACTTTATGAGCTACAGTTGCAAATCACTTTCACTCCTCACCATTCACTTAACTTTACATGGACTGTAGACGACACAAATCTAAAGCAAACCTCTTATAATTATTTTTAAAGACTGATACAATATCTCCATCTTATGGCTCCAGCAAACGCAGAACTGTTCAGTTTTTTGGACATTGCTGCATTATATTCGGTTGGCGTTCTATTTACATGGAAGTACATTGACTAGGTTTAGTCGTTTTCGATGCAGTAATGATTTCCACTGATTATGAGTGAAAATGCCACAGTCATGCCAAATGTTTGCGTTCTTTTAGAGGCAGAAAGTGTGAAAGACATCAGGTCCCTTATGCACAACCAAATTTTATAATTCCATCAGGATTTTTGCCACTAGTGTAATGTGTTAGTATCAGGACCTCCTTTGCAATTCTGTCCAAATTTCCCTATCAGAGGCTCACTTCTGAACCCCGTTTCAGCTTATCAATCAAGGGTGGCACTAGGCTATACGATTCTAGAATACAGCTTTGATTTAAATTCTCACATCCACAAAGTCGTCCGATTTTTATCCATTTTCAGTGCTTTATACATTAGTAATGCAAATGAACGGACACAATTTATGAATGGAGGAAAATTCCTCCTTTTAACTTATTCATAGAGGATTTCAAAATCATTGAGGAAGGGAAGTGCTTCAAAACGTGAATGAGTTCTAGACCTGGTTTTTATTCACTATGACCTGGTAGAGCATTGTTATTAGTTATTCGCTCTAATTTAAATAACCTACGTAATAGCTCACTTTTTTGAAGGTATAAAATAGTCGAGAAATCCTCAATTCATCACTGTTTGAACTGATCGCTATTGACTTTGCCTTAGATATAATTAATTAATGTAACGCTGTCTCAATTCTACTCAATCTGACCAGCAGGAAATTACGTCCGTAGCCATCAGCCCCTCACCCAGACGATAGGCACACCTGATGAATAAGTTTGTCGTCAAACAAAAAAACTTTACTTTGAGCCGATTACGTGTCAACTTCATTACCCAATTATTAAACCGAATCTCACAAACCAATAAAAGTGAAATTTGCTAAGGAGTCCTAGTCTGTTATGCCAAAAGCATTCTTCACAGAATAAAGTGGAGAGCTAGTGACTTATTTTACATTGAATATGATGTTTGATTCATTGGCGAATTCGAGGCCTGTGACAGCCTCATAACACAGCACTTTTGTGTCAGTACAGCTTATTCATCATCTCACAAGATACACAACATTAATCTGTGCTGAATAATTCATATTATAGCCGCTGAAAGTTCAAGTGTTAGAAATCCTGTAATAGATATCCAGAACGAAGGTGAGCATCCCAAGACTACAGAAAGCATTCGCAAAATTATTAACATTTCTATATCGCTGAATGCAATTTATGAAACACCCAACATTCTTGTCGAATAGTATGGTAAAACATCTAAGGTGAAAAGTGTTCATTATGTGTGAGCATTCCTTGTTGTTTAGACATCCACTGAAAATGGCACGACTATTCGCCTACTCGACTTACTCAACATGTTTAAGGCACCTAAATTCTGCATTATTTGAAAGTTAGTCCCCAATGCATCAGAGTGTCGATCCTGCATCAACAATTTGCCATTGTAACTACATATGCTTATCTTATAGGAGGCACAACAGCAATAGTTGGTTTTTTCAACCTAAGGTAGCCTTACTTTGACGTGGCTTGGTGGCATTGTATTCCTGCCAAAAAATTAGCATGCCCAAAAACAGAAGCATCTATACGATCACTTCCTTGATTCGATTCATAGCTTCAACTTTCACCTTTTAATTTTGCACAGCTTTTACAAATAAGCATAATCCACTTGTTTTATACGTATTCTTCAAAGTACGAGTTAAAAAATGATCAGCAGTTTTGCCGATGGCCACACATTTGAGTCTTCTGTGCAAATACAATAGGAAAATAAAGTTCAGTTCTGTCTTTGTAAAACAGGGCGTAACTTGCTACAAAAAACTGATAGCTAGCGTGCGGCCGGAATTGTCGGGCGTCTACACCTGTCAAGGAAAGAATTCTCTCGGTTGGGGCTCTCTTTCAATGCCTTTCGATGTCTTCGTCAAAGGTAAGCAGCACAAATTCAATTATCTTCATGCATCTCTGAATTTCCTCAAGGAGACCTTGAAGATGTACACTTTTGGGATTACTTTTACTGAACTCAGTACTTTGTAACCATAGTCGCCAAAAGTGTAACTGAAGTTTGTGGTGCAGGAAGGGGACTCTTGGAGGCAAACGGCAGCATTTCAGCACCTCCAAAGCTTCACCACTGACTAAAATGAATGTTCAATGAGGCAAACTTAAGTTAAGTGCTGATTTTCACTAGGTTTTTGAAATAAGTAAACAATAAAACTATTCACTTAGCTCTTCCTCGGACATGCACCTTTCTCATGTAATTTCAAAATAAAGCAGCTGCAAGCAGGTAAACATACATGATGACTTTTCCGAAAATAGAATTGGAGTGAAAATTATAGTGGGTTGTTTTGCAGTCCCCTTCAAGGATCGCAGCATGTGATAGAAATAGAACACTGGGATAGCTGAGAGCAAATTATTGTTCAAATCTCGACAAAAAAGGGAAATTACCAATTCCCAACTAGATGTGCACAAGAAATCCTCATATTTATCACACTAAGTAATTGAATGACCTACAATATGCACTAACCGCAAAAATGCATGTGTACTTTTTTGCATTTAGCCAAGCCCTACTTTACGCAGAAGCCTGACAAATTTCCAAGTGGTGAAGTTACATTCGCCGAGATTTTGAGGAGTTGCAAAGCTGCGGGCTTCCCGCCGCCCATGATAACCTGGGTCAAATACGTCCTAAAAGTAAATTCAAACTGAAGGAAATTCTTTAATTGCAAATGTGACTATTTAGATTTGCGTTCTTCATTTCTGATGGTAGCGTAGGACTTGCTCTCCTAGTGCATCTCAGATGTTAATGACGATGCCTAACAAGAAGCAGAAGCAATGAATAGTTGCCTGCCTTTTATGATGGTGCAATCTCCTTTGCTAAATAAGAGGTGCGATTTGGTTCCAGTTAATTTTAGTGCTAGAGTTGGGCGGGATTAAGGTCGACAAAATATGCAGTTTGGACTAGCTTTTCGATGTGAAAATATTTGTGAAGCGCTTCGTGAGGCAAATGTATTTCCTCAATCCACTTTGATATACCAACTCCACGACTACATTTGTGCCTACATCGGTATAGATGCTTTTATTTGAACCACACTTACTACTTGGTTCCAATTCTCTTGACCACTTTACCCAGTGCTTAGAAGGGAACTTTACTGCTTTGAGCACCTGCAACTGAAACTACTCACGCTGCTTTTTGGGAAACACAAGCTGGTGATTAACTGACCGTGCAAACTTGTCTGAGGATCAGCCAATGTGAAATGGTAACCATTCACTGGAGGGGCCGCTAATCGGTCCCCAACGCTAGTCGCAGTCTAGGGCCACGAGGTCTGAAAAATCAGGGTCATTACAGCACAGTGATGATGTCCGACCACGAGCAGAGCTAACAAAAGATGTTTGAAAAGAGAAACTCTACCAATCAAAGAAGGGACTTCAGGACATTTCCTTCAGCAAGTAATAATCCTCTTATGAATAAGAAACATTCGAAGATTATAAGTGTTTTAATCATTCCTTTTATCGAGTAAAGTAAGCAACATTAGGAAGGAAATTTAACCCTTTATTCTCAGGCCGCAAAGTACATGAAGCGAAACACCTCCACCTCTCTTGAAATGATACGGATGGGAGAACAGTGGATGTTGTGCCCTGTGGAGAGTAGAACTCTCTGTTGGACGGCCGAGAGGCATGAAGTGGCGACATCGAAGACAGCGCAGGAGTCTGGTATCTTCGCTTGTACGGCTTCCAACGACTTGGGTTTTGAAGTCGCTCTTACGAACCTTGTCACTCCCAGACACGCCTCCAAATGGCAGTTCACCTTAGGTGGGTGAATATGGCATCTCTATCGCCAGCGCCACCCGATGGTGCATTTACTCAAAATGGGATCCCAATATCGGTCATTAAACCCGTCGCATAACTCTGGAATTACAGGCTATTCTGACAGGATTCCAGCCTGCTGTCTCCCATTTATTGTTTGTGAATCGTTTTCAAAGCTTTAAACATTACATTACTTGGGCAAATTTCTACGGTCTCCACGCATTCTGTTTCAGCAAGGTAAGAATTTGCGCTTCCAACGTGGGCAAAGTACAAGGTAGTTTAGTTGCGAGATTTTCAGAATGGGATATTCAAAAGACTGCCCTTGCTCGGGCAAAAAGGTAAAAATAATTTGAACCATTTTCCAAGGAAGGTACCTCGCGAAGTAAGTCTGAGGATTTAAAGTTGTGAGAAACTTCACACAGGAGGCAAAATTTGGGCGATAGGGAATATGCACACCAGAGTTACGAGGAAATTAAATTCCGTCCGAAAACGAACAGAAGAGTGTCATTGCTTGGAGCTGAAATGAAAATGAATTTAAACGTGAGCAAATGGCTTTTCGATGCTCTATAAGCAATCTTTAGCAAGAAAGCGTTCCTCCGTTAATGTTGCCCCTCAGGTATTCCTGTCCAAATACTCACTTAATTTCGACAAAAATTCTGTAGATAAATTCTTTTTTGAGGCAGAATGATCTCAATTACTCGATGAACTTGCAATTCTTTTGAATAAAACTCGATTTGGTCAACATGATCTTGCATACAAAGTAGTCAAGATGAAAACTTCCAGGTGAATGGAGTTTCTGTCTACAGCAGGAATTCAAATGGAGTGACTTAGGTGGGCTTTTTGCTTTGCACATGGTGAACAGAATTCTTATTTTTACAAAATGAACGCAATTTAGTAGAACCTGTGGGCCCACAGACCTCGGGGCATGCGTTAACAGGATCAGTTCCAGAACTAGAAATCATCTCTATCAGGCATTTGTCTGTAATGCGCTGGCTTAATGTCTTTTTATTTTTGGCAGGAATTGATGTCACGGATTCTTTTCCCTGCGGGCTAAAAGTTCTCATGGAGACGTTCACCTGGACACCCGCAACCATCCCCAAGAAAGTGCTTTTAGAACATCGAGAATGTTCATTCTGGGTGGAATTCTCCACATCCCTGAGGGAAAAGCAATGGAAACGTGGTTAGTTTATTTCTCGAGGCCAAACTTAAAACCCCTTCTGAGGCACGTTTTAGGCAAATGGCACGTGTTTATTTTCCACGAAACTTCATCAAGATACCTACATTTAGTTGGCAATTGCTTAATGAATTTATTTAAAAAACAATTTTAAAACATGGATAATAATTCAGCCAACGTTTGAAATGTGCTGTAGGATGAGTTCAATGGGTAGTATTTCGTGCCCAAGGATATGTATTCCTGTCATTTATCTTCAAACGTCCAAAAGATCTGATAAGATGTAACGGAAGGAATCCGAGTTGTGAACACTAAAATTCTCTCGTTCAAGATTTTACAGTGATTACTTAAGTAGCTTAAGCAAAGTTAATCAAGTGAAGTGATTATTTATTGGTGATCTTTTTTGTGAATTTCCAGCAGTGAACTTCTCTGGGTCCGCATTCACTATCACTTCATCGATGTAGGCATTTATCCTCTAATTAGCGATGGAAAGCGGAAACTTTTGAGGCTGAGCGATGAAAGGTGCAAAAAATGCCAACAACTAAATATGTTGTGAAGAATTTTGTGGATTTGCATGACCCTCAGGAATCCGTCTGGAGCTCGGATAAGTGCATCCGGTAGGGCCAAACACTAAGAGCTGACCGAAATTGCAATGATGACTTTAAACTACTCTCAAAATCCCTGAATATGCCATTGTACTTTGATTAAAATAAAAACCCGTTGAGTCTGAACAGACAAGTAGTGATTGAACAAGATGCTTCCCTTCTTCGCTGTACTTGTCATTTATAGGTTCAGACTATTTACAATTTGTCACCTCCCTTTGAGGAGCATTTATGTGTTTCCGGGATTCATTGTTTCCTATTATTTGATCCATTTATTCCCATCACAAAACCCACACCGGATTAATACCTATGATTATGAGAATGCCAACGGGAAATCCATGCGCTTTCATTTATTTCCCACTGCAGTAACCTCTGAAATTTATTGAAGCACCATGTCTTTTTTCTGAGCCGTTCCAAACATCCTAAGAAAATTGTACTGGGCTTTTAGCTCCAATGGTGTTTCATTGTCCGCGAACCCACTTCAACTCGGATATCGATGTATGTATTTAGTAGCGCGTAAAAAGTCTGAAAAAAGCCTTCTGCGAGCACGCCTGCAACAAGCTTAACTCGGTGATAAAATCGTGACTGCGTTTCCCAATTTCTACACAAGATAAGAAATATTAATCATTTTTATTCGTATAATGCTTAGCTGTTCATCCAGATAGCTTTTGCCTGGTAAGGTATACGGAAAAAGTCTGACAGTGGTAACATCAGCATGTTTACAACTTTTGGCAGCTATGGTATTTTATGCATTGCATTCTACCAAAGGTGATGCATCTACTACAACTATAGACTTAAATCTTTGAAGATTTATTTTCTTGACTCGTCCCTGCCCTACTACGTGAGGTGCTGCTGAGAGAGGCTTGATACCTTTGTTGGCATTGCTACCCCGTTGTAACCAGACGCAAGCAATAACCACTACATACTTGGAATTGCCTTCCAATAGGGTAGGATTTCCAAAGAAAATGTCGAACAGCTCAGTGAAGTGCCATTGTAAAGTTGGACAGGCAGTCATTTCTAACTTAACAAGCTGGAAGACATTGCTGTAAGTCTTTCGAATCTTAAGTTTATATCACTGTCGACGCCGTCTTGACGACTTTGTCAGCTGCGCCAATTAGCAAACATCGCTTTGCTTCTGAAGACTGCTGATGCTGGAAAATATTGCATAAGGAAATCTAGCAATTAACGTCGACATGCATTAGCAGTGCCTCACCAACGAAAAAAATCACTTTCCCATTTTTTCTGACCTTCAGTTGGATTAATTGGCTGTACTTATGCTACTCCATGTTATTAACCAAAAAAATATTGACTTTTTTGTTATTTCTTTTCCATTTCTAAGGAAACATTAATATGCTTAGCATAAATGTAGCCTATCTTAAACGCATGATGCGAGTAGAACGCTGATTCGGGCAAAGAAACGACTCGGGCATGAAAACAAAAGTTGCGCATTGGTCAAACACTAGCAGAGAACCTGCGCTATAGGGAGCAAATCAATCTCATGGGGCAAGAAGAGTAATAGAAGTAGGGAACGTACAGCAACCGCAGGGCGCCACTTCAGGCTGAGCAGCTGGCGTTTTACAAGTATGTTAAATTAGGAATTCCATAGGTTATTTAGCAATGAATGTGATGAGTGAAATCATTTCATTAAAACGAGTTCTGGTCTTCCTTTGAACTGACACAGAAACAATCTCCCAAGAATCAATTCGATCAGGGGAATTCAAGGTTCGTGGCCTCTCCTCTAACACGCTGGCTGCTGTGAGGGTTTTCGTAAGTTGTTCACAGGGCCAACCGATGGTAAGCAACACTGTCTACGCCTGGACAAAGGTCACAACTGATGATCCTGAATGCTCCTCTATCAAAACTCGACTAGAACCAAGTACAGGTACACAGCTCTCTTTTGTTGGGCATATTAAGCTTCCTTTCGTCGCACAATTCATCACCGTAAGATGCATAGTCTTCTGGAGGCGATGCATGGGCGCCTTAGGAGTGTGAGCCAGTGAGTGGATGGTTTAAGGACAGCCACTGACATGCTCGGTCACTTAGCGATGGGATGCAAAAGTTATTCCACTCTACTGGCGGCGCCTTTTTGGAGTGTGAGTGCATTTGAAGCTCATCGTCTTCGATTAATGCATGGTGGGCGGAAGCTGGATGATCTAGATGTAAATGAATTGTCCCAACACTCGGGTTAAGCAAGGCGAAAGTTAACCATACGACATTATTTACGAATTAATGTGTCAAAGGAGATATGTGGTTTTCCATTTATGAGAGTCCCATCAATGGAATGGAATTGTTTTAGCTACTTGTGGGCGGTGTGGTATTCTACCATCCCACTTTCACCAAATGCTATGCACACTCTGAGAAAAATTTTGATTTCTTTGCAAAGGATTTAAAAGGATAAACCAAACACGTCTGAATCGCATCAGGTTTAAGTGATATTCATGAGGATAAAAAGTAGCAGAAAATAGTGCTGATGGCAGTAGACTACCGATAAGGGGGACCATACTTACGCTTTATAGTGCATGTAGAAAGTACAGGTTAGGTTAGGCCACTGCGGTGAGCTGAACCAAAGGTTTCACAAACTTTCCGGGTCATTTGATGTCAGTCGAAAAATGATTAAAGCAAACACGTCACAATGCCTAAAATACTGACGCGATTTTTACAACAATTTTTTGTGATCACCGATTTTAACATTGAAACACTTTTGTTCAAGTGGTAGGAAGTAAACCTTGAATTGTGTCAGTTCCGCATTAATGTCTGTCCATAGACACGGAACTGTGCTCGTAATTGGCCAAATCGCAACGAAGTTAGTGCCAATTTTTGTTAGCCGAACACCAAATATGAGTGTTTGTTTTTATTTTCTGGATTATGCAAACCAATGTGGTTGTTCTAGTAAAAGATTCGGAGGATCAGAATGAAAACACACTGATGAAAGCCCTCCTCGCCTGCGGATCACTGGTGCTATCAGTGCTCTTCGTTCTGGCCTGGCTGCTGCTACGACGTGGATTCAGAAGTCGAGCAAAGAACAATCTACAGAGAGCCAACTATTCCCTTCCTCAGCAGAGCAGCTCGTGGGCCGATCGTTGCGGTAATTCACCATCTATCTGCAAAACACCCACTTCTGCTTATGCGACCGTCAACGCCACCTCAGCGGCGAAGAGTGATCTTCACTTGGTGGCTCAAGTCCCAGAGCAGTTACACCTGCCCAAGCTGAGTTTCCAGAGGCTGGGCAACACTCAGACGGTGACGGTCATAAAAAATTCCATCGATGACAGTAGAGTGCTTAAGGACGCTCCCAGTGAACGATTCAATGTGTCGTTTTTTCCGCATCTTGAGGTCTTCAACATTCGGCAGATGTGCAAGGGAAGAACGGCGTGGTCTCCGCCAAAGATGGGTGAGTTTCACCGTTTGTACCATTACTCTCTTTCAGATTACATAGACAGTGTACATGCAATTTCCTTTTATTTAGGTTCAAAATACAAAAGCCGTGGAGCCAGTGTGCATGGGTGGGTGATAATTTTGTCGCTTTTCACCAATTTTTGTGCTTATTTACTCGCATATCACCAAATTTTCGTAAACACCTATAAAAAACATAAATAATAGATCTAATGATATGATCTGGCCTTAAATGCTGATTTCAAACACCATTCTATAAGACTCTTTTCAGCCACGGGAGGTAGCTATGTCTCGCTTATTTTCTTTATTGGGGCTTGGATTCTTATCTGCATAAAATTATAACTTACTTTCTTGGCCGAAAAATGGCCGACTCCACAAACGATTTATAGCGCTGCCAATTATCACTGACATATATTGATGTGCACCTCCAATTAGCGTTCCCCAACGGTTGTTTCATGCTACTCTCGGTTTTTTGTATCTTTCACACATGATGATGAAGTGGAATTAGTTAAGAAGATGCTTTGCAATGGATGGTTTTGTGTTCTGGGCTCTAAAAGACACCGCGAACTTGGGTCAGAAACCTCACAAAAACTGTTATGAAGTCCAAGAGGAAGATTCAAAGCTTGAAAGTTTTTATCTTTTGACTATGGACTGCATTGGGACTTCTGCTGCTCGCCCCACTATACAGCTATTACCGGCTTTTTTGTAACAAGATTTCCGAGGCAAATGACGTGCGTTTGCAAACGCTGGGGCAGTGGACACACAGGATCTATTTATGCTCCACCTTTGCTTCATCATGCCAACAGTTCACTTATGCATTAAGAAGGTGGGCAGCAATTAACCTGTCAGTACCCCTTCGTTGGCATCACAGGGAAATCAAAACCCTTAGAATAGGCAAAGGTAAAATAAAAATTTGAGAATTTCAGTGCACTTTTACTTCTTGTATTAATTACTCTAAGCTAACACCAATTTCAAAGGTGGTATTAAGGGTGTTTTTAGAATATCCGGTACAAATCATGTTTGTCCTTTAATTCCGTCTTCAAATTCTCACCAAAGTTTGCCCCAAGCAGAGTGCAAGATTATAAAACACTAAATGCAGATTTCTCTGCCAGCATAAAGAGGAAAAGGTTGGGTGAACTTACGTTCCGGATTTCTCTCCACAAACGCCACAAAATGCTTGATTATTATTTCCTGTCGAAAACTACGACAGCTAGCCATTAGTAGCCATCAGCATTTCATAGATAGATTAAAATTAATCAGGACTTATGAGGGCGCGATCTAAGGAGAGATAAACCTCTGTCTTGGAAATGAATTATTGGAGGGAATTTACTTCGTACATGTTTGAGATTGAGGCGTGGTTTTCATTGGACGCCATGCCACAAACATAGTCATGATGGATGGCCAAAAAAAGAGTTTATAATAGCAACTTATAGTCGACATGCCATGCAGCAGTGTCTAGGATGCTATGAAAACCATCAGTCGGCATTGCTTAAAGTTTCTGTTGATGCATCATACTCGCGGAAGACTGCCTCATACAGGCAATGCCTCGAAAACTGTCGGGCTTAATAATACCTCTAGTAGGTAGTTTGGAGTCCCTCTAGGCTATTTGGAAATGAGTTCTTACCAGTTTTGCTGCCTATAAAACTCCGCATTACTATTTAGCAGGGTTGTTAAACCATTGATTTGACATTACTGTGAGTGGTCACGACCACACATGCATTCAATTCAATTTTAATGATATTGATATTGACAAAGTGACATCGCTGGGCCACGTAGGCCAAGGGCAACATTGGTAACTTGTCTGCACCTGTGAACAAGGAAGTCATTCGGAAACGGATAAACCGCATCAGCCGGATCTGCTGCCAACCCTGCATTGGCCATGATGCCTCCACTGTTGGAGATGTAACAAATAACCCATCTGTGTTTCTGAAATCTGTTTCAGTACTACAGTTTCTCCCACTCTTTAATAAATTTATTCGGTTCTGTATTTCAGCGGCAGAAATCCTAAGTTTTTGTAACTTGATTTACCACCTGTAAAGCTGTTAGAACGCTTATGCTCATTTCTAGGACTAAAATGCACTTCATACTGACAGTATCGAAGTCTGTGAAAGAGGGGAAATCCTTCCGGTTTTTAAATCAAGGAGCAGAAAATTGTTTCGACCTGGAAACGTCCTAGCTGTGAATGGAGAGATAGTTTTCTCCAAAAATCAAGGATAGTGACATTGGTAGTGAAGTGGATTGGCAATGCTTTGTACTTATCTCCACAGGAGACTAACTTGTGTGGATTTTTCCACGATGCAAATTGATGCGGAAAAGAGCATGAAATCGCATAAAATTCTGAACAGTCCCAACACTTACTAGCCTTTGGAGTACGAATCTGCGCACAGAAAAAAGGAACTTCTTTCAACTATACGCGAGTTTGTTTCACAGGCCTCAGGTCTACACCCAGTTGGCAATGTGCGCTCTCAAGCTTCCGGAACTTATTGCCCCTCGGTGTGCCTGTGAAGTGTCCCCGTGCAGAGGAGGCAGTAACGGAGAAGTATGGCCAGAAGGCAAAAAATCCGCGATGAAAGTCTCGTAAAGGGCAATCCACTACATCTAAGAACAAGCACCGACCGATACCAACTACTACAACATTTGGCTTTCATGCTCGCCCCTTCATCAGTCCCCTTGTCTCCCTCCTTTTTCTACGTAGTGGGAACTTTCCTGTACATAATACTTTATCTGAATTTTTCATTTTACCCTTTTCAAAAACAAAACTATTTCATTTCATTCATTTTTCCTTGTTTTAAAGACATCTGTCAATGAAGTCTTGCTCTTAGACTTACCGAGGGAACAATAGTTGAAGTTGTTGGGGTAATGAGGAGCTTGTAAAGGTCGTGCATCATCCACTACAGATTCCTACACATTTCAAACTGCCCTTTCATTGGTGGCTCAGGTTTTTTATTTGAAACGAGACAAGAGACTCCGCAGCTAATGGATTCGAAAAACTGGAAATAGCTTTTCCTTTATTCCATGTAATTTGAGAAAGCAGTTAACTGCTGTACGACGTAAGTGGATCATGCCAGCGAAGACAATCTTTATAAAATAGGTGAAAGTATAATTAACTTAAGATGTTATGGCTTGTCAAGTGTAACAATGGTGTGCTTATTCCTTCTTCTCAGTAGTCACACAAAATACAGTGACCCATGAAGCGTCAACAATTCGGACCATAATATCGCTTTTTAACAACCACTTATGCTCCGACATCATAAGAACGTGGAGATTTAAAGGGAATCATCCATGCTGATAAGCAAGGTCTTGATCTAAGCGAGGCTGCTGCAATTTTTTCAAGGTGAGGTAGATGATAGATGAGGTAAACGATAGCATTTTTCATAAGAACTTCCCGTTAAAACTTAAACGTGTATATGAGACGCTTTGAGAAACTCGTTTTATTTGCCCTTTTTAATTGGTGCATCTATCTTTTAATCAACATGCTTTAATTGCTTTGTTTAGCCCATTTCAAAGTGCTTGTGATGTTTATTTTTCCGCCCGTGTTTTCTGTACTGCATGCAATGGCAGTATTCAAAAGAGACCAAATCCAGCAACCCCTCGCACCTATGGCCTCTCTGATGAGCACACAAATGTGCAGTGCTTATTTGAAGAAGGATTGTACTCGTTTCATCTAACATTGCAATCGTTGCGCTGCTCTATTCAAATAAAAAGACTTTGACGGTTGCGTTATCAACCAACGGCCCAGCTTCAAATGCAGTCTGTTGGTTTCCTACTGGAGATGTGGGGGTTACGTTAAGTTTTGTTTAAAAAAGTTAGGAGTTAACAATTTTGTGAAGTTGGTAATCGTATGTTGTTTATGGAAAGCTAGGAGTGTTTACCAGCGGTCAGTTAGGCCTCAGTAGTGCTTTGGCATTCCAATGAAAGTAGTCCAAGTTGGTGGTTAAAATTCGATAGAACATGGCCAAACGTTCTGTCAAGTGTTGACCCAGATTTCAGTTTCCCTAAATTGCATCAATTTTATTTTATTAGGGGAAAGAAGCACGCTTGCCTTGTATCCTCGCATGCCTTACCGTTGATTGCATTAATAAGGAGAGAACACCCTCCTCCTTCTCACTTTTCCCAGAAGCTGACGTCGTCAACTTCAGCGCAAATAAACTGCAAAATTAAGTGAACGGTGCTTCCGATGCCCTATGTGTGTAGCGTCCCGAGACTTCCTTTAGGGTAAAAGACGGGATAGTACTTGGACAGAATATATATTCTGGAAACAGAGAGATTGAGGAGCTGTTGGCAAGGCCCGGAGGCCTGCCAACCGGCTAGCACAATATGTCCACCCAAGTAACCGAGACCGGCAGTTTGAACAAACAAAGTACTACATGGGTGGCCGTAATATCCCAGGCAAGTGAGCTGGCCTCCATTCCATGCCAGCACCCCGGACCCCACTGTTTCCCAAAGGGGTGCATTCTGCCCTAGCATTGCGCCTTCTATTGTTTTCAAGGAAATCTCTGGACACTACATTACAGATGGTTTACAGGCACAAAATCGTAACCTCTGCCATAATCTAAGAAAGGCGTTCGAAGTGTGTGTCACGTCAACAAACATAACTGCCAGTTTTATTATGCACAACTTTTTAAGCAGTGCTTCTAATCATGGTGTAGACCGAATTTTTTCGCAATATTTTTCTGCGCTATCAAATTTTAGGTCGTTGAAATCAAGCAGAACCTCACATTTCAATAAGTACGCACATATTGTAATGCTGCACGTTTTACCATACCTAACCTGTCTTAGTAACACAAATATTTACTTCTAACACTCGTATTCACCGAAGTAGCGTCTTTTGCACTTTGTTTTGTTTTATCAAATGAAATTTCATGAATTGCTGACCTTTGCCTTACGCTGGCATTCTGAAGGGACATTCGTTCCCTTGTCATACCCGATGTGCGAGTCGTGCGTAGTCGATGTGTCTGCATCCTATGATTGGCCCCGGGATGTTAATTACTGCTATTCCTTATGGTCTCTTGTTAGTTTTCTTGGAATTCTAGCCTTCAACTACTTCGTCGGGCCTCGTATCTTTGAAAGAATGTCTTCTACTTATCGTCGCCTCCCACCCCTCCAGAGATTGGAATGGAATTGTCGGTAAGGGTAGTTATCCTATTTCCTCCCTTTATTTAACCTTAAATTGAGCGGTTTTTGCTTTTTAATTAAGATTACCAGCTAATCATGGAAAAGCCGCCGTTCCATTTGTACATATACGTCTAGGATGCCGCAGCATCATGTTGAGACAGATTTTTGTTTCATTTATTGTGCATTGTGTCAACAATGCTTTCGCTTACCAAATTTGAGCTCTTAGTTTTGGTTAAAACTTTGGTAGCAGCTTTCTGTGCGCTTGGAAGTGATGCTGTTCGTCGTCGTTTTCGTTAAAATTGAAGGTCTATATCTCATGCACAGATTTCTTTTTGAATCACCTTACCTGGTGCTCATGTTATTCCTCTGGCCTACCAAATCGTCACTTGTTGGAAAACTTTTCATTGAGCTGTCCTATTATGTTGATTTATGTTAGATAGAAGCTCTAAATCAGCTATGGGTTGAAATGTCGCTTAGAAGCTCTTCTTAAAGTGCTGGTGAAATACAGTGTTTTTCACAATGTTTCCCAATGTAAGTAGACAAACTGCCTGCTTTTTCGGACGGTTTGCGGTAAGACTTAAACACCGCTTCGCCTTTCATTGCATTTGTGAATGACAAATGTATTGTTTGCGCAGTTACCAGCCTTATTTTTAAGTAACTCATCCCACCACATTCTCTTATGCACCATAAAGGTTCGCCCTTGAATATTTGAGTACTTAAAACAATCAGAATCTGAATTCATGTGCCTCACATGACACAAGAATCTTGCATAATATCCTAGTTCTTATACTTTATTGCTTTAGCATAGTCACTTTCGACACTTCTGCTACACAATAAATTTCATGTGGTCTTCACCCTCGTGCTTTTATCGGAGCGATTAAAACGTCACAAGATCCCATTATTATGACTAATATAACAACGCGTCGGCCTTCCTGGCCTCGCTTGACTTCCACTGGCACTAAGAATAAAATGTACTTCTCCTGCCCACACCCATTTACATTTGCATGCCTTCTCGCTCCTGCATGCCCATTGGCTCAACGTCGGGGTTTCCACTTTGCTTCTGATTGGACAACCAGTGTCAGAATGTCCATACGCTGTAAAAGTCCCTTTCGCCGCATTTGCCTTAGCCGTCCGAATTAATTAGAGTTGTTTTCACAGTAAAACGTCAAAAAACTCCACGTTGTTGAGCATGATAGAAGGCAGCTTTAATTTCTTAACAGGCTGTTTGTCGTAAATGGAACTTTATCTTGCCAAAAGCCGAAATACTGGCGATTTCGAGATATTTATTGGCAATAATTCGGCCTTACTTGGTATTTTTACCGGCCTCTGATTCCTAATATTTCTTCGTTGCTATTCTGATTAGATAGGGATGGTTTTACACGAAATCCCAGGATTATCTCATACCTTTCGCCTTCATTTGACGCACGAATGCGTCATCACTCAAGTGCGTGAACAGTCGCGCCTTGAACGTCCTAGCATAAAATATAAACACTTTTAACTTCCCGACATTTCTTTACAAGTGGTGGTCCTAGTTCTCGGTTTGGCAGTTTGACTTGATTGGTCTTATACCCTGGCAATAACTTGATTTGTACTATCACGATGGAGTTGTTACTATTCCCTTCGTAATGGTTTGAAATGGCAAATCCGGTTTTTTAATGAAAGTTTTGCGCTAGATTTGTACTATATTAGGTTTGCACTAGATTTTCTAGTGGTTTATCATCTCACTATGAACTGAAAACACAGTAGTGGTGGTTTTTAACCTTAAAACAGTTGTGGGACCTTATGATGCCCTCTTGCTCATCCATTCAATCGTCTCAGTAAATATGTGTTTAAAAAGCGACAAGTTTGCACAGCTAATAGCCAAACGTTTTACTGCAGTTTGACGTCCTTTCCTCTCTTTCCAATGTCGTATGCTGATTTGAAATTGGTCTTTCCATAATATCCTTTCAGACGTCAGCATATTGTTCTAATAAATCGGTTGCAAGTGCTTTTTTCTTGTTGAAACTGAACTTATGGAGCTGTTTATCTGTTTCAGCGTCTCCTCCACCATTCATGCCACCTCGGTAACACTCCTTAGTTTCATGTCCCTTCTCTTCGACACCTCTCAGTGGACCGATCCAATCGCGTAGGTTATTCTCTTTTCCCATTCGGCAAAAGAACGCGGTGTAGCATTTCATCTATTAAAACAATCGCAGCAGTTATCCTCCAATGTCGGGTGGAATAATTACGCAGATTAGTGGCTGCAAGTATTCATGTGTGTATGTGCATGTGAAGGGATTGCATTACACTTTTTGCTGATCCTTTTCTGCATTTGCAAATCACGACATCTCTAATGAGCAGTTAGGTATTTCACTAATTCTTGGACTCCCTGCATTTCTCTCCTTTGCAGTATTAGGTAGCTTTTTTAAGTCAAATCGCACAAGAAACTCTTAATAAGGCGGTTTTATGAGTGAGTCTACATTTCGAACCATCAAAATCAATGTCGTTGCGAAATTGCACCAATTGAATTGCGTGAGATTGAAATACTCCCATTGTTTGATGGAGAATACACTCTAATTAATACATTGGCATTCACTGTACACTGATATGTACTTCTCCATTGCACATACTACGTGACTTTGCGCTGTTTCAGATGAAATATCCATGAATTCTCAAGCCATCTGAATGCTTTCCTTTTTGGAACAGGTGTTGAGGTGGCGTCTATGTGCAGCTATTTCATGCCCATATCCCTTGATCAAGTAACACGTCTTGCTTAACTTTAACTCATACCGTATTTTTAAAAATGGACTTCTTCAGCTCCATTTCGCGGCCCGGCTGCATAGCTTTATCAATAACGATCGGATACATGCTTGCAGGTAGGTTGTCGAGTTTCAAGGCCACGAAACTTTCAAGTTACTTATTTTTCTGCGATGTTGCGTTGAGTTTTTAACGCTACCAATGGTAAAGAAGTGTGGGACGATTTAGAATTTTTTAAGTAGTAAGCTTCACTTTTTCACCGGGACTGTCTTGCTTAGGGTATGCACCATTGTTCATTAACTGCCAGTATTAAGTTGGAAAGGGCTCGAAAGCGAAAACTAACTCAGGAGAGTAAGTACCCAAAAGAGCTCCAAAGCACTTCTCAAGAGGCAGGAGTTTAACTGGCGCATAGCTCAACGTAAAGTAGAACTGGACCATTCATGAAGTCTTTTAGACGAAAGTTGGCGCATATATTTGGACACCTGTTGGCTACCCTTAAAGCAAGTGCTCCGGCTTATTGTTTTTTTTTCGCGCAGGCGAATAAGGTCATCTTCATTGTGTACACATGGTCAGCAGCACGAGACCAGCATTAGTGCATTTTAGGTCCGGCATGCGGTAACTTTTTTTGTAGAATTGAAAGTGTATGGCCTCTTAATTAAGATTTACTCTCTTGAATTTAGTGCGATAATCCATCCTATGAACAGGGCATCCACTTTTGGTGATTGAAGTAAAATCAATCATATAGTTAGTTATTTCGTTGTACGACTGACAGAGGCATACCTTGCACCAAAATTAGTCAGGAAATTGATAAGTAGTCCAACTTTGTAAGTAAACTGCACCATTTCAACAGTTTTGGCTTAAAAGTAGCGGATTTTGTCTTTCTTTGCCTCTTCTAGACACAATCTCGATGTTCACATTCCAAAGGGGGCTGGAGCTGCTTCTGTTTTGCACTCATCACCTTATAGTCGCCATCTGTTTCACCTTCCTCCTGGTAAGGCCAGCTGTGTCTCCTTACCTTCCTCTTTCGTTTGTGCACTTGCTTCTAAGGGCATTCTCTTCTGCCCATATCTGTGTACGCGTGTGCATACACGTCCTTTGCAGTGTGCTTATGCGTGACGGTGCATGAGTGGGCCCATGTCTTTTTTCTACCTAATTTTCAATAAATGGATGAGCTAGCATTGGCAGAACTTGAGAACCGTTGTAACTTGGTCTTATAATTAAATTTAGTTGATGAATTGACAAAATTAAGCTCATTGGAACGTTTGTTTGGTGTTTTAAGCAAAACAAAATGCACTCCTATGCTTTCTATTCCGACTTCTCTTGTCTCATTTTCGCTTGCCTGAACCCAGTGTTTTATTGCGATCTAGAAATCGATTCGAAAAATTACCTGAGAGCATTGTTTTTTTAGCCATAAACACAAATACTTTACTTGTTTATGGATGCGCTACTCACCATGGAGCAGGTTCCGCTGACTTCTCCAAGGCTGTTCAAATAGCATTAGACCTGGGTATGCATCCTTATGGTACCAGGTGTGGCTTGACTTACACAATTTCAAAAAATTCAGCTGACCGGACCTTTTGTGACCACAAGGCGCTACCTAACCATGGCCTTTTCGATTTGCTTTTAGATCTACAGAATTGCTCCTATCTACGCCATTATTCGGCTGACTAGTGAAATTTCGACACCATTTCTAAACCAAAGGTGAGATTTGGCATTTTGTGTACCTTTCCTCAGTTGGTGAGTCAAAAGCGTGGTCGAGGCTCTTTTTGGCTGTGGCTCTGTGTGTGTGTATGGGTGCGTGTGTTTGTCTAGTGGAGTGAAAGGTGATTGTGACGCGCATGCTTCACGAACAGTGGTCATTGTCAGTAGTGAATAATTAAAGGTTCCGTGTATAGGTCTGCGAGTGTGTTACTTCCGTGATTTACATCTGTGAGTAATTGGGAAAAAAGTCCTATTTTCCTTAGTCGTGAATGCAAATGCCTTGGAAGGCAATTACCTCGGTTAGCATCGGAGTTGGATTTTCAAAGGAAGACTTGGCGGTTTCCTCATGTTTTAACAATTTCTGTAAAATTAACGCTAATTAGTAGAATATTTTATTGTAATTGAGATTACAATCCTGTTCCACTTTTCCCCTTTTCCATCAACCACCACAACCAGTCGACCTGCTAACGGTCCAAGGCAATGTGCGTTCGAGTCATAATTGGTGTAAACGATCGCGGTGGACTTTTGGCCCTTATAATCTCTTTAATACTGAAGATTGTACGACCTGTTATTATTACTATTTTACGTGACTTCAACGCGGCAAGTTGCGGTCAGTGCACGCATCACTTTTCTATTGACTAATAACTAAACTTCTTGTGCCGTTGAAAAGAGCATTAAAAACCAGGCGGCGTTGGGAAAGCAATTGCACTAAGTAGGACCCCAAAAACTGATGAAATATTGGCTGGGAGATTTGAGGTTCGATGTGCCCAGATGTTACAATGAACCAAGACGTTTCACTAACTCAAATCAAGCTCCAAACAAGGTGGCCACTTCTTTCACTTTTCCAGTAAATTTCCTCCCTTTACCTATTTTCTTCTCCATTCTATTTTAAAATTGATCTCCCTAGCTCCCTTTTTCAATGCATTTTGAAAATACCAACAGATATCCGGTGAGTACATTGTTTGATTTGATTCAGTCAGACCATTTCGCATAACGCCTTACTAACTGCAAATTATTAATAGCGCTTGTCTCCAAGACCTGTCGATGCCTTACAGGTTTCGTTCATTCAGAAACAGTCCTATGCAGGATTACTAATGTCTCTGATATGTACCAGAAATTCGGATTCACGTATTCATCAATTGCAAGACGAAGCAGCCTCTCGGCTCTATCCCCACATTTTGAAGTAACTTTATTTACGGGTTCATTTGAGAATGCTTTGGAGTACACCCGGGACTCGATGTCATTTGAGCGATTTGCTGTCGGAGTCACTGAGAAAGGTTTATCTCAATAACTTTAATGCCTTTATTGCCTCAAGATGATTCATCTTTTAGTGTAACCGATCACGCCTGTGTGGTCCATGGCCCCAGGAAAGAGTTGAAAAGTTGTATAAATGTGGCGTTGGTGACGTATTTGTTAGGATACTGCGCAATTAATGTTACAGTTGCGATCTCTACGGTTGGCATTTGGGTTTTTGCTTCAGATGTTCCCTATTGATGTGGCGCACTGCTTTAAGCACTTCTTAATTCAGATGCTTTTAAGCGTACTTTTGATAAGGAACGACTAAGATTTTCCTTTTACATCGGGTTGCAGATGGTTCTACCGCACCATTGGAGGCGAGAACGCGGGAAAGAGGGCGGCCAATGCTACTCTCGTCTTCGCATGTCTTTTCACTCTAGGCCGATACGTCTTGCCCTTTCCCTACTGGGTGGTCTTCTACCGTCACTTCAACTCCAAGCCCCATCTGGCCGTCAAGCATAAGCTGCCGTCCTTTACCAACTACTTTATTTCATGCCCTGTCCTCCTCGATGTTCTCAACGCCGCCTGGGGCTACCCGGTCTTCATTGTAACCAAAAAGGCCCTTGCCACCCTTGGCTACATCCGCCTGACGCCCAAACAAAGTGGAATGTCGGCTCAAAATGGAGGAGTAGGGAGTGGTGCTTACTGTAACGGGAATCTCCACGAGGAGTAGTCAACCCTATTTGCTTCGCATCGCATGTACCTAAGTGTGCATTTAGTTCCACTACAGGCTCTGCTTGCACGTGGCTCTGTCCTAGGTTCAGTTTTCTTTGCATGCACTATCTTGCATCCCCACGTCCCTAGGTCCTTCTTTCTATCTGTTTGATTGTCCCCGTGTTTGTGTCCTTACATCTCGTCCTCTTCCTACCTCTTCCACCTGCCCCTCTCCTTCTCAAGGAAGTGGTGCTTTCAGCTGTATTTACGGTATTCTTTGACATGTTAACGTGCATTCGCACAATTTGTGAACAGTATAGTCGTTTTTCCTGGAAGCAATGTTCTTCTCATTTACAAGATAGCTTACTGTGTTTGTCAAACTAAACCCGTGAAACATCTCGATTGACAAATCCTGAATGATTAAGACAGAACACTGTTTTAACGCTTTAAAGCGTTCTGGGGAAATTCACCCAGTCATTCCCTTTAATTAGCTTGCCTAGATGTGAGAATGACTTTCCGGAACTGGAGGCATTGTCAATGGATGATAGGAAGCAAGATCTCTGTAAGTTCTAAGAGTTCGGGATATCGGCTCTCAGATGAGCTAATATCTACCGATCAATCATTTTGAGAATCCGTAATGGTACCATCAGTCATGGCGGCATCTCTCCCAAAATGTGAAGATGAAGCTCATCTCTTCACTCTGGGAAATCGACTTTTACCGCCAAAGTAATGTGCTTGTTTCGGAGTGCCCAAATCCGTACACAAAATCGGTAGATTCGCGCGCACTCGATCAGCAAGAAATGTCATTTGGATGAAGTCTCCCATGATTAGATTCAAGCGGAGTTATCCAATCGTATAAGTACCTAACTCACGGATCTAACTTTACTTAGCAACAACCATAACATTGGAAACACACGCATGTGCAGGACAGGGGTCTCTAGAGGTAAGGTGAGGGAATAGGTCGTCTGCTGTACAATTGGTTCGCCTGACAGGAGCGAGTAATGGAGGTTGCAGATCATGGGACTCAGAAATCCAAAGCGCAGAAGAGAGCCACGCCTCGCTTAATCCAATGACTCTGAGGTTCTGTGCTGGGAATCTCCACTGCGAAGACAAAGTTTGTTGACATCCCAGTGGTTGATAAGGTGCCTGGTGACAAGAGTAGCGCGAATGTTAAGTTAGCACCTTGAGTATTTATAGAACTATGCCAAGTTAGTTATTGAAACAGTGCTAAAGGGAAAGTTGACTAGTGTATTTGTTCACTGAGAAAGTTAAAGGTGCATAATTTTATCACTGCCACGCAATAGACGGCTTGGATTCCGCATCTTCACATAGGCTTCATGTTTGAACACCTTCAAAAGCGTAACAGAAAAAGGAATTTCGTATATTTTTTTCTGCAAAAAACAGATCGTCCCGTAATTGTTGGTACTAGAATCAGAAAATATCCATAAAATATTCCAGTGTATACCTGTTTTCTTAAGTCATTGATTCATAAAAATCCACCAATTTCGAGTAAATTTAGACTAAATGGTCCTTGTTTTGAGTCATTGAATAAAAGAACTAATAGAGTAACCTGCAACTGTCAAACTATCTTAAAGCAGGTGAATCAGAATGACGCCGCTTGTACGGGCACACCTCAAAACGCATGTCTAGATTACGAAGGATTCTATTTTTTCGATTTTGGGGCCCTGTTTTTCTAAGATATGGAGTCATATTTCTGATTTCCGAGAAGTTTTGAAGATAGAGTTTTCGGATTTGTCGGAGAAAAGCAAAAAACGACGAAACATAAACTACAACACGTTGTAAGCAGATGGTCGAGAAATTTAGGGCACTTTCCCGCCGCGAAAAATTACGACGGATTATATGAATACGACAACAGAGGTGGGTTTACCAGATCGAGAAAGAGTTTTGTAGACTGGACACTCATAAATTCCTTCCTCAGGTTTCTGCCTATTAGCTTCCGGGATCAGCCAAATGATCGGCATAAGCGTGTAGAGCTCCCTAGGTCTGGATTCTGTCAAACACATATCCGTTAGATCCCATCCGCAACCCTCCAGGTAGAGGCCATGAATGTAGCAACCGTCAACAGGAACTTGATGAAGACTCGCGATGCCCTCTTCCATTACCTGCCAAGGAAGACGTCAACCAATCAATCGCACGACTCTACAGGTGCATATGTAAGTTTGCTGCATAAGAAAGCTCACTTTGAAATTAAAACTGACAGTGTCTACAGGTTGTGAATGTTTGCGGGCAAAGTTTTGCAGCTGACCGGTGAGGAAGGCTTGTGGGAAGAAAAACCCACTGATCCAAAATACTACAGGTGTTCCGCTGTCATACCAGGCTTTCAAGTTGCCAATTCTTTCCCCCAGATCCTTTATCCAGGCACCAAGAGGTTTTAAACTGGGATATGCCTTTACATTCCACAATTCAGGAACTTGGTTATTAAATAAGGATGTTGACATGGCTTCCAGTGCAGCTGACATCACTATCAAGCCCTTAACTGCTTTGATGAGTTCTTGCAAACTCGATTGAATTGCATTTAGAAGATTGTTGAATCTAAGGAAAGAAATCTATTAGTTGCTTGAAACTCTTGCGCTAAGTGAAAAACAATCGCCACCAAAGTTACCTGGTAACCTCTTGAATTAGAACGGTATTCATGGACTGCTCATAGAGTATAGGATACCTCCTGACAATAGCAGCTTCGTCCAACAATGAAGGACACTCAGTTAGAAGCTGCGTTGCAATCTCTTCTAGGATATCCTCGTGCGTTTTCCCTCCTTTGGAGGAGAGAGACGTTTTTGGCTGTAGAAGGACCAAATCTGCCAACAACTGAAAGGTCTCGTTTTGCGCGAACGTTATATTTGCGTTTTCGTGAAGACCAAATACCTCGGGGAGGTCATTTATTGGCAAAGACTGAATATATTTTAGATAACTCTAAAAGCAACAATAAAATGATTAATGGGATGATTGTATTATTCTTTGAAATCTTGAGTGAGCCCAGGTGTGTATAATTTCCATTTCCCTTATTTATAATCGAGTAAGAAATACCAGTTGCAATCGACTCGTTTCCTTGATAGGAAAACAAAAGCAAAGCACCCCAAAAGAAGACTAAAAGGAAAGCTTTTACCTTATGATCCGAATCACCACTTATTTGCTTGTAAACACCCGATTCCGAATACACATGATCAGCATCGAGAGAGGAGGCACTGTAGAAGTCAGAGAGAATGCTCATCAGGCAACGACGATCCCAATCATCGGTTACGCGTCCGCCATAGTTGATTTGGCCAGCAGTGTATTGCAAAATCTAATTTAATAGCATCAAGGAAGAATCAAAAACGATAAATATCCTAATACAACTAGAAGTAGAAAGAGTTTTACTAACCTTATATGGAATTTTATCATACTCAGTGAGGAACATAACAAGTTGATCCATGCAGATCTTCATATCACCGGTGGTGAATTCGTAGGGGATACTGAAACCCAGGGCTCCAAACTTCCTTCTCTCGATGCAAATGGCGTGAAAGAATGAAAGCGCCAGAAGGAGGGACTTAAAATTCGCATTCTGAAGTCAAACAAAGATCCCTTGGTTAATCGCAACAATAAATTCGCGATTAGATTCTGAACAAATTTATCAATGTAACCTTTCTAGGAACGCTATTCAATTGCTTATCGTTGAGTGAAAGGTAAGTTCTGAGGAGATTGGCTTTAATGCCTCTCGGTGGTTCGATGGTCAACTTTGAGCCGTTCTGCAGGATGTATACAGGGAAACTGGAACTAGGCATACTGGTGAGCCACAAACGGAAGTCCTTGCTGACCCGATCCTTATCAATTTGTTCTACCAGACGTTCCAGAGACGGCATCCAGGAAGGCGCCAGGTGACAATTCTGGAAGAAGACCCACATTCCACGCTCCATAGCTGCCTGCATCATCTCTTCTGCTCGTGGACCTTGACCCTGGCCCAGTGATATGGCTGATAATCTCTTACCACCAAAGTTCATTTCTTCCGCAAATCTGTAGAGATCTGAAGCCGGATCAGTACCCTAAAACCCATTAATACAAACAGTGTTAAGATTTAGCAAAAAACTATTTTTGGTTTCATTGCATTCCAAAGATGCACCTGTGATAGAACAAAGATTATGGGAGTTGTAGGAGAGCTCTCCTTGAAAATTTCTTGGAGGCTAATGTTCTGAGGTTCAATAAAGTTTTGTCCAAGATGATGTGCGACAAAGTCTTGCATTGCATTGGTGACTTTGTCGGGTCGGAAACAGCGTAGAAAGAGCAATCGTTGAAAGGTGTCTAACTTTTCACCCCAGTGGTCTTTTAAGGGAAGACGGTGGGGTTCCGGTGAATCGAAGATTTCCTTGAAGTCATTTAAATTTTGCACAATGAATGAGCAAAGGCCTTCAAAATTCGACAAAGCATCAAGTGCAAGAAGATCACCCCACATGCGATCCGACATCCATTCCGGAGCTGGATTAGGAAGGTCTCTTTTCACGACTGAACTGCCGGATAGGAGATACCTCCATTCTTCCTAAATAAAAGCAAATTTTAATCACAATTATTTGGTCCATGTGATTCCATCTTAACAAGGCATCATCCACCTACTCACCAAATTGACTAAGTTCTCCTCTTCAAGAATTTTGATGGTTATCAAGAAGGAAAACAGCAATTTATGTCGCTCGAAAAGACTTCTGCAGACATTTGCATATAATGAGAATGTGATGTAATTGTTCACGTTTTCTATGCGCTCTGTGACAGTTGCTGAAAGAGAGAAAAAAGATCCTGGCATTTCTCGACCCTTTTGCTTGTAAAAGCATTAGTATGCAGTCTTACATGCTTTCTCTGCGTTGGTGATTCCTTTCACAAATATATTTATAAACCACTCCAGGGAATACTGATACATTCGATCAATTTTACGCAATGAAGAGACACAGAAAAAGAGAATTCTGCCACGAATGGCGACCGGAATGTACATACTACGAGTTTCATCTATATCCCTTTCGGTTTGTTCAGCTACAACAACTTTCGTGCGTATCTCTGAAGACTTCATCTTAGAGGCTTCGAGAGTACTGATGAGGTCTACATCGTCAACTGGTGAACCCTCAGAAGAACTCAGTTTCTCTAAAATGTGGTCCTCAATCTCCTTAAGTTCCTGCTTCATTTTTGCATTGCTAACGATAAGCTGACCCTTTGCTTCTTCCAAATCAGGACGTTCTTCTGCCACAACTAAACCAAGAAGCTGATCCTCCAGACCTTTTGGAGCTAATGTGAAATTAACTATTCCCAATCGGGCGGAATTCTCCGGTGAGTAATGAGGATTTGGTAACTTGGTTGTTAGGTAGAATCGAAAGTCTTGATGGTAAGGGATTATATTGTCACCCAATTTGATGACAAGAACCCCCTGTTGTGAGTAAGTCTGTTTCAGTATGATAGGGTCAAGAGCAGGATCAAGTTCTTCACCCACATTTTCCAGGAGGACTGGTCTACCAAATCGGACTGAGTTCTCAATGGTACGCAGAAAATCTTTTTCTGAGGTTTTGATAACCTCAAGACCCTCATCACCCTCCAAAGATTTTATCCATCTATTCGCTTGACCCTGTGGATCCACAAACAGTGGCCAACGGCGGGAGAACTGAACTATCACAGCGTTCTCTATCGAGAGACCATCTTTTGGTAACCCAAATATGTGCCAATTGCGAATCTTAACGGGGTCTCCAAAGGTATTAATCAAATTTGGAGTCGATGTGTGAGGCACCTTGTGTTCCTTCAGACATTCAACCCACTCAGTATACATTTCCTTTCTGTAGTCGCCATTGAAAGGACCCAAGTACGCCACTATGCCCGAAGAGCAGAGTACATTTCCGATAAGATTGTCGATCAAACCCTCCACTTCTACAATAGAGTCCATCCACCTTCCCTTTTCGCTACTCAGGCCCCCAATCAGCTTGTCAGCACGCAGTAGACGAGCCTCACAGAGGTTGCTCTTATCCTCCAGCTCCTGCTGCCTTCGCATACACTCATCATACTTCACCTGCAGACTGGATATTCGGTCTTTGCAGGACTGAAGACGAGCACGTGCTTCTTGAAGCACATACTCGGTCTCCTTTAAGTCCTCCTCAGCCGCTCTCATTGCTGCTCTCTTAGGAGCCACCATTTTAGCCACATTGTGGTACTTATGCATAGCTCGTACCCAGAGGCAAATGCTTGTGCAGGCCTTGCTAACTTTGGCAATCGCTTGCGGTGTAAAGGCCTCAGAATCTATGTAGGGTTGAATTTTATCGATGATGGCATCAGGGATATTGTCGCGGTCGAAGTTGAGGAGGGATTCTAGGAACTTGCCAGGATCCTGGAGTAGAGTCTTGCTAGGCTCCCAGTAGTCGTCCACCTTGACACCTGGTTTATCACCAGCCACCTTTTTTGGCTTTACATCCTTCATTATGCAGACCGCCTCCATAACAAGACGTACGCCCTCAGGAGGACGCATCATAGCGCGAACCTCAGTGATGTCATTCTTGTTGAGCGACTTCACTGCGTCCAAAGAAGCATACAGTGCTGGTAGCGCCTCATCTAGATCACGTTGAGCGTCATCCCTTATCTCTGCGCACTCAGCCGTCTTTCTTTCTGCGGCTTCCTCCTCGCGTTGCACAATCGCAGTTGTTTCTTCCGCCACTTTAGAATCTCTGGCAATCTCCTCCATTGTCACCTTTGAGGTCTCAATAGCCTTCTCCAACTGTGGCTGCATGACCTCAAGTTCCTCTTGTAACTTTGCAACAATTTGTTCTGTACTAAGAAGCTTATCCAAACCTGTCTTTGTGCGAATCCTTAAATTTATCAACTCCGTCAGTTTCAGGTTGTACATCTTGGCGAACGAAGCAAGCAGTTCCAGGAAGCATGCCGGTGTCACATAGTTGTGACGGCCCAATTCTTGTAGATATCGGGCTGTATTGCGAACAGCTGATTGGTGCATTTTTTGGCAAACCTTGACAATGCCTCCCAAAAGCTCATCTTCGATGTTCAATTCTTTCATGTCTTTCAGCGTCTTCAGTGCAACTGCTTCAAGTGCCTCGTCAGGCCATTCCGCGTACCAGTCGATGGTGCAGCAACTAACCAGTGCTGGGAACTGACGCAGGCGCGCACGGAAAACCTCTCCAAGAGGACTCATTGTGATCACTGTGTGGAGGTTTCGATGCACACGTTTCACATAGGTGGAGTAGAGATTATTCTTTGTTGGCATCATCCCAGCATTGGTAACCACAGGCTTCATGGCGTTATATATATTCTCAAGATCTTCGAATGCATAAATATTCGGTACATCACCAATGTTCAGAATATTGTTAAGGTCCTCTAAAAAAGTCTCCTTCTTAATCTGAAAAGAAAACACAAACTTTCGTAGGTTGAGATTAATGATACTAGGCGGGGAAAAATTATTTATCATACCTGTGTGTCGGAAAACAGAAATAGAACCTGCTTGTCCTCGATACCAGCCAACATCATAACCTTTCTCAAATCCTCCTGCCAATCATGGGTGCTGTAGGTTTTCGTTAGTTCAATTTGAAAGCATTCAAATTCAGCACTTTAAAAAAATTTCATTAAATACACAATAAAAACCATGGAAAACGCAAAAGTTGGCTTAAAACTCACATATGAGCGGCGAGGCGAGAAATGCTTTGTCGCCCGCTACCACCGAGACCCAACAGTAGAGCGTTGCCTTGAGGTTGGCGAATGATTCGAGACAGGCGGCATAAATGTATAATAGCGTCCATGAAGAGAACAAGATCCATGCGCGCGCTATACAGTTGATTATAATCCTCCAGATTCAATTCACACACACGAACCACTTGCGTGTGATCCACCATCTCGATGTATTTCCTGTTATCGGCAGCATCGGCTGACAACAAATCTCCGTAGAGCAGTGGTCCCGAAGGAACTATCTCCTCAAATTTAGCCTCAAATTGCTCTTCCATGGTCTTGATGCACAAATTCTTAAACCAGTTTCTGTCTGCTTCATTAATTAGGCGATCCTGATAAACGCGGCAGGATTCGTGGTACCAAAGACGCAAGACATCCGTAATATTCCCCGTAAGGTGTAAAATATCGAACATATAAATACCTTGAAAGACCTTGGAAAGATCACGGAGATTAAATGTGTAGTGACTTTTAGCTGGTGTGGGCAAGAGTTGTGATTGTACAGTGGTATAAACCGAGATGGAGGCCTTTACCAAAGATTTCACTTTGTCTAGTAACAGACGAACAGGTGACTCTTCAGAAGTCTGCATGAACCAACTGGTCAGAATAGTTGAGAAAATGGTCGAAAGACTAGCTTCATCCATTTCGTTAAAACTCAAGAAGTTGAAGTGCCGAAGCAGACGCTGAGTGATTGGATTCCTACCACCACCTGGTGGGCACATAGCACCCAAGAAGTTGACATCAACAATTTGCTTGAAAGCGCCAATCTGCTTCCGATCGTACCATCCCTTAAAGTCCATCCACTGGCGAATCAACTCGATTGGGGGCTGGGCACCAAACATATCGGGTGCAGGCATGTTCAAGTCGTCAATGAAGAAGATGAGATACTTCCCAGGCGGGGGACCATAAACTCCACGCCTGCGTTTGTCCATTTTGCTTTCAATCACATCCTGCGTCTGGTTGGCCGAGGACTTGGCGCTGAGCACCATAAACTCGGGAATAAACTCTTCAGGCATCCCTCGGCAAAGTTTGTCTGCAATACAGACCGTTTTTCCCGTGCCTGTAGGCCCAACACTCAGGACAGGAATTGAGTTTTTTAAAAACAATTCCATGACCTGAACTAAACGAACACTGTCCAGAGTTGGGACGAGGATGTCCGAGTACTTTGCGCTCATGTCTATTCTATAAGACGGCACATTTTTCATCCAGTGCTCCCAATGAACCTTTCAATAAACGTTTGCAGGTAAGATTAGTATCGATTGAATCAGGAAAGCAGACTTAAACAAGCTTACATGCTTTGGGCTTTGCTCATCACAGTCCGCATCCTTCTTATCCATATTAAGAATGTCAGCTTCATCCAGATAGTAGTCATAGACGGTACCTTCTGGAGGGAACGGCCGGGTACACTGTAAAAGTGGCAACATATTCAGTAGTTTGGATGGATTGGATGGGCAGGAATAGATTGAAATCAACATTACCTTCACATCTTTCATCTTCTGTCTTAAATAGACGTCGAAGGCTTTGCGCCCATCGTTTGTACAAGTTGAACCAACCGACCAGACCAGCGAGAAAAAGAACCAAGATTCGAAAACTTCCCCGACCCTCGAGACCAACTCATCGGACACTTCCCGCTGCAAAATAATAGTGCCCCATAAGCAAGGACCACTCTACGCTAAAATTTCGAAAAACGCAACCTAAACGATCAATTAGAGGCGTACGTCTCCTGGTTCATTGCCCAGTGGGCGAAGTGGCGCTCGAAGGTTGTGATTATGTCTGGTCTATGCATTATGAACAGAAAAGGAATTTCAAGAACACTGCTACTTAAGCTCTGGTCTTAACAAGGTACTAACGCTTACTTTAGCCCGTTCATTTCTCTTTACGCCCATTAAAAGGCCCGATGTCGATTGGAAACGACTGCAGAAACAAGAATAGAGCTTCAATAAACTGAACGTCAGCTGACCGTCCGAGCTTCTAATGTTTTCAATTGTATGTTCTCGAATAAAACAAATCGAGTCCTAAAGAATTCCATTTGATTGCGCTTTAAACCACTTTGCTTATAAAACCTACCTCAAGGAATAGGTCAAACAAGCGTTCTAACTTTTCCTTATGAGGGTAAATTGGTGCAGGCAGACTTTGAAGCCAGCACTCTACGAAGGGTTTAAGACCAAGGATACTTGTCTCCAAGTACACCATTCCACAACGGCTTACAGTTGCCGGTGAGGCAACTGCCAAATCAGCGACTTCAAACATCATAGTCATCGCCTCAGTCAGTTTTATTATCTCACCGCTGCTCAAGCAGAGTTTCTTGTTGTCGTCCAGCACTGTGTTCATATTTTCAATCCACAAAGCGTCGACAGGTCCATCAAAGATATACCAACGTTTATCGAGGTTGTCGGCTGCAACCCCTTCCCGAATGAGCACACTCAAGATACCGTCAGTCCATTCATGTGTGGTGAGGTCGAATTCACCGTAGAGTTGACCCATTGTGATTGATTTGGGGTTTAGAACATAAGTGACTACGTTCTGGAAGTAAGAGCCATCCGGAGAAGGTTGATTCTTCAAGGAGCTCAGAGCATCTTTCAGTACCTCATAGCATTTGGTTTTGCCTGACCCCGTCGGACCAAGGATCATAAGGCCGTGTCTAACGACTGTGGTATCGAATAACTGAGTACATTTGTGAAGAAATCCTAAAGTTGGGAAAAATAAGTAAATAAAATCTTTTTGGTAAGCTTAAAGAGTAGTATGCCTCTTTAATTTACCGTGATCATCTTTGAGGTTCATTTTGAGAGCAGCAGTTCTCAGAGCGATTGTAAGGTCTTCGTAATTAACTTCGTTTGCACTGAAATAAACGCATTTAGATTAGGCAAGAATCAAGTTTAAAATAGACTAAAAACAAAAAAAACCAACACAAGATGACGAATATTTGGGAATAGGTCAGCGACAATGCCATTGAAGAGTTTCAGATCATCTTCCAGAAATTTAGGTAGGTTAACATCACGGATTGCTCGAAGAACAATAAGTTCCTAGAATTAACAAAATGATTTTTAAAGTTGCCTTCTCTCGTGTATATGCCAACTCACCTCATCCGTATCAGGTTCAGTTCTTTTTAAATTACCAGCCGCGGAAATGACACTTTTCACCGCTCGCATACCAAAATCATAGTGATCCTGATTGCTTAACTGTTCAGACGACAATTTGAAAGTCGTGACAATCTTCTTGGCCAAAATCCGAGCATCGGCAAAGCCAAAGGAGAAGAGCGAAATTTCTGCAATCAGTGCGTAGTCTGGAACCATCATCGCAACAGGTCGGAAGAGCGCTTTTAAATTATCTGGCAACTCTGTGCGACCCGCATATCCAGGGTTCATCGTGATAAATATGGCGCAAGAGGCCTTCAGAGCCAATTCCACACCTTCAAAGAGGAATCGGTCGACTCGTTGCATTTGTGCTTTTTGAATAGTTGTGATTTGCTGCGCTACTACAGACAAGACCTCGATATCAATGCGATTGAATTCATCGAAACACGCCCATGCACCCGCTGCCGCCAGACCCTTGAAGAATTTGCCCATCGCCATGAAGTCTAGCTGATCGGAACAATTGAATACAACACACTGAATGGCAAAAGCCTTTCCCAAGTCTTTTGTCGTCTCTGTTTTTCCCGTTCCTGCTGGACCTGATGGGGCACCGCCAAAGTTAAGATGTAGAGCTCCCGTTAGAGTAAGATAACACCGGTCCGTCAGAGGAGTGATTACTAGTCGTGTAGTATTTCCAAGATACTCGTAGCCATAGGGGAACTGGGCATTGACAACACGTATTTCAAGTTCCTCAGTGGCATTTGTCCAGTAGTAACGAAGCTGGCTTATCCATTCAAAGGCATTGATGGAGGAGACGCCTTGTTGTATCATGTTGTCAACCACGTCTCTAGCGTGCACCTCAATGACAATCAATGCAGAAAGTGTCATTCGTGCGATTTTCGGTAGATCTCCCCTAACTATAGTACGAAGTTCATTCAACTGATTCAGAAGGTAGGGGAGTAATCCCTTGAGTCCATCTGAGTGGGCACGAATAAGTGACTCTGTGACCTCTGAAGTCCAATACGTTTGACAACCTGCTATAACAACCTGACCAGGCCACTGAAGCACCCACTCAGTTCGCGGAGTTTCAAGGTATTTGTCCAGTGCACGCTGGATGATGGTACGAATAGAAAAGCGCATCATATCCTCAATCTCAGACATCCATTCCTCCACGTTTCCGACGGGGTGGGTGGTCTTTTCAAAGGGAATCTTCTCGCCTTCACTAGAATACATTGCTGTGATCTCCAAGTCACTCTCAAATTGAAGCTAAAAAGAACACCAAAAATCCGTCTAAACAGAAATTAACATAAGAACAATGTAGAGTGGAGAATCATTCACCTTGGCGATGTTTTCGAAGCACTTCTTCAAGTGCGGTTGAACAGCAGTAGGATTCTTTGCCTGCGAAAGGATTTCCAGAAGTTCATCGTCAGACAAGAAAAAGAATCGAGGGAAGGCTTGACGTTTTGTTTCCAGGTATTCACTCAAGCCCTTCTGTACTTGTTCCAGCAGGTTGTTGCATTCGCGCAGGTTATTCAGGATTCGACTGTCCGGACAGAGAGTAATGACATTCGGTTGACCGTGGGCGATTTTCATCACCTTGCGCCAAATTTTCTCCATTGTAGCAAATCGTTTGCCCTCTACCGGCAACTGACGTAAGATGTCTTCTGAGACAAAAATTGGCTCCAAGTAGAGCCAACTGCGCTGGCAGTTAGTCCATTCATCAATTACCTCTTGAGTGATCTGCAAACGAGTCTCCCAAGCGGCAATACGGTCTTCGAATTGTTTTTTGTATGGAGAAAAGCTCATTGACTGGGTGAGGACTATGTGGTCGTCCAATTGCTGATTAACTTCTTCTGGTACTTTGATTATGTAAGTTCCTGTCTGTTTGTACGGTTGTACCTCAAAGACCACATTCTCCCAATCTTGCATCATCTTATTTAGTGCTGATTCGATTGCATACTCCTTCCCGGCGATGTCAGCAACCTCCGATATTACGTCGATGTGATCCTAAATTAACAATTTTTAAAAGAGAAGGCAGCTTGCGTCTAAATAATGTCCGCATTTAGTTAGAAATCTAGTCAACATGACTCCTTTGAGCTCTATGTATTTCATTTCATCTTCTCTCCAAGTAGTTCAAATTATTGATCTCACAAAGTAAGTCCATGAAAAGGACATTGAAAAACCCTTCCATTTACATAAAACAAATTGCTCACCTGAAGTCGCATTTCTAGACATTTTGCAAAGGTGAGGGAAGCTTTTGGTACGACCAGGATGCCAGTTCGTTCACTGATGAGTTCCCACATCCTACTATGCATTCCAGGACTACGAAGCGCTTTAATAAGTGGTACGAAGGGTTTGAACTCCTCAATAGCCATTTTGATCTGACTGGCCACTTCTTGCACTCCAGGCAGCTCGCTGAAAACGCGGATTGACTTATGCATAACCTTATAGCCCTCAGCGACCTGTTTCTCCAGAGCTGTTGCGTCAATTGACGACAGTGGATCGGTCATGACTGCGTCCTGCGTTCTCAACCAATCCGACACAGCAATCCACATCACTCGGAATGGCTCGAAGTCCTTTAATAAGGTGCTAATTCTCTCAAACTGAAATGTCCAAAAAAGTGCGGTCAAATTTGGTCAATCTTGAGAAACGCAGTCAACCGAGTAGAGCCTACGTTAGTAATCGGCATATCGAAAAGTCGTTCACGGCTATTATAGAGTAGAGCATTCTGTTGCGCTTCTAGTAGTTGCCTTTGAAGCCTCCGCACTTCATTTGCGACCTCGTGCGCTTTGCTCACATCCGTGTAGGAGGCCATAGAAGACACCATCATCTTTAAGGAAAGAGGTTAGGATAAGGAGTTCCCATGGTTAGTGGGATATGCACATAGGATTATAAGGCGATCCCAGCTCACCGTCAAACTGTCAATTTTATCGGAGAAGGAAGCCAAATCGGAGATTTGGAGTTTGCGGAAGCGCTCTTCATCCTCTTCCAAATTCAGCTCCGTCTCCTCCACAAGGTTGCGGATTTTGCTGGGCCAGGTGAGGGTGGTCCACTTAGCGGCAAAATCGTCATTGTTAAGGTTATAGCAGAACTCATCGATGAGCTCGTAATGGGCTACCACCCGGTCGATTAGCTCCCTCTGTTCCTCCAACAAATCTGGAATGGTATCCATGTACTCGCGCATCGCAGTGAGCTCCTCGATGGTGTTCGGTTTCTCGTACAACCTCCTTGCTATCTCTTCGAATACGTCGCATGACTGAAGTATAAGCCCGACAATTAGCCAACACTGATGCACTTATTTTAAATCCATCGAGGACCCACAGATCCATATGTGGTTTCGTTGATTTGATTAGTAACTTAAAACGGATCCACTGTTTGTGATGAGCATGGGATAGCAGGAAATGGCTGCAATGACAATAGGCAAAATACGTTCACCTAATGCAAACCTATAACGTCATACAAAATCCAGCAGGAAGACTTAAAATCAGTGTGAATAAAACTAAGTGACTTGTCTGAAAATACCGCATCCTAAGGGACCAGAGCTAAAGGTTTAGCTATTGTTAAATGCCATAGGAGCCATTGCCTCGGCGAACAAGGAACTGGTTTTAAACTTTTTCGTAGAAGCAAACCATATGCCAACTTCCTAATTGTAATTGCAGAACGTCAAAAAAGACCCTAGCTTCACAATTCTGTCCCCCACATACATTTTATTAGGACCATTTTTCTGCTATAAATCTATCGCGATCGGGTACCGCGATGGCCTTTCCTGAAGGAGGTCCTCTTTTGAAGCACAAATGCGGTTTTCATCCAGTTTATTTAAATTAGCAAAGTCATTTTAATAACTGCGTAGCATCATGATCATTGAAGAGCTTAATTACACATTAAACCGTGCCAATATGAAAATGGCTAACTCTTTCCACTTATGGGCATTTAGCAAAACTGATAGGTCACAGTGCCATTGTTGTAAGGAGGAGACTGTAACTCACCGTGTCTGACTGTTTCCTAAGCTGTCGGGCGAGTAGATCCAGCATGGCTTTGGCCATGTCGAACCGCTTCTTCGTTAGACGACTGCGCAGAGGCTCCACATTGACGAGGAAGGGTCCGATAGTAATGTTGAGAGGCATTAATGCCTCCAATTTCTTTGCCTCCTCAAATTGCTTCGTCGCCTCGTTCTTCACATCATAGGCGTTTAGACTCTGCGATTCGTACACTCTCAGGAAATCGCTAAACGACAAGGTTCAAACATTTTTAAGAACCGACTATTCAATACCCCTTTTGTAATAAACAGCACTCAATCGAAGCGTAAGTTTAGAGGCTACATGTTAATTAATTTGTGCTGAAGTGGACTTTTACGACATCCTGCTGTACAAGTGTGGACGACAAATCTGATTTCAGCTGCTCATTTTGGCTTCTCTAAATTTGTTAATTTATTTGTTGCGATTTCACAATAGTATAAATCAGACTTTCCAATCAAATGAGGCTAAATTCTCCCTGATTAACCTTTTCAAATTCGTCAGGCTTGTGACCACAAACAGTGAGCCCTTTTGATTTTAGAATGAATGTCAATAGTGCCTTTGTGGAGACTTCATGGGGTTTCCAAAAGTTAACTAAATTGATCACACCTGATTTCCAAGTGTAACGAAGAAAGGTCCCACTTTATAGGCAGTTTCAAAAGATCAACCGGAATTACGTTTATTATAACAATGATTTTATTCAAAGCGAACCAAGTAGGTAAATTTGAGGAAGTAATGATGAAATTATGATACATTTCTAACACCAAACAATTCCCAGCATTGAGCAAACACTCCTTAATATGAGATTGTTTTTGGTTCTTTTATATTGCATTATTTGCTAAATGATGCCCACAAATTAGGATATCTTACTTTACGTAAGCAGATATATCAAGAAGCGACAATTCGACATAGGGGTAGTATTGTTCTGCGTAAGCATTCATTGGAACATATGCGGTCTGTAGCAATTCACACAGCTTTTTCCGCAAAGCCTCAACCTCTGGTTCATGAGCGCCGACTGCCTCAATTAGAGGGTCATCGGACCAACTTATTCCTTCTACGACAAACTATCAGCAAACAGATACGGCAGTGGATGTAAGACAACAATGATACATTTCAGCTTGTCAAAGGAAAACTTACCCGCTCTAGCTGCGATATATGTTGAACGGAATTTATAGCTCTGTCAAATAGCTGTCTACAGCATCTATCGAAATCTCCCAAAAAGTTACTGTAATGAACACCGTCTCCGTCAATCACCAAGTCAACAGCAAAAATCGGGTTATGCTTGGGTCTATAGAGAAGGGAAAATAGGTTAGTTTAATAGCGAATAAATGGTAAACCTACAAAACACTGCTACTGCGTAGATCGTCTGACCATTCGAATGCGGGATTGAGGCTAAGGCAGTCAAAACAGGCGTCTTCAATCATCTTCACAAATCCACTGATTGAGCCCATGACATTGTAACGAAGAGCATCTTGCATGCAAAACTTGACGCTGTCTAAAAACTTCTTCAGCTTTGACTTGGAGTAAACGTAATAGTCGGTCTCGTAGATATTGAACCAACCCTTTCCACTATCACGCAAATGCATGCGAATTTGACGTCGCAGATTTTCAATCCAACTGGTCTGAACAAAGTGCCATTACAGCACCTTTTTGGAGGAAAATACTTACCTTCAAGTAAGAGGAAGACTGCTGGATGGTCTGCATTTGTGTCTGCTCAAACTCTTCTATTTTTACAGCCTTTGAGATGGGAAAATGGAGGAGAAACCTTTCCCGCGCCTCAAGACACTCGTACTGAGCCGAGCAGCTTGCCGCTATGGCTTCTGGACGCGTAAAAACAGTGCTGAACACAAAGTTCTCAAGAGCCTTCGTAAACTCAAACTTGGGCATTTCGATCGTGCCTACAGTTTTGTAGTATGAAAGTGGTCGGAGCGCACGCTTACCTTTCCATCGCCAAACTCTATTTTTAATATCTGGAGGCTTTATAAAGGCATATTCAGGTAAATTCTGAGCGCACAGTTTTCGAAGAATTATATCATTCATTGTTCTCCAGTAGTCAAAAATGACTTCTTTTTGTAGAGATTGCACAGTTTGTTCCAATCTATAGGTTAGGCTGGTTATTTTTAAACTGGCTTTCAAAATGTTTACATACGCGATGCATCGTTGTTGGAGCAATTACAAAATAGACTAGCATGAAGGAAACGCATTTTTATCGGTCGCAAAATCTAACTATTTTAAGATCTATAGTAAAGGATGAGTAAAATCTGAGAAACATTTGAATAGGTTTTAAGTCTAAGAACTAGCGACCGTACTCTTTTCTTGTTTTTATTAATGCATTCTCACGAGTTGTGAAGGTCGAGTCAAGGTTTAAATATTTGACAAATATGGTATTTTAATAAAAGTTTCCACATCGCTCTTGTCTTTGGGCATGAAAAATGATGCTACCTGACTATCACATCAGCATCTTTATAAAGCCATATATTCCAAAATGTTAAATTAGTAGAAAGTATGTCTAATGAGCGGTTCGCGTCGTCTATAAAAAGTTACTTCTACAAATTGACTTTTTTTCGATGAATAAGGTGGAAAATCGAAAATGTGTTAATGGAGACACTTAAAATGATCGATGTTGAACAGTAACCTAACTGGAAATTCTTAAAGTTGAGGAAGATTAAATTTACTCAGTACTAAATAGTAGGGTTTTTACCAGCTTTTCAGATTAGAAATTGAAATACTAAGGCAAAATAGGGCTTTTGCAACAGCATTTTCAATGTTCGAAAAGGAGCTCTTATAAACAAAGCATTAAAGATCAAAGTAATCATTTTGCAAGTTAATGAACAAGTGAATCCAAAAAATAGATTGGCCTTGTAGGATGTATAAATCTGCTTACCCTTTAGCCGTCCTCAATCCAGGGGTAGAGTCTCTTGCCAAATGGGTGATGCTGTCAAGAGTGGTCTGACTCATTTCCACTAGTCCATCCACAGGCATGCAATCAAGATAGAGATTGTAGCGAATAGTGGCCTCAGCAGCCTCTCTGTCGTGGTAGGCCTGGGCAACGCGCTTTGCAAAGATAACGGGATCCTCAGCTAGGAACATCAGTTGAATCCGTGGAATCCAGTACTGCGAGTCGACCTGACAAAATTGTCCCTTAGCATCGAGGCCCCCGTTAACGACTAGATCGCCGTCCTTTGTCAGGATTCGGTCGCTTGCATCAGTCTTCTGGACCAGCCAACGTCGGGTGGCCTCGTCATAATCGAGCACACCACATTTTTGCCAATACCAACTGACGTCCTTACTCCTCATGTCTTCTGCAGTTTCAACATGTTATGCAAGGCGTTGATGAAAATGGTCACGGATACAGCTTAATTATAAACACCAGCAAGTCAAGCGACGCAAAACTGAAGGCGGTTGTGCTCTCCTGATAAACTATCAAATACACTTGGGCTTTTAAAATTTGTGGATATAGCATGGCAAACTAATGATTATCTACTCATTATTTCATAATTTGTTTGATGCGATTTAGGCAAACTGTTAAATGCACTGGAGGTGGGTGAACTGCGTCACTGATTACAGTTGGAATTCACGGCAAATGAGTGGCTTTCTAGAAACAAAGCATTGCCTGATAGTAAGAAAAACATCAGTTCTAAAGGTTATAAATTTTAGTAAGTGCTATTAAATGGACATGGGTTTTTGTCTATCTTAATGCAAGTATACATAGGGAATGTGAATTAGAAAGCTTCCCTTTAATGTTTCAATGAATTTGTTTTTTTCACATCATGACTATACGGGCAAAATACTGTAGTCATTTAGGTGAAAAATGTCAAATGAATCTTACCTTGGTGTAAATCGTCAGACAATGGCAAAAGAGCCATTGCGGGAATGGGTTTCCGCAGTTCACCCTCAATTCCCATGGAGAGCCAGTCAGATGGGGTTCGGCAGTCGTAATCCTCATCATCGAAAATGTCAAGAAAAAGATAATGATCCCAGGCTTTTTGCAAATTTCGGTAGTCATCTTCTGGCTTCGGAATGAGATCCTTGGACTTAATGCTATACTCTTCTTCCAATATATGCTCAATGCTGCAGCGCTCAAATTCCCTCCGTTTTCTACAAGATCGAAATCAACTATTAAATCTACCTTTCTACCGCAAGTTTTCTTGGACACTGACCAGGTTGAACATAATAGGGGATGTAAACTTTTGGCTCGAATGAGGACTCCGGAAAATACTAAGTACATGTGTCTGCACAGTAAGAACTTACCGACGGAACATTATCATATTTCGCACCACTGGAATCAATGTACGAGCTAACATTGGTGTTAATTGGAAGGTCAACTTAATTTTAGCTCCACTGATATTGAACTTGTTACCTTTAGGATTATTTGAGGTGTCCCTACACTCGTTCAAGGCATTTTCAATGATCGCAGGTGGACTCCCACCAATCTATAGCTAATCGGCATATTTATTCCACCTAACTTCTTGGCTATCGTTTTGTCCAGGTGCCAAAATATCAGAATAATATCCTCTTGGTTCAATTTTAGGATAATCTTCTTCCTTATTAGCCATTACGTGACTTCATAAGTCGTCGCGCAATCTACGACCTTGAATACACCCAACGGATCACTAGGTAACGCAACTCATTCAAAATGAGGAACTCCGAGAAGTGTTTTTCAATGCACCTTTGTATTTGCTAGAGTATATTAGCTTACAACCCAAATGTGTTGGTTCATTTAATTGCTTCTGAGCCTATAACTTGTCAAGTAGGATTTCGACCAATATCGTTGACCAGAATTTTATTTATCGTAGAATAGTTGGTGTAGCGTCTCAAGACTTCCTTTAAGGTGAAAGAAGGCATAGTACCTGAGCGGAATTTACATCTTGAAAACAGAGATGCTGCTACCATATTTAATCTAAATAATTAATTATGATTACCTTTCTTATTACCGACACATTACGAAATGAAACGTCCCTTAGTTTGCTCCAATTCATTACAAAATTGTCACATAAGTTTAGTTTCACGCATCAAAAACCATGTGCGTCAAAAAATTGCATAGCTTCAGGATATTTTTACACCCCTTTCTTTCCAACCACCCATTCATGGACCATATGTCTTCATCCATTACCCACCCTGCCCAAATGCATTATAAACCAAAGAGTATGGTGGCAGCAATAAGGTATAACCTGGTCTTCATCATAATCTCTGCAATGTGCCAAGGTTTCTCTGAGGGTAAAAAAGGCGCAATACTTGGACAGAATACACATACTCAGCAAACAGGAAGGGGTCGGATTTACTGACGTGGCTTGAAGGCCAGCTCACCCAGCTAAGGCAATGTGGCCATCCACGCGACCGCAACTGAAACCAATAGTCAAAGTGTAATAATTGTGGTGTTTAAATGTGCTTTTTAGGTGAGAGGCGGGAAGACAATTTCAACGTGGTTGCGGATGAGCGTGCTTCATCACCGGAGTCGGGGACTCCATCATTGAAGACAGGCCTACCGCAATTGCCCTTTACTTTATAATAAAGGAATGTCTCGCGATATTCCGCCTTTTAATAGCAGGGTGGGAAAGAAGGAAGAGGAGGAACGGGAAGATCCAGCTACACTGGTGGCAGCGTTGGTGGACCTCCCCCACCTCAGAGATGGCATGAACTTTGAAGACTGGATGAAAACCGCTAGGTTTTACATCCATTTATATCCCCAGCGGCAGAAAGTCCCGCTGATCCTCCACGCTCTCCAGCAAGAGCTTTTCCTGGCAGCAATAAATACAGGAGTCACTGCTGACTCCGACATCGACCACTGCTGCGAGATTCTCTCTCAACTGGCCATCGATCAGCGAGAACGATCGCTGGCCAGAGAGTTCTTCCACCGAGACCAAAAGGTGGGCGGAAACGACGAAGAATACGCTCGGAACCTACAACTCCTAGCGGAAAGAGCTTTTAGAGGTTGCCCTTCAACCAGAGTAACCAACTGGGTGGCCGTCCAATTCTGTGCAGGAGTCCGACCACCAGCCATCACTGCAAAGCTCCATGCCATGAAGACCAACGATCTCATTCAGTTGGTCGAGGCTGCGATCAGGAAGCGCCAGGAACTCCTCCTGACATCGGCGCGACAGACGACCCACCACCGACCAAACCCGCCACGTCCTCGTTGGACCCCCTCACGTCAGACCCCAACAGCAGGTGAGGCCTACTATTTGTCATCTTGCCAACCCCCAAACGCCTCTCGTCCATTTTTACAAGCCCTCGGCAAGTTAGAAGGATATCCCTGTCGTTTTCTCCTGGACTCGGGAGCTGTCAAGTCCCTAGTGAATCCCAAAGCGTTCCCAGATCAGTTCCGCAAGTTTCGTGCCCATCCTTCCTCCATAAAAATTACTCTCAGCTGAAGGGAGGAAGATGAAAGCGATTGGAGAGACGCCGCTAAAGGTCACAATGGGGAAAGAAACCTGGACAGCACAATTTATTACATGTCCAGAATTAGTATGGGACGTGATACTGGGCGCTGATTTCTTTTGCAAGACTAAAGCAATCCTGAACTTCGCAGAGGATACCTTTACGGCCCAGCAGCACAAGACATCAAAGTCAGTCGAGCCTTCCCCGGGAAAGGACGCCGACGAAATTTGCAGTGCTCTTTTCGAAGCAGCGGGCATTCCTGTTAACAACCTAGATGAGCTTTGCTCACAGTTAACACACATCACCGACAGCGAAAGGAAGGAACTGCACTCATTGCTGGGCAGATACTCCAAAATGTTCGCTTGGCAGGGAACCAAACTCGGGCGGACGAACATCATTAAACATGCCATCGATACAGGTGAAGCTAAGCTAATATGGCAGCCCCCGAGACGCATCCCTCCGCCCCCCTTGGAAGATGTAAATCGTCTAGTGAATGAGATGATCACCGACGACGTTATACGGCCGTCCAAGTCACCGTGGGCCTCTCCATCCCCCTCCTCCACCCTGCTATTAGAAGGCGGAATATTGCGAGACATTCCTTTATTATAAGGTAAAGGGCGATTGCGGTAGGCCTGTCTACAATGATGCAGTCTCGACTCCGGTGATGAAGCACGCTCATCCGCGGACACGTTGAAATTGTCTTCCCGCCTCTCACCTACAAAGCACATTTAAACACCGCAATCATTACACAAAGAATCAATAAATTGCAATCCCTATTTCATACATTGTTTTCTTGCGATTTTTGCTAATTTTTTTGAATACCCATGCATAATGCTGCTGTATGCAGTAGCAATCACCGTCGAGTTAAATAAACTCTTGGAGAATCCTAAAATTAAAGCTTCGTGTATATTGCAAGTAAACTTATTTAGCTGTTAGAATTTCCATTTAAATTCCAAGAATATCACATTTATACTGCTAAATAATCTTGAAGCGCTTCTAACCAAACAACAAAGTTTTAGCCACCTGCAAATGTTTTATATGGGGATTTTACCAGTTTGTTATAAGTATATTCTTTTGAAATTAATGTATACATTGATTCCATTCAGTCCTTAATCCGCAATGCTCCCCTTTCATGGAATTCCGGTTCTACTGGTTTCACAGGGTAACCCAAAACTCCCCTCTTGAATATGTTTAAAAACTCACTTAACTTAAATGACTTCCTATCTTGGATCGCCATCAGCAAAAGTTCTTTCGGTGCATTCTGTTGATTTTTGTGAAGGTGGTAATTGTTGGTATGAGGTGTTTGGTATAATTCTTGCAGAAAACAATAATACGAATGGATTTTAATTGGTGGGAATATCAGTGCGAGAATTACTAACATTTATGCTGACTCACCCAACGGTTGTTTATGAGAGGCGGGTTTGGCAGCTTAACCGTACCGTAGGCAGTGCTGCCGTTCCCTCCGTCTCACCTCGGGGCCTTTGGACTTCGGGCCTGGCCGCCGGAAGTGCATGCACGGTCGCTCTGTCTTGCCATCTGCAGGAGGCAAAAGTTCAACTAATTATGCATGTGAATCAACCGTAATGAATTGAAATGCCGCAGGAAATGCTGCCACCCCTTGGCCAAGACTACCCTCAAATTTTCTCCTCTGAGCACCCAGCCACTTGCCGACGTTTTTCTTCAGACTGCGTTCAAAGGGTAACACCAGATATCCTGCCTTCGCAGATTTAAAACAATAAATTTGCCATCGCAGCTATCGAACCAGTCGTGTAATACAGCAAACTTTGCCTCCCAGCTCTATTGGCAACTCATAGACTACGCTTCGAGCATACAAAATTTAGCAAACATCAATGTACTGTTGTCGAGTTTTGGAGAGAACAGATAAGCTTTTATGCATAGGAACTAATTATCTTCCCAAATTTATCAAATTACGCCAATTCCAATGAATGCCACCTTTCGCACTGTAGAAGTATCAGGCCACTGACAAGCTCTAGTCAAGCAAATTTGAAGATTGTAAGGCCTCCCAAAAGAACCGATTTGGCGATTGTCAGCGGGACGTATCATCAAATTATTTCTGTGTTTATCGACCCTTTTTAGCAACCCAGCAGAATTGTTTAAAATCCAAAAATGAGGTAGGCGAAAATACGCTTTGGTCTAAATAATATGAATTCGATGAGATTTTGAGAAATGGTACAAACATACACTTTTTCCCAGGAAGAAAAGCGTAAATTGAATGAGGAGCAGCTTTTAATGTTCGTGGATTTGTTCTCTGCGCAAAACTCGCTAAAAGAATGACAAGAGAAATTGGGAAGCAGCGCCTCTAATTCATTTTTGTCGTCTTCGGTTTTTGTTCATGAAAAAAAGAACATTAGCTCCTTTATCGTGTTATTCAGGATGCTCCAATGGTGTATGGAAAAACCAAGCTAATCGTAGCTAGTAGAGTAAATAAACTTCAATGTCGTTAATCATTGAAGTGTGTCAATTAATTAAGGCACGACAATAATGTGGTCACGGAAAGGAGGCCCTCAAAGAAAGTGGCCACCTCCCTTTTGACAGATACCGAATCGCAGGGCACCCTCGTGATCTCACTATTGTAGGGAATGAAGTGGCAAAAGTGGTTTCTGTCCAAACAAACTTGATTTGTGTCCTTAACTGTACAAACTCATGGTACGCAAAAGTTGTGTTCGCGCGCATCTTATAACGACTTCACTGCATTTGCCTATTCTCACCACCTTAACCTGAATATGCTCACGCATAACACGGCAATTTGCTGCCATCGAAATTAGGCAAGGGTGCAAGCTGCTGTCACTGGGTTGCACTGCTCCTTTAGATATTTAAAGCATCGTTTTCATTTACCCATGCCAATACCATGATTGGGGATTATGAAATATTCCATTCAAAACTCTGTGCCCATTTAGAAAAGTAGGGAGTTTATCCCTAACTATCAGCCTCACGTTAGAAACCAAGCCACATGTGTCCACTGTTGTGGTGATAATCGCATTTTTTTTGCTTTATAATTCCACTCGCCGCTCAATCAACCGTTTCTCGCTTTAGCAAATTGGGGATGAGCCGCAAGAGTTCCACCATCCACTTTTATGAGCTTATTTAGTCAGGTCAATCACAAATGACGCATCAACTATTGCATTCCTTGTCCTTATTCAACCCGCGCGTCAATCCTTCACCCCTGGTGACCCTAAACAGTGGAATATCTCCAACCGCCTAAGTTACCTTTCATAACCATATCATTACCGGATTGGACAATACTCCGTAGGGTCTAAAAATGTTTTGCAAACTCTTCATTCATAGAATTGGGGCAAACATTTAGCGAGAAGATGCAACAACTTGCAGTAGCTTTGTCTTTAATGCAACAGGGGGCTGTCGAAGCTGGAAGATAATGTACGTCATAAAAACAGAACTAAGGGTTTGGAAAACAGTTGATCTGAGGGTTAGCGCTACTATTAGTAATCACAATGATAGTGACAGTTGATTAATTCTTTTGCATTTAAATTAACTCAAGCAGCTATGGCCGACGGAGGTAACAATCACATGTGTAATTCTGAACATTGAATAGGGTTCACATCTACAAGCAAATGTCACTTTAATTTTCCCTTTCTTTTTGGAATTATAATTTTACAAGTTGTAGTTTAATGGAAAGGAAAGTTGCAAAGCCGACCTTTGGCACAACTTAGGTGTGTTCATCTAAGATGATGAAGGAATCCGTTCAGTTTATTTAAGTGGCATGAGGTAACCTAGTCGCTGGATTTATATCTTCCACAATGAATTTTAATTAAATCTGTTGGGTATTGCTTCCTCTGTTATGCCCAAGAGTTTCCTACTCAAAATGAGGTAGTGAGAACTGCCTACCAGCTGCAAAGTCGAGAGTGTCGTGCGTAGCCCGGAATTAGTAATGCTTGAATCATGCGAAAGGCAAACTGCGTTGGTCAGTGAAGATCATGAAAATGCGGAGGCGGACGCTGCCCCGTGAGAGGTTAATTCACACGCCTAGCATCAAGCAGGAAGAATGGATTAATGAGGGCCATAACATGGCAAGCTAGATTTAATTCAGTGGGACCATTGACTGATTGTAACACTTTAACTCTGTTTAATTTCCCACTTTGGTTACGCGGCAACTGAAAGTCATGGCCCTTCTCTACGTCGATAATGCGTATCCTGCTCTATTATGTTGTCTTCTTTCACCTTCAGGGAAATCTGGGCGCACTACAAAGTGAGACAAAAACTTCTTTCAACCAGGTCAAAGCCATTTGCAAGAGCTGTGTCTAATTCAAGAACTATGTACAGCTGTTCCATGAAGAATGCATTATTTTAACGAGGTATTTTCCAAAATTTGCATTTACTCTTAAGCAATAAATATTTTTGTGTAAGCAAATAATAAGCGAAAGCACTTGAAGTTTAGCGTTGGCAGAAGCACATTTTTCTCTCTCGCCTCTCTCACTTAATTAATTGGCCAGCCACACTGCTGTAGACGCCTCTGGATCCGCCTACAAACGACTGTCAGTAATGGGTGGGCCCTTCCTTGCGGGTATTATGCAACAGTAGGTAGATTTGGAACGGACAAACTCTGACATAAAGCGGGAGGTTTACACAATTACTAGATGTTTAAAATCGGTGAAGTCGTAATGTGAGTGTGAACGGACCTACACCTTGTCAAAGCTCACTAGCATTAAAAACGGCATTCCCCAAATGGTTGTCCAAATCTTCCCTCTCTTTATCGAGAGTTCGCAGAAGTTTAAACCATTCACTGTGATGTGTATGCGTGTAAACGAACTGATTTCACACGCACAAACACCGTGAGATTTACCACCGTTTGTGCAGGTTTACTCCTACAGTCAGAGGATAAAAGTTACACGTTTCACTTACTTAAAAGTTGGGTGTTTTAGAAGTGTGGTGAAAATTTTTTGACAGATTAAAAGAAACCGTTTTGTCAGGTCGTAAGAAGTGTTGGGGATCTGTGATTTCGGTCCCAATGTCAAGGTCGGAAGTCTTTGCAATGAGTATGTATTTCTACTATCTAAAAATACAGTTGTAGTGTGGGTTTTTTAGTTTGAGGCACTAGCATACTAATTAGAGGGTTCACATAGAGGTGGAATCTAGATTCCCATTTGTGATGGTTCAAAAGACGTAGAGTTTTTCCTTAAACTTGCATCAAAGAGCTTAATGACTAGATTCCCACTGATAATAATGGTATCCCCGTGAACAGTATGGTTAAAGGTGTGTAGTAAGCACCTCTTCATTTCCTCCCCATATACAATTGAAATATCGCGCATTTTACCACTTTTCATTGCTCGAAACATTTGTTAAAGAAAAAGGACAACTATTCCAAAGTTACATCGTCAAAAAAGATTTTGGTGCATCGCTAGTGACTAGTCGGGTAAGGAGGTACCAACTAGAAACGAAATCATATCGCATTAGGGCTTCATTTACTATTAGGTCCATAAAAGTATTATTATTCCAAGCGAATGTAATGATTTCACAAACCACTATGTGATTTAATGTGGCCAGCTGGTCCCATTTTGCCATTTGAAGAAGTAAAAATGCTCTTATAATTCCAAAGCTATTCAGAGCTTTAATTCTCCAACCTTTGGCCAGTTGTCAGAAGGTTGTTAGTCCCATTTTCTCTCCTCATCAATCATCAATGGATGACAGAAGATCTTTCATTGAATGAGAATAAAATTCACGGAATTTTTGTACATGCAAAGGAAAAGCGATGGGATGGCCTTATGGTTGCCTTGGGAAGTGCAGGGGACATGTAGCACTGGTTCACCTCCTGGTGACCTCATAAATCCCCCCCCTCTCCTAGCATAGCCACGTAAACCCATATTTTGTGTCCCCTTATGCACGACTCCAAGTGGATTCCTCTACCCCCTAACATTGCTGCCGACCGACTTATGCAAGAGTCCTCGTAGGCGTCAATGTTGAAGCAACTCATTAATTGGCCCATGTTATTTTGTCCCTTTTTGAGGAGATCGAGACAGTGACTTTACTTAAATTCTACACTCCTACACTCCTTACCACAGACTTTTCGGCTTACATACCCTCTATCATAGGAAAAGAATTCGATCGCACTTTCTACCACGCAATGCAACGCTGTCTACACCGTTGTTTGAAGTTGTTAAGGTGACATTGCATGATCAGTGATTGTAAAATGTGGCAGAGGATTAGCTATATAACTTCGTGCAAAAATCGCTTTGCAGGTCGGCTTAACGTAGACTTGAGCAAGTTGGTCTACCGACTCCAAAAGTAGTGAAGTGTGGGTCAGTAATCAACTTAGTGAGGGTAATCGTAATCCTTTAAAAGGAACGGGTGGAGCACATCGTCTCCGTATAAAAAAATCACTTAATCAGCCAGAGGCCAATGTCGCTGAACGCTTCCGGTAGCACTTATAATGCTTTGATAATTTGCTTAACTCTTCGTTTTGGTTTCTCTGGCATTTTAGACTCGGCTGGCCTGCGTGGCTTAAAGCCCTTTTGTACGTCGGCAAAACATATTCTGCCCCAACATTCGTATTTAGGGAATTCCTGAGGCACTAAACAAGTAAACCCACAAAAATATTCGAAATTTAGAAATCGTTTGGTGCTGAATGGTTTTAACTAAGGAGTCTATTAAATTTACTAACCCACCATTACCTCCTTGCTATGATATTGAATGACAGCAGTCTTGCTTTGCAAGGTAACCCAACTGTAATTGCTGACGCTTTCTTTGGCAACCTGACTTATGTACGGCGTTCATGTCCAGACAACGGCTAGTTCACAAAGGACACCCTAGCTCCATCTGATGACAAGTGGACGACAAATATGGCGCTATTTTCACCAGTAGGGTTACAGCGTACTAGGATTGTGTTTACACAACCGAATCAAATTAACCGAAAACAGAACTTTTAAAAAACCATTAGTGTAAACACCAATGGAGTTAAATGAGAAGCACAATTCATGTGAAATTTTAGGAGGTATAAAAGTGCCTTTAATATTTCCGCCATAAAGTGAAAGTCAACACTTCTGTTAACTTAGCCTAGCAAATTCGAGTTGTCTTTTATAACGCAAAATACTTGAGCAACCTGTGACACCAAGAATTCATTGAAAATGCATGTAACGATATGAGCTTTGATTTAACCAAGCTTCCCCACACATCAGAAAAGGATTAAGGGGCGAATTTTCTTCCAAATCAACTTTCAACTCATTTTCTTTTACTGACCATTTTCCTGGTGTTAATGCTATGCTGGGTGTTCTGGATGAAATGCTTTCTTCTGGAATAAACGCATAGGATGAAGGTGATCCGACTATATCTCCAATCATTAAACGATTTTCAGTACCCACCGAGCGCAAAGTAATAAATGGCCCGTCATCACTTACCGTCTATTTTATCTGCTTCAATGTGAAAAGGAGCGAACTTGAATTCCACTTTTAGTGGATTTTGGTCGCCCATACTGGTCCATCTCTAGACACGGCTGCCTTGCAAAAGCTGAAAAAATCGCACTCCTTGCCTACATCTGTTCTAGTCTTTAGAAATCAAATCATGTTTGTAGATCCAAAACAGCGTTCATTAGGTTGCATCCGGGGACTGGGTTGCCCAATCTTTACTGTTTAATATAAATTAAGGATATATTATAGCTTAAAATAACTATTTTTGGAATCATTTTATTTCAAGCCTACGCAGGCTAGCCCTCGAGCTATTCAAAAATAGCATTTAAAAATCTTACCTAATAGGGAAAACGATGGGTCTATCATCCCGTTGGGGTTTCCCTCGTTCAAAATGGCCAATTTTAAGCCGAAGAGCAAAATATGGACTGGTCTTTCTTCATCGTTTCAGGAAAAAAACTTCATTTGCTCACCCACTAAACCATATAACAGTGCATCATGCCCAAGCCCAGTGTTCGTGATTTAGAACGGGTTTTATGGTTCTAAAAACAAATTCACGTTGCAGGACTTTATTTTGTATGACCTGCTTCGACAAAAAAGAAACAATATGAGTCGACAAAAGCTTTACCACAAACGACAATGGTATTAGCCCAGAATGAAACGCATTTAGTCGCAGTAAAGTCTCCAGAAGATGGAGTCATTTGGGCTAGGAAACTGCGAAAATAGGTTTAACCACCTTACTTTAGTTTCAGTTGCCTGGATAATTGATGCTGGTTTTCAGAGCCACCTTCACGACCACTGATCCCGCTCCCTTTTGCTAAATCAAGTTCTGTCAAAACAGCGCCCGCATTTACCGCCCGAACTGTTCCATGACATAGCGTAATCGCAATGCACATGACGTTGTGAGAAAGAATAGGCGAGAATGAGGGCTATAGTCATAAGAGCTGCATTAACTAAGAGTCTAAAAACATCATCGGCTTTGGCCTTTGGTTATGCTTAAGGTAACAAAAATCCCAGTTTGCGTAAGGGCAAATGGTTCCAGCCTGCTGTGTATCGAAGCATCTCAAATTTGTTAAAATTTAAACGACCTCAAAATTAGTCTGCCTCCAGTCACGATCATTGCGTGATGCAGCTTCCACAGCCTGTGTAGTATAGTCCAAATCGGTGTCTCTATTTTCCCCCCTGCTCACCCTATTCCGCCTCGTTTACCTCCAACGCTTCACGCAGGTACATGATGCGTCCAAAAGGCCAGCTCGTAATAGCCCAATCCTTGCTCGCTTATTCCGAAAAATGCACTCACTGATGGTTTGGCTGTCAAGACGGCCAACAGCCCCTATTTTTAGCACAACTTGGAGTTGGTTGGATCGTTTAACAGCGAGGAATGGCAGATTTTTGTGGGCGGTGTTTTGTTTGAAGTTCATTTAAAAAAGCCACTTTTGTGAAGTAAATGTGCTGCCAAGGCTAAAAATCTTGATATGCATCAATCTGAATGCGACTCTTCACTGAGCGCTTTGATGGGTTAGTAATTGTGATTAATCATCCAAATTTTTATTTCAGAGTTCTTTTATTCAAAATCTGCTGCAAGTCTGAGTCAAAATAAATCCGTAGCACTAACCAAAAAACTATTTATAAGGAATTCGCTTTCCAAGAAATAACCCATTGACTTTATGCAATGAATTATGCCAATCGAACGTTTTTACCATTCAGCAACGGTGACATCCACCGAAGTGCTGCAAGAGACGTTAATCTGCAGAGCTATTGGTTTGGCTAACAAATGAATCCAAGTTGACAAAACCAGTTCTAAAATTCAGAAAGTATTTTGCGTTTGCAGAGTTATTAATTTAAATTTCCACTCCGATGTGGTGTTTTCTGACTTTTGGGCAACCCTCTAACATCCTTCAGATGCATTTTTTGAAAGCAATCCAAAGAGGGTTTATGCCATTAAGACATTTCAAAGAGGGATATTAATGTTTCTTCGGTTTTTATCTACTTCTTTGGTCGCCTACAAAATGCCTTCGAAGCTTCCATTCAAGTGTTTGACCGTTTAGTTTACTGCTTTGTTCTCTTTACTATTCACATAGTAATCGTGGCAACGTTTCTCTTTATGGGCTGGCATTCATATTGTGCCACATTCGGGATTCCGCACCTCCACAATCACACCTTTTATGTTGATTATGCAAATTTTTGCCAAGTAGATGGCATAAAGATTTAGGAAAATGGTCATGACAGAACTTGTTGATCTCATGCCTCCATCCATATAGACTCGCTTGATCTTCAAAAACCCAAATGTTGTGCGAGATTTATCGTATGCATACACAAGATCCTTGTAAATTTAAAATGTTATGGAAACATTAAACTACTAGATGTCAAACTTAATACATAAAATCGAGCTCTAATGTTCCTTTGTATCAGATGAGTAACCTACTAATCTTTGGACCCTCTCCACCCCCAAGTCGCGCCATTGTGCAATGGAGGAAATCCCATTGTGTTCTGCCACTCGAAAATGCCACTGTATAAGTGCCACAACTTGCTGTTATCTTGATGGCATGCAGTTTGCATCTTTCCTTTCTTATTTGATGTCATGGATTTCTGTACATACTTATGACCCAAATTACCTTTAAATCCTGTTGTTGCTGTTTTTATAGACTCAGAGGGTTTGGTTGTCTTGTCTGAGGATGAGGTAATTATTTAATTATCTGTTTTTGAAATTTTTCCAATTTATATTTGGCTAATGATGATTGTTCCCCATGTTCCAGTGAAAGACCGTTTGGGCCCTGAACAAGTCTCCTCAATTCTGTCCGATTGAGAGCCCAAAAAAGCCACCGATTCCTGGACATAGTATGTAAACATTGATCATATTTTCAAACTGAAATGATAACAAGTTATCATAAATCTGTGTTCAACCCCTCAACTTAAGGTCCCATTTGTCTCAGTAGAGAAGGGTGTGACGTTGCCATCTGGAGCAATGCTACGAACGTCCTACGCAGAGACACGGGAGGGTAGCATCGCACATGAAGCGACGGTGGCGGCAGTAGCAGCATTATCAGTTCTGCCAGTGGCATGACTCACCGCGCGGACACGGCACCAATGGGCGCGTCAGCGTTCGATGCGCGCACCCACGCACGCACACCGCCAGCTGGACGACTCATCTTTCCGCAAATGGTTTCTTCTTCAAAACCGTCTCCACTGCATTCGCATTTAGCAAGTGTCTGTGCCAAAGTGGAATAAGACAACTGAGAGCTAATAGCTGGTAGCTAGCTCGTTTGAGTGAGCTGCAACCGTAGATTTCACCTCTTTTTACAGGAATTCGACATTTAATCTTACCTCCTATCCCTCGAAATCCTACTCAACAAAGTACTCCAACTGAGCAAAATCTGTTGATGCAACATATTATGAGCTAAAACAATCACCAGAGGAGATGACGCGTTCTACAAGTGGAACTAGCACAATGAATTAGACTTGGTATTTGCAATTGAGGCCTCACTAAATGCTTCCTTACAGATCAAATTTTCAACTCATTATAATGCACAGCGAACTGAACAACGCAATAATTATAAGTAAAAGAAGTAATTTCCGGAATACTGCGTAAACGCAGCAATTGCCCAAAAATGGTAGAATTATTTTTGGCAGTGGCCTTGCATTATCGAATCAGGCACATTTATGTTTGACGTTCCCAAGACCGTTGACATTCGCACCCATCGAAAATACCAAAAAAGTGAATGCCATTTCAGCGAACTGTTAAGAAATTTGCTTAAATCACAACTGCAATATGGACAATTTTATGCAATGAAACTGGGGAAAATTTGAACTTGAACTAAGTTTTTAATTTCATACTTTCACAATTACGATACTGCGTTCTTCCTTCTTTTGGCGTAAATGTGAGTGTTGTTTGTCCCTTCAAAATATTAGGCATCACATAGAACCTCCGATCAGTGTCCCCCTATTGGCACACAAAGGCAGCTCCAGCAGATCACTGGCACCGAAGCAAATGAACTGTTGCCTTGACAGAAACGTTACGTGTCAAGAGGAGGTGGCGTGATTTACTGATAAAATCAGCGAGAGCATGGCAAGATTGCCCTGAGTCGTTGGCAATAATACCAGATTTTTCTTAGATGAGTTTAAAATGTGCTCATATTCTCTCAGCACTCACTTAAGCTCACTTTTGCTAAATTATTTGTGCTCCATTTTTTAATTTAAGTCAAAGGTACGATCCAAGGGATTTAGACTGCAGCAAAAGTTTAGGCAAGTGGCCTTGGTCGTCATGACTGGGTGAAGTCTCACATTGTAAATGAAATCGCGTAGAAGTCATAAATCCAGTTCTTAAAATAGCCAAAAGCTTCACCAAAGCGAAAATACGCATTTGGTAAGAGAATGAAGGAACCCTTCGCCCACCGTGCATAATCCTAGGACTCTTGCACTTTTGGGCTTATCTTATGGCGAGTTTTCACTTTTTGAATTGTTTGCCCAACCCACCAACCCAGAGTACAGCAAAGCCTTAAAAAAGACATTTAATCAAAGCGCTGTCTGTGTTTTATTTGATGTTACGGTGCTGACGAGCACTTAACTTTATATATTTTTGATGTCTTCGACTATCTCATAAATGTGACACTTGCCTTCTGCCCAAAAGTTATTACTCCAAAAGATTCCATTGAGTCCTTGCCTCGTTTAAAGTTTGAAAATTTTGCAAAGTCACTTTTAGGTACCTATGATGTGCGGGTTTTCCTATGGCATATAATACCAAAAAAACATTTTTAAACTTATTTCCCCGATCATTCAGGATTACGCTCGGATTATTCAAAAGAAGAACATTTCTGTTAAAAGATTTGCATTGAAAAATGTGTGAGAAAAGGACATGTTTTGACTGGCGGTTGTCATTAATGCAGTGGATGGCTCTCGTGAAAAATGAACATGTCAAATGCTGGCATTCTTTCATTCCTCAAGTGTTCCTTCTTCGCCTGTACATCGCCCTTAGCTATTCAAATAATGCAGGGTAATACCTGGAAGGTAGATACACAAGTATCGAAAGGAGGTGTAATGCAAAAGTAATTGCAAAAGTCTCAGTTTCTCGTTAGTCTTAGAATCTTCCTACGATGTTTGCCAGGTGGCCAAGAAAAACAGGTGCTAAGGCAAAGACTCCTAATCCAGATAAAAAAGTCCCTTCACTTAATGGCACCACGTTACAGTCTTATGAATGAATTTAAGCTCAATGAGACGATGAGAAGTCTAAGAAGTGCCTTTTTCAAAATATAGGAAACTTTTTAGTCCTATCAGGTTACGGATGTGAGAATCTGTTCTAGCCCTACCTTAGCAAAGAAATTTTTTGACAGAAAAATAACCTTCTACCCTCCCTCCCTAATGGTGACAAGTCTCTTCTCACCAGTAATGTCATTCTTACCCTCCTAATGACAATGCTCAGCAGTGATATATTTCACTGCAATCCATTGTATTTAGTGAATAAGCAACTTCTTGTCTTCTTTTTACCTTTATTAATGACTTCCAAATTTTGATGTTTGGGTCAGTACTTCGTGTGAATAATGCAGAACTGTAAAACACCTTGACTTTATTACAAAAACACTGAAAGCTTCGACCAAAATCTCGCTCGTGCTCACCATATTGAGATGAGACAAATTGCCATTTTTCAATTCCTTTTGCCGCTGAAAGCAGGAGAACGTTGTTGTTTCCCGGTGAGTAGGTGAAATCAGGAAGTAGATGCGAAAGTCGAGCAGCAAAGTGGCAGTAAGAACTGTCATTTTCGCTTACGTAGGCCTTAGACGGATAAAAGTGGATGTGTGAGGTTTTTAGGTTGCCTTCACCCTTCAGTTGGGATTTGGCTGTAACTTAACATTAAAAATGAATGCACCCATCCACTAGAGGCATTTAAAGGCATCACAAAGAGCTTGAGGGAATACGAAAATTGAAGCTATTCATAAACTCAAGTTTCTATCTCTTTGCGTGAACCTGCTATAAGGTTGCATCTCTAAGGCATCAATAATAATGATAACAAGACAGAACTTTTACATTCCCCATGTTTTTCTTTTCTAATTTTGGGGATTTCGTTGCTGCATAAAATTGATCCGTCAGTGTCAGTGGGTTCGCTTGACCACAATGAGGCTTTCCTCACTCAAACGCAAGGCAAGAGGAGACTCAACTGAGCGCGTACCAAGCAAAGTCAAAAGTACGTTTTTACGAATGGAGCTCTACGATTCCTGTGCCTCTTAAGTGGCATGGGCAAAATTTTTAAATCAAATAGTTCTGGAACAATTGTCACATAAACGGCTCTAAAGGTGTTCCCAAGGTTGGGAAAATGTCAGTGAGGGTAGTGTGAGGTTGAGGATTTGTTCAAACATGATCGACATGAGAATGGGTAGACACATTTGCAGCTTTTTGTTTAACACGATAGAGTTTATTAGTTAACATCAAATGGTTGTGAAGGTTTCCTGTTTGCAAGAGATAAACACGAAGATCTCGCATGCCTGTTATAAGTACACAAGAATTTGTATTAGCAGGTAGTCAGCGTTTAAACGGGAAATTTTGTCCTGTGAATCTACCTCTCCTCGATTTGGCATCAAGAAGATAAACAGCATCGCTAATGGAGTTCATAGGCATTACGATGTACCTTGTTGGCGCTGCAGCACATCTATTTTTAGCTGGTACAGGCTGTCCAATGTTTGTTCGTCGTAATCACAAGTTACTGAAATACATACATGATTAAATGAGATGCCAAACTGCCTTTTCATCCATTAAGTCCACAACTCCTCATTCCAGTACAATTGGAACTACTACATAAATAGTTAAAATTACCTACGAATGGGTAAGAAAATGCCCCAGGGGAACCTTCACTGTGATTTCGTTTGGTTTTAAAAGGGGTGATCACGTTAAATGATAGTTTGGCCCAAACTCAAAGAAGACTTTGTTTTAGGAAAGGAAATCGTTTAGCTTTTGCTTGGTAAAAGCTACTACTCTATAATGGTAATGTGTTCACTCACCAAAGCGTCGGCATAGGAGAGGCATATGTGGAGATTCGTAAAACCTGGTTGTATAATTGATTCGGTCATCTGGATAAGGTGACCAACGTTAATATTGTTGAACTGGGCCATAACTGGTTAATAATTGGGACTTAATTTTAGGGCAGACGGCTGGGTAGTAGACCTGCCTGAAAGGAGCACCAATTTATCAGTCCCTTTGTACCATAAGTATGGGTGCTGACGAACTTAGAGAAGTCAAAAATTAATGGTGGTGACAGTTAGGAAAAGGAACAAAACTCAACTTGGGTAAACACCGGTGAACGATAATTGCTTCCAATCTAGTCAGGGCAAATGTCTCTAATGTTGGACCTTTTTAGCGAAGGAGGGCAAAACACTGTTGTGCCGTAAAGGGGACACTGTAAATCCGGTCAATGTGTGGCAGCAGGAAAAGGCATTGTTAAGCATTAAAGATAATTATGCAACTTATGGGAAATGAAATGGGCTTTAGTTCACTTGAATTGTGTTAGGTATGACCGAAGCTCCCTTATAGGCGGAAACAATCCCAAAAAGACTGTTTTGAATTTAGTTGAGATTTACCCCTAATTTAAATAGCACAACCAAACTGATCAAAGTAAAATAACTTTATGAAACTTATAAACGAATTGCTCAGAGTGAAAGCATTCCACTCCTCAGGTACAAATGAATGATATTTAGTAAGTAGAATTCATTACAAGTAATTTCATCCCAGTTAGATAAAATCCCACCATCCAACACAAAAATTACAAGGAGGAAGTAGAATCCCTAAAATTATCTCCATTTTGAGTGTACAGCGAATTTTTCTTTGTAGGGATTTCACGCCTCTCTGCATGATTACCAATCGTAGAAAAAAGTTGTACTTTTTGAAAGTGGAATTTAAAATTCTTTAGAGACGTCAGTTGTTGTATTTTCGAAGAACCGATATCCTTGTCAATTAAGTCCTCTAGTGTTGAAGAATTTTACCACTGAAGAAGCTATAACCCTTGTTACTTGCAAATGAAAGTGACAAGGAATGTCAACGGACACTGATAAAGAGTACAAGCATGCATCGAAATTTAATGGTTTAATAGTGGAATCAAGCAGGTTTTATAAGATAGTAATCTTCGAAGCTGCTATGGACACAAATTTCGGGTGTCACACAACTGTACTATTAAATGACACTCAATTCTGCCATAGCGGATTCGCAAGGACGCTTGCTGATCTTCAACGTAATTAGCGAGTTAAATCCATTGACTGCTTTTAAAATTCCCATTTCCCTTTTCAACCCTAAACAGCACTTTTCAATTGCATCAATGCCTATTGCCAAGGTTGGAAGAGGTAAAGTCACCTCATATTGCAAAGCGGCATCTCAACCAAGTGGAACACACAGGGTCATGCGATCAGGGATTCGTTGTACTTAGAGTGTCAATTCTAATGTGTCGTTTACCTGGTTTTTTCCTATTTGATTAACTCATTACTAAAGGTACATAGCGGGAAAGGTCTGTTTTGCCTCCGATCTCAGCTGATACAAGTTGCATCTTTATAGTTCTTATTAATCAGCAGGAAAACAGTTGAAAACAATAACACTGTTTAGGGATACCGCTTTTTAACAAGCTTGATAAAAATACACGGTAATTAAGTTACCCGGTTGTAGAAAAACTGCCCATCGTTTGTAATTTTAAAGCCATTATGGAAGAAAAGGTGACCCATCTTTCATTGATAAGCTATATAGTTGTCAATGAAAGAAGAGCCAGTGCTAAAAATAAAGCTCCAATCTTTAAAATTTCGATAAAATTGGTAGGAAATTTTATGAAGTTTACCAGGAAATAGATACATTTGACTCTATTTAACTGTTAACATTTAAATATGGCATGGCGTTAGTAGGAAATTCTTCCATCGAAATGTTGATGTTAATGCACCACTTCCACTGCTTCAGAACCAACGGTCGATAATAATCTACCTCGTAAAAATTTCAACAAGCAAATGGAACACTTTTGCCCCTCTGAAGTGTTGCACTAGTTATGTTCATTCGTCTTCACACAATTTAGGCTACATTTGAAGTTCGGCAAATTTGATTAATAGAGGTCAAGTTCCGAGGAGAGATTTTATCATACCTTTTCATTCACATCTACCATTTCACCTATTATAAAATGACTTAAGTCGGCTGGCGTTTAGGACTGCTGAGTATGAGAGCCTGCAGCAAATAAAGCAATTTTCAACAATTTAGGTATTTATTACGCCTTTGTGAGTAAACCAAAAGTTCCATAAACGGAAGCAGCATCTGCAGCTTTAAGCGTAGGCGTACAAACGATTGTAAGCTGCCCCGAGAGCAGCGGCTTCTGAGCGACTGTTGTCCCACTTTTCCCGTTTGCCAAATACAACCACTCCCTCCAAAGTGAAAGACTAATGGACCAGAGGCCTGATAAGTGTTAACGTCCAAAAAATTATCAGAACATCCAGAACACGCTGTCTTTTAACTGAGTGGCTAGCTCTGATTCCCTAATGTTGTCCTTTTCACGTTAATCTTCGATAAAGGCAAAAGCGAGAGATAGAATTTCCCGCGGATATTTCAACCAGCCTCGAAAACGCTAGAGCATATTTATTCGTTTTCATCAAATATTCTTGGTAGTCGGCACTACAATTGCACACATTGAAAAAGACTAGAGTCTTTACAGGAACGCACAGCGAGCATTTACAAAATAAGCAGGAGAAGCGCAACAGAGGCCACAGAGGAAGGGGATTATCTGGAGAGAGAAAGATAAGCAGGACAAGAGGCGCGAGTGGAGGAGGAATGTGTATGAGATGTAAGCAAGTCGAGAGGCTACAGTTAAAAGCAACGTGGAGGCGGGCATTTGCAGGTGCACTATCGAATGTGCACCTCCTTAAGCATCGCTGCGTAGGCAGTCGGCGTCAGTTGCAGACGCTGCTGAGTGCTGCCGAGCATCGGTGGAAGTGACTGTCTGTAAAGCTGTTGCTGGTGGTGATGATGATAAGCGGCTAGGGAGTTGGGATTTTGTGTGGACTGTATGTGAGTTGCAGCAGGAGCGGCGGAGGTGTGAGGAGCCACAAGCATGGAAGAAGTTAGCATTGCTCTATCTCTTCGACTCAAGTGTTGGGGGTGAGCAGAGAGTGGATGGACGTGCTGGCGAAGGATCACCTCCGTTCCTGTTGCTGCTCCCACCGACGTCTGTCGGACGTGAAGTTGCGGGTGTTGACGCGGTACTGCAGATACCGAAGTCGACTGCCTCGACGGAAGAGCTTGAGATGGCAAAGCGTAGAGGAGTGATTGAGAGATATTGACGCAGGCGCAGCAGTGAGTCGGATGCTTGGGCTGCTGACGGCTACGTCTTAGATCCACGGCGCACTCGCCTGAAGTGTAGATGGCGAAAGAGGGTATCATTTCAATTCACAAAATGTTGGAGTAAGCCTCCATTGGGGAGGCGTTTTACCTCCTCATCGGCTGAAGCATCTCAAAGTTGTTAATTTTAAAACACCTCCGTATCAAACTGCACCTCATTGGCCTCAAGAGCATGCTGTCCAAGTTCAGTCGATCAAAACATGGAAGCGGAAAGTAATGCCGCTTTATTTAGCAAAGACGTTCATCTCCATTTCCAAATTTATTGTATATTTTAGCTAACGCATGGCACGTGTTTTGAGAGGTCATGAGTGTTTCTAAAGAGTATTTCAGAATGGAAAAGTAATTTGGCGGAAAGCCATTGAAAATCTAATGAAACCGTCCACGCTACCCATGTAAAACGCTCAATTTTTTTATGATAGCTCCACGTGTAAGTTTTATGATGTAAAATGGGAAAAATTTTTAGTCAGAGAAATGGTTCTTTTCCTCAAGCTATTTTTGGTTATCAAGCATCAGAACGAATGGGAACTAGCGTCCTGAGTAGAAATTCGCAGCAATTCACGCCACAATGACATCAATATCAAGCAGATTCTGGCTGCCCGCCTGCCTCCCTGCCTGCGCACTAAGCAGTAGGAATAGCGTTAGCAGTGACACAGAAGAAAGCTTCATTAATGCAAACGAAGTGCTCTGACCCTACGATAATTGAATGGTGAATCAGTGAGGGTACATTGTTGAGGCGAATTCCATAGCTGACAGGCATGTTCCTAACTTTCTTAATGCACTGATAAAGCTCGAGAACACGACAACTGAACCACCTGAACAGTGGTGCAATTGACGAAACGTGTTCCTTTGTAAATTTACTCGTAAAAATACATCCGTTTTGAACTATCTAGAATAATGTATGGTAAACTGCGCTGCCAGAGACCATGATTAAGAAATTGAAGGTATTTTAGATAACACAACTCAAAATAACGAACTGATGGCATGAAGACTTTCAGCTCAGTAAAGTACTACCCAATGCTGCATAAATACAACTGCGGCGATTAAACGAAATGGAATAGTGAGGTCACCGAGCTTGCCATTACTTTTTGGATTCTGGCACGTGAAAACCCAACGCTGCGTGTCGGATGGCTGTGATTAAAGTACCCTTGAAAATTACAAGATGAGGGAAGGGGTAAAGGATTGCCAGTCCAGGACTGTGAAAAGCGTCTTTCCAAAACGGAGGGGAGGTTCTCACAAACGTGCGTGAAAAGCCTGAGATAAACTTGAGGTAGTTAGAGCATGGATTTTGCGCACAGGATAGAGTGGTTGCCTCCGATACCAAGCTCATTTTGGCCTCGAGCAGCGATTCGTGCGTTGATGACCTTATCGGTTTTCGCAAAATAACTATCCTTGTAAAAATAACTGAAATACTTAAAAATATCTTTAGTGGCAATAGTCTATCAAAAAAGAGGTGTCTGAGTGGCACGAATCCGAACTCGCAAAGGGCAAAAAAATGCGCTAAAAATGACTGATGTAACAAATCAAGCCTTCATTTCGATAAGTGCCCAATCTAGAGACTAAGTTGACTAGGATTATGCAAAATGGTACATGGGGCCATTATACAAAAAAGTAGCACCTCCGTGGGTGATTTCTATCCCTTCTGCTACATAAAAGTTGTCCGGTCGAGGTTTAAAATGATTAAGTGAAGTAAAAAATCGTGAAGCAAACTCATTTGCAAGCATAGCTAATGGTGACTGGTCCATGCATTTGCTGTGCACAACAGTTGTGACGACTATTGAAGCCGGTAACAAAAGGACTAAATTGGCTTGTCTCTTGGATTGCAAGAGACAATTTGGAAATGCTCAATCTTTTATAAAACAAATCGTAAAAGTTATTGGTTTCGTATAGCTTTGACCGCCGCTTTCGACAAAATAATTTTGTGAGTACTGCACTACGCACAAATTAGGTTTCGATTTCGGAGTCTTGAGCTGACCATTGAAACGAAAGCAAATCATTGTGAGGATAGAAAATGCTATATCCTACGTTCTAAAAGGAAGGGATTAGATAAAATGACTTTACTACCAAGGGCTTAAGGCGACGAGACGTCAGATGACATTGGTCAATCCACTATTTTCCATTGCTGGAATGTGGTGCAGATGCATAAAACTTGTCTCATTTTAGGAAATTCGAAGACACTAAAAACTTCGGTATTACAATCGGAAGCCACAAAGACCTCCGGATGTATACTGCACCGAGTGAAATGTTATAAATTGAGCTGGGGCAAATAAATCCCCCTTCAAATCCAGAAAAGTTGTGGGGTGCGAGAAGAGAAGCCGAACACAGAACAAAAATTTACTTTACCCTTTCTGAGTAACGTATGTGGATAATAATGGCATTTCCTTGGCTTGCTTTCACAGCGTAAATTTGACTGTTGGCTTATGATTAGTCAGTCGATAAGTAGGTGATTTCTCACCCATAAGGAGATAGGTTCGCATATTTTCCCACATTAACAGGACAAAACAAAAAAAACAGTTTCATTTCACACATGTGAAAGTCAATTTTGAAGATAAACGCTTTTTAGCTATCAACATATTAGCGAGTACTTAGTCATTTGCGTGAACTGTCCATCTTAATTTCTCCGTTACAAAGCACTTTTGCTGCATTCAATGGAAACTCGCCACAGATCGAACTCGTTATCAAAGTCTTAGATCAAACCAAAACCCAGAAGAACTCATCAATACAGCGACCTGCCTTAATTTTTCTCTTAGAACTAAATGAAAAAACGAAGGTCATTTCGGAAAATTCTGAATGTTTTATGCATAGCTACGTTAGAGAACAAGGTTAGGTACACCAGCAAGGCAAACGTTACCCATCTCGACAAAAAAAATGACGACTTTAAGACATCCTTCAAAAAACACGCAAACAGCTACGACTAGTGGTCTACGGTCCAGGCAAGACAACGAATTATCTGCAGCTTTCGTGAATCACTAATACCATACCCTCCGATTGGGCCAAATTTTCCGCTCCTGCAACATCCTGACAAATTGTCAACATATTCTTTGCCAGCCATTCATATGAAAAATTCATAGCAAAACGCAATAGTGAATGGGTAAATAAGTGGTAACCATGCACACATTAATCGTTTGGGAATGTTAATTCTTAGTAAAAAGGATTGTAAGCTAGAGAAATTGAATCGTTCTAGATCACCCTCCCGAAATCCATTAGAAAAAGGGCTGGTCAGGAAACACACTTTTGTCATGGAATAGCGAAAAGCCAAGACGGGGAAATTCGGATATGCATCGTGGAAACTTACAAGCCTCTTCCAAAAAATGTTCAATCGGATGATGAAGACTTTTCAATCAATTTGAAGCTGTTCACGTCAAAGGCAACAAAAATTAACGAAGCTTCAAAAGAAGCAGTGGACAAAAAACGGTCCTAACAACGCCACTTTAATATATATGTTAAGAAGATAAATCGTTGTGTCCGAACCAAAAGAGCAAATAACATTTAGTTTAGTTAGGTGAAGATGATGCGAAGCACAACAGAATGGATGATTTTAAGCCCAACAAACTGTAAAATACATTATTTTGATAAGTTCGCTTCAAATATCAAATTATGAACTTGTTTATTTTTCAAACAATGGCAAGAAGTAAGTGATTAGTGCAAGAGAAAGAGATGTTGAAAGTGTTTGGTACGGTTGACAGCATAGGACGTAGTAGAAATGGGAACTTGTAATGATGCAGCCGGTCAATGGGACTTTTATCTCAAAATGCGCAGCACAACATTCACTTAAATGGAAGTACAAATTTGCGGTGTACCGAAGACACCCTCCTGGAAGGACTTTTTTCCGTATAAGCAAATTCCAGTGACAAATCTAGCGATAAAATGTGCCTGCAAATATTTTACCGACTTGACATTTGATGTCCGACATTAAACACATAAGCATTCTTATTTGGGCACACAAATAGAGGCTACTTTGTAAACGCTTCCACATAGGTAGTAGCGACATTTGAAAACAACATATTGCCAGTGACTAAGCGGAACATCTAAGACTGGGATGAAAGGGTCTGGCCCATCTCCTGGACGCGGCGCGTGACGGACGCGGAAATGAAAGCATCCATGAAATTTACAAAGGCAGATCGACGTATCTGCCGTACAGCCACAAAAATGGCATCGACGATGCCATTTTATCAAATAAAGAAACCGTTAAATATGGCAAACCATAGGGTGAGGTACATCGTACAAGACACCAATTTTAAATTTGCGTTACTTAGTCAAGACTATCAAATTTGATGCGCCTAACTGGCACAGTTTAAAGAACCTCTAACATATTCTTAGCAAAGTGAGAATTCTGGGAGGGCACCTCAGTTTTTCTGCATCTGTTAGGGCGCTAATATTCGTACAAGACACCATTTGCTGCAACTGGCCTAAAGGATAGACTTGCTACCCAAGTATTGGGCTTTGGGATGGAGTTGAACATACGCCAACCCCTAAGAGATTGTAGATAAACAGTATCCATTTAAACACCGACCATTTCTACAATGCAGCCTAAGGTCAAGAGGAAAGGGGTAGCATCCATTTAGGCAGTGAGTAAGGGCCAATCGTAAAAGCTCCAAGATTTTCGGACAGTTTGGTACCACTCAAGCAAGTATGGCAAACTGTGAACCGTTCGATACACAAATGCCGCTGTATTAATAGTTGTGTAACAATTTGTCCAATAAATGCAACAGATTTAACCCCAAAAGAAGCAAAGGTGTATGCGAAAATTAAAATAGTACTTCAGTATCAACTCACCTTTTGGTATACATGAAATATCCCGAAATTTATTTTTTTTAGAAAGCCCACATTTCGACCGAATAAGGATTTTATAAACACAGACTGGTAAGAAGCATTTCTGATGTTTCGAAACAAATTAAACACCGATTTTTTCGACAATAAAAGATCACCAACAAACAATTCAGCTGAGAAAGAAAATATGCGGAAACTGCACTCACATAATCGATAGTCTGAGTATGGGTATATCCTCATCCCACCAAAACCTGAATTTGTTGTGTAAGTACAGTTATAAAACTCCGTTGACCTTATTAATCCTGGTGGAACTCTTGAGGATTGTGGCGTTGGAAGGCTCCCAACCATGCATGCGTCCGCGGCGATTTTTCTAACGTATTCACATTTTAGAACCGGCCTTGATTCGCGCGAATTGATGGAATTAAATATAGAAATAGTTTGACGTTCAGAGACATTGTTTTTATGGTTCTGAATGCACTGCATAGTAAAGCCATGAATAACTGTATTATTTTTAATCGAAGAACACTGTTAATGCCCAAACAGTACCGAAGAGGCCACCAACCAAAGCCGGACACCCGCCTTGGCAGACGGACAACTAAGCCTTTTGCAGAAGGTTAAATTGATTAGTCTAAACAAGACTATTGTATTGTATAACTTTTAAACATAACATAATATGTGCATTAGAATTTGACTGGGTGCATGTAATATTCTTTTAAAATTTTGGAAATCTTAATTCTCTGCAAAGTTAACCACTTGTGGAAAAGTACGATAAAGTCTATTAAATACGAATAGCAAACCAAATGGGGCATTCTCAATGCATTTCCTAGGTTTGTACTGCAAAGAGAGTTAAGAATGCGAGGAACTCCTTACTTTCGGGAGTGTTTATGCAACTCACCTAAGCTTGTGTAAGAATTACTTCGTTCAAACGTACCTATGATACGTGAGGCGTCAAGTGAATTTCCCGAGGTAGAGTGGAATTCGGTATGTGGACCTTCATAAACGCGCACTAAATCTAGCTAACCCTGACTAATGGGCAAGCAAGGAACACACTACGCTTGAGTCATGAATGTTACTCCCGTTACCGTTGCAACCAAAAGCAGTACAGCAAGACATCTATTTCTGATAGACAGGGGGTTGCTGAGGCCGTAAGCATATCTGGGGACTCCCGTCACGTAGTGAAGATACAACCTGCAGACCTCAATAGATCAACAATTTTTTAATGGTAAAAACCAAGATTTCATGATCTTCCTGCGCTCTGTGTAATCTTTATCGCCAGCTTCTCAGGCTTTCCAATTACCGGAATTTGTCACATGGGGATATGCCATTGCATCAGCTTAATGTATCGATGATATTTTGTTCGACCTGTTTTGTATAACCTTTTGCTGCTCATTGGTTTAGGCTACTTGGTTTCAGGAAGCAAGTCAGATCATTTTTTCACATCTTTTGTTTAAACTAAGTTAGGCTTGAAATTAAATATATTTCAGCGTCCCGTATTATGAGGCATCCTAAGCCTTCTCTAAAGCCGCAAAGTCCCATTATCAGTGTGCTGAGCAACTTATCATTAACAAGCAGAAGGTTTGGAGGGTTACTCACATTGTCCGAATTCCGATGGTACAGTCTGCAGAGAATGAATTGCATTCGTATTCAAACATACTAATAGGCAGAATATTGAATCACAACCTTATTATATATGCTGTGAAATCAACATCTCAGGTTTTTTAGCTGTTAAACCTCGTATGTGCCGAGTGGAGTACACTTCAGAAAATGGTACATGGAAATGGAACAGCGAAAAGATTCTCTTTACTAAACGATTTAAAGTGCCATGGAGTAATTAAAAATGAAGGCATGGAGAAATTTCCTACTAGGGACAAAAGCCACTGTCATGATCCAACAATTGTGTTACTTCATCTATGCTTCCAACAAAGTGGAAATGATGTTTACAGACTCGTAAACAGCATGTAAAATATGTTGAAGCAATTAATTTGTTTATGACAAACACACTTCATTAAAGACAATGCGTGTCCTAAGTGCAGAAGTGATTTTTACAGCTCTGAATTTTCTAGCCCTATTTCTTGGTGATTTCACCGAGATTTGGTAAAGTCTGGATTTTTGCGCCTTCCATAACTGATGAGAATGTAGTGGTTACTCTAGCGTCCCGAGGCTCCCTTTAAGGAAAGAGAAGGCATAGTACTAGGGCAGAATATATATTCTGGAAACAGAGGGCTCGGGGGCTGTTGGCACGGCCCGGAGGCTGGCCAACCGGCTAGTACAATATGGCCACCCAAGTGACCGAAACCGGCAGTTCGAACAAACAAAACATTACAATTACTATAAGGAAAACATGTCCAAGATGACAGGAAGCCCTTACTTTGACCAGACTTTTGGAATTTTCAATGAGATCCATTTAATGCGCAGCGGTAGCAATTTAGATCCACTAATGAAAATTTTCAATAGGCAATTGATGTAGCAGTATTCTGTAGCGTCTGAGCTGCTCCTTAAAAGGAAACGTGGAGCCCAAAGTGTCTGTGAAAACAAAATCAAGAGTTAACCAACTTATAAAGGCACTGCATAGACTCCCTCCCTTTGAGTGCCGTCGCTGGCGCTCCACTTTGCTATCCGCGTCAGTCAATGCATCGTAGCCGATGGTGTAAGAAAAACACCTATGATCCAATCGTACCTATCATCGACTCTGCGTGCAGCTAAGAAGGTGTCCAACTTCAACGTCATTGATCCTGCTTAGCTGTGCAGAGTATCACGGACGCCCATAACTAGTCGTAGCAACACGGACCTGATAGAAAAGTCGTATATCAAGGGACGGGGTCTAATATAGCTTGAGGGGAGAAGGTTTCGTGTCTGTTTCTCCTTGCTACATTATTTGCACCTCAGTGCTGCCCAGCCAAATCTATATGGATTCCATTGTGTCAGTAGAGGGATGAAGGATGTATCGCGTGTCCACTTCACCAGCATCTTCATGCAGTACCGTAGACAGCTCTGTAATAAACTACCTCAGATTGTTCACGTCTAGCGCTGCTCTACCTGTGAATAGCATTCATGGTTAACACGGAAATAGGCTGGGTGTCAAGGGCAGACATTACTTTTAAGCCTTCTATCTGGGATTGTTACAGATTTTCATCCGCAGCGTATGCACTAATTCCGTGCCCCTGGTGTTTAATATTAAGGAGTGAAACGTAAATCATTAGTCCCTAATGATCAGTTTACCCTCTGCTGACAGTAATGCAGCGCCTCGAGTCCTTCCTGAAGGCAAACGGAATATGCATTGCCGGCATGAAGAGGGGCTGAGAGCTATTGACAGGGCTGGGAGGAGGTCATGCTACTTAGCGGAAATACAAAGGTGGAGCTTTTAGAGCCACATATTGGTCAATGGGTACACAAGCCATTTATATTGGATGTGTAGGAGCGTTATCTTGATTGCTGCGCCAACTAAAATTGTCCCTTTTTCCACTCCAAATTTGCAGCATAATAGCAGATTAAATGTTCTGAAAGAAGATTCGTCCAAAAATCTGTTGAATTAAAAATGGACAATTATTAGCACAGGCTTGAATGGATAAGCTATCTGGTTAAGGCGAGTAACTATCGCAGTACATTTCCAAGCTGAAATCAGAGCTTTGGACTAGCCCTTTACTTTTACAAGTTTAGGTCAAATTGATTAGACGTGGGTAGACGTAAACTTGAATAAATATTTCTGTATATCATATTAACAGAAACTGATAAATTTTAGCAATTGCATAATCGTCCCACTGCTCACTGGTCTAGATACTGAACATTCATTTTTTTGCAATGAATTCAATATTTTGGTCGAAATTTGTGCGCATTTATCTCGAACTCACTAAGAGTACACTGAGATCGCCACCCAGGTAGGAATTGTTCTATAAAAACGTTTCCGCCTACTACGTTGCAAACTATACCTTTTGGGGTTTAAATAATGGGTAACAAATCTTCCCCGCCTTTACTAAACATCTTTAGACTCTTCATTGAAAGTTTTTAGCCTGCTTCTGATTATGGACGCGGTCGTACAGGAAGCATGGGGATGCTCCGCAACGGATGTTTGCAAGTAAGCTGATCCGTCTATCAGAATTCCGTCTTTCCTACCCTTCATATCTTTAACCGTACTTTTCATCAATTCCTGCTCCACCAACTCAAGTTAATCTACTTAAAATGTAAAGAAATGGTTTTTGGTTAAAAAAACTCGATTCGTTGCATCGAGAAAATGGCGTGTCATTTTAAAGCACCTTAGCATGTTTGTCTGTAGAGTTTTTCACTGCCTTGTCATCTTCAGATCAATTGACAAATTTTGCCGTGAAGAAATGGTGAAATCAAAACTACTCAGCGCTAAAGTCTGCACCTGTATTTACGAGAAATGCAAAACCTCACCTTGCCGTGTGGGGAAGGACTGCAGAGATTCGTTTAAGCAGTACTACAATCAATGCAAACAATGAGTCCAAACCATCTTGCGATTGGAAACTCGGTCTGAAATGCTTAAACCACATATTCCACTTCTGCTTATAATGGTCCATTGATAGTAAGCGTAGAGGGATTTTAAATTCAATACAGTGTTTATTAAACATGAATGTTCTTTTTATTCAATGGAATAATGGATAACTAACGTTCGGTCACTAGGATATCAGAGAGTGGGTTTCTGTCGATCAAACCTTTAAATCAGATGGAACGTCTTCAGTCGGTAGGTAGGTGCTACAAACCCATCAATGGCTGCGCCTCAGTACTCTATCAGATCGCATTAAGATTGAGCCCTAATGAGCATTTTGAAATTGCTTTCAAGAATGACTTGCCGCAGAAAAAGGCGACATTGGTGACGCGGTGGTTAGGATGGCAATGTTAGAGACGAATTAGGTGCCGAAATTTTTGCTGTTGGGTTTTATTGCCCTTTCTTTGGCACTTCTTGCTTGCCTGAGTTGCATGGAGCACAGCCGAAACTTCGGTCTGTCCTGATATCATTAGGAAGATTTTTTAAGAAAATCTGTAGTAAAGCAGGCACCTTAGTACTGCGATTAGTGCTTGAGCATGGAGGTTACCATCGCCAACTATCTTCTCGAATGTTGATGGCAAATAACTTTAAAAAATGGTGCTGTATCAAGTACTGCAATGGAAGTAGAGGGCCCTCCATATCCGATGGAGTGATAAGTAAATCTTATAGGAAAAGGGGGCTTAGGTCAATTGCGAATAATGCCTTCAACATGCATGCTCCATTCAGACGCAAAAGAACGCGGTTTATTTACTTGGTTCAGGCAAAGCAGTTAAAGAAAAGCACGCACCGGTCATCCTTCTGACCTTTTCCATCCAAAGATGTGCCAAAGATTTTGTTATTATTGTTAGTGTTATGATTGCGACCGTTTGGTTCCCTTGATAATGGGTGTGCTAGAGATTTATCAACTGTCACGAATAAAGGTTAAAAGGCGTTCCTTGATAGGCGTGCTTCACCTCTTGGTCGGCGAAAACGAACTATTTCAGGTTTGTGGAGAGCTGCGAAATTGTCCTAGATCTGCTGACAAAAGTGCCAGACGTTTAGATAGTAATAATTTATTGGTAGAAGTGCAGAAGAGTTCTCATTTAAATTCGTACTTTTACGGAATCGACGATGATTCAATGCTCTATCCTCGCCTCCGCGGCGTTCATTGGGCCTAAATATGCGAGCAAATAGACGAAAGGCAGTGCCATAACAAGGCATTTTCAATAATAATCATTGACTTATTCAAGCATTGAATCAAGAATTTGGAGGCATCGAGTGACTGTTATTGGAGAAGGGCAAAGGAGAGTAAATGAGCACAGTAATTAATGCTACCCGAGACCAACATCATATTTGCTTCAGTAAAGTCGTAGCGGCTTCATTAGATGCTGTATTAACTGTTCTGTAAAATACAAAGAAGAAGATTCTAGGTTTTGTTTACCAATTAAGGCGCTGACAATAGTGCACGCGATTATGATGTATTGTCAATGCACACAATAAGAAAGCTCTGGTGCGTATCGCCGTGAGAGTAAAATCGCTAATTCCAGAGCGAAATCGTTAAATGTGTGCATGGAGTTTTAAGTCCTTTAGTGATTGTCCCATCAACTGACAGCCATCGAGCATCAAAACTTGAACAAATAGAACGCTTTTGAAATGCAGACACGTCAATTCCCACAAGTTGTGCTTCCACGTTGTAGCATGACCCTAAAGCTCTTCCATACGTTGAAATCCTGTTATTCTTCACTACTTTGGCTTATTACGATTGGTAGCAGTGGTAAGCGCCTCCGATTCACAAGAAATGCTGGCCTGAGTTCTATGACCCATTACGATACCCAAGCGAGACAGAAGGAAGAATATTTGACATTGATAAGAAGGATTAAAATGACATACCACTTTTCAACTGGAGCCGCAATTGACCAGGAAAATTTGCGAAAATTCATAGTAGAGCCATCTAAGGCACCTATTCGATGATATCGACGAAGCGAGCAAGCGACACCTTTACATCTCGCTTAGTTAGATAGAACCCAGGGAGTGAATTGTTAGGTAGCACTGAGGTAAGAATACAGCAACAAGGAAAAATAAGCACCAGGCGATACCCCCCACATTGATATTTTAAATCTCATTTTTGAAAAATGGCTCTACAATTAGGCCGATGTCCTAGCAACTAGCGATCGGTATACTAAACAATCTCATTGTAAAGCATCTTTCGGTCTTGGGCATTTTCCCCTTCCAAGTATACTTTACAAATTGGACGGAATTCCGAACAGAGTTGAATCAGCGAAATGCATCTGCAGCTTGGAGATTAAATATTTTCTTGTGGCCAAGAAAATGAGACGACTAATGCTGCTGATTTGTGGCAGTATTTAAAAGCACCGACTAAGTGTTGCGACGGTGAATACTGATGGAGCGAGCTTGGTGATAAAATCTCCGTCGAAATGCTGAAACCTCGTTTAATTGGATCTCTCCCACCAGCAATCCATCCGAGATAAGCAGGAAACTGACCAATTTGAAGATTCACCTCAGATCTACCATAGAATGCAATTCTCATGTCCTAGTGTGCGGTGATTAAGGCCACCTTGCTTCGTATTTCATGGTCACTGTCCGTAATTCCTCTTCTCTCCGCTTATTGTTGCGACATTTCTAGAGCCTTCAAAGCAATTGTTTATTCATATCAATGTCCCAAACAAGATGTATTCCCAGCTGGGCAGTGATATTGTTAATAAAGTACGAAGCAAACCTCTAGTGGTCGGTAGTGGAAGTTGATTGCCACTATGGCCGGTTTTGGCAAAGGCGGTTACGGTTGTAGGTCTGAGCTTGCCCGACACAGGATTCAGCCACCTGTAACGTCTTCGACAGGACTCGTAGTTCACACTTGCTCTCGACTATTTATGTTCTGAGGCAAGCACTAAAATGTATGCCCGATTTCCCTCATTTAGAAGCATCGTCCAACTAGCCTAGCAGAATCCTCTCCCATTTTAGTTGTTTTTAAGATGTGCTTTCTTTGATAATTACCTTTCGGAAATGTTGAATCGCCCAAGAGAACTGGCAAGCGAGGCAGGCACCCTGTGCTACATGAAATGAGGGTGGATGCTTGAACGATCTGCTGTATTTGTGCGCTTCAACAGCCTAAACACGCTGATTACATGGGACCTTTTTGAACCAAAACGACACCTACCTGGTGGTACTGAGTACACATCATCCAAAGCCACTTCATGGCACCAAATCAGCTAACACCAGACGGGTTGACAATATTGCGAGGCCTTAGGTCAAGAGTTGCACAACTAAGACAGCCAAAACCACAGTAGCCCGATTTCGTAACTTGTCTAACGTAGTCAAGCTGTAAAGAACTCTGCGCGATTCCACGGTCACCGCTGATCCGCCGCCTTGGCTAGTCCAATGCCGTCTGCAATCAACGTGTAGGCGTATGCTCCGAAATACGCTAACCCATATGCTTATGTAACTTATTCAGTCAGGTAAAGCCATCCCGAAAAAGGAAGGCGTTCATAGGTTCTCAACAAGAGAAAAAAACATCAAGCACCAAAAACGGTTTCATCCACAGAAGTCGGTTGCATCCGTACTTGCATAAACCGCTCTGACTGACGCCGACTGCGTTCAAATTCCTCATCCTTCAGCTGTCGAACGGCATCTACCTCAGGCTCAGCAAACTGTTCATCCGCCCCAGGATCGCTATCATTTGCCGATGTTGAAATCGGCACCTCGAATGCCGAATAAATTACACATTTAAATCGCATAAAGTAATTTTAGATTTTAACAACATGAGCCAACAGTATGATTTTAACACTAATGAAATACGTGACACAGTAAATTCGAAACTTATCTTGGGAATAACTAGCATACTACTGAGTTGTGCTGCATAGCAATTAATGCTAAAAGATTGCACACACTTCCATTTATCAACCAGCAAAGTTTAGATGAAAACATTAAATAAAATAATCCTGATCGTTCACTTGGTACTGCGTGTAACAAACCTGTGGGAATCGTCTGATGAAAGCCCTTTCCCATAGTTGAAATGGCGTGCTCTCATCACTCTGTTTCAAGTAAGACTCGGATGGAGGAAGACCTAATCAACCGAAATTACCTCCATTTTAAAATTGATGGGTGGAAATAAACAAATAATAACAGTAAAAATAAATCAACATGTGGTCCCAAAAAAGGAACAGAACTAGCCCAGAAGTACCGGGAGGACACTAGAAGTTAATCAACACAAAAATTGCTGTTCAAAAAAACTTGAAGGTATACCGATCGAATCAAATGAATCCTGACCAGGAAGAATGTGGAGAGGTCCACCCTCGAGAGTGGGAGAAGTAACTGGGATTGACGTATCGAAAGCCAAGTAATTCAGATAATCCCGGATTTCCTTCGTCATGGAGGTATCAACCGCGTTTGTGAACTGCTAATAAGGCACTGTAGAGAAACATACGAAGAGAGCAGCACCATAAAAGTGAGCAACAAATCTCAGCGACTTAGTGATAAAATCCCGTCTCTCCAAGTTCAAGTTCTGAAAAAAATGTCTGCCTAATTAAAACCTACAAGAAAAATATCATATTTGCTGCCAATTATTGTGAGAGGAACGGGAAAAATGGCCATCAAACCACGATCTGGGTGATCTGCATTCAACATTCGACATATGCGATTGCTCTCCACTTTTCGCGAACCTCCATTAGCCTGAGACCGTCTCTGTTCCAGTGCATTATTAATGCTAGATTCTAAGGAGGAAATAAGGCGAGTCAAATGGGCCCAGAATTCGGTAGGTTTCGATAGGTCTAAAACGATCACGATGCACAACTTCCTATTTGTTAGACGTTCAAACGACGTACTCCACCGAGTTCTTTGTAACAATAACACCGAGTAAGTCGGAGAATTTCACACCCCCTCCCAGTTCCCATAAATGCACAACAGTCTTTGGGAAACACGGACCCCGATTACGACGGCAAAAATTAAATTCCAGCGCCAGAGTTTTCCTAGGCACTTCATTCTTTTCAAGGAAGTTGTTAATTAATGTCGATTTGCCCTATATATAGGTTCAAGTTATGTGGTTCATTAACTAACACTACTCTCGCAGCCTGCAAATACTAGTGAAGATGCAGCACGCCGCGTAGACTCTACCAAATCCACGCAACAAACACGATATTACCCGACTTGAGCCGCGATTGCTTAATCACAAGGTCCCACAGCGGTTGAGCCATTTTGAAAGTTTCGAATTAGCAGCCACACTTTTGTTTACTTGAAGAGCTTTAACAAAGTCAGTCTTCCAAAAATCAAAGCTTAACTAGGCAGTGGGGTACTTGGTTGTCATTAATCTTTGATATGATGGCCTAAAAATTTCCACAGTTCTTCTGCCTGGCCTGCATTTCCCAGATAAAGAATATGTGCCAGAACCAGTGCAATCGAGCACAGGCTCCATTCGAGCAACTTTCATTATCAACTTGAAAATAATAGCATTTCAACCAAAACATATTACGGATTGGCCAAGAAGTAGTTATGCATATGTTGGGTAACTTTGGAAGTTATTTCAGCGCAAAGCATTTTCACCGTTTACCAGCGAGTTTAGGAATAGGCGGATGTGAACCTTGACGCATCATTTTTTAGTGTTACGAAACCGCCATTTAATTTTCTGATTCCAAAACAATTCACCATTCCTGATTTAAATGCAAATCGTGTGTAAGTGCTCTATGTAGGTGCTGCTTGTATTTCAATAATGAATGCATTAAGAACCCCATGAAAAGTTTTACTGTTTTGAGCCATTTTAATTAATTTTTCTGTATAGATTTATGTTGGCGTAAGTATCATACTTAATTGAAAGTAAAATTTTACATCCTGCTTTGTTAAGTTGCACTAGTTTTCAGCCTCTTTGATCCACACAAACTTGTGATACTTATGGGTTATGGGTCCGTCGTTCGTTGCTGGTAGAAGGCTCTTTTATGGCCGTGTGTCATTAGCCCTTAATTTCCCCCGGAACTACACAAAAATTTCTGTACAAGAAATAAACCCAAATATGAGGAAACTGGAGTACGCTGTTAGAGGTCCTATAGTTCAACGTGCTATTGAAATCGAAAAGGATCTTCTGAAGGTATGATCGTTTTCACTACCTTATTTGCTTAAATTTACGTTAAGGGTGAGAAGAAGCCATTCGATAGTATCATCAAGTGCAACATTGGAGACTGTCAGGTCGCTGGTCAAACGCCAATATCCTTCATACGTCAAGTTATAGCTGTCGCTTGCGACACACATCTCATGGGTTCCTCAGCAATTCCCAGCGATGCGAAAGAACGAGCTATGCGTTTTCTTAGAAGCGTGGGTGGTAGCGTGGGTAAATTTGACGTCAATCATTCAGACTCATAATTACTTGTAGTTTTAAAGTTTTGTTTATTCAAAATGTGTTATGCAAATATCGCAATCGAAATTGCTTTTTGTGTGACATGCTTACCATTGAAGGCTTGTCTTGGAAGTAGTAATTGGGTGTTTAGGTGCCTACAGTCAATCCACGGGAGTCGAGGTGGTGCGTGAAGACATTGCGGCGTACATTGAGCAGCGCGATGGTATTCCCGCGTCTCCGGAGAACATTTTTCTAGCTACTGGTGCTTCGGAAGCCGTTAAGGTACCGCCACTTTTATGGCCCATTTCACGATGTAGGACCTTAATTTGAATGGCAGTTAAATGCTTGCATAGGCTTTCAAGGTATACCTTTAGTTTGACGTGCAAATCAATATGTATGTATGGCTGTTTAGTTTAGTTACGTCTTTAGACACTTAATAAGCCTTTACCAACATTGATGCATGCAACTGCTTACCTTCACTTGGTTTTATGAACCCATGCTCAAACTATACAAATGGTCAACTTGTATTTTTCGTCGAAAAGTTTTCACTATGAGCGACACGTATAGTTGATATGTCTTAATAAACATTCATTCGCATGCATTCAACCTGAACACGTACAAAAATAGCGCTTCAGTTTCTCCTTTCCGCGGCCAAATAATTAACACATCCGCTATCTCGGCAATCGTTTGTGTCCTCCACCATGGGCCATGGGATTTTTAGGCAACTTTGTCGAAATTGGCTTCTTACACGCCTTTTTTTCTCGTTCCTTTTGCTGATCTTAGTTCATTCTTGGGCTGGTGGCCACCACAAAGGAGGGTTCACAGCGCGCCGGCGTCATGATCCCCATCCCTCAATACCCTCTCTACTCCGCCACGCTGAGCGAGTTCAACAACTACCAGGTGGGTGTGCAACATATCGCCTCAGCTAAAAATCCCTTCAAGGCGTGCACTTTTTGATAGTAGATAATCCGGTGGGGGTGTGATTTAGGCGAACCATTTTGTAGCCAGTGTGTGCCTGTAAGCTAACGTATACATTTATTTGCTAAAATAGCGGCTAATTTATTTGTACCATCTAGTTCTTTTTCAAAATCAGTTCCTTCCATTTGATACAAATGGTTTTGTTTTCTACTTTCGAAGGCAATGTATTTGGCATCATGAGAACGAATATTTTACAATATTTTTACAACAGATCATTTTCTTTGTGCCTACCTGCTTCGCCATAAAATTTGTGGTAGGTCATTCTCACACAATTTGTAGCGTAATCTGCTAACAGAAGACCTTCGAGCCCAAAAAAATCTCCACTGCTGCATGAAATTGTGACTTACTCGGACGGTGCTATGGAATGCACCTTGTGCCCGGTCTCCACCATTGCCGTTTGATTGATACTGTAGCGTTGCATAGCAGCGCAGTCGAACCCATAAGCACCACTGTACTGTGTGCGCCTCTGTTTATGCAGTCTGTGCAACTGTGCATCGGTCCTTCAGTGGTGTACTCCGACGGTACATTTAAACTAGTCTTAGTTTGTTAAGAATGGCTAAGTTAAGTTCTCATCATGGGCTTAATTTTCTCTTTTAAATACACCAGTTTTTTTCGAAATTTGCCGTTTTCCTACGCCCATTTCCGTTTCCTTGATTTTCCACTTCGTGTGTCGGTAAATACTCGTTTTCGACACATTATCAGGATTGGGTAAGCACCGTATTCAAATGTATTCTTTCCTAGTTTCTTTATTCGCAATACTGCCTGCAATTTTTGCAACTGTGCGTGATAGCCATTCCATATTTTGAAGTGGTTGTCAGATCAATCTCTATAGGCCACCTCCCGACCACAACTGCGCTGATATCACTCACTTCTGTCCTGTGGCTCAAGGCGAGTTGTTTTACCAAAACTCAGTCTTTATGCGTCCAATTTGTGCATCCAAATTTGTTAACGCATGAACTCCCTTTTTGTGTTTGGACTTCTATCTCAGATGAGGCCACGTGTCCAACCTTAGAATACGTGGCTGAAATCTGTTTTGGACGCCCCTAACTCCTTTGGGCCTTTCGACACGTTTTGGCGATCTCACAATAAAAACTGAAGCAATTGAATGTCTACTCCATGCTTTTTTGGCATGACTTATTGCGTTAGCAACGGAGTAAAATCCTTGGTTACAAAATTTAAACCCACAGGATTGTTTTAAAATGCTTCCAATAGCGTACGAGGTCTATTTCTGTCTTCATTTCCTCTCCATCGAAGGTGCACCGTAAGAGCTTCAACTATCAAAATACAATGCTTTAACCATTAAAATAACTGGAGAAATGTGTGAACCTGAGAAAGCTCTACGGCTTATTCTGATTCAAGGCTTCGTGTGGGTTGTACGGCCTTGGTCCCAGTCAAAACATTGTCGGTGTCCAAAATTATGGTAAGTAAACTTACTGGCACTGGACTAGAGAGACTAACAAAAGGATGGATGCGTTCTTTCATCTCAGTTTTGTCCATTAGCCTCCCCGTGGTAGTATTTGTTCGTTCTGCTTCTAGCACATCCAGTTGATGAGTGTTGCATTTGACAATGTGTTGAGCGCTACTGGATGTTTAATACAAATCGGTGGTTACGACTGAACCCAAGCCTTAGAAGAACCCGTCTTTACCCTGCTTACACTTTTAGATTGATCGATTGTTGTTATTTAATCCTTTGGGTGAAAGTTGAGTTTCTGGATGTCTTAAGTATTCCTCCAGCTTCTAAATAGAAATCAGTCGAAAGTGATGACACGAAGCGTCCTTGAACATGTAAAACTAATTATTTACCACCGTGGACATTGTAAAAGACGTCACTAAACCAGGTTCCCTCAATGGTAGGAATTTCTTAGTGCTCCGGCAGTCCCATCAGGTTGACCTTATCCGTGGATGAAATTAATTGGCACTGGAATGAACTTTAGCGATAAGTCCCGCCAAAATACATGCTCTTAACATTTAGAGCCTTGCTTCAAGCAGATCTGAATGGTTGAATTGTTTAGCAAGCCTTAATAGAATGCCAGTGGTGGTAAAACGGCACTACCCACACTGTGGTATTTGCCACCGCAATAATGCCTAATAGCGGCTGGTTGACTGACCCGACTTAGTGGGCCAGACTGTGTGCCTTCGCAGATTGGCTACTACCTGGAGGAGGAAAGCGGCTGGAGCCTGCGTGAGGAGGAGTTGGAGAAGCGGTTGACGGAGGCGAAGGCGCACTGCGAGCCACGTGTGCTCGTGGTGATTAATCCGGGCAATCCCACTGGTCAGGTGCTCACCCGCGACAATATCGCCTCCGTGCTGCGTTTTGCACACCGTAACAACCTTCTCGTCCTCGCTGACGAGGTCTATCAGCATAACATCTATGCGCCCGATCGGGACTTCCACTCTTTTAAAAGTGTCCTCCACGATCTTGGTGGTAACATCGCCACCGAAGTTCAACTTGCTAGCACGATGTCAGCCAGCAAAGGCTTCATGGGAGAGTACGTCTTTTTCAAACCTTTCCCTCTTCTTCCCTGACTTCAGCAGCTGAGAGGCAGATATCCTCTCTCCATCATGTTTCACGGAAGTTTCATTTTAAAGCACGATTATGATTAGCCTTGTGGTAATTGAGTCATCTTTACCACAATTAACCTCTTGACTTCTAAAAAATTTGATTTTTCGGCCTTGTTGTTTCTTTCCGTTGTTTATTTGAAAGCTTGGTTCATAGAAGCGTACTTTCTCTCCTTCCCCTTTCTCAACTCCTACACCTTTGCCTTTTAGGAGCATCCACTTTCACCGTATTCTTTCTTGTAATGTAAATTAATCGTGACGCCTTGACTAGGTGGTTTCTCGAGCTATTTTTTCTAATCGTTTGTTTTGTTTGTCTCTAAACAACCGAAGGCTTGTTTTTCTTCGCTGCTTTCGGTAGTTTTACTCCAAAATTTGGACGGGTTTGATGCTTGTCTATTAGTTATTTCTTTTCACCTATGTTGACTTTTTTGCTCCCTTGATCTTTCATGCTGCAAGCGTCTACCTTAGAGGAGGCATTTCTTTGAACAAGTTTGTCCTCAAAACTTGTAATTTGATTCGGTTTGTTGCAGTGATGACATTACTTCGTTGTCGTTTTGGGTCCAATTGTTGAATTTCGGATTATTTCCCTTTGGGTGCCTTCTTGTTGACTGCATGAAATTCGCTTAGTCGGCTCCACATTGCTCTAAACTCTTTTTTTTCATCTACAGGCATTGAACTTTCCGATTCTGATTCAGTCTCCATGGGCATGCATTTTGTGAGCAGTGTCCCTCTACTAGCTTATTGGGCTATGTATATCCGCGTTAAATATGTCTGAGGGCATTACAATCGCCTTCATTTACATAGAGCAACAACACTGAACAACTACTTTCAGTTTGCACCTCGGCGATTTCATGGAGAGCGACGACTTCTGTGATTTTGACTTCCAACAAGCACGATAAAATTACCACTCATGTTCCGAGCACATTCTGATATTATTCTAATAACATTTAATTAAGCTTTACATAAGTGAATTGATAGCTCCATTATCCGGCACAAATTCACCCCATTTTCAGCAGTATTGCCTTTTAACTATTCTCGGATGTTATTACCCTCTTTTTCATCAAATATGCTCTTTCATAGCGTTTATTTTTCAAAATATACCGGTTGTTGACTATCCTTGGCATTGCAATTACGACTATCAAACAAATCTTTTGGGAAGTGGGTTTTTTAAAGCCATTGCTATTCTCAATCTTACAATAACCCCCAGTCTGCATGTGGTTTACCTGCTCACATAGCTGATGGCTATGTCAAAGGTTCGGTGTAATTTGGATTTCTTTTCGGTTAGCGCCACCTAAAGCACTTATCAGCACTGTAGCCTGATACGTTATCTGGGATGTGTGTGCGCCTCATTTGCAGATGTGGCTTCCGTGGGGGCTATTGCGAGTTGGTCAACTTTGATCCGGAGGTTCGGGCGCAGCTGTACAAGTGTCTCTCAGCGCGTCTCTGCCCGCCTGTTCTTGGTCAGGTAGGTTCTGTTCTCTCCTGCCTTGAACTGGATTTCGCGCAAATGACGATAGTTTTCCTCACAATGGGATTTTTTGGTCCGCCCTATCCTTATTGAATTAAAATTGACAACATTTGTTTTATTCCTGACTCGTATTTCTACAAAACTTGTGTTCTACCCTCATCCATGCCTCGATGCTCAATGTTCGTTTCAAATTTTAACGAGCCTTCAATGACTTGCCTTTTTACCCTTTTGATTAACGTCAAATGGGAGTTCGGAATTAACCGTTAGTCGAACATTTTGAGCGCGGAGGATTTGCTTTTCATTGAAAAACACAGATCCGAGTATTCCTTGAGTGGAAAAGAATGTTTTAGTGTGCCATCTTTCAGGTGGGCTTCTTCAACAGTGACTCTGAACGTGAACGCTTTCTATGATTGCACTTAATGCAACGAAATTCTGCCACGTGTTTCCCAGGTACTCGGGTTTTAAAGACTGTTGAATTTCTCACCAATTCTCAAGTGTGTTTTACCCAACTTTTAAGCGCATTTAGTCTGCTCAATGGTCCAATTTTTCACTACTTTTACAACGCAAAAAAACACTGTTTGTAACGTAATGCATGATGATTTTATGTGGCGAATAAACTGCTACCTACTCAGGGACCATTCCGTGCACAAGCTCATTCTGAGATTTGAAGGGATTTCTTAATTGACATTCGACGTAGTTCATCACATTCGTTCCTGTTTCAATCCGCTGAACGAGATTAATGCAGCTGATGGCTTAAAAGTGGTTCCTGCTTCGTCTATGCTTTCCTCATCCCAGATTCACATTCACCGTGTTTACCTAGAACCGCTGAATTGACGTGAAATTTGTGCTCTTTCATAAGGTTTTCAAGGGGACCTTACGATTCACACATTTTACAAACTCACGTGAACTGAGAGAATATAGTTTTATAAATTGATTGATTTGATAGTAGTAGTAGCAAACGTCTGGTACTAGGCAAATAGCATAATTCCACTTTTCCAAAGCCACAATTTATAAGTGTCAGTCGTCAAGTGGTCTGATCTGGTGTCTTTCTTCCAAGACTGCGCAATTGCAAAACTATGAATACCCATGAGTCCACTTGGATTTGGAGCCGGTGGGAATTAGTTTTTAAGGCAAAAAAGTCAACACAACTGGAAACGCGATTGTTCCACTAGGTGAAAGTCGGCGCTCACAAATGTGGAAGAGAAACAAGCTGTCACCAGTAGCAATATCTTGAATCTGTCTATGGAAAGCAACTCTATCTCTGTCTACTGATGCTAGAATATGCTCAGAGCGGTAGATAGTACTAAATACGTATTATCCACTCTTAAGGCGTTGTAGATCAAATGCTCCTCATTATTTACTATGGGCCGTAGGTGAAAGAACCAATGTGAGTGATTAAAGATCGCAGTGTTGTAGCTCTACAGTAATAGTGGTGCCTAATTATTGCTCTGCTCATGCCTCTAAAGTTGGCGATGGATGTGGTGGTGAATTCTCCACGGCCGGGCGAACCCTCCTACGAGCAGTTTTGTGCGGAGAAGTCGCAGGTGCTGAGCGATCTGGCGAAAAAGGCGAAGCTGGTGGAGAGCCTTTTCAATCAACTGCCCGGATATCATTGCCAACCCGTTATGGGGGCCATGTACGCCTTCCCCCGTCTGGAACTGCCTCCCAAGGCCATGCGAGCCGCCGAGGTACGTGACCTTCGAGATTCCTGCATAGACTACTTTGGTGTTATAAGCCGTTCCAGTCCAGGTGGGGATATTGTATCGACGTGCAGAGGTCTGGATGGCTGTTTGGCTTGTGACCAAAGTGGGAAGGACGGAAAGAAGTAGTGGTGAAAAATGTTTTAATAAAGCAAATGTTATTCTGCATCATAGCTCGCTTGAGCTATTGGAATGGTTTTGCAAGGTTGATACGAGTTTGATAGCTCTGCTGTTGTAAATCTCCACATATCCAACCATCAATGGTGTTTCGGCACACTATCCAGTTAGCTACATTGGGGTTGTTGTTAATGTTTGCTGCGCCTAGGATAACCTCAAAGAAGTGAGAAGGAGCTATTAATGCGGATACTGAGTTGCAGCAGACTGGAAAGATCCGCATAGTGTAGAATACAACAGAAATGCTAATAAATTGTCGAGTGAGATGATCACGTATTTGTGCTCTCTTGATCAAAAAAGTTTCAAGCGCTTGTGGTCGGTCGTTTTTTATTTGGGTTAATTGAACATTCCAGCACGATTAGCTGCATTAAATACGCGATAAAATAAGTGCTGTATTTATTTTTTTCGTAGGAAGGCGAATATATTGCTTTTGATCCAGAGCTGTTAAATAATTCATGTTAGCATCTAACGAATAAGGTTCTATTTTAGGATAGGTACTTAGTTCACTATAGACCTTGTCTCTATATTTTTAACCTTTAAACCTATACATTGTCTTGCAAAAATAATATGGACTATTATACATTTTTAAGTAGGAGAAGGGATCTTAAGATCGCCCCCTTTTTCGCATTACTAAATGCAGTTACCGTACTTTCCATGTCAGTAATTTAATTCATCACATAGTTTAGTCTAGCCCTATTCATCCTTAATAGTAGCTATTCTTTTTGATGGGTGATTGTAATAAGTTGTATCGGCTGCCCTCACCTTACTGTTCTTTATTAACAATCTTTTACCTAAACATCTATTTGGATTTTCCGATGCATCCATGATCTCCAATTCCAAGGAGGATTCATCATTCAGCATTGGATCCCTTGCATAAGCAGTTGCTGGGTTTCTTGACTTACCATCGCCTTTACTACCTGTGTTTCATTCGATTCCCCTTTATTTTAGCTCGCTAATATGCCTGCGGACACATTCTACGTTACCAAATTGCTGGAAGATACGGGCGTCTGCGTTGTCCCCGGCAGTGGTTTCTCCCAGAAACCTGGTACTTTTCATTTCCGGTAGGCGAAAATCTAACTATTGAGTGGACCCATTTATAACACGATGTTTTTGTTTTTGCTACTTGTGCACAATCTGATTAATCTTATTGTAATGTAAAGCTGTTTAAAAACATCTGTGTTGCTCCTCGAAGGTTTTATAGACTACCAGCCTGGAGGTAGTTTCATTACACAACTAGAAAAGGGTTGAAAGGTCGGTAGCATAGCCACCTGCAAGGAGGTTCAATCGAGGAGGGCTGACAGGATTCGTGGCGTCAATTACAGAGAATGACCGCATTGTGCGTGGCTATTCCTTTGACTAGCTATGTCCGGCATTAACAAAGCTGGTATGACTAGTCTTCCCTTCCCCCTCGCCATCTCCATTGACCTTATATGCGGCTATCCGACATTCCAGACCTAAAGTTACATGCACACAAATCCTCGCATTATTATGTTTGGTTCCAGTTTAAATCAAAATGTATGTTTAGTTTTTTAATTGAATGCTTTATATCATTTATCGCACTTGTTTTGACACCCTTATGACTGTAAAATAAGATAATAGCTTCATTTCCGCATTTCCTTATCTGATGGATTAACCGAATTTTTAAACGTATTCATTGACTCCAAAACCATGATTGTGTTAAATCAACCGTTGTTAGATTGATTAGTGTTAGTGGCCTTAGTGCTCATTCCAGTGCTTTACAACAAGAGTTTCAACCTCTAGCGTGCAGATCCTTAGCATGAACTTGGAGAGCATGCGTCTCCTATGAATATGGTCAGTTTCATCACCGAATTCAGTTTTGCATGTGATCTCACAGGTTTGCCATTCACGCTCAGAAGTGAATCTCCCAATCCAAACGAATTCACCTACTTTCGTACGATCATGTACTCTACGATATGAGTAGATCGTCCGCATGTCTAGAACGAATCATGTGTAATCTGTTTGTAACCTAAGTAAGCGTTCCTCAAAACGAAGTAGGTTCATCCACAATTCCACGATGAAGGGGACTTTTTCAAAGGGCATTAAATAACTACTTTTCTCCTTGTAGAACAACCATTCTTCCAAAGGTGGACCAAATGCATGTGATGATGGAACGGCTAGGCCACTTCCATTTGGACTTCTTGAAGACCTACAGCTAATTGATTGATCGCTTTCGTGAAATGGCGAACCGGTCTTAACAATCGGTTTGAATGCCTTGACAATTGATTCTTTTCGTGGGTGCAGGGTTTTTCCAAACTTAAACAAAACTCTACTTCACTCTTTGTACTATTTTGGTGTGAACTTTACCCTCTCTGCTACATTTCTTAGTGACTAATTGAAAACACTTCGCTTGCCAATGAAGAGTCGAAGTAGGGTGTTTCTTCAAATTTATTTAATGTGGGAGTGAGTGTGGTTCTCAAACATTTATAGCAGACTGGCCTCCGCGGCTTTTTACCTCAGTTCAGCAAGGGAATATCTCCTATAATCCCACCTGTAAGATCTTAACCGACTCCAGAACGTTTTAGTTTTGACTCATCCAGAACGGTTTTGTTCCTTTCACGATTAGCCTTAGATTTACAAAACTCGTTTAAAGTCGCTTCACTACTACGATCGTCATAGGAGCTGTTCATAGCAAGGCGCAGATTTCCAGCTGTAGATTTGCTTTGAAATCAAAGCCATTGAAGTACCAGGGAAATTGGTTTCGAAGGTATAAGCTTTAAGGTAAAAGCGGCAGCTTGGATATTGCTACTATGACAGTGGAACCGCTGCGCCAATCGAATTGACTTTATGCCAGTGACCGGACCTCAATTCACCGCGGCGTTGAACAGTTTTAAAAACACGTGCTGCCATTAAATGGGACAAGTTATTATTTGACATGTAAGTATAAACAATTGTGAGGCATTTAATTAGGTAGTCTAAACAAACTCTGGACTTAAGGCAAGTGAGCAACACCCGACATAAATATTCATCGCATGAGTGATGCATTTCGACGACTCGTGCAAATGGTTGGCGCTAAGAGGCGGATCGCATTCTCAATACGGTTATGTCATTCCGGGAACGCAGTAATAAAGTTGCAATCTGTGTCCAACTTCTTAATTGGATAAGGGGAATAAAACTGGAAACCAAAGTAATAAAAAGTGTGCCAATAAAGGTAGGCAAATGATCTGGTGGTTCGCTCTGTAGTTCCGCTCCAATGCCGTCTCATACCGAAGGGCATAAACTAGAGGAAATAAACGGGAAATCAGTGAGGGTTCTAAATGGGCTGAGGTATCAAGAGAAACCCGCTGGTTTACAGCGATCCCCAATAATTGGCACTGTTCCCTATTCCTTTACTCTTGTTTTGCTGTGGTTCCGTTCGTGTTCCTCTGAGTCCTCTAGTCCTTTGCTCTCAAGCTAGTTTTAAATTTAATTCTCTCACATTTCTTAGTGCTATTCTGAATAGGATATCAAAACTGGGATTTCAAGGCTTTGAGTTTTTAGCCGGACCTCTGAATCTCCACATGGTTGCGAGGGGGATTGAAAGTGTTCATGGACGTTTTAAGGATTTCTGGGCCTAAATTGCGAGGATATGAAAATGACAAAACAATGTTTAGGTAGAGAACCTACTGGCTCATGGCTAGCCTGTTAACTTCAGGACTGCTGAATGAGCTAAATGCTGTGCGTTAGCGAGGCAAAATGGCCAAGGTATAAGAAACTTAATCCTTCTCCTTGAACCTGAAGCTTCTCATTTCAACTCCAATGACTAAGTTCAGCTTCAACTCTGTGGCCTACTAACTGCGGAAACCAATTTCCTAGGAAACACATCAAGGGCTCTAGTCAATTCCGGATCCCATTTATTAGCCTGTTTGAAACATTACACGAATAGCATCAGGCATCAGCAACGAAATCTTATTATGATTAAGAATCCCACAAGTCCAAGTTTAATAATATGGGGGCACAGTAATACGGCACCCAATAATGAAAAAATGAAAAAAAAAGATGCGTGCAGCTGACTTGCTGATTTCAAAGTGTCAATTGCTGCCTCTACTTGCGCTTGCTGCCCACCCCACTTGTCCATCGAGCCACATTAGGGTGTGTGCAAACTATTTGATGATGAACACAGACAGCGTTGAAGCCTTTGTTTCCTTAAGCGATTTAAGTCTGCTCCAGATTAAAGACACGCTGACGCTCCGTCCGGAGGTTTTACGGCTTCTGTCGACCTCCCACTGACTCATGCCAAACCTGGCGAATGCTACTGCTCGGTTATTCCTAATGGTTCCTCTAACACAAATTTGGGGGAGCGAGACGTAGATATTTCTATCTTTATCTCTCACTGAATTTTCGTCGAAACTTACCAATTTTTGCATTGTTGCGCTGGGACATACAGGAGGGTGAAGACCAAGCCAATTCCACGATTCCCTTTTTTCGCCAAGCTTGACTTGAGATATGACGATTGGGCTGATTTGGCTTGGTGGTGCTTCAGAAGAAGTAACTATCAATAATACGCCTTATAAACACTTGCTACGATTTTTCGCCCTTTTGACCTTAATATTTTTACCTGCTGTCTTTAGAACGTGACAACTTCATCACTGCTAACTCAGAAATAGCTGGCAAGATACCAAGATAATGCTGCTATGTTCTGAAAGGTTAAATTTGAGCTGTTCAATACAAGTTTACCGAGTCATATTAAAATCATGCGAAAAGTTTGATTACGCCTTATATTACTGTTTTAGAGATCAAAAGCCTACCTCTGAAAGTCTTACATTCCAACCATGTGCTTACCGAGATAATGAAGCCCCTAGTTCGCCTCCTATAATGGCGGCCAGAGATTATTGATGATGTCTGCAGAAACCCCAGAAACTGTGTCCATTTGAGAGATCCCAAGGAATGCTATGGCTGCTGACCTTTGAACTCATAAGACGCAAGCATACTGAATACTGTGGTCCATTCCCGTGCAAATGCAATATGTTGGCAAACCCCGACGCTTGCACTGGAAAGAGACGCAACTCATTACCTCACTAATTAGTGATTTTACTCTCAGCATATCACGAAACATAAAGCCGCGAAGACCTACTATGATTGATTGACGTGATCGACGTGTTTGAGAAGAATCCGTTGCTATCATCACTTGACAATGGCTAGACGCCTGCACTAGCATCATTCTAAAATGCGTTCACTTATGACTTTTAGAGAACTGACACCTAATATGGAAATGTCTTCTTTTGTAGTACTAAAATGTTGCGGGTCGGCAGCTAGGGTTTTACCAGTACAGTTTTCCAAGTATTTCGCTCTAGTTTTAAGCATTTCCGATCCGGTTTGGACCACGTAAAGGACTCAGGGCGAATAATCCCGTAAGCATAAAAATTTTGATCTTCATTGACATAACGATTGATTTACTTTTTCTGCATTGCTGCGTCGCTGTAATTCTGTTCACAACGTGGTTCTGTTTCCGCCTTTGCGAGTTCTTTAGCTCGGAATCATTATGCTAGTTATGAGTTTGCGTGATAGGCCTTGGGAGTGCAAAACATGCTTACTTGTAAGTGCATTTTTAGTGAAAAGTATTCAGACTATCCCAATCTTGGGACTCAGTAGACATCACTGACTCCGACACAGAAGAGAACTTTGACCTCTTGTGAGCATGATAATCTTTCCACGTCCCTTATACTACTCAAATGAAAGATGCCTACACTAGCCCAACATAAAGAGCTATAAATCATTGGCAGGGGCAAAACAGGACAAGTTACAGCGATTCTACACAGAAAGTAGCTTACAATCGCATGTTCGAGATGGTCACCACCGAAAACGGAAGAAGGCCTTTGTATTAAAATGCTGAATAAGTCACTCGCACTAGTTCGATAACAAAATTTCACGAATTTCTGAGCATTTGCTTTAATATGTGTCCTATTTTACTAAAGCGTTAATGCAAAACAGCTTTGTAAGCACTACACGCAAAATATGGCTTAATATATTATATGCTTAATTTTTGTTTTGACTTACAAAACGACTGGCACCAATTTAGTTCAATCGTCGGAGTTGGTCTTCTTCGCGCGGTTTGTGTTTGCAGGTTTTGAGCATGGATTGTAAGCTAGCTTCTTTCCCTGTCAATCTTTAGCCTCTTCGCGCCCTCGCCGAATCAGCCAGAAGAATGAGAGTAGGTCGGATTTATTAAAAAAGATTCGGGAGGCTAGGGAGCGTGGTGAACGCTACATTGTTGTAAGTTGTTCATCGAACTTGTTTTTACTCCTAAGGAAACCACCGAAAAACCTGTTTATGAAACAGTAGATGAAAAGACCTACTCTAAAATAGTTCAAGAACGCATTGAAGACGACTGGATTGTGGACGACAGTATGTTTGGTCAATTTCTTAATGCTTCAGATGGGCTTGGTTATGTGGACGATGGTCGAGAAATATTCGACGATCATGATGGCGATCTTGAACAAGGCGAGCCCCATAGGAGATCCGATCGTGGGTATAGTGGAGCTAAAAAACGACTCAATCCTGATTTGCGTCCCTCGTCATCCCCTTCCAAAAGCCATTCCAAGGATATTCGTTGTATGTTCGCATCTTCTGCATCCCGCCAACCTAAGCGCGTAAGTGGTTTTTTCGAAGACGACTTGTGATTATTCAGGCTGCCGATAATGCTGCCGAAGATGCAGCTCTGGATGACTTACTGGCGGAACTGGATGCGGATAGGCCTAAGAATCCACCAGGTAAAAAACTTAGAATAGGAGGAATTCGAAAGAGCCTTCCTGAAAAACAAACTCCAAGATGGTCTACCGCGCCGAATTCACGTCGGCAAACCTCCCATACAATTGGGTCTCGGCCACCACCACCCCAGCCCCGGCCATCTCATTCGTCGGTAAACTCTAATTGCGTAAAAGTCCGCTCCAAAGACAGCAATACGCTAAAGGGCTCTCCTGTCAAGTCAAGTTAGCCTTTTCTACTTCAGTTAGTGCAAGTTTATAGGTTCCGTCGTTGAACTTGAACCGGAACCCGAACTTACGGAGAAAGCTGTCGACGTTTCAATGGTCGATTATTTGAATGTAGCTGCGAAAGACGAGAAATCGACTGAGGTGGCGAGTTCGCCTCCGGAGCTGGCGGTCAATATGCCCTGGTTCAATGAAGAAGGTGATGATGCTGAAGTGTCGCGTGCTGATGAGGACTTTTCTGAGAGCTCTTTAGGCGATGATTCTGGGAATCTCCGATTTTTCTGGTTAGATGCTTACGAAGATTCGGCAAACCAGCAGGGTATAATGGTTCATGATCATTTCATTTACACCTTAAATACTGCGTTTTAATTTGACGACTTTACTAATCATAGGTGTGGTCTTCCTCTTTGGCAAAATTCCGTGCAAAGACCAGTCTGGTTTTTGTAGCTGCTGTATCCGCGTTAAAGATCTGGAAAGGCGTGTCTTCTTTCTCCCTCGTCCCTCCACTGTGCGAGTTAAATCCGAAAAATAGCCGCAACTTTGCTATAGATATACTGATCTTAGCCGTTTATTTTTAGTGTACAGTTAAAGATGTTTACGAAGAGCTTCGGGAACTTAGCGGTCAATGGAAAATTGGTAAATTTAAGTGTAAAGTAAGTTTTTTAAATCTCTTGGTCAGCTCTTGTATTGTTTGTTAAACCGTGTTATTTGTGCTTATGTATGCAAACATTTATGGATGCATAAACATGGGCAGTATTAGGATACCATCTACTGATGTATAAGCGAACGTGCTACCACCCTACGTCTTTAAAACTTCACGGTTGAATCCCGTTATACCATCGTTCTTATATTGTTTCATATGTTTAGCCTTTACCTAGGTTGTTTTCGCTTTCCGTAGTTTATACTTCTGTACATTCTATTCCTACGGTACGCCCTTATGTCTTCTCAGTCTGTGTCTGTTTTTCTCTTGCAGCCCACGACAAAGAAGTACTGTTTTGAAGACGTCGACGTTCCTAGCGAAGCCGAATACCTTGAGGTTCGCTACCCAGCCTCCTACCCATCTCTTCCTGTCGACCTTAAAGGGAAGACATTTTCTCGAATCCTGGGTTCTACTGCCTCGTTGTAAGTCTCTTGCTTTGGGTTTTAGATTCATTACCTTTGAATTGATTGCTTAGTTCCTGCATTGAAGTTTATTTTGGGAATATCAAAGGTACTCCTCCAACTTCCTATGCTGTTTTCGTTTCAGTCTAGAAAATCTCATTCTCGATCTTCATTTTCGCGGTCCGTGCTGGTTAGAGATTAAGGGGGCAAGTAGGTGCTACTCATTTGACTCCCTTTTGCGCTTCTTGCTTATTTTGTTCACCAATCCAGGAAGAATTCAAATTTCGTGGAAATGGTTAGTGCCTTTAAGGGTCTTACACGTTTGCTACCTTTTGCATTTTAGTAGGTAAAGTATGCAACCTTTGGTAAATTGGTTGCTCATTATTGTGCACACATCTGCGTTTTTAGTTCAAACTGATTTGTGAAGTGCAAATAATCGTAGATCTTCTAATTCCTCAGTTTGTATTAACAAAACTTTTTGACACTTTCCAACATAATTTTGATTGAGTGGACGAAATGATGCGTTCAAATGTATTTATCTCTTATGGCACGTCTTTATTATTTCATTTAAGCCTATTGGGTTTAATATTCGAAGGGTGTCTGAATGTTCGCTTGTTATTTCGACGTATAAAATAGATGGCTCCGCTTTCGTCCGAAATAGTTCGTATAAGGTCTCATATTGTAGCTCAAAGTGTTTAAAGTTGCCGACGGAAATCCATTTTTCTATAGACGTTACCGCTTGAACAAATCCGAATCGATTAAGTTCTCTTAAATTACATTTGGCGTCCTGCGCTGTTTGGGGACATACCCTCTCTCGACGTCTATTTCAGTGCCCCTTCAGCCACAGTTGAGTTGGTGCAAGGTGGATTACGACTTTTCCTTCCAGCAACCCAACAAAATGCTCAAATTGGTAGATGTTCTAGCGGCCAGTGGCGATAACCTTGCACTGCCGCCTGCGCCGCCCATTCGGTTGGTGGCATTGGACGTCAAGTGGGTCGTGCGCAAGCAGAGCAACTCTGCTGAGGTGAGCACTGCCTGTCCATTTTAGCTTCTACTCCCATATTAGTGGTCTGTTTTCTGGGTACGAATGTTCTGAATGGTAGACAATTCTTTTCACTGAGGTGTAATTGCAATTCGATTTCTGGTTAGCTGTATATTACTATCGCATTTCTCTCCATACATGGATGTGATCTGGCTCTCAGTGTTATTGTTAAGGTTTCAGTAGTGATCCTCTGTTTCAAGGCGAGGTCGAAGACAATCTGTTTTCATCCGTCTCTATTGGACGATCCCATGCAAAGAAGCCTTCCTAAAGTGTATCTTGGGACCTATTTCTGCTTCTTCATTTCTGAACATGTCGTTTTATGTTATAGTGTTTGATACCAGCTCAGCTTTATAGATTTTAAGAAGCGCGTTTAATGCTATTTACCCTGGTGTCTATTAATTCATACATGGATCCCACCTATTGTTACTTAACCCTGTAGTCCGATTCTAGTTCGATATTTTAGTCCAGAGATGGTGGGATAATATCCATGGTTTGTATCTTGCCATCATCAAGTAGTACAAATATTAAATTAACTTTCTTTCACCAAATCTGTTTTTTTCGTCTCCTACACAGGGAATTCATTTTCTGTGTTTGTTTGAAATTGGCTCATACAAGTTATACTACAATTGGTACTTATGCACATAATTAGTTCGCCACCATTATAGTTAATTTCAGTAGTTATTTAATTGCGTTAAGTTAATCCACCTCACTTATCATTGCTCGAATCCGCGATGCATTTGTATATTGAAACTATAGGGTGTGTGCTATTGCTAGCAGATGATCTCATTTGAATTAGATGCTCCGAATTTGAATGCCTATTTGCAGCCTAGTCTCAAACCGAACATTTTCCCTTTGAACGTGTGATTTTTAGAAATCTGGTGTCTACATCACAGCTAAGCCAAATGTATTTTAGCATTGAAGGATGGTTCTATGAACTCGTTGTGTTGTATATCGATAATTTGTTGAGTTGAATACGCTTCTTTCGATGAATGGACTTTTGCTTGGATTTAGGAGTATTTCCGATACACTGGGACCAGCTTTTGTCACGAACAACAAATACAGAGTTAGCTTGATTTTCCGAGTCTTTTAACTGCTGGAGATTGTTTTTTTGTTAAATCGTCTTACTCCTCTACAGATAGTCTCTGTGGGTCTCTTAATTGACAACCACTTTCATCTGGATAAACCCGGTGGCAAAAAGGTATTCCATTCACATTATCTTGGTAAGTTTAATTATCTCACTGTTTTACTTTTTCCGCTCCTCTGAAGTCGCTGCACTTTTACCGTGCCTTTCAGTTTAGGCAGCAGTACACCGTTGTCTGAAAAAATGCCTCAGCTCTTATGGTAGTTTCCATTTGGCCTCATTGCTCATTTTTTGCCGTGACTCATGCAAATCTTCAAATTTCGTGCCGCTACTTTTAATTCTTGTCGCCGTTCTTTGTTCGGAATTAATGCAGGAAGAGTAATGCAGATTTTTTCCAATGCACAACAATCCTAATATTTGCACTGCGAACCCCGGGTCGTGTCACAACCATAGTACTCAATCGTCATCACAATTCACAATTTTGTTGTTGCAAATGCTCCATCTGTTTCTAGTACTTGCACCACCGAGGGACTTGGTACTGCCCTACGACCTCTCGAAGCGCCTTCCCACTTGGGGTCGGCAATATCAGCCACCCTCTGGCAGTGGGAGCGTTAGTGACAGCGATGTGCCCTATGGTGTCGACATGGAGCTCAACGAGCGGGCTCTCCTCGGCCGCTTGCTGACGCGCATCCATCGCCTCGATCCTGACCTTATCGTGGGCCACGATCTCTGGGGTAACCAACTTGACCTCTTGGTGCATCGCCTCGTTTCCCACAAGGTCGCCTACTGGCATCGCATCGGCCGTCTCCGACGTTCACAACACTTTGCTGTTAATTTTAACAGGGTGTGGCATCATCTTTTCATTCCTAAAGTCCAATTTTGTTCCATTCTTATCGTCCCAGTGCTGAACAATTTTGAAGCTGTATTCAGCGGTCTCCATTCCGGGATGTTTTCTAATATCAAACCTGGTGTTGCCTGCTTCGAGATTCGGGCTAGCCTTTGGATATGGACTTATCCAATTCAGTGATTTGTAATCGTTTAAAAATATCAGTTACACTGCTTTAGCTGCACTGATTTTTATGGAAATCTTTTGAATACGTTCGTGAAAAACACAATTTAGGGCTCTTTTAACTTCTTTTCATACATAACTTTCAATATGCTGAGCAATAAAAGCCGAGGTTGCCAATAATAGCATAAGGTGAAATTAACGTTTTTAACCAAGTGAAAAGGTCTTTCGTCCCTTCTTATGAGGTGGTATCTGATAAAAGGTCAATTACGCAGCTTCTGCTACCGGTCGCAGTAAGCTTTTTCTCTAATGGGGCCGTTTCTTGTGTCTGCAATATTCAATGTTAAAGTGGTACCCTCAAAGCACTCATCTTTCGCTCTCGGTAGATAAGAGTTTTCATTCACTTCTGCCACAAATTGTTTGAAACGGCCTGTGATTTAACTGGTATTGAGTTTTCATTTGGATATAGTCGTTTTTATTTTTTTCTTTTCCTCACACCAGTCTTGGTTCATGCGCCACGCTCTTCCAGGACGGCTGATATGCGACACGCGAATCTCGGCTCGCGAGCTGGTGCGCTCACGGACCTACAACCTCAGCGAATTGGCCTTTGAGATCTTGGGCGGGGATACGAAATCGCGGCGCCAGATCCCTGCCCTCGTAGCTCGCCAATTCGCTTCTGCCACCGCTTCGGCCGGTAGCATCGACGAAGCTCTCATCTCCAGCATTGATTTGGAGGTTGACTCGGCTGATCTGGGTTGTCTCTTCCTCTCAGCCGCTGGCGTGAAGGACCTCGTCGATTTTTGCCTCTCTGATGCTCTTCTCGTTCTTCGACTGGCTCACCAGTTACAGGTGGGTGTAACTATAGTTTTATAACCCAATTGCTTGATGAAATGACTTTGATATTGACACACAATGTTTTTACCGTCTTGATTGTTTCCGTAGTTTATGGGTTTACATTCTCCGTTAAGTGTGGAACTATTCATTGGGCTGAATACTATGTAAAAATCTGGTGGAGTTTGTGTACAATGTACTATTGCGAGGACCCCTATATTAGTGGGAGGTTTTTGGATTGCATGTTTTGAATCTACTGGTAATGGGCGATGCAACGCGAATAAATAGAAATTTTGGTCGCTTCCGACTGTCATTTAGGCGCACTTATCACGGTAGACGTAAGCTTTTTCCAGCATTAATTGGGGACACAATCACACTGTGGACTTGTTGCATTATGCACAAGAGCATACTTAATTAAACTGTGGTAGACATGCTAAAACTGTCCCATCAGTTAAATAGGTTATTTGCCCCTGTCAGCTGTGTGGTTCATGGCGGCTGTGAATTTTTCTTTAGTGCAATGGTCACGACGACGACGTGTTGTGGTCACGTGTCGCGCTGACTGCGTAATCCTGGATGTTTTGCTGTCTACATGGAAAACGATATTACAGTCTCGCCAAATTTTGAACAGACGATTTTCTGCAGACCTCCATATATACGTTGAAATTGTTTTCATATCAGCCATTCTGCAAGCATATTGAATAGATGTGTTACACCCAGTAGCTTTCCATCCATTGATCTTCCTGCTCTCGCAGTACGAGTCAGCTGTGTAACCTTAGCGACTGGACGTATACTCATCTGCGATACATTTCGATATGAGTTAACGCTGCCAGTCTTCTTCGCTACTGCAGATCCCATTTCACGCTCAAGGCTGTGTAATTTCAGAAGCAATCATTACATCCGCGCTGTCTGTTCTGCAAATTAGAGTAGTACGAACGCAATCTATGGAGTAAATTTATTATCGTCCCGGCTTGTCTTCAGTTGGCTGCAGTTATTTCCTGTGCGTAGGTATTGCCACTGGCTCATCAAATCACATCGATCTGCGGGAATGTGTTGAGTCGCACGTTGGCAGGTGGTCGTTCGGAGCGAAACGATGCACTGCTACTGCACGCCTTCGCAGAACAGGGCTACCTCCCACCTGAGGCGCCTTTCCGTCCTCATTACGGCCGCGAGCGCTGCCGCGGCGGCAAGGATGACCTCATCGAGCCGCTGGAGATCGAGCACGGGGGACGTCGTAAGCCCTCCTATACTGGTGGTCTCGTTCTCGATCCCAAAGTCGGTGTGTTACCGTCCTGGTGATACTGTTAAAGTATTTTTGTTTACGACCGCATGCATCCAAATAACCAATTTGATTCTCACTTCCATGGAGGATGTCAATACCTTTAATACAAATGGGTGCCTTAGTTCCTGTTTTTGGCGTTCGAAAGGTTCTTGCTTTTCAATTCACTTTGTTATCGGTACCACTGTCTCATTAAAATGAGGTATGCACGTTAGGTATTAAAATGGTTTATTCTGAACTTTTTGGATTATACCAGCGATGGCTACTGCTTCATCCCACAGTTCTTAGTTCCTTGGCTGAAGGAAACTTTACCCCTTCCTGAAGAAGGACCAATTGTTGTCATAGCTCAGCAAGGAATTGAAGGTACGAAGATGTTTAAATGTGTAATTCGCCAATGTCCACCAAAACGCTGTGTGAGATGTGTTATTGTTTATTTCGGTAGCCACTATCTTGCTGTTTTAATGTTCCTCAAATAAGCGTCCACAGCAAGCAACGTCTTTGTGTCAATCTGATCATTTGACAAATGACTGAAAAAAGGACATTTTTTGTGTTTTTTTCAGGTTTCTATGACACGTATATTCTGGTGTTGGATTTCAACTCGCTCTATCCCTCCATAATCCAGGAGTTCAACCTCTGTTTCTCCACAATGGAGCGCTCCTTCTTCGCACCCAAAGATCCATCTGATTCAAATACGGTGAGGGTTTCGCTCGCATAGTTGCATTGCTTGTTCGAGTATCGCGGGTGATGGTCCATTGGGGTTGGGGAGTGGCATGAATTTCAAATGAAAGTATCCACAATTATTTGAAGGTCCCATAAACTCCTCAAAGTGGCTCCAAAGGTCCACAGAAGTTTAAAACACTCAATTTATTCAGTTTTTTTCCAAATAGATATCAGAGCTCTGCATATTCTGTTTTCCATCTGTAGACGATCAACGAAGACATATACATCTCGGAGCTGATAGCGAGTGTAACGCAGTCGGGCGGAACCAAGTCAACTCAACAGCATCTGCCGACATCTCGAGCACCGGGTATTCTGCCCTCCGAGGTGCGGCGACTGGTGGAGAGTCGGAAGGAAGTCAAGAAGCTCATCGCCACTGCCTCGGCTGTCGTCGATGCCGCCAACGCGGCTAAGGTGGCCCAATGGAACATCCGTCAGCAGGCACTGAAGATTACTGCCAACTCCGTCTACGGGTGCCTTGGCTTCAGCGCTTCTCGTTTCTGTGCACGCGGTCTCGCTGCTCTCGTCACCGGACTGGGACGTGCCCTTCTCGTGAATACCAAGGAACTCGTTGAAAATATGAAACTTGAGGTGGCTCTTTTTTTTGCTCTATTAGTACCCATAGTTGTCTCTGTATCAATCTTTTCGTGAATCTCAACAATTTCTCTCCTATACAAATATTTTAAGTTCATGGGTAAAGAATTCAGAGTTTGTACCCATTCTCAGTACAGGAAAGTGAAAAATTCACTCTTTTGAAAACCAAGAAAATCCTTTTCGTTGATTCTAGCATAACCTAGGTTTCGGTCTCCTTAAAGAAAACACTTGTTAAAGAATACCATTTCTAATCATAAAAGTCTAGAGGCATTTGCTTTCCTAGTAATGTTTGTATGCTGCTCTTTACTAATATTTGTCTCCGTTTAATGTTATTTATATGGAAAGTATGCATGATTGGCATCAATAGATGGAGCAAATAACTGTAACTTCACAAATAATTGACAGTGTGAAACTGTTTTTGACTTTTCTGTTGATAGTACTACAGGGAAAGAGTAGGCATGGAGTATAGCTGTGGCAGTGAATCAACTAATCGCTGGACTGCTGACAGCTCGTTCTACTTTGCTACAAAAGGATTTGTTCTACAGTAGTCTCGTAATTCGCTGCATACCTTGAAAATTACTTGCAAGTCTATTTAGAAGCACATATCTCGACGTTTCTCTCCAATAGTAGGACTGGACCACGGATTTCATTCGCAGTTTGATGAAAGTAGACTCATTGTCTTTATAAACAACGTCTTCAGAATTGCATCAACTCGTAATTAATTGATGTGCACAAGCAGGAGGACGTGTCACTGTGCTATAAAGCGTTTTCCCTGCTTTTATTTGCTGGATTTTTTTACTTGTGGTAAAATTATAGAAGGCACGCTTGAGGCACCTTCCGACCCTCATATCGTATCCTTGACTTTCCTTCTTCCAATAACTGAGTTTTGCGTATAAAATTCAAAAGATCCATTTACCTAGGTCTAAACCGTTAAGTATACGGTTTAAAGTCGGATTAACTTCCTTACTCAAGAACCCAGGGTCAGCTTGCGGTGGTTTCATTTCGTTGCCAGCATCTTACCTCTTGCTCACTCTTTTTTCTTAATACGGCTTTATAATTCCTGTAAGGCCTTCTTGAGAAACATTGTTAGCGCGGGACATTGTAAGGCAACACTGCATTTTGATTTTTATTTATTTTCACTAAAAATAAGCCGACTAATAAATGCGGTACTAAATGTGCATGAATCGCAATCCTTCGCGTGGCTCTTCTTTTTATACCCTTCGTTTATTTGCCAGTAATGATGGAATTGCTAAAACAGGGTACCAAACAGCCCTATACCTCGTGCCATTTCGACTCGATGCTAGGGAAGACAATAAGTGGCAAATACCAAATTGCGTATAAACTAAATAATATAAATTGCAAAGCAAGTGCTGATGCGGTCGCTACTGTGAATGCGAGACATTAACTTCAAGCGTTCCATTCTCTTCGTTGAGATCACAAAGATTTCAAACAATAAGCTCTAAACCACTCATAATTTATCGAGATCATTGATACGAATTTCCTCCTCATTATTTCTGTTAAAGCTAGTGAAACTGTATAATTATAGCTGTTTGAACATAAGTTCCTTACGACCTCATAGCTTACTTTATTATGGGTGCATCAGAAAAGCGCTATTTGTCGAGCTTAAAATCCCAACGATGAATGGATTTTCGCGGCGCAATCACCTCAAAAGTAGAGTTACGAATGCTGTTATGGAATAATTGTTGATTATATCAGCGAGAGGCTTTAAAAATGTACAGAAGCCAAATTTGTCTATAAATTGACTCATTTTTATTGTCCAGTCTCGATCTTGGTGGAATCTTCCGTTTTATCGAGTAAGTCAATTGTAAATGCGCTAGTGCGGTGTTGGTCGTTGGCGTAGGTGATATACGGTGACACGGACTCCATAATGGTGAATACCAATTCAACGGACCTCCTCTCAGCCCTTGCGATAGGGGAAAAGGTGAAGCACGAAGTAAATCGTCGCTATCGCCTAGTAGAGCTCGACATAGATGGAGTATTTGCGGCGATGCTGTTGTTGGCGAAGAAGAAGTATGCTGCGCTGGCCGTTGACCATCCTCTCCAGTATGCTGAGTGGCTGCGTCAGCAGCAACCCTCACAACAGAAGCTGCCACCGCCGCCGACCAAGACGGAAATGAAGGGTCTCGATATCGTTCGACGTGACTGGTGCCATCTGGCTGTTGAAGTTGGCAAGTTCTGCGTCACAACTCTTCTCTCCGGTCGCGCTACCTCCGAAGTCGCGATCGGGCAGATCCACGAGCATTTACGCACTGTCGCTCAACAGGTCCGCGAGGGTAGTCTCCCCAAAACGGACTTTGTCATTACCAAAGTGAGTGCGCACCTTTTATCTGCTTGGTGCTTGGGCCACCTATTGATTTACTGGTTGAGTCGGTACAGTAGCAGTTCTTTTTAGCCCCAGTAAAAATACCTACTGGAGAAGCTCGAGGACATCAGCTATTGTTTATCTAGGAAACAGTAAATTTTTATCTTGCAAGTTTTATAGGCTGGTTAAACTTCTTACTTTTGAACCATTTAAATTGTGCTTGATATTGTTCTCAATATAATTGAAGCTAAACTGAAGTGTCAGCCTATTCATCCAAGCTGACTCGATGCATCCCAAAATTTGTATTCATTGACAATTGAGGTTTAATACTTATCAAATGACTTACTCTAGTCAAACGTTTATTATTGCCATTCATCATTAAACTGAGCCGTACTTGTGTTTTTCATCCAACAAAGCATTCATGATCATTGACTAGGTCTTAGTACCGTCATAGTTACTAAATTAATTAACATAATGCAATCTGTCTCTTAATTAGCCGACAGTTACGCGGTTATGCAGGCGTGTACAGTTTGTACTCTACCCTGGAAGCGATCAAAAAATTCGTTTCCTCTGCTTTTGTCGTCATAAAACTCGGCATCAATGCAAAATTTTTTTTCGCCTCATCAGATGTTGACTAAGAATCCGGAAGACTATCCTGATGCCAAATCCCAACCACATGTTCAAGTTGCCCTGCGATTCAACCAGCAAATGGTTTCCAGCTGCATCGGAGGCGGCGGGTGTCACCGATTCCGTGCTGGTGATACAGTGGAATACATAATCTGCAATGACGGCACCTCTAGATCGTCTGTGCTGAGGGCCTACTCTCCCGCCGAGCTCTCTACTGGCGCGAGGCTCGTCGTAACCGGCAGTGGTGATGGTGACAAGACTTTGGGGGTGGAGCAAAAGAATCAGGAGGAGCGACTCACCATTGATGTCCACTACTACCTGGCAAGCCAGATTCACCCCGTGGTTTCTCGCCTGGTCGCGCCCATTGAAGGCACCTCACCGGCGCATATTGCCGATTGTCTGGGCCTTGATTCTGCCTCTTATCGACGCTCGATGGCAGCCACCACCGCTGTTGCCGCCTCTGCTGGCGATGAGGAGGCATGTCCCCCTACCTCCTCACCACTATCATTGTTTGGATTTACTTATAGATTGATCTATTGTTCGTTTGTATATGTGTAGATTAATGGCGGTGGGTCAATGTTCTCGGCCAACTCCCTGATTAATGCGGAACCTCTGGCTCTCGCCTGTCTCGCTCATCGTGAGGGGAAGCAGTGCCCTGGAAGGGCACTAATTCGCACCTCCCCCTTCACACAATCCGGTCTCGCCACATGGATTGTAAGTTGCTAATAGTAGCTGTTTGGGTTGACACCTTACTCTGTTTTGGTAGATGGTTGGATATTTCTTCCTAAAATTTTAATACATATTAGCTGTTATAATCGTCTTTTGCAATTTCTTGTTGATGTTTTAATTGCACAGTTATGTACACAAACTAGGTGAATTTTCACCACAAGCTTTCTCCTGATAAATTGTGATTGCCACTCTCGTAATTGTTATTGTAAATGTCGCTACCGCAAATTTCACTTCTAAAAACGAACCATCTGAATTTCGGCTGATAGATCATGCAATAGTGGGTTTCCAGTCTTACTCTTTTTTAGTCTTGTAATTTTGCGATCGGTAATCACGTAGTCTGAGAACACAAAATCGCACCGAAAAAGTAGTCTCTAGCCCTTGAATTTGTCTGCGTTTATGTGAGGCATACGTTTGCGTGTCAAACCCATTCTCCCATGATAACAGCACGCTAATGCACTATAGTTCATCCCCTATGCTCTGATGCATCCGTATTGATGCAAGCTACGTTTCTGAATAACTTATTTCGTAAGCCCAAGTGTAGGTGACCCGTGCCGTCACATTTCGACCAAAATAGAGGTTTTATTCATACAAAGTATGCCATCCCTGTAGACCTTAGTTCCACATTATTTTTTTCAGAATACACATTTGTCTTCAATTTTTTCAGGGTGAACTATGCAGAACAGAATTTCCTGTCATGGACAAAATTCCACAGATTTAACAAAATTTCACGTGTTTCCATCTAAAATCGGGAACTGGTGATTATCCATTGGTGTCGTGAAAACCACACACGCATTTATCAAGTTACACCCCCACTCGTTAACCACCATGTCACGCAGGATAACTTGGTTAATGCATTTAATGGTATCATCCGGGAAATCGCCTTTCGATCATAATTTTGACTAGCATATGTAGAACATATTTTCGGTCGATGTTGATGCATACGTATCTGTTTCCAACACACGAGGATTGGTTTATTCGGCTCGACTGCATGGGTAGTGTTTAGAGCTCTACGCCACAAAAATTTCCAGAGTGAAAAGTCACCATGCCTACTGCCTCTGGAAGTATCAAATCTCAAGGGTGGTTGATTCCCTTAAAAGAAGAGTTATTTGCTGGATTTCGACGCATTGTGTTCGTTCTTTATTCCGCCTGTTTCTGTGTACAGTGTCCCGAGTGCGGTGAAGGCCTCTTGGGAAGCGCGAGGCACGCGGCCGCGGCGGTGAATCAGTTGGTGCTACAAGCGCGCGCTCACATCGTAGCCTATGAAGTGGGCGTGTTAGTGTGCGAGGATCCCACCTGCGCCCTCGCAACTCGCACTGCTTCCTGTCCTCCCAGCACCACCATTTCCTCCTCTGCCAGCGAAGGCCTCTGGGCGCTGGGTGCGCAGCAGCAACAACAGCCGTTATGCCCTCTCTGCGGGACTGGTCAAAGTCTTCTGCGTCCTCTGTACTCCGAGATGCAACTTTACCGCCAACTCCTCTTCTACCGCCACCTCCTCCTTCCTCCAGAGTCGCCCTTGTCATCACATAGGGATGATAAGGAGAACTCCCAGAAACTGAAGAAAAGTCTCGATCAAGATGTGTCCTGTAAGCATCATTCCCCTCTTGTTGTTGGGTCATCCCGGATCCGTTTATGGATCCACTTTGAGCCACCATAATAGTACGGAAATCCATGTATTTAGTGATAGCTTTCTTCATTTCTGTTCGCTGTATGTCTGCCAAGCTGCGTTCTTAGTCTCATCACCTCTACATCGAGTAGGTAGATACGAGTTGCTGAGTTGCGGGCCATAATATCGGTACACAGGTATGGCTAGTTAAATACAACTTCGACTATCCATTGTTAAAAGGATGACTCCATCTGGTATGGCTTTTCTTGGCCATGATGTGTCTTCTCCCATTCTGATATACAAAGTAAATAGATGTGGACTAATGATTAAATCACAAGTTATGATATCTAAACAGAAATCCATGCAGTTATTGGGAATTTTGACTATCCTGTTTCACAGCTCTTCCTGCGAACTCCATGTACCCTCTTGCATTTTTTTGCTTTTATTCCGGATTTGTTGTGCTGAGATGCACTTGGTTAGTGACAAGTTTGCTCACTTGTCTATGAACTTCACAGGTTTCCTTGCTTCCGTTGACTCATTTCACAAAAGGTAATGTTGTTGTGCTAATAAGAGGATATGATCTTAAAATGCTTACTTTATTTGCCAAATGTTGATCAATTGCAGATTTTACAGGTTATTGGATTTGTGCACCCTCCGTAAGCCAGTTTCACAGCCTCCTCCAGACGTAATAAACTACACCCTTTTTACGTGCTATTGGTAGATCTTACTTGACAATATGCAATTTAGTGTGATGCATGTTAGTTTGCCACCACAGATCATTTGTTACATTGTTCGATTGTTACACCAACTGTCATTAATTTTTTGACTAAATCAGAAATCGAATTATCCTCCTCAAATCACGAACATTCTACAGTTTTTGTCTTCTAACGCCGAACCAATATGCTGTCGAAATGATTTGGTGTACCAGTTGTTATGGGGTGATTGGAAACGCTTCACATAGCTGCGCTGCTGGATTCAGGTAAGAAAACTACGGTTTTACACTTACACTTTGCTGGTAGCCGTTGGTGTCAAGGTGTTTATTGAAACCCAATTCATCTACTGCCAATCAAAATGGCGATTTCAATCAATTTCGCGTTGGTAAGATTTATAACTTGACCCACAGGTAACTTGTTTTTAAAGGACCTGTGTACACGTGTCATGTCTCATCACTGCAAAGTGCCATTTGATAGTTATCGCAAACCAGATAACTTTGCGTCTCACAGTAACTTCTTGCATGCGCGGAGCTTCTTTAAAAAGGCATATATTACACACAACTTCCCTGAAAAGAGGTTATTCACGCAGAGGTTGGCTGTCTCACCTTGTAAAATACCACTTTATGCTGCTAAAGAACTTGCCATTTGAGCAACGACGTTAGCATCAAACTCAGCCGCTGATGCGTATTCCAATTAACTGATCGGACAGTCCACATGCAATGGTCAAGTGGGCTCATCTTGGATAACTCATTTGCGTTCACCCTACTTAGTCTTGCACTCATCATTGACGTTTTTCTAGAGGGCTTTAAGTGCACAGTCATGGAGATAGTGCCAGTCATTTTTACCAATGTATACCTGGGCAAATATATCAGCTCTTCTTGGTTGGTCCTGTTTCATGCCACTTTGACGGATGCAAATTGATGAGTTGAAAGCATGCTGCTAATTTGAGCACCTTGAAGTGATGTTCCGTCTTCTTGCTGTTAATATCACAAGTTGCCACAATCTCTAAGAGAATCTTCTATTAAAAATACATTTTCAACCCTCTTGTTGCTTTGATTGCTGTTCATTGAAATAAAATGTTCAGTCGATGGTAAGAGCAATCACGCCCCAAGACGGCGCCTACTCTCTGTAAAATTTAACAAAGACAGATGTCAGTATTCGATTTGATCTTATTTATCACCTTTTGAATTAAAACTTCAATTCAGAATTCACTCTGCTTGATCTTCCCATTCTCCTTGCAGTTACCTTGCCGTTGGCCATAAGAGGCATCCTGGAGTCGGGTCTGCGACATGTGCGTCGCTACTTGGCTCAGTCGGCCTTCGCTACGGTGGATTTGGGTCAGATTTTTAATGGCTTGCGCTCCACTCGGTCCACTGCCGCGGCTGTTGGCTAGTTCTGAGGGACTCCCACTCTATATGCTTCCTCGAATTCCATTGTAACGATCAATTTTAACAAGGGTGTATATCGTCAAATTGCGTGTGAATATCACTTATTAACTGACAGAGCTGACCTTTGAGTAATGTTGACATTCGATTCATTCATGAGGACTGGATCAAACACGGTTCCTGAGGTAGCCTTGCCATTAAGGTGCAGCCTAATTGTACCGGTGACCCGAGCATGACTCTATGTTACCAGCGTGGCGACCTGAATCGTGGGTAGGTGGGTGAGTAAATTGAACACTTTCCTCCCGTGTGGTAAATACTCGTGGTCGTGCATAAAATCATCAGTTTCATGAATGTACTTCTCAATGGCTACACCTCACGGTCTGAGGTATCGAAGCAGATTAGCGATTACAATTTTAACATTGACTGAATCGACAAATGATTATTACCTATTACGGAAGGTCGAAGCATGCAAACGGATCTTGTTGGCAAAGGAGAGTTGTGAAATGGACTTACACCTGGTGATGTCTGTAAGGGCGGCCCAAACGTAAGTCGTAGTGAAGGCGTGTGTAAAAAATAGGCATTACGTGTGCTGATTAGGAAAGCGGTCGCCATCAACGTTCAGTTGGCGGGGCCCACTGTTCACAAATCCAAGAGGGAAGTGGAGGAAAGGGGAAATATCAACAAAATCAATGTTTTATGTGGAAGAGGTACAAAATATGCGGGTTTGGTGCTAAATGGGAAGAAAAGAGAAAGAATTGAAAAATCAGGCCGAAGAAGTTTACACGCTTTGCCTCCATCTCATGAGTGGCAACAGAGTAAGATGAAACATGGAAAGACAGACGGATTTTGCGATTGTGAGTGCTTTCTTGAGTCTAAAATAGGGGTGAGAGCGTCATCAGGAGGGTGTGGAGGGAGGGAAGAAGAAGGGGCAACGCCAGCACGAGAAGAAAGAGAAGAGAGGCGACAACAGTGGGACAGGAGGAGTGCCTGGCCATACTGAGGAGAGCAATGCGCTGCAAGGAGGGACCGCGGTGCCAGCGAATAACCCGATCCGCACTTGAACTCACCAGCTCGTAATGAGGCGGCAGTAAGCGGCGTTGATCGGTGTTGTTGGCGCCAGAGGGGGCGTCGTGCCGCTGATCTCGTGGGGGCAGGAAAGTGAGACTGGTGACGAAAATGGGGTGTGCTTTGGGCATGCTGTACACGCGCACCAAGCTACGATCGCGCAGAGATATCCTGCATGGCAAAGACAATTAATGTAACGTTGTGATTTGAAATGCCTTAGTTCGAAGTGAACAGCAATTAATGTGCCCAAAAAAAATAAAATAGAGAGCGCATTTGACGTCTTCTCACAAAATTTTATGACCAATTTATAAGAAGCAGAATTCATGAAGTAAAGCATAAACCAGACCTGAGCGAGGGAAGATTCACTCTTGTTGTTTTACAGGTGTTAAAATCCAACTATGACATTCCTCTCCAGGTGGAGCATGATTTTGTCGACCTGGGAATCTACCTAGAACCTATAGTTGCCAGAGCACACCTGTACGTATTGCTTTTGAACTAAATCACCTTCGATTGCTCCGTTCTTAAACATCAGTGTTGAAGTAGTTGTAGTAACCGCACGCGTGCCTTATTTATCTAATGCATTACCTGTAGACATTGGTGTTTGCCTTAGAAAAGCGGCTAAACAATGTGTTCAGTCCAACGTCTGTACACGTTAATTATTACGACAAAAAAATTTGTTTCACTATCAAAAGCATAGTGGCCACAGAGACTAAGGAACAATAACGTTTCCAAGCCAATGAAGACGTTACCCAACGAAATCACTCAAGCAAAGACATTAATTCTGGTCCATAAAGTCAATCATTACAGTGCAATGAGAATAAAGAAGTGAAAAGACAGCAGGGAGAAAGAAGCGTGAAAAAAGTATCTAATTTTTTGCATCCTACACTGAGCCACTTTAGGCTTCAAAACGTAAATTCCTAGTATTCAAGAGCGCAATAGTGAGTCTGGTTCAAGAAGACGAGGACTGGTTAATCAAATATCCCTAAGGGTACCTACATGAAGACGTCAACAGAGCCTTCCATGGTGCCAAGAGCAATGATTCCACGATGGGAGCTGGGGTGGACGGCGATGCAGGCTGGAATCTCGCCAGGCGGCAAAGGTACTGCCGCGAAGCGTTGCAGGCCCAGCACTGGCTGTGGGCCGTTTGTGGCGGCAGAAGTTGGGGGAGTAGAGGTGGGCAGTGGAACGAGCCAAACGGAGAGGTGGCACACAGAACGTGTGGTGGGACTCACTGGCTGCTCGGTGGTCACCAGAAAGGTAAAGAGACCGCCCTCCTCTGTGGGGCGCCTGTGCGTCCAACGCAGGAACTCGCAGTGACGGAAACGGGTGCCGTTCTCTGGCCGCTTTGATCGCGATTGCCCCGACTGCAATGTGGTCAGAACATAATCTGAACACCTACCACCCATTCAGCCGTCCGTTGAGCTGGAAACCACTGCATCGATCCAGCTGCTGTTATTCACCACAGTACTCGCACTCACTAATGTAGACTTGGTTTAATTGCAGCGGCAAATGGTAAAATATTTTGATTACATTTTGGATGTACCGCTCCACAAAAAAGATACCCAATTTAACAGTAATTTAGGGCGTAAAGCTTAAGATGATTGAGCCTACGCACAATACACTACCAGAATATGACTGAGTTGTAACTTTTTTTCAGTTCAAAATGGGGAAATAATGCTTCCTTAAAAATAACAAAAGTTCAGATACGAGCTATTCAGTGATCAGTACATCACTATTTCTGTAGAATCTTGGGCGGAATAAAGTTTTTAGCTTAGGCCCCTACCAATGGTTACATTCTTCCGATTCAAATAGCACAATTTAACAAGATTGGTCACAAAATATCAAATTCGCAAAAAAGCCTTCAAAGGCATTTGCACACAAGTGCGCGCATCAGGCTATACGAACTCAATCAGTACACAAAACGGAAGTTTGGGCAATCGGACAGGCGCACAACTCCATTGCGGGACGTAGGCCCAACATCTGCCGGAGACTTTGGAAATGACTACCAAGTGTGTCCTAACGTATGAAGTTTCGATATGATCTTACACACCAAGTATGACTTGCAAAAGCGGGGTGTCAACACAAAAGAAACTTCAGAATAGGTTGTTGGTACCTTTAAAACCAGAACCAGCATGAATCAAAGATTCAGGCCTCAATAAAAAAACCGATGGGGTAGATACAGACGCCAAAACCAATCAAAAAAACCCATAATGCATAAGGCACGGGTTTAGGTCATTTCAAGTACGATAAACCCAAAAAATCTATCGATAAAAAAGTTGTGTGTTGTTTAATTCATAATTCATATGGTTTGCTTCATATTGCCATGGGGTAATGTGGAATCTACCAAATTAACTGCCACAACACAATAAAAAACGTGACAACTTTTATGCATTTTGTTTAGACACACTCTCGATCTTGGAGGCAATAGCAAAATGCAAAAGCGATAAAAAACCACAAACGAAAGGCGAAAACTCTGTCCATCTGCATGCGAAACCCATTGATCCCAATTGAAGTGAAGGTAAAAACTGCGATTTTGCTGTAAACGAACAAGCGCAGAGACGATGAGAGCAGTTCAATGCAAGCCTCAAAGAGCACTCATTATCATCACATGGCAGCCTCAGTACTTATGAGAACGATAGATGTATGCAACACCATCGCCTCCCACACAAAACTGGAAGCCTTCCCAAAGTTGTTGGAGAATATGCAATACTAAGTCAAACAGATCTAGCCATCGTTCAGTACACCAAATATTATATTGTGGAGCCTTGTCTAAACTGCAGAATAGCTTTAAACAGTGCCTCCGATTAAAAGGAGCATGCCAAGCGATAAGAGGATGCATGAGCAGAAAATAACAAAAGCTACAGCCAGTGTAAACATGAATTCGTATTCAGGTCAGCAAAGCAACCAGATGACCGGGAGTACTGGAGTTTAGAGGCAGCGACCTCATGAGCACTTAAGAATAAACTGATTAAGTTAAAGTGACCATGATTTTAAACTTCCTCAAAGTACATGCCTTTCGGTTCACATTTTTACGACATTTGGATAAGATCAGTTAAGAGACACCAAGTGGATGTTGTCGAAATCGTGCAATCGTTGGAGCGGTAACACCAATGGTAAGGTATTCCACTAACACTGCTACACATTTGCTACCGAGCATCCTTTAGATTAAAAGAATTGTATCACAAGATTTCTGTCGATGTTTGTATGCCGCGAACACAATGCGTTTGAGAAGCTCACCAAATTCTAACAAAAAAAGGAATGTATTAACCATGAGGTGACAAGAATAACAGTACTATTAACCGCTATTCCTTGACTGGAATAATCCTGCTATTTGTTTTGATCAAGGCATAACAGTGTCGAAGAAATACGCTCAATGTTTGTTTTATAGGTAATGAACTCTTAAAAGGATGTCAATTTCGATTGCAGCCTTATCACCCGTCAATAAAGTGTCGCCACGACACAACCTCCTACAAAGACGCGATAGACGCAGAGGCAATTATTAAAAGACTCCTAAAATGAGTGACAACAGCAATATTAGCTTCACTTTGATTATGACATATTTTGGGTAGATATCCGTTCCGGATGAAGCATTGAATTTAGATCGTACTTGATAACTGGACAGACCGATACTGTAGCATTGCCAACAAATGTAAATTAGTGTCGAATTTACTGCGTCGACTTGAGCATCATAGGAAGTGAAATGTACCATCATGGTAAAATTTAATTGCAATTATAATACGCTAAAAGGGTGACGAATGTCTAAATGAAATCAGAATAGAGTTGGCAGGGTAAAAAAGTGCTCACCCACATCCCACAAACACCCGGTTGCCACTTAAAAATGAGAATAAATAGGAACTTAGAGAGCGGCTGAGTAAAAACACGAAGCAAATAAAATCCATGAAAACAAACCCTTTTCTGCTCCATAGAAATACACATATTCTCCATCTTCACTTCGGCGTAAAGAACAGGTGAGGATGCGACCGCATACTCTGCCTTGGGCCCGACCTCCGAATCCATAGCGAACTTGACCCTCTTGGCAGTGATGGGATCCTGGACAACGGGTAAGCGCCAAATGCATAGTAGACTGCCCATAGGTCGACCGCTAATGGTAGCCAGCAGGGGCCCTACTGAATGCTGCACACACTCACGTTTCTTCGAAGCGGTGGTAGCAGTGACAGTGACGAAATTTGCAGCTGATAACGCCACATCACAGACCGGCGCGCAGCGACCTCCACTTGCGTCTGACAGGGTACAGAACGGCTGTGGTAGAGAGGAACAGACAAAAGGAACCCGATATACTACCCTGAATTAAAAGTGACGCAATGTTGTGAAAAATGTTTTAGATGGACCACCTTATACTCCATCCAGATTCAAACGGCGTTAATTAACCACAAACAATTCCCCTCAATCGTGAGAATACGCTCACCGATTTCACTGTAGAACTAGTTAGTAATCTTGACCACCTAAGCTGTAAACAGATGCTGTATGACCACTTTGCATGAGGTAATTGACATATAACGGCAATGTCCCCCGAAACTCATGGCCATTTGCAAAGTAATACGATTCCAAGAAGATCCCCAAAAGTAGAAAGCACAAATCAACAGTTTATAGGTTGAGTCTGTGCACTGTTATAATGGTGGCTAAGGTATGGAGAAGTGCCCTAAAGTTACATTCGAGAAGTCGATAAAAAGAAGTCAGAGAGCCTATTTAAAGTAGTGGGAACCCACTTTGGCAAAAGCTTTTGAAAATGCGTACCAATGAGATACCCTTGACACTTTATCCGACTTTTTTAAACAATTAGGTTGATTTCTTTTTGGAAAATAGCACGTAACGAAGTGACGAAGAGTTTAAGCGTATTTGTGGAAATGTCAAATTGGCCATCCCAAGTGAGCCCCGTGGCATCCTAGTGCAAAGAAAATGCGTTAAACATTTCTTTCCTTATAAAAGCCCAAATTTGTTTTTCGCTGAAACCTTTCACTCTTACTTTAATCTATAAGTTGAACGACGAACAGAACGGTAAAAAAAACCTTTCTTCGTGAAGTGAATTAAAGGACTCGCGAATGCTTCCAGCCTTGTAGAATCCATTAGGGGGACATGCCAAGAGTATTTGAGCAAGTTTTTCATCCACAAAGCAGAGTGGTCTACGCGTTAACAGTTTACAGGTGTCTGTTCAGTTGAATTCGTCACTAAGTGTGAAGTAAATCTTCTTATATTTCAGTTGTTTCGCACAGAAAAACACGTTCGGCTCCAGTCATCTATGGGCCCCAGATAAAGTGATCATCACTGGCACCTGTCAACCAGTGGCAATAAAAAACAACTTCGGCTTTGAAAGACGGTTGTTGAATTCTATCAATGAATCAAATGAGTGTGCAAATCCTCCTCTGTATATGGCATTTTTCAAACTAAAACTTTCCGATAACGCATAAAATGCTAAAAAATTGATAGGAATGCTCACGAGAAGCTTAACTTCCAGGACCATGCATTCTTTGGCTCCCAAATTATCAACCATCGGTTAATTAATGCTTGAGCTAACACTCAAACGTGAAAACAAATGCTTTTAAACATCCAGTTCTACAGATACTACCTACATATAAAAAAGACGAAATCATTAGAAAACGTTGGCAGCAAGATTAGTCAGCTAGACAGGCCTTGATGTTAAGCACAGGAATCCACATAATTAAGGTGTCACCAATTCATAATTAAAGACAAACGCTGCGTAAATTGCAAAGGCCACTCAGGGAGCAATTTAATGATCAAATTTGTGCCCACCGATATTGTTACAGATCCAAGGCATGCATTTGTGTACGTTTCTTAAAAGAGCTTCAGATAATGGGCACAAAAGAAATGCAAGTATGACTTAAGGCCTTAACGAAATAAACGAAACAGCTAGATTATAGTGATGTTAAATTGGAAGTCACCGGAGCAATGTGTACATTAAGGGGGGCTGGTTTTCGTTTTATTCTTGACAGATGGCCTGAGATCGAGTGTTTGGGAGAGCCGATAGTAGTAAACCAATAAAAGCTGCCAGTAGCCGTTAACAGTGAAATTAATAACCCATAAAGTTTACAAGTTACTAGTGTCACACCTCGAACTCTGGCAGTCTGTTTCGCCACGCATTTAAACCATGAATTAACTTAAGAAATGATGAAAGAATGTCAGAGACGCCATTAAACAGTGAAAAATATTACAAATCACTTATGTAAAAAGATTCATCTTACAGTTTGGTACTTATTCAACACGTCGACCTGGAGAGGAAAATTACTATATAAACCAAAAAATGCACTTTTATCATTTTAAAAAATCCACTTCCGTCAGCCTTACTACTTCAAACATGTATTAGTACGCACACCAAACATAGGTGGAAATTTCGTCCAGGTCTTTATCGTTTAGTAAAGACACCTGTCAAAAATATGAAGCCAACTCAGTCTATCGAACAGGTGAGCAAAGCACAACATATTAGGGCCCTAATATTATGCATCATGAGAGAAATTCCCAATTAGAGCGTCATTAATTAATGAGAGGGTGGTATCCCATGTCAATTTGCGATTAACAATGTGAAAGTAAGGCAGAGAGATCACCGCCTGACCGCATCAAGCATACATAAATGGTAGTTGGCTTCTTCGCTAAGGAGGCGTGTATGCAACAAAGCGCGACAAAACAGACGCAGGTTTTACCGGAATGGAATTATCCAAAGTCAACACAGAACGTTACGTTTGATAAAGGACGTTACTAGGAGCAAATATTAGAATTATGAGATAAGTACTAAACGTCACACAGGAAAGCGTGGCGATTGTCAAATTAGACACTTTGACACCAAATTAAGACAGAAACCAGCGGAAGAAAAAATTACAACAGGAGAGTTCATGAGGGTTTCAGCGCAAAAAAACGCAAACAATACTTCCAAGAAGCACTCACAAACACACGTGATGGAGGTAAAAAAATCAGGAAAAACAAATGTGATCAACTTTATGGTTTAACAATGTACTTCATTTGCTAGACTAGATGGAGGAGTGCACGAAAGAATTTCGATCATCAAGTCCTGGGACGAAAATAGGCTCTAAAGTAGTAAAGTGTAGCCATTAATGAGAACCGATTGTTAAAAGATTACAAAAAGTGCTGTTCAATGGTAGTATTGAATAAAATTGACTTGAATATGACTTTTGGTATAAAAATACTAATGCTAAGCGCCTTTCCAGATCAAAGACAAACGATGGGAGAAACAACGAACCTGAAGCGGAAAGATGGCGTCTCCCGCATCATCATCGAAGGTGAAAGCATAGGAAGCGTTGGAAGGCGAACGGGGAGAGAAAGAGCAGCATGTCGCCTCCGCCAGAGCGTACCGATCGATTAGAGCGACACCGCCATGCACAGTGCCCACCGCACACCATCCGCCGCCCGCTGGTCCGCCCGAAGAGATGCATGTCAACTCGTCGCCGTCATCGAGGAATGCAGACACACTACCCGTGCTACTACAGCTATCCAGCCGGCGACGCTCCATCAGAGTTTTGGTGGGCGCCACGCTTACGCTGCGCAATGCCTCGCACGTCCATGGTAGCTGCTCCTCGCCACTGCTATCGGCAGGCGTCTTTTTCGTTACTTCCGATGCTTCAGAGGGAGTGATTCGCGCCGAAAGCCTACGCATCACGCTGGTAGAACTCACACCAGTAGCGAAGTGGCTGTCCTCGGAGGAGGAGGAAGCAGAAGAGGGTGTGTGTTTATGCTGGAAGTGATGTGATAGGCCAGTAGATGATATGGCTGACTCTTGTTCGGTGAGAATTTCATCGGCGATTGTGGATGGTTCAAGGTCGTTGGCGTGGAGGAAGTACTCCTGACAGGTGGAGCCCTCGAGCGCAAGGATCGAAGCTGCACCGGGAGACTGACAGCCAAGTGTCATGTGCATTATGGCTTCGTGCTTGGTGTTGAGGCCACCGATCAGCTGAAGTAAAAAAGAATATTAAGTGGCACAAATTGAGGTGGATCTGATGCTCTTAGCGCAGAAGATACCGTGGTGTTAGCTGGAATGAGAGCTTCGTTTGAGTCCTGACTGATGGGAGCGTGGGCTGGGCGATCGAACTGAATCACGTCTATTCTATTAGGCACTCCAGTTTTAGAGTTGCCGCCACCCCCTGCTGCAAGGAGAGTGTTGGACCCAATCACCTTCAGTTGATAAACTGGATACGAAAACCTGTAGAGAATCGTGCGGTTTGGTCCACTGGATTTCCTCATGATTGTAGGCAAGCTGCAGCGAAAATAACTTTATGCTAATGGGTAAGCAGCTTTAATCTCAAGAATGCTATGTTATATCTGGTGCTGACAGCATAACACCAACTGTGGAAAAATAGCGAGAATCAATACATTGTGTAACAAAGACAAATAAAACTCCGATGAATTATTGCAGTAGCTGTTGTATCAAAACACCAAGACGTAATCATTGAGGAGAGTGCACACGATTGCCAGTGGTATAGGTTAAAGTACGACTGAGAAACTGTAAAGACCAAACATACACTTTAGAGGACTAAAGTATGGTGGACAATATGGATATATTCACACGGTGTACATAAAGAATGGTTATCATCGTTTGACAAAAACTGCAATTCAGAAAAGGAACAGGTGATACTTGAATCAAGAGCAGGTTTGCCCATAAGTACACAAGTGCTTGAGCGAGCATCTAGCATCAGGACCTCAATACATCGATGGAATGCAAACTCGCACCAAACACACTAAAACCGACCCGCCGAAGCAAACGTATAACAATACCTACTTCGCGGTACTGCAGGCTTTGTAAAGTGATACGTTAAAAGAAAGAAAACAGTTTTATAAAAAACAGCGTATAAGTAACAATTTTAAAGCATTAACAATAATTTATTTTTTAGGCCAGGCAAAGTCTTATAGTGCTGCTATTTGTTAAATTCACAAAACAGTGATTTCTGTTGCCATTCGCGGAAGATATCCACGATGCCTACATCGCCAACTTTAACTTAACCCCTAATCCCGCAGTAAAGCAAAGATTAATTTGCAAGCACAAATTAGTGGATCCAAAGCCCACTACCAGGACATGTGCGCTGCACTCCAACGGAAGCAAACATGCCCCACCCCGGCAACACACAACAAGGTTAGCGCCGCGCCACCCCACACGAGCTGCGCGACTCGCCACCCTCCCCCCCCCCAACATGAAATTCAAGAACGCGGAATTAAGCACAGAACGAATTATCAATCTTAGATAATATGCATACATATACATATATATATACACAGCGGTATAGAAACAGCCCACACCCACGAACTCGCACCTAGAAAGTTCTAAAATGGGAAAAAATCGCATGGTGATAGAGAAAGGAGAACGACAAATAGCCGCAGTTTTAATAGCGCGACCCCACCAAAGAAACTACTTTCGAGGGCAGCAAACGGCTTATTTACGGATTACAATCCAGTAACAAAGTGGCACCTAAAACACCCACAAGTGGCTTGATTTCATATGCCTGAGATGCATGAAACTTTCTCTAGACAGTGTATCAGCAAAATTGAACAAACCGAAACCAAGACTGAGGACACAAATCATAAGCAAATATCACTCAACGAAAATGCTTCCACACAGAAGTGTTACATGCTAAGTAGGGATAAAAGTTCAAACCCTAGTAGCAGTTACTTATAGAGAATAACATAATCAGAAGAATGGTTGCTTTTAAGCTACCATCAAGAAACAGGCCGATCCATATAAGACGAGATGACACATGCTTCACGTTTGCTGATGTCGTTGTCACCTTCGCTGGTACGAGCATTGGCTATGTCACCGCCTCCACCCGTCTCTATCCCTCTTCCATACTTCCTTGCTTTGCGTTTGTTAGTGTTGTTGCTATTCCCGCAGGTATTGACGTCTTCAGTTCCGATCTGGAGCAAGATGGTGGGGGAAGAAACTGCTTAAGCCTATCGAGGATGATTGTAGAGACTGGTCTCACTACTCCTCCAGTACGTTCCTTAATTTTTTAGGGTTGATTAGGTCTGCATTTAGTAAGCGGAATCGGTCGGTGCAGACGCTGACCGCATTACACACCGCAATAACAACGTCATTTAGGGGGAAATTTGGAGATCCCGACAAATTTGCATCCGCGGAAAATATCAGTGACACAAAAAGCTGCAATATTTGTCAGACTTTGTCAGATATCTCAAGTTTAATTCCGTTATTCATGCAGCCCGTGAATAAATAAACTAACCCAATCACGGAAGCACTAATAGGCTGAGTTAAACCATTTAATGCGAATGAAATACGGCTTGAATGATGCTCCAACACATTTGAAGTCAAGATGAGGATACAAAAAAGAACACGGGAACTACTTACTTGATCATCACGAAAACCACCCGTTGGCGACGTTGAGTCGCGAATCCGTAAATAATTAGTGGAAGATTCGTAAAAGGGAACTAGAGGCAAAAAACGCGGATAACAAAGACGGCTCGACACACAGGGTGCACAGCGCCAGAGCTAGCAGACTCACCGGTGTCCACTTCAGAAAAGGCATCGCATTCATTTCGCGTTTCATCATTATCGCAAAAACGGAGTCGCCGTGAGCGCTTGTTTTTTCTATCCTGCGTGCAATGCGTAGAATGAAACGGAAATCAATGAAGAAAACCATTCTGCTATCAAGAGGCTGTCAATTGAACTCAATCTACTGAAACAGCGCTAATGGAGATCTAGAGACGACAACAGCTAGGGCTCTATCGATAGCAATGAGAATTGGGGGAAGGAGGTTATGCTCACGGAGATCTGCGAATGTGAAGAACGAGTCTTTTTGAGCACAATGGGCATAGCAGGTAAGTCGTCATCCCGAAAGCCGTTGGCAGCCGTTGCAGCCAGATTGGGCAGATCAAGCTCAAAATCTACCTCTGCGTCCTCACCGTCCATCTTGCATGGTGATGAAGAGAAGTCATCGCACTAAAGTGTTGACAATACCAGAACTTGAGCAACTACCACTAACATGCTTTGACCAATATCGCCACCAAACATAGGTTTAATTTAAAGAGACCAAGTCTTTTAAGAGCGTACCGACCACTCCGATATGTTCCCCATCATTCATAGGCACATATACTCCATTTTCTCGCTTGACTGCACGCCACACGTGTGGCATAATCAAAAGGCAAAGCAAAACAATTAGCGCTAATTCATGGCAAAAAGTATCTGATTTGGGTTGGCCTATCCGCTTCATACATCGATGGTAGCAATTTCGATTATTATCCTGTTATACAAGAATAGTTGCTCTGTATAACGAGTTGTCAGTGTTTTAAACCTCTAGTTTCTCCCATATTCGACTTTAAAAGTTGATTAAGCTCCACAAACCAAATGATGCAGCCGGATCAATCACAAACGGACCGTAATCAAGCGGTCCAGAACCATGAAACTAAAAAAAGTAACCTGACCTAAACGCATCTTTTGCAATGCGAAAACATATTGGACCAATCAAACAAAAAAAAAACAACTGTGCTACTTCAATCAGACTTGAACACATTGGTCAATATGACTTATTTTAATCTCGAATGGACACCGCCAGCATGGTTCGTCTGTCAAAAGTGTAGAAGATAGCCTAGTTCCTTAGTACAGGAGCTCTTGGTAAGAGAAGAGGTCCAGAAAGTTCTGCAACAAAAGTTTTGACACAACTAATGTCAGACCTGTTTTACCCTCCAAAGGCGATGGAACGGTTTCAATGTTGCAATCAAATCGACTTCTCACCAGAAAACCGAAACTTACAAGAAAAGGTTTTCGCGTGGACCCAGAGCTCCAATAAGCGTTAGAGACAATGTGGTTATGCTTCATGCTGTAGAGCATCACCTTCAGCTTATCCTTCGCTATGCAGGCCCGAATGCGCGCTTGGCAGCCAATTTTCTGCGAACGGACTCCGATGTACGTGGAATCCCTCTGCTTCGTTTTGCCTGAGTGAATGCAACCATAGTTGACCCTCTCGTAAACCAGTCGCTCCCTATGCTCACTCGACTCTGGAAGCATCCTGGTCGAGTATTTGGTAAATCTCGTCCCTGTCGCCTGCTCACAGAGACAATGGCAGTAGTAAGCAAATCATCCCATACTTGGGAAGCCAAAGCTTAACAGTATTAAATAACACTACTACAACAAAGCGTATAGTCGATCAATCTGTGACGAATAGGCTGGGACTAATGCAATGAAAAAAACTTCGTTAATGACGGAAAAGTAAACACGACTCACATGAGCAAACTCAACCAAAAAGGAAACAGTTGAGACAGTGGATACCTGTTCTAGTTCCCGTATTTTGGCTTCGAGCTCTTGGAAGCTGTCGAACAGCATGGAAGTAAAGGTGTATTTGAAAGACTCGGTGCAGTCGACTAGAGTGGAAGTGTCCGGAGGATCAGGTGGATGATTGTGTTCCATGGACCAGCAACGAATATACATGAAGTTTCGTCGACACCTCACATTACAATAGGCAGTACAGTTGCGCTTCTTGGCGTAGGCACATTTCAAATCAAGGTACTTGTAGACAAACCGCTCACGATTCTGTGTCCCCTCGTGGTAGTAGCTGAACTTCGAATTGACAAACCGATAACCGAATGTCTGGAAGTTAAGTTGCGGTGAAAGGGAAAACGTACATCAGAGAAGACGGTCAAGTTGTCCTGCAACTGTTTGAAGGAGCCGAAACGTTGAGAGGCAATACTACGTTCAAACTCTACGATCGCTGTCATTGCTAAAAAGAGGATTTTATAAATGAAGTCTACTAAGGGTGGAAGATGATGTAAAAGACGCAAAGCCTCCCCCAAAAATCTGGCGAAATTAGGTGGATACTGGCAGTGCATTCAAGGATTTCAGAGAACATGCTATGCACAAACTGAGCCGCTTTCAATGATGGATAGTTTTGTGTGTTGCTGACAATCTTCAGTCGTTAGTCACAAGAAAAGAAGCAAAGGATTTTGTAGAGTTGGTGATTACCGGGCTAGCAAAAGAGGATGCATTTGCACCAAGCTGTTATCTCTACCCCTTAATCACGGAAAAAATGAACCATAACAATCTTGTATGAATTGAAACCTAAGAACTGAACATGGCATTCGATTTATATAAGACGGGTAGGTGATCATTGAATGCGCAAAACAGTTTTAGAAACCTTAGAATAAATGGAAAAGCGCAAAGTACTGAGCCGTACGCAACAAATGATACATGCAGATAAGTACCAGACGAAGCGGAAGCGTACACTAGCAATTGGTCGATGTGGGAGACTTAAATAAAAAGGTTGCTCGATAAAACAATGAGTTAGAATTCACCATTGAAATTTGAAAGCTTCACAAAGCATTATCTTATTATTAGTTCCATAAGGCACTCTTAGAGCTTTCAGGAAAGGTTAGTTAATGCTTATTCCTCATTTTATATAGACCTTAGGACTCTGGATTCCGAAGCATGTTAAATTGTATACAAGCCAAAAAAGTTCATTTTAGAATCCATTTCTTAAGCATCGCCTAGTTTACCGGGAAACTTTGTGTCATGAAACAGAGACAAACCAGAAACGGACATATTTTTGTCACTTCATTGACATTCGAGCCAGCATAATTCTTTCTGCAAAGAGGTCTACTAATGTTGGATGAATAAATGACAGCGGTTGGCAATCTTGAGCACAATATGCATGTTAACGGCACTGCTAGCCCCTAGTCTTCTCCGAGGTCAGGAAAAGCCGTGGTAATGTGACATAACACATCAATAACGTACGGGAGGCACGGGATGCTAATCTGAACCGTAGTTTATGTAAAGCTCCCAGAGAGGACCCAAATCGCTACGCAAATGTGATAGTTGCAATGCCGATGGAACAGTGCATCAGAATTAAAGCAGGCCATAAAACACCACCACGCTAAAGTTCCGGCATTTTTAGTTGTTCGTTTGGATTTACCTGCTACCAGGCCAGTGATTCTTCATTAATAATTGGTTTCCGACATTGACACTGATTGGTACGGTACAATATCTTTATCATTAAAAAAACTACGGTGACACATCTTGTCTGCTTTGTGGTAAAAAGCTGATAAAGTTGTGACTAGGTTTTGAGGTACCACTTTGCCCTTGTTCTTCGCCAAGACAGCCCTATCACGTGGTTGCGGCATTGGCATTTGCAACACATTAAGTCGAGGAAGATGCTGCATACATCCTTAAGGCAACATTGAGTCTGACCCAGAGTTTATCCTAGCACCTTGTTTATGGCAAGAAACAGTAGTATATTATGAAAGCCAGTACAAAATCTAAAAGAGTAAGCTTTAAGTTAGTTCAGGTCCTTGAGAAATGGCAAGCCGTGCGGGCATGCGGTTTTGCTCGACGTGCTGGAATGTCGCGATTTTGAAGGTGGAATAAGGAAAAGCGAAGGGCTCAACATGCGTGGTATCGCCCTCTTACTGTATTCTCTCGCGGCGTGGTCAAGTGACCTCACCGTCAATAATACCAAGCCATTTGGTTGGGCCATCTTCAAGCGTGATAACTATCGCTGTCAGATCACTAGCATGACAGCGATCGTTCAACCATTGGCTTGTACCCCCAACGATAGTGTGCAATCGAAAGTCCTAGGTGGTTGACACTCCCATTGCTGAAGTAGTTCCAAAGAATTAAATATTCCCTCCAATTGATGCGAAAATCATGCGGCGCTTCGTTTAGCTGCTGGGCGTGTCTTCACTCGAGCCCACGGCTGCTAAACCTTTTGCTTGCGCCATGCAGGTATGAAACTCTACCTCAGTCCTCTAACAGCTTAACATAATACAGCCCAATGATTGCTGCTTTAGTAACTTGACTTTCGCCACTTTTGTACTGAAGCATCTATTAAAGGAGTCGTGTTGTCGTGTAGTGAAGTGGATTGATTAATCAAGGAAGGGCGAGCCAAATATCTAAAATCTACCGAAGAGACTTGTTGCTGGCCGAATGAAAGTGAAGAACTGCTTATTTTCAAATGTTCCCCTTCGAAACTGCCAACAGCTTCGCTGAATGCTTACTATTTCCCACCATTCTATGTGTAGGCGATCACTAGTCGGGCTACTGATAATCTATTCCCTCAGCAATTTCCACTGAGTACAAATTCAGCGTCTACACAATTGTCAGCACAACATTATGGTTCATTTTTATGCTGGACTTCGATATTATTCAATCACGTCAACATCAAGTAAACGCTCACTGCTTACTAGTGCCAAATCCCATCTTAGACACGTGTTGCATGGCTGCAATTGGCAGAGATTCCAAAAAACCATATGCGACCATGTCCCTCCTTCAATCGATATACTGACTTTCTCACAGGCCAGAATGGGGATCTCAAAGGCACCACCTCAACATCAGATTGCTCTCTTTACTTCCTCTGATGACGGCGCAAATCGACGAAGCCATCACTTGGTGCATTTGACATTATTGCGGATCGGAGGGAAAGAGGGGAACAATTCCCTCATCATTTTTGGTTGAATGTGCTTTCATAAGCAATGCAATCAAGTGAGAAAAATGCGTCTGCGGATTCAATTTATAAAAAGACACTTTGTGGGCTGCATGAATTAAACCCTCCGACAAGACGTTTCCGCCCGAAGGCGCGTTCAATCAGCCGTGGGGCAAAAGGGCTGCTGAAATTGCCTAGCACACACTCACGAGGAAAGGATGCAGATTGTATACATTCCATTGGTTTTGGCAACAAAGGCACAGGTGCATGCATAGAAATGCCCAGCACTTTGCCATGACCCCTCGTATTGGAACGAGGTGCTCACTAAAACCCCTTCCTGCAGAACATCCACCATCTAATCACGCCATCAAACCATTCATATCTAATATCGTCGTCTCATTAACAATTTTGATTCCCAAGTTTCCAATACTACTTAAAGAGCAATTTATAAGAATTAGGGCGAATACTGGCTAAAGACCGAGCATTCTACATCAGGTGAGTACTACATTCCTGAACTATGCATTTCCGCTAGCATATAGGGACATTGAAAACTCAAGAACAAATTTTGTAAACTGCTCTTGTAAGTTGATTGCACTTATTGACCGCCTATAGTGATAACAGAACTGAAGCAATTGTAATACTTTGTTTGTCGAACTGCCGATTTCGGTCACTTGGGTGGCCATCTTGTACTAGCCGGTTGGCCGGCCTCTGGGCCATGCCAACAGCCCCCCAATCGCTCTGTTTCCAGAATATATATTCTGCCCCAGTACTATCCCTTCTTTTACCTTAAGGGGAGACTCGGGACGCTACATTGGTGGCAGCGGAAAGCGGACCCGACTTTGATGGATTTTATCCTGCTCCATGCCGCTTCTAGCAAACTTTGGCGGTGTGAAAGAAGTGCATGTGCTACGGATGGGAGAATCCCTCACATCCCATAACAGAAGGGTTGAGATCGACGTTCATCTTCGGCACCTCCCTCGCTCTCGTGTTCTGCAAGGAAGCTATTAACAACTGAAACGACACTAGCCGTGAACTCCATGTCCAGTAGAACTGCCAAGAGAGACCAGAGACGTTGTATTCAAGCATCTTCTGTAAGCTCTCTCTCTCCTGTTCTCAGGTGTAGAATGTGCAGAACGCCATTCAATAGCATCGTTTTATGCTTTGTACACTTGGATCACGTGCATCCCGTTCCTATGAGGCCCGATTGCCCCATTCGCTCAGGGTTCTACGATACCCTCGCGTTTCTTCCAAGGCATCAGAAAAGCCTGGAATCAGAACTTGTGTTGTGTGTGTCTCTATTCATCCGAAAACTTGGATTCGTACCCCCATCTTCCATTGGGCCGCATTATCGTGGGAGAGGAGAACTAAGATATGCGCATTTGCTGCACCGAGTGCCATGCAGAATTGATGGTACTACAAGAAGACATGCGCTCGAATCTCGATGGCTGCCACGGTTAGCTCGTGGGTGCTTCTTGCAGCACTGATTACGTTGTGATGGCTGACACGGGAGGCTGACCAAGGGGAGCGTCGGGGACGACACTCAAAAGAAGAGAGGGGCTGTGTAATACTTTGTTTGTTCGAACTGCCAATTTCGGTCACTGGGGTGGCCATATTGTACCAGCCGGTTGGCCGGCCTCTGGGCCAGAATATATATATATTCTGCCCTAGTACTATGCCTTCTTTTTCCTTAAAGGGAGCCTCGGGACGCTACACAGTATTTCGTCTCTTTGGGTCGGAACTCTACCATTTGTTATTGAAAATATTTTTTTAGGGCAGGACTCCCCAGATCCATTTGCCTCTGATTGAGGGCTTCTTTCCCATGCAAACACTCGATTCTCTGATGGCGGGCTACCCCATAACCACAGCGAGTGTGGCGATGGCTGCATTGAGCAGGACCAAATCATCCGCCTTGCCATTCATCCAATTCTCGGTTGGTCGCCCACCGACCTCTGCATGCAATGAAGTCCCCGCACTCAAAGGCGGCAGTAACCGATATCAATAAAGGGAATATGTCCGATTTGCCGGGTAACTTGATTTGAAATGCGCCTACGCAAAAATTGCTGCCACATCTACTCTGACCTTAAGTAATGGGTGCATCCCACCAAGTAGACACTCGAGGAGACTTCATAATTTCTGCACTAAAAGTTAAGCCGAGATATCTAACTGCAGCGCTGAAATTAACTTTACCGGTAAACGATTGACAGATATAAATTCAACATGGTGGTTACAGGTTCCCTTGAAAATGCCTGCATGCAAGAAGTGTACACAACACATACCGAGATTATCAACAGGATGCTCTCAAGGAGAGTGATTAGTTACCTCATGAAGTTAATTAAGATCATTAAAAATAACGTTTACAGGAATGGCCAGTGATAACAAATTTAATGGAAATAATTGTATACCACCTTCGAGTGCCTGAGGTATGCATAAAGCGCTTCCAAGAATGGGGATTGCAAGTAAAGAGGAGAAATGGAGTAGAACAGCGAGCCAAGTATGTTATGGAATCAGAAATGCAGAACAGTAAAGTTGAGCCTACATTAAAAATAACGTTAAAATAGACTACATTCGCAAACAGGTTTATAATTAACTTAAAGCTAACTACTTTATTGGCAAATCAAACAAGCAGTTTACTTTTTGGGCTTTATGGTGAGCCAAAAACACAGTAGTGGAACTGTACTAAAATACAGCATCTACCAGATCTGACTTACTAGCAAGACAATTCTTGAAACGTCCGTTTGCATGTCGCGAAATTCAGTTGGCATCACGAGAGCGTAAAATGTGTTAAAAAATCCATGCGAACTGGATCCAAGGTCTATGCGCGATTATACGTCATTTAGTTACTCTTTTTTTTACAAATAAGCACTTTGTATTGTAAGGTTTTGCTTATCCAACACCTATTTTGCATGTAAAGAAGACTTATTTCAAATTCATTATTTCCTCAATTCAATGACAACTTTGAATGAAACCACAGGACAAGCTGAAATCACTTGCCCAAGTCAAATAGCAGAGCACTTTTCTTTATGCGGTCACTACAATTCGTGTTTTCAAGTGTCCTGCTTACGAATTCAGACTGATGAATTGCTTACTGGCAACCGGTAGGAAGCCATAAGAAAGCATTCGCTCAGTGAATTTGGAGCTACAGATGCTGTTACTTAAGATGAATGCCCCAATACTTTGGTATCCAACGTAGATGACGTCGAGTCACGTCGTGTCGATGTTTCACATGATCGCTCGGTCCTGATCACTATAGCAATTTTGGGTTTGGCAACGTCCCCTTATCTCAATGCTTTTCCTTTAGGAGCTGTGATTCAAACAAGAGACGTATTTTGACCCAATCCCTTTTTCTGTAACTTCTCACCGGGCGCTCGTAGCTTATCTATGCGGACCGTGCTACTCCTCAAGTTGATATTTCGAAGCAATGACTGTTTGATGATAGGGATTCTCTGATCGTCTGAACAAATAGTTCTGCATTTTAATTGACTTCCGTGATTCCCTCGCTTTTCACATTATGCATCACCATGGTAACGTGCGAATATGAACTTTGCCGCTTCCCCACCAGAATGATCGAGGAAACAAAGATTTTAAAACAGGATACGATTTAAACTTTTATGTACAGTCAATTTAAACACAACTTTAAAGTTGTAGAATTCTTAGTTAAATTGTGTTATTGCAAAGCATTTGGGTGAAGCGCAATGGCAAAGCGCACCGCCCAAAAGTGGTTTAGGTAGCTTGATTTCGGTGGAGAAGTGCTCAAAGCCAGCTTTATTACAATGAGCGGGACCTTCTATTCTACCAATTGGTAAATTTGACAGTTACGTGAGTGGTGAATCAATTGCTTTAAACCTACACCAGCTCTACACCGCAAAAAAGGCATCGAATTAAAAAAAACTCGCAGCATTGTACACCACCTTTATAAATTATTTCTGGCTGGCTTACATGACACGGATAATAGCTTTAGTGCTTCAACGATAAGCCAACGAACACACCACCGGTGCCTCTAAACGATCCGCCACTTCTGAGGTACGATCCTTTCCCCGAAAGACCGTGATCTGTGTGGCCTTCTTGGGGATGCAACTCGAAGGTATGTACAAAAATCCTTACTTCAGGAGCATTCAGGATTAGTAGGCCAGTGAAGAGAAGGTCCCATTCCCAAAGGAAAACACAAGGCTTCATATCACGAAATTAACTCTTTGAATTTGCACTTAATTATGTGATGAGGGAATGAGATGTAAAAGGGATGATGCTTCACCTCATCTTCTGTCTTCTCCTGATGGCTCCCATTAATTAGCATCTTAGCTTGCCATTAGACAATAGCGGTTCGGAACTAAAACTGGGGTAGAAATGGGGTTGACTAGGCGAAAATTGCAAAAACGTGTCGCATTGAGGGACAAATGCAGATTTCAATGCTTACCTTACACATGTTTTACAGTTCATCCAAGCATGTCTCAGGACTAGGCGATGAACAGTGAGTTATGGAATTATACAAAACAATGGTAACATAGAGTGTACTATGGAAGAGCAAATAATAATCAGTGCTGCTTCACGCAACTGCCGATTTGGGTACGGTCAGCTTAGTTAGCTGTTCATCGTTTATTTCAAAGAAGTGACCATTTGATTTTAAAGACGCATTCACAAGCTTCTCTGGCAAAACTTTGCCAGTTGATCTGAGTGTTTTTTGTCCTAGACATGTGTAGGATTTGCTGCGCATGCAGTGGGCAATGGGAGCTCTGTAACTTGCTGTCAGAGTTATCGCTGACTGCTAAAAGAATGGCAGCGTTTCGGACAATGGCGGTATTTTACCACCGTGTGCGATCGTATACGCGACCGCACTCAGATTTGACCGCGTTGGCAGGCTTTTCCTTCATGTACATCCACTCGTGGCCCTCAAAGAGCCAGTTGAGCGAAAATGGATTGCTACATAATCGCCGATTCCAAGGTCGATTACGACTTCCCTCATCCCTTCATGGTGAAATCTTAATAGCACTAGCCTTTTCAGTCACCTCTTCTCCACGTCTTCGCATCATCATTCCTCTCACTCACAAGGCCAATTTTATCAGGATTTTGCTGTTTTTAGTACCCTTATCACAGTGGTTGCTGGTGCTGCTGCTAGCAGCGATGAGAGCACAGAATTAGCAGAATCGGAAGTGACGTTGGCACCTTTAATAGTCGCTCCAAGAGTTCAAATGGCGGATACGAAAGGAAGAGTTTCCGTGACAAAAGCATTATAATTAGGTCAAAAATAAAAAATGGGGAGGAAATTGATTAAAAATTTGAGATTCGATTAGTAAGTAGAATTGGTGATGGGACAAATGGGTTCCATGCTCGAGTTGTGGAAATTGGTATGTGGAAGCCAGTGATGCCGAAGACAGTGTTGATGGTAAAGATGAGTATAAAAGGAGTCATAAAGTAAAATAATGGAGTTGAAGAACCTTGGCTCACGGCTATGCTTTGGTCGTCTACGCTTGCATCAGTAGTTCTTGGCGCATTACTTATGCTACCATCAGCGCTGTCACAATCGCGGAACAAATGTTGTTGGAGTGCAAATAAAAGTGCATCTTACCGTTGTTGATGTCTGAAAAGGCTTCAGACGAAGCGTTGCCCATCAGTATTCGTCCTTTCCAATCGCATACGCAGTCCTCATTGGTTTGAATGTCACGACACGGCAAACCTGAGAGTTAATGATATTTAGATTTGTGTTTTCAGCCAATTTGATACAACAAAAAAGGACATATTCCCTGAAACTTTCTAATTATTCTTCTCTATTTTTACACATGTGTAATGTTTAAACGAACTTAACAGATTAAATAGACTTGAAGAAAAGTGCAAAGGTGAATTACTGTTTTAAATTGATTGCCCTCATTGACTTCCGATGGCAATAACAGAGCCGCAGGGAGATGTCTTCATTGGGGGGTGAGGGTTGGGAAACCCTAATGGGAGGGGAACTCCCTTTGAAGTCCTTCTGTTACGCATGTGGGAAAATCGATTAAACGATGAATGGAAAGCGAGGATTCCACGCGGCCTCAGAGCACCGGAGGGATGGGGAGATGGTGTGGGGTTGGCGTCAGGTGAACACTGCATGTAATGACATGTCAAGTGGTTAACGTAGCTTATGTCTTCCTTAACTTTTCCGCATAATTAAAAGCATTTCTTGCGGATGGTTTGGACCAACCCATTCGCTCATCCCTCTTGTCGTTCTGTTATATGTTAAATAAGTTACGGCTAATTAATTTCTTTATCCTCAATAAGTATTTCAAGTTCATATGTGTAAAATATGCCGATTTTGGGGGAGACCGCTGTAGAGTTTATCTAAATTTGCAAAGTGGATATTTAGTACCACATTTTTGAGCAGTCACGATTGCACTGGCAGATTTGGTCGATGAATTGATGTCATTCGCATTGGGTCCAAGCCTATTGCCTCCCTTTCAACGACACTTTAATAATGGCCCTATCTTTATGGAATTGCGACCTCAGCAACAACTAGGAACACAATGGTAAACACACCAAGTCCGAAAGACCAAGCATCTCGAATGAGATGGATGAAGGTTGAAACTAAGCGTACAGAAGGCACAGTGCCTACTCCAACATTAAACTGGCATTAGAGTGTTGTTAAGTCAACGCTCAATACCATAAATCCTTTTTTAAAACAATTTTCCTCACATAACCAAAGTTCTTTAAAAACAGACTCATCCGAGATTTGACGGCATTGTATCACAGGTGTATACAGATTGTAGAATCTGCTTTGACCTCACTGAGATGTAGGAATGCAGCAATATATTCAAAATGCCGCGCGCGTAGACCGTGTGCTACAATATAATGAAGTGGAAGAGCTGTGTTATTGGGGTTATGCTGCATAAGAAATTGCCGTTTATGTGTGGAGATGGTGGAAAAACGACTGGAGATTGCATTTGCGACCGCCACCCACCCAGGCTTGTCGACCCCGTCGGAGCAGGGGACGGTCACAGCCACCAACAGCTTTGCCGGGATAACTTCCTGCCACATCTGTGAGGCTTGAATTGTGAGCGAGATGATGACGGACTCTACGATGCTAGAGCAACATCGTCATCGCACCATGACTAGTCTCTGGACACAAGGAAAGAAATTCAGCTAGGATACGAAGGAGGAGCAATCTCTCCTGTAAGGCACAGAGGCAGCTATAATTGTTAAAGGGATCTAGAATACGTGCCTTGAACGAAATCAAGAAAGAAGCCATGCTTTCTAATTATATAAACAATTAAGGAATAGGAAGAGACAGGACTGATTTCCAAATTTTAGTGGACAAAAATTAACTTGAGCAATATCTTTTCCTCAGTTGGTTTATTCTCCATATGACGGCAAGTTGACTGCACTTCAGCTGCCTGATTGCGTCACTTAGGCCAACACATGCTACCGGAAACTACGAGGGCATAGTTCTCTCTTTCCCTTCGCCTCTGTAACGACACATGCACAAGTGAGAGGATTGCAGCATAAACGAGGTTACCTTTAAGGATTTCTGATGTTATTAGTGGAGACGTAGGGGGCTGTCAAATTTGTGCCTGTGAGAATATCAGTAAATCGATTAAAGGAGACGCGTGGTCCCATATGGTCCTGGGAACTCTGCTGATTGAGGCCATGAAACGTGTGCTTAGATGGGATTTGGAGAAGGTACTAAGTAAACTCCCACTTTATAGCCTCACAGCGAGTAAATGCTTGCGATATGAGGTCCTTTTTAGCACAGGTCTTTTCTGGTTTAAGGGCTATAATGACTTTGCTGTGACGTTTAGAAACTGTTTTCCTTTGAGTCTGACGAGGATAATTCATGGTTACACTAACACAAAGAGTGGTCTGTAGAGTCTGTGTAATGCTAGCTGGTTAGCTGATGTCTAAGTTCGGTATAAGAGTGGACTAAAATGAAGTACTGGTATGCGGCACTAACTAACAGCGTGTTCAAGTGATGTCACTCGCAATAGCATTCGCTAGACTACACCAGTTGGATAGACCATCTACGCATACACTAGCAATCGCTGTCAGTTCGCCTGAATTCACTGACATCATCCTATTTCTGCGTTAATTACGCAGATAAATTGTTCGATTCATTTGTCAACTAGTTGATAGGCGAAAAATATATCAGGCTGTAGTTACAACATTAGCGACTGTTAATCACTATGCCATTGAAGAGGCTCTTAACCTATGCCCATTCGACATGCATCCCGAGAGTCACTGTGCGATAAACTTTGGAGGTCAGTGAAAAATGTATGCAGAACCCTGTGAGCTTAAACATAGTGAGTAGCATAACTCAGCTACCATGCTGATTTCCCTACTAGGTTCTTGTGTGACGGGAAAAGAGTGAATGCTTATGCAATGGCAAAAGAAAGACAATAATTGCTTATACCTTGTGGTGACAATTTTTTTAGAGGCAAAGGCAATCTAGCCAAAAACAAACAACGGAAAAATTGCTGACCAGTCAGTCTGAGCGTTTTAAGAGCCCTTTTAAAAATTATGCAATTCATTGGGCATACCCAAATTGTAGGGCGTTTAAAGCCAGAACCTAGCGAGTCGTCTGTTAAATTGCGCCTCATTAAAAAATGTCATTCAAGTAAGCAGCAGCCATTGATGAACTAGCGTGGCCTTGGGTGTCAGTCTGAAATCAAGTCGGAGCCCCTCGTCAGGTAGTCAATGCATTAGATGGGCTAAATTTTTTTATTTGGCCTGCCTGCCAGTGGAAATTGCAGGATAATCTGAGGAGGAAAAACAAATTTGGGAGATGGAAGTGGAAGAGAGAAGAGAAGAGAGGATCCGTGCCTTCGAAAGTTGCGATTGTCTGAGCTCTTATAAGTAACAAACCAAGGCAGCTGAAGTGCATCTACGGATACCAATTAGAAAAGGAAAATTCTCACAGAGACAAAATGACAATCAAACAAATGTCAAATTCATAAAACTAAATTTAATCTCACGAACCTTATCTTTGTCAACTTGTAAGAGGTCTTGAAAGCCAAATGGGCTGATTTATTTGCCTTTTATAGAGAGAATATCAAGACAAATTCAATGAAGAACATCTATACTTAATTCAAAAGCGTATAGTTGCATTTAGCTTAAGGTTGTTTATCGACTTCCTACAGAGTAAAGAAATCTGCATGTACTTAAGGGAGCAGAAATGTTTCCTAAAATGCAAAACCCTTTGCACTGGGTCAATAAGTTGAACCCAAATGCCCATGCATTTATGTTAGGGGAAGAGTTTATTATTCACTAAATTCTATACCACACAATTTCTTGTTGTGCAGGTGATCCAACAAACATATTGAAAAATAAACAAAAATTGACCCTTTAGCACCAGTAACAGATGCCATTAACGAGGTGAGGCCTAAATTAGGCATCAGAAGGTCCATTGGTGTTAAGTTACTTCTAAGTCTTCCCGGGATCAAATGGACATTCGGCACTTTATGGAATGCAGAAACTGAGACCTCTGATAAGGTGCTTGCACTTGAAAAAAAAACATTTAATCTGCCGTGAAAATAGAGACGCTAACATTGTCATGTAGGTACTTTAGATGAAGGAGAGGGTATAAAAGGGTGACGTCGAGGTGTTCAGGATGACGATAGATGACCAGTTGTATCATGTTGCGACACTTTCCACCACCATGCATTCAATTTATCTACAGGCTTCCCACTTCAACACACGTAGGTGCGAAATTGCTGTCCATTGGTGTCGACCACCTACTTAAGCACTTGGCTTTAGGGCTGCCTCAATGAGTGACATGACCCTAATCCTCACCACAATCGGAGGCCAAGTGGGAGGGGATTTGCAATGGGAGAATAAGTGTTTGCAAAGTGAATTCGAGCACACCTTCAGGGGATGTGACGATGCTCCAAAATCGTTCTTAACCCACACCACATGATTAACTCACTTCCAGTGTGCTCCTCCTTTAAAACAGATGTTATTTTGACCACACTAATGAAGTCTGAAGTCGCAAATTATGTGTAATACCTTTAGTTGATTCCAGTTTTGATTTCAAATATGCAAAAGAAGGTAAGCAGAGTTAAAGTTCGGTGTTCGCATTTCAATTAAAGGAAAATTTGCCATCATCGCTTCGTGTCACTGCTTAGAGGGCACGCCAGAAGATAGAGGCACTGGGAGTTAAAACAAGTGTAAAGACACCTCTTAACTTCATCCCCATGCGCATTGACTCTGGCGGAGGATTTCCACCGAAGGTTTTGTCAGGATAATTTTCTACTACACCTGTGAGGGTGGTTTGCCTGTGGGAGGTGGTTGGGTTTCACATAGCAAAAGGGTACACCTCCAATAGTATTTTGGGATCTGCTGATGAGAAATTTATTTTTTTAGGAGTTAGAATGCACCGCGGATATTCCCTAGACATAGGGAAAGAAATGCAGCTGAGCCATTGAAAAGAAACAACCTGTCCTACAAGAGGTGTATCAACGGATAACGAACGCGGAGGATAAAACTTCGGTTAATGCGCAGTTATAATTGAGGAAAAAGAATTAGGCGCTTACTTAGACCAAAAGTAAGAAAGAAGACATGGATTCTATTTACAAGGACAACTAAATGGTAAAAATGAATAGGAAAAGATTTCGGTGTCAGCTAAATTTTGACACTGAAACAAAGTAATTGTAAAATTTGAGAACGGCTAATGACTTTTGATGTCTTCGGACTGAATTACCTCAGGTGAAAGTCTCCTTTCTTTTGATTTTTAAAATAGGCTCTTGAGGGATGAATCGGTTGGAAGTAAGTAGCCTAACAAATGTTAGACTTGAGGGGGTGTGGTTTTGAATGCGAAAGAAACAAACAGAATGAGCAAAGTGAAAGGAGGTAAGAAGTAGCCAAATAGGAAACACAGTGAGGTGGCACTCGGAATGGCTTTAGAAGCCATTAACAACCCACACTAGCGATACTGACGCGACAGCCACCGAGGTATCATATTCAGATTCGGTCAAAAATAAAATTGGTGTATGAAACAGGCCCACTGGGAAAACGTTACGTATGTGGCTAGGCTCCTCAAAAATAATGCTATAGATTGAGTTTGCCTCACTGAAGATGCAAACACTGAATTCAGCGGTTTGGACCGATGAGCGTTGCCTTTGATCAGTGGAACTCATAGCCCTGGTCCAGGAATATTATTTCAAGTGAAATATCATCTAGCATAAAGAAAATCGACCGACAATGGTGCGCAATGTCGTACAAACACTAGGTAGTCTGCAGTCGCGTATCTACTGCCTTGTCTTGGCCTCACTCTACTCACGACATCCTCTTTTCTTACACAGACACCAAAACGTAAACTCTGTTGCGATTTATTACATTCTTGAAAAGGAAGTGCTCTCACCCAGAGATGATTGGCCGAATGTTTCTGAGCCGACCTCCATTTTATGGAGTTTTGTTTTCAAGTCTTGAGGTAACTATTCTTCTTTGCCAAATATCGTGCTCGGGTATGAATGTGTGCTAACTCAGATGGATAGCACAAAGGTAAACCTTCAAGTGCGCGCCTGAAAGCGACTGTTTGCACCCCTACCTGACCTCCCAATCTATCACAACGTTGTCCAAGATTTGAGTATCTGCACTCTCTTACTTCCCACCCGGATTCCGTTTGACGCCCGCTTGTGTGTGGGACAGAGAGTTCGATCATGAAATCATGTACGAGACGGATGCGATGTTCAATGCTCTTATGAACGCGCCAAACACACACTCCATTGGAACAAGAAATGATCAAGGCATCAAAAAAAGGCACTTACTTAAATGCCTTGGAGATAATTTAGAGGAAAGTTGCTCTTCTGCTACAATCACCATCTCCTTTTCCTTCTAATCTAGTTGACGCAGACTGTGAACGATGACATTATATGGGTTGTCTGTTACATTCAACACCAGAGCTACATCCTACTGTCCCAATTTATCGCACACAGATTCAGCCTTGCCACATTTTTGACTCCAAATGAGAAGGGAAGAAGGAAACGCATGAATTAGCTGAAAGTGTCAAAATACTCTTCAAGTGCGGTTCTACTATGCGGCATAGTTGATGAATGCCCAAGATATCGTCGGTCATTTACTGACTGAAAAATTAAAAAGGAGGATAGTGTGAAGTGTGGGGGCAATTAATCCAGAAAATTCGCCAATAAAGTGGATATACTAAAAAGACGTACTGGTAGGATATGGTACAAAACTTGGATGCTGTTGTGCAAATCTGGTACAAAAATAAACATGCTTAATAGATACATAAATTTTGGCATGAGAGGAGTTCCAGTGCTTTATCTCGAGTGGTCGAGTTGACGCTGTCGATGTCGTGTGGTGCGTTATCGGTGGAGGCAGTGGAGGCGTCATTCGCAGCAGCAGTGGGGAAGGCACACTTTTCCACATGTCGATTGAGTAGACTGCGGCGAGTGAATGATCGGGGACAGTGAGGGCAGCGACAGCGCTTCACCGTCAGGTGAGTCTGCATGTGCGCTCGCATGTTCGAACGATCCGCGAAAGCACGTTGGCAGGTGGGGCAAACAAAGGGCTTTTCGCCTGTGTGCGTCCGCTCGTGACCCTCAAGCAGCCAGTTGCGTGAGAACGCCTTCTCACAGTAGTGACATTTCCACGATCGCGAGTGACTTCGCTTATGCATTCGCAGTGAAGCGGAGCTGTTGTATATCTTGTTACACTTCCGGCATCTCCATGTGGCTCGCTCTTCTTCCTCCACTTCTTCTTCTTCTTCTTCCTCCCCCACTTCTTCTCCCCCTTCTTCAACATTAGCCATTTCAGCAGAATTTGTGAAGGGGCCAACTCTGTTGTCATTCTTGTCGTCATCATTCCCCCCACTATCGGTAGTGTTTCCTGTGACTCTGCTAGTAAGAAAATCAGGAACCCTATTGGTCGGATTGGACACACTTGTGTTCAGCAGATTAAGCAGATTTGCTGAATACAAGCAGTAACACGAAGTAAGGTAGGCGGTTTGCAGAGCAGTATCAACAGGCAGCAATGGAAGAGAGTGAGCATAGAGATGGAGAGGTATGGTGGCATCATAATTAACTGGTAAAGGTTGAGACTGCGGAGGTGCTACGACTGGATTGACTGAAGAAGTGAGCGATGAGGTTGCAGGTAATAAGGGATAAAGGGTGGGCATATCAATGGCGAGAACCTGTTCATTGTCCCCACTGTCAGGTTGTGATGTTGATGAGGTGTTGTAATGATGCACTGAAAAAGTGCTGAAAGAATTCACCGTTGTGGCTGATGACGATGATGAGAGTAGGGAAGCAATGTCAAAGGAGCTAAAGCGTCTCGTATCACAAGCGTACGTAACTTCGTCTTTGGCGTTTGAATTGGGAGGCTTTGGCAACTCTCGTAACGCAGGTGATAGACCCAAAATGCTTGCTATGGCAAAGTCTAAGGGAAGAAGAAGTTGTAGCATTGGTGTAAAAAAATGCCTAAAATCCAGTGGTAGAGAGAATCGAACAAATCAACTTTTGATTGTCACAAAAGTAGCATAAGTGATGATTAAGCAGAAGGGGAATGGGCATCTCACCGTATTTCATGGTTTGAGGAACCTTCAGCAACGAGCCGTGGATCAATATCCGCCTTTTTATATCACATCCTCGGTTCTCATTGGCCCCAACTCCTTCGACTCATTGGTCAATGGTGAGCAATGGGGATTAGTAAGCACGAACCAATAGTTGAGTCGGAGAGGCGCTACACTTTGAATGGGGGAAGTCACTTACATTCCTTAACAGTGTTGATCGATTCCGCCTTCCATTCGATGGAGAATTCTTCTCAGGCACTCAAAATTCACTCACCTCCACTTCAACATCCGTTCATTATTTTGGCTCCAAATTGAGTCTTTATATCAGGGCTACAAAAAAGTACAATTTTTTTGCTTCCTCGCCTCATTTTTCGTAACTTTTGTGCACAAACGCCATGGTCTAATGTCTGCCTCCGAATTGGATGCAATTGCAGATTTGGGTGTTTGCAACTTCTGTTTACGGTGGTAAGAGTAGAGGTGAACAAGCGATCTCGCTTTGAGGTGAGTCCCAGTACGAAGGCACCTCCTTCGTAGTGTTCCCCCTCGTGCCTGTGGGAAAACCAATAAATCAATTAAAGGAGACGCGAGACGCCACGTGGCCCTGGGACACCCGTGCTCACTAAATGCTACGGGATACGTGTCGAGGTTAGGGTCCCAAAACAGAAAAAAGGTTTTCCCATTTTACGCCTTCGATATTATATCTTGCAATTCAAGCCTGTCCCTGATGCTGTTTTTGGCCAGCATATCTGCACTCCCTTTGTCGGACAGAGTGTGGAACTGCAGCGCAGTCCCCTCAAAATGAGGTGCGCTTTGATGTGCCTAAAAATATCCTGAAGGCTTTAGAATGCGCATTACCCATCGGTTGCTACCGCATTAACTCTGTATTCGCAATCTGCATTGTTAGGACTCAACAATGACAGGTCTCAATTGCCTTAAAAAGCATTACTCTAGAAAACTTTTTGATAGTGCCTGCCATCGATGCTCGGCTGTTGCAAGTTTGTGGGTACCCGCCTACTAGGTAAACACGAGTTGGTTATAAAATATTTATTGCCCAGCGTCTTAATTTTGGTTAGATTTGGCAGCTTGTAATGGCATGTCCTTCTCAAAACCACAGAATAGGTTATTACGCTTCTAGCAATCCTCTCTCCCTTAGGCCTAACACTGAAGTGGTTGTTGCTCAGAGCAGGGAAGAAAGTCCGTAAGCACAGGGGATTCGAAGTGCTAGTTTGTTTCAAATGCCTCCGGTGTACGTCCAGATTTGAAGTGAAACCATGGCAAGGGGGTAAATATGCATACGATGATTGTACGATCGGATCTATTAAGTCCAGTATAACGGTCACAGTGGTGGATGGAGCAACAGTCGATACGTGACTGTTTCATTTCCAAGTTATCATCAAAACAAGATTATTTGCACGCGTTGGTGAATTATCAAATGCGTAACATGGTCGTCGTCTACCATAGCGATGTCACGATGACCCACATGTGAACTCGAAATTCGGAGTCAGCTAGCGGAATAAGGGTACGGAAAAGGAAAAGGGAAGGGGGAGTTATGGATAGCCATGTCAGATGTTAGTGATCAGACGTTCATAATTACGAATGGGCCAATGTTATTTAGCTTGTCCATGACGCTAGTCTTTACAACCTGTCTCGCGTGCGTTATATACAACTTCACACCTAATCACGCCCTAAATCACTAAAGCGCTCTTTTTATTCGACAAAACAACTCGCGCTACCCACTAGGTAAAAGGGAACTAAATTTTGCAGTTCTATCAGGCAAAGTTTATGATGTGATGTTTGATGGCCTAGCAGTACCTTCCACATTTATCAATTTAATTGCATGGCTTACTTGAAAGCCTTGACAATCACCGTTCCACTTTTCTATCAAAGAACGGTAGGTATCGTCATGCGATGCAGTTGATATACCACAAACAATCACCTATAAACCGCTGAGAGAGAAAATTAAGAAGAAACCTCTTAAAACTGAAGGAAACATTTTGTATCGGAAACCTGAAATGTTTTATCAATTCCACTGCTGCTGCTGCTTCTACCGTGGTACGCGACTGAGGCAGAGAGGATCAGTGAGAGTTGGAGTGCCTTGCCTCACAACTATCCACTGCTTTGTTTTCGATGTTCGAGTCTGTCTTGACCAGTAACCTGCAATATGTGATCTCAAGCATGTTAAAGATGAGGAATGAAGAAGAAACAAGTTAATGTCCTCCCAACTAGCATGGAGGGGCACACTGGAAGTGGGTTAATCATGTGGTGTGGGTTAAGAACGATTTTGGAGCATCGTCACATCCCCTGAAGGTGTGCTCGAATTCACTTTGCAAACACTTATTCTCCCATTGCAAATCCCCTCCCACTTGGCCTCCGATTGTGGTGAGGATTAGGGTCATGTCACTCATTGAGGCAGCCCTAAAGCCAAGTGCTTAAGTAGGTGGTCGACACCAATGGACAGCAATTTCGCACCTACGTGTGTTGAAGTGGGAAGCCTGTAGATAAATTGAATGCATGGTGGTGGAAAGTGTCGCAACATGATACAACTGGTCATCTATCGTCATCCTGAACACCTCGACGTCACCAAGAAATCGCAAGTTCGGCCATTTAACAAGCTTTAACAAGATATTGGCATAATGGTTGCCTATTTTTCATCTATTTTATCCAACGGAAAATTCGTATTGGTGTATTTATTGCTGTTTATTTAGCGGTTGTAGTATGTGGTGTTGTATACTTTAGGATGCCTTTAGTTGGTGCTTTTAGACGAACTAATCTTTTCAGGAATTTTTTTATGTAGAATTTGATGACTGTCAGAAATTATTTACTTTTAGTTGGTGATCAAGCATCGCCATCATTGTGAGGATTAGTGTTTTGCTATAAATAGAATGCTTAACACATCAGGGCGGAATAGGTTTCTCGGGCTCAAATTTTAGAAATTACCTCCTTTTAAACATTGATACGAGATCGTGATGCAGCTTCCGGACGATGGACACTATGTTTTATGTATCTGATCGTGCAATCCTCACTTCTAACCACTCCACCCCTTGCATCGCCCTCGTGTGCATATTTACTCCTTGTCATGATTTCACTTCAATTCTGGGTGCACATTGGAGGTATTTTAAACGCGTCTCGCCACAAGACCATCAGTTGGAAGAGTGAAGCAAACTAGCATTTCGAATCCCCTGTGCTTACGGACTTTCTTCCCTGCTCTGAGCAACAACCACTTCAGTGTTAGGCCTAAGGGAGAGAGGATTGCTAGAAGCGTAATAACCTATTCTGTGGTTTTGAGAAGGACATGCCGCTAAAAACTGCAGCTATGAAGAGTAAAATAGTCTTTTCGAAGGAGGACGTAGAGGATGTTGAATTTCCTCTTCGTACATAATTATTTTAATAAATGATTATGTTATTCATAAATAAAGCGGTGTTTGTCACCTTGGCCACTTCTAATCGCGACACCCATTCTGCCAAGGGTCTGGGGACCATACTCAAAATCGAAATGTTTAACAGAATTGTGGGACCAAAAAACAGCCTTCAGACTGGCGGTGGGAGGAGAGAATACTGGTATTAACCCGTTTCTATGCTAATCAAATATGTGAATGACCTGCTCAATTGATTTGTCAGGTGGTGAATAGACGAAAAATAGGGCTTGCTATGATTACTGTGCATTAGCGACTGGCAATCACTGTGGCATTGAAATCGCTCACCAGCTAAGTCCATTCGATACGCATTCCAAGAGCCGTTGTACGACAACCTTCGGAGCTCGGTGACAGTTTTGCAGAACCCTGTAAAATGCTTCACTCAGTTACCATGCTAATTTAATTAATTAGTTGTCATGTGACAAGAGAAGGTTAATGCTTGTCCAATTGCAGTCTCTGTCCATGGCTTGCAGTGGCGTTTTTTTCGAGTCAAGAGTGTTTTAGTTAGGAATGAACAACAGAAGAAGTGGTACTCAGTCAATGAGAAGCTTATAATAAGTCTTGGAGATTTCAAACTTACCACTAAGTCCATTCCAATTTTGGCAAATAAAAGGCACCACAAATTGCAAAAAACCGACCCAAGACCTTATACTTTACTGTACTTCCTCAAGCAAGTCTTTTAAGCAAGCAAGCATTATCAAAGAACCAGACTGATCTTAATTGTCCTACTGCTGTCAACTCAGAGCTTGTCACCGTAAAACCAACAGGTTAGATGGCCGTATTTTTGATGGCCCAGCTGCCAGTGCTGGGTGCGGGACAAAGTGAAGGAGAGCACTAAAAAGGCACAACTGGAGCCCTAGTCATTTTGCTGGCTAGCGATACCACTTCGCCTTCTAGTAATTTCACAGATGCTGTCAACGGGCTTGGTGCACCCGAAGGCTTGTAATTAACGCCTTCACAAAACCTAAAATTTGTTTTGGAAATAACCGTTATCTCAGCTTACGTTTAATTTAAATTGCTTAGTAGGAATAACTGTGCACATTCTACTTCTTGTCTTTTCGTTTTTAGTGTACAAGATTGCAGTGGCCACGTGGACTTCCATTCGCAATGCATCCTAAGGTGTTAGTTTAGGTCACCAAGACAACAATGAAGTATGGCTGAACTGCGATTTATACACAGACCAAAAACCCTTATAGTTAACATCAGCACTAGCTATACGAAAGGGAACGCTAGCCTTTAGCTAACACTTAGATTATAAAATGTCCTTACAAGCGCTATTTCGATGATTACAAGTGCATAATCTACATCTACAAATGAAAATTACAAATGAGGCTCTCAAATGGGCTAGCTTTTACGCGAAAATGGGTTATTAATTGTCATTAAAATGCAGGTTAGCCTAAATACGGAGATGGTGAGGGATCCTTTTGCATTGTACATTGTTTAACCTACTTAGTAGAGTAATTGCTTCATTTCAAGGATTCCTCAATGCAGTTAAAAGTAAATTTTACATAGACACAAGTCATCTCGACGTGTGAAAAAGACGACTTCATTTTACAAATTGATTGCTGTAAGTGCATTAGAGATGGCTTTGCTCAATAGACGCCATCCTATTTAGGAAAGGAGAGAAGAGAATTCAAGCGGCTCATCCCAAACTCCGTCTAAGTCACCAATTTGACAGTGAGAACTCGAGGGGGGACGTCCTAGGACCGCGTGAAATCTCGTGCCACCCTCCGGTTGTTTAACCTTTCTACAGTCTGTAAGCGTGGATACTCAAAGGAGGATGTCCTTGACCCACAGGTCACCTTTAAACCAGGTTACTACCCAACTTCCCACCGTTGTCATCCACATCCCTTCAAAAACAGCGCTGCCTAAGTAGTCCAAACTCATTTACAAATTACTCTGAAAATGGTATTTTACCATGCATGCTTCTTACAGAGGGCAGTGGAAAGGGTACCTCGATGCGAACACAACATACTTGCTGATCATGGCCGCGAACAAACGGGATGGTGCTGGGAAAAGGAAGCCGTTAATTAAGACAAAGAAGGAAAGGTAGAAGCATTCGTTGCATGAAATCTTTTGTAAAAATTGTTAAGGAGAGACGATTGATACGCAGAAGTGGCAACATACCGAATGGCACGCATTTCGCCATAAGGAAGACTGGACAGTTGCTTCTGATACGACTGCACCTTGTGCTGCAAAAGTGGCAGGCTCAACCGAGTCCCACCTACAAGCAATGACCGCCCACCACAAAATCATGAAGTCGACGCACTCCTGAACCCCCAAAATGACATTCCCAGCGCATTGTGTGCTTAACCATAACTGAAGCTCAGCATCGGTCATTGTTGAGAAAGGTAAAGTAAAAAATCTGACCAGTTCCAACTACCCATGATTCCCCTGTGCTCGACCTTCAGACATTTGATTGAGACAGCCAGCACAATCGTTTTGCCAGAAACTTGACAAGGTGATTGTACAACTTGTGAATATCATGATATCCGCTTAAAATGTGTGATTGCCGAATCACAAAACATGTCACGACACTCATCCAAATGGTTCCCCAGAGATCTCCCATCTTTCACAAAGAATGCACATGTGAGAGAATCATCGGATACCCACCATATACACGTTAAACAGCGACAGACATTTTCCACAGGAAATTACAATATACCATCCTAAAATGAATATCAAATCCTGGGATGTGTGAAGAGCACTGGGTTGGGGTAAAAGAAGCATTAATGAAAATGCGTCGAAAAAGAGGTAGAGAGCAACGGCTTAGTATCAGAGAGAGTTGCTGACAAGGAGGCGGTGATAGTCGCTGAGATAGGAGGAGGAGGACGATGACGACGACGAGCTAGTAGGGGCGAGACCGTTCCAAGTCTGTCGGGCAAACTCGAACCACTGAAGCTCCGTCATGTTCGAGCGAGAGGGCGCAGGGTGGTGCCTTGGAGTGGAGAGAATGGCCTCCTGCAGCAGGTAGGCACACTGCATGTACGTTGGGCTACCGAACGCAACCTCACCTGTGTGAAAAACCCATGCACCACTCTACTCTTTTGGTTTCAATAGACAACATTAAAAAATCAGTGCAATAGCTATCTCCAGCATTTCGTTTTATTCCACAATTGACAGGTGACCATAAGGATCATACAAAAGTAACCACATCACTATGCCACCAACCCTCCCTTGGATACTATGGCATTTTAGAAACACTCAAATGCACTACCGAAGGGCTACTGCAAAAATTAGTACTAGTTTATGCTTTTGCACTTAAAAGCAAAAGCATTCCAAAGTCAGCACCAATGAAAAAATGCAAGTTTCTAGACAGACCCTTTTCGTTGGTTGCAGGAAGGAGGAAGAGGCGAGGCGAGGAGATCGACGCAGAAGGCTCAAGGTGGGTCTTGCGACCTTCCGTAATGCACCGTGAGAAATCTCTGAGGGCTGCTATCCGATCCTCGCCGTCAAAAGCCTTCTCTGCGGTGCACTTAGGTACTGCCTTCGATATCGGCCCTGGTACGGATGTGACAGTGGTAGTGGCGCAGGGCTTCCCCACACCCTTCCGGTGATTCTGCGCTCCTTTAGCCACCATTTCTAACTCCTCACAGCACTCCGCTATTATTTCCGCCTCTGTTGCTTCCATGGACGCCTCATTTTTCATTGCAGGTCTTAAGTAAAACTCTTGTGTTGAATAAGCATATGCCATTGATTGAAAATTACTCAAGTTGTACTCACATTTCACGCTTGTTCTGTTCTTCCGTCAAATCGATTGCTGATATCAGTTGTATTTCGCCATCTGCAGAGAAATAGGTGTAACATACCACACTGCTAAAGGATCAAATTGCCTGCGTATTGTGGTCAAACACCACTTGATTGGAACTACTAGTGAAACTATGAGCGAATAAGAATTAGAAAATTTGTCTAGCTTTCTAGTGTAGGTGGAGTGGGGTAATGAAGTAAGACTAATATCGACCGAGGAGAATCAGCACATATTTGGTCAGCCCACCCATATCCACGTTGGATGTAGTTGTTGTGGTGGTCGCCACCTGTTGCTTCTGTTCATGAAGACGCTTTTGTCGAGAAAGCGCGTGACGTTGGAGAATGCGCGGACCCATTTTCACCAGCGAGGCCAGTTGGAGACGCGAGGGGAATGCCTGAGTGAGGAGACGTCGATAGGCCGACAAACGATCGTCAGCAATGCGAGGATTTACAAAGGCTTCCACTGGCGCACAGTTGTAGACGTGCACCAGACTCGCCGTGTAGTCAGTCAACCCTGAGGATACAGATGCAAGGACCTAGGCTACATCCCCAACTACTCAAAAGGGAAAGGTGAACCGAATTCATACTTACGGAGTAATTGATTGACAAAATCTCGTACCTCCGCCTGTTCTGCCACCTCTTCAACGGCACCCATTCCTGTTCGTGAGGCCGGTGCGGCTGTGGCAGCGGCCACAACGGCGTCAGAAGAGGTACAGACTTTAACGGCTGTAGTGGGCGTCTGACCTAGACCTGTTTCGTTCGATTCAGGCGCCTCATTTTCACACGCCACACCACCTTCCTCTTCCTCCTCCTCCACTGCCACTTCCGCCTCCTCCTCCATCGCTGTGACCTCTGGCTTCGCTACCTTCGTATCCGCTATCTCGGACTCCACTACTGCCGTCACTTGCAATGGGTGAGGCTGCCTCCGACTGCCTTTCAGAATGGACGGATTCCCGCCAAAGTTGGGAGTAGTGACAATATCGTCAATCAAGATCAGAGGCTTCCAACCGAAGGCACGATCGATCAGACGCAGAACGAATGGGTTGCTGAGGTTATCCTGCACGCACACAACCACGTGGCACACACTCACGAGGAAGGAGACTAGCTGAGATGGTACAATTCGTATCCAATTAATGTTGACGAAGAAGCAAAGGTATTTTATCATAACCTCATGTTGAAATGAGACATTCAATGAAACCTTTTCCTACAGAATATTCACAATTTAACCATGCGATTAAACCACCCACTCCTAGGTGGCTCCCCTTGCGTTCTTAAGTCTCAAGTTTCTAATACTATTTCAAAAGGCAGTTTATGAAACTGGGATGAAAAACCGCCTGAAACTGAAGAAACAAATACTTGGAGAGAAGTGATCTCGGCGAAACCGTCAACAGACCACTTTCCCGAGGTTGAAGAGCCTCCAGTGACTTCAACGACTTCCTGGTGTTCATCTCGCTGTTGTTGCTGCTTTTGAGTGCGGAGATTATATTGTATGTGGAGATCAGTAAGCGACCAATCGAGAAGTGGTTGAGTGTCAAGTAGGATAATGCGGTCCTGCGTAATATATATGTCCACTCCTGCTGTAGTTCTGGGGTAGCCCTCGACTAGAGAGTCCAGTGTTTGCACTGGGAAGGGACTATCAAACGGATGTCCCTCAACCAACCGGTTTGCAAACAAATTAGCCACAGAGGACTTGCCGACACCCTGAAAGAGCGACGTTAGTGAGACAGGAAATCCTAGTAGTTGATAAAGCTCAGTTAGTTTTGTTCACCTGGAGGCCAATGATCCCGACGACGAGAAACCCAGAATTCTCGATAAAACACCCACGCAACTTTTGGTTGTCCTCAAACTTTAAGTTCTCATTTATCAACTTCATTGGTTCCGTCATAGGATCGTCGCAGAGAGAATAAAGCTCATCTTTGGGGTTTGCTGCAACAGGTGGGTCGACTGAGATTTCGTCTTTGAAAAAGTCATACACGCTAGACGCCATCAGTGGAAGTCTTGTAGCTGGCGCAGAATTACTTAAAACGAGAGCAAATTTGAGTTACAATTTTAAAAAATTGTGTCACGAAATACAAACTCCAGCTGTAAAAACGAGCCACTAGGTTTAAGCAGAAAATCTGCTGCGAATCAATTTGTTTCAGCATTATTCAAAAAATGGTTCAACACGATTTTTTAGTCTCCAATCACACCAATCACGGTAAACATCTACAAGCCTTTGCTTAACACACCTCTCCGAAAATCCCGCTTGCCATTGGTTTCGCGCCATCACGTTTATATTGGTGTTATTATGCGACGTTGAAATGAGCAAAAATGTGCTAACGCAGAATACTGTAAAACAGAACTTAAACGTTTACCTTATTAACACTCCTGCGTGATTACATTAAAATGCTTCCGAACGTACACGACAAATTGTTTTTCAGCCTATAGCGAGACATTTTGACAGCTTTTTCTACGTTTGCATTACTTTAGAAAACCTTATTAAACAAAATTTTTTTACTTTGTTTTACTTCTTGGCCCAGTCACCTATTTTGTTTAAAATGGCTGTTTCTCTGTAGCGCCCCGAGATTACCTTGACGACAAAAGGCGGTATTATGCTTCGGTGGCGCGTATGTATTCGGCGAACAGAAGGAAATGGAAGTGCTGGAGTAGGCCAGAGGCCAATTCACCCATCTGCCCGCAGCTAAAACCGGCAGTCAAAGAAATAAGGTGCTACAACCTCCCTTGCCTACTCTTCAGGCGTAATAAGCCAATGTGGCATGGAATAACGTACACTTCTAAGGTGCATGGCTACAAAGCCTATGCCATGAAAAGGAAACAACCCGTCGAGGCTGAGATAATTGCCTAGTTAAACAACCTATAAGAGTCCCAGCATATATTTGCATTGCAATGTAATGTCAATGATCTCATTGACTCCATCAACTTAGGCTGACGACTAGCACGCGGATGAATCAAGGCAGATTCTGAAGTCGCTGACAAGATAGTAAATTCACTCAGTGTCAAGATGCACGTCCCTAAACAGAGCCTAGTGCCCTCAAATTTTCTCCGCCTCATCACTGTCAAAGGAATCCAAATTCAAATCATATCGCTAATGGAAACCTCAAATCGTAGCACCATGAGACTTCCCTGAAGACGAAACAATACTCGAGCGGGATCTCTATACGTATTAGGCAAGCAGAAGGGGATGGAACTACCTGTATGGCACAAAGGCCAGCTTACCCGACGAACGCAAACTACCTAACTGAGCGCCCATAAAATAAACCGAGATTTAGGCAGGCAACAAGCGTATTATACCATTTATTTACAATAAAATACAGATTCGTAAATTCTACCATGATAATGAGTGCGCAGGTTGAAGTACGGCTTGGAGCGATTGTTTAGTTTGACCAATTGTGATCCGCATGAATTTCACCGCACGCTCTCGGGTTTCGCGGTTTCAATTAATTCAGAAGCGCTTCTTCTAGCTCCTTGATCTGTCGCGTTAGCTGTTGACGGAGTTCCACTTTCTCTCGCAAGTTATCCTAAACACCACAAAAATAGTGATCAATTTAATAACCATTGGCGTTCATATAAACACATACCATTTTATTGGATTTTGCCTGGAGATCCATCTCAGCCCGAAACTTGCTCTGTTCATCCTGCAGAAACACGATACATTCTTCCTGCCTGAAAATTTTGATATTGTAGGGGAGTCAGCAAATAGCAAGAACTGACGGATTTTGCATCATTCTATTAGATTAACAGTGGATTCAAGTTTAACGATCCTCAACAACCACGCCTTTTTTAGGACTTGAAACAGCAAATTTTGCCAAAAGAGAAGTCTATGCACTATTTTCACCTTGAAAAATTATTAAACAAAGGTAATAAAAAAGGTCACCGGCTTTCGAGATTTGAGATGAGGAGGTTCTGCAGTTCGATCTCCTTCCGTCTAATCTCGCATCTCAAATTATTCCTCTCAATCCTGTTCTGGCGTGCCCTCTCCAAAGCGGCGTCAAACGCCTCCTTAACAATCTTAGTGGAAATACGGTGCAATAATAAGTCGTTTTGGAAGAAATGTTTGCTCTTCATGCGATTTATCTTAAATTAGCGCTTCAAAGTAAGACACCTCCAAGAAAATATTGAGTATTCTGTCAAAGCACAGAAACTCATCAACGCTTATTGCTTTACGGGACTAGTGTTGTTTCCTTACACTTTCTAGCATGTTTTACAGTTGAAATGTTCGTAAAGGTGTGGAAAATAGCTTAGCCACCTAGATTTGTGATAGGTCACTTTTACCGCACCTTGTACATTTTGAAGCACTTTACTTTGACATTTACAATTGAACCAGCCGACTGCAAAATCGTTGGTACGAAGACGATAACACAGGGCAGCTATCGTTGAGAAGCCACATACCTGCTCCTCCTGAACCTTGCGAGCGGCTGCAAGTGCACGGAGGTGTTCGTCGTGGCGAAGGCAGAAGTATCGGTCAAGTACCTCCCAACGCCGGCGCTGCCGCTGCTCATTGAGAAGGAGGCGTTTAAAGGCTCGCGAGTCTCGAAGACTAAGCACTCGCTCCGCGTCCGCCACCTGGCGCTCCATCAGCTCTATGCGTCGCCGTTGACGATCCGCTAACTCCTCCAGCCGCCGCTCACTACAAGTCCATCTGTACGAAGAGGCAGCGACCCGCGTGGTATCCAAGAACAATTCTACGCAATACACAAAACAATGGATCCTCCATGCCACCCACTTTAGCTGTCAGCTTCTCTCCATATGAAACCAAATTCGGAAAACGAATACATTTTGATAACCGTCCCTTGATAAATTTGTCGCACTCAGTTTAAAACGCCAAGGGTTAAGTTGGGACGGATTTCTATCAATCACTCCAGAGGATCGACCACACTTCCGGAGTGATTCTCGAACATCTACGGTAGGTCCAGCGGTAACATGAACGATAAGTACAATGGGGAATGGGAATCCACATCATCGCCTTTGTTGCACCGGGTGCGTGCTCCAGCGCGCCAGTGGTTGCCTGGTGTAGTAATCACAAACCTTTGAATTTTTACAATCACCATACTGTAAATGCTATCGGAAATGCATGAAAGCATTTCATTAATTTCCTGTTCAATGTAAGATGGCAAAATGATGCTAGTTTATCGTACAACTGGGTATCGATGAGTGTTCAAGGACCTGATAACTGTACAGCCGCGCACTCTACTATGGACCAGGATGTTTTTGAGGGAGAGTTTACACTTGGTTCTCTTACACGTTTAATCCTTTTGTAATTTTTTGAAGTGGCCTTATTCACATTAGCAAGCAGATGTTATTTTTTCCAAGAGCCAAGTGAAAATAAGATATCAAAGGCCTCCTTTCATCTCGGTGAATTTGACGGCACGAAAAATAACAGCCTTTGATAAGCGATCACATATTAATTGACAAAAAATAGATACTCAAGCATATTCCTATGCCACAAATCTGAAGTGTGAGGAGCTCAAAACTGAAAATAACCGATTCTCAACCAAAACAGTTCAAGTCTAGTTCCGAAGGTATTTCCCTTTCATTTTTTTCATATTTTCCCTTAAAGGTCGTTGCGTCTTGAATACGACCAAGTGGTATTATAGTAAGAGCTATGGTGAAACCTCAAGTGCTTTTGCGGAGGATAAAGGAAAGGAAATTAAAAAATTCTTCATTACTGTAGTGTAGAAGTGAGGTGCAGTATTCAAAGGTCCTTCCGCACTGATAAAAAGACCTCTGGGAGTGAGTTTTGGAGCAATTCTGTACCCCTACAAACCACTTTCTCAAAATAAGGACATATTTAAATGTCTCATGCAGAGTACATTAGTTGTCCAAGCACACAATTAATACCCATGTTTAAAATTCAAAGTGGATGCTTGATGTCCCACAGCAGCGTGCAGCCACCGAGAAAACAGCAAGTGTGCTATTCGACTTGTTTATTCCTTTTGCAATAATCGACCAAAACTCACGCAATTTAAGCTTGATGTAGTTCTGTGTCTCTCTAGAGATCTCTAGCAGATCCAAATGCGTCAGCAGCTCTTGGAGGAGCATGTTGGCATCCTGGCTAGGTACTTTGTTGTAGGGCACACTGTGCAACAGTCGCAAATATTGCTGCATTTTTGCACACAGGGTTGTTGGGAGCCTACATCTTAAGCTTTGTCGCAACGGCCTCTCCACCACTCGGAGAATCGATCGCGAAGAATGAGGTGGATCGGCTGAAAGAGGCGCTATCACATGCGGCGCGTCAACCTACAAAAAAGATGGGATAGCTATGCATGGACAACTTGGTGTCGAAAGGTGGAATCAAGTCAATGACTGCTCCACTCACAAACTTCACACGGGGTCCAGAGGCGTTGAGTCTCTTTGGAGGTGTGTTGGGCTCTAATTCAATTGATGGTGTGAGTGGTGTTCCGTCCACTTCAGGGGGAAACATTTCCGCAAGTTTGCAGCTTAGGTAATTCAAACGACTCCGTTCTAGAGCTGCATCCATTTCTAGTCCTGATTGTGCTATATTTCCTGAACTTTAGAGCACAAGGGAGAACAATGACCATAATTTATGCCTGCTGGCGTCATTAAATAAGCATTTGGACAAGGTAAGAAAGAGGAGAAGCTTACAACTATTAAGTCCACTACTAGTTCGAAGTTTATAAATAGATTGACAAAATAGGAAAAGGGGAACTGCATTTACGTTAAGGGGGATAAACAGCCATTAGTTCTCAAAAGTGAGCCAAAAATTAACAAAACCGCACTGACAAATTCGAATTCATCACAAAATAAGAGAAGCACACCTTCTGTTTAGCTTATAATCGGAGGAGTAAGCAGTCGAGGTCCTATTTGCATCTACGCAAAGATCGAGAATTTCAAGCAAATTGTGCAAAGTGAGTGGATCACAAACTACGAGAGAATCAACGTTTATATGATTAAGAGGGGTGTCAAGATAATCTGACAACCATTGAAGAATACACTGGAAGCGCTTGCAAGCAGGTTGATTTGAAGTCACTACAGGGGTTGAAAACAACTAAGTCTACCAAAATTACCATAGTCCGGTGATATATAACAAAAGACCTCTTCGAAAAAGTCGATTCCAATGTCGTCAAACGAGGAAATGCTGTGCTTAATGCCAATTTTATTTTTTATGCAATTTGACAACGCCACAACCTGCTCCGGCCCTAACCCAATCGGCATGATTGCATGAATTTGAAAGTTGTGTTCAAGGCTACAGGGAGTCGTGGTAACACTAATGTAAGTGACTTAACTCAGTGGTATTAAGCTTAATGGCCACTGCTTTCAAGCAGCACAATAAAATCATTTGCGGCTCAAGGACATACTTATAGAGCATTTATTATAATTTTGCTAATTGTACTGGATGGCTAAAATGTTTTTCCTTCAATTATCAATCCCTAGAACAATGCACCGTCCAGGTGAAAGTTAACCAAACCTCATGACACTACTTGAGCCCCTTTTTAAAAAGCGATCATGAAGCTGATGCATGAAATACTTGCATAGCCAGCCCACCTGGAGAAGGCAAAAGTGGTCACTTAAGTGCTCGTAGCCGAGACGGAGGATTAAACAAAAAGCAAGCTTTTTATCCTAGCCTATGTTTATGGGGAATAAATTGCAAAATTCAGTTTCAAGTGTGATGCTACTGGTAATTTTCCAAAGCAATTCAGTTTTGTACAGCTGTCCGATAACTGGAACAAAACTTGCTTAATTGTTTAGCTGTACATTACTTAGTTTGGTGATTTAATCAAAGGCTCCTGGAAAACATTGTTAATTTGCTTTTTGATGAAGTGCTGTGCAAGCTGTACATATTTTCCAAGTATACAAGCCCTTTACAATATACTTCGCCATACTTTCAAGGTTTTTTGTCAGCACAGTGAAATTTACATCGACAAGGTAGAGTTGGTTGTTTAGTACCACGGCATCTCAGTTTGGCAACATACTCGAAATCACTTCTCTACTGCGTGTTGGATAGGAGTAACTTCATCAACGAGCGATTTCCCTTTAGCAAATAATGGTGCATGCGGGATTATACTCACTGACTTGAACTCACAACCAAGCCTCATTGTCTTGGACCAGAAACCCCTTTCAGTTATTTTGTTTTGAGATCATTAACCAAATGATTTAGTGAAAAATCATGCATCCAATCACTTTTATAGGGAATGCTGAGTTTGAATTTAGTAAAGCTATTGGCGAATCATTGACTTCCGAGATCAACTTTAGGTGAATAGCCCAGGCGCGTTGTTTCAAAGTATGTATTACATGAGCAAAACACCAGGTCTACTAAGTATATCTGAATTAAGCAAGTTTGCGCATTGCAAACATCTCATGTCTCTGCAGTTTCTTTTTTGTCTCCCTGGTTGCGCACTTTTTGTTGACAGCTTTAATCGAAACGAGCAATGGAATGAGCATTCCTTTTCTGCCATTGGAGTGATGTGAAGGTTAGTAGGAGCATTTCTTCCATCTTGTGAAACTGATGTTGCAATACTACCCCCAGTATTACGCCTCAATCAACTGCAACGAACATGCCTCTTCCCTTGCCATATTCGCTTGATTTGCACTTTGTGCCTGTAGTAATCGGGCTTATCTTACAATGCTCCAGGACGAGCTTAAAGTCAACTAAAATAGGGTTACCGTCCCTTGTGCCTTACCGGGTAAAAAAAGATTATCAACGGCTCAAGTAGCACATTCGTTTATTGGAACTTTATTTTAGGTGGTTCTTTGAAATGAAGGAAACATTTTGCAATGAAGCGTAAGCTGACTTTCGTGAAGGTAGTGCTAGTCGCAATCTTGTGAGGTGGAATATGCCTGCTTTCCCGCATGTCTGGCTGATTTTACCCGCGTTTTTGTTCCACTTTGTTACTAAGCTGACTTGGTAATTACGTATGCGCACAACTGAATAAGCATAGCTCCGCCTCGGAAAGCCAAAGTACCACAAATATATGCATGGTGGTGGCGTAGAAAAGAGGTAAGCACCGGTCTTGGACTGCCCAACCCCACCGAGGGGCATGGCTGCGCTGCACGCCATCATCTGCATTTGCGTGCTGAGGGGCAAGGGTGGCGCGACGCCGCCACATCCGATTAGTCACCGCGACCTTACGCCCACGTCTGTGAACGCCGACTGCTTAGCAGATCGATGTGGCATGACGCGAGGGCGGTGCCAACACCACTGCAGCAGACGCCCCGTGCTTTGAGGCTTCATGTGGGGTGCAAATTACTCCTACATGGTTGCATGCCAGTGAGTAAACAATTGCAAAGCCTACTAACGTCTGTTGTTGGCTTTCTCGTGAACATCGCTCCATTTGACACACTAAAAACTTTATTCTGATCGTGTGTCGTGATGTAGGAGATGTAATCTATTCGACAATCCAGTCAATTGAGGGATAGAAACTCGTTCTGAAGGTCTATCTTCCTGTTAGGCTGTGGGTCCTCTTTGCAACGCTGGTAAGTTTCACTTACTCATGTCCACTGTATCGATGTCAACGGAATCAGTCCCCTTGGATAAAGTTTTGTGGAGGCTTTGGGCCGACAACAAGGCTGGCGAGTTTGCGTTGAATCATAAAAGTGATTGTAGCTTTTAAACGCAGTTTTGGTCTCCATCTTATCGTGGATTCGTATGTCGTGCATTCGCATATGTGGTGATGTTAGCTTCCATTATTCCATCGAATCTGTTCTCCATATGCTGCGGCATTCAGGCTTCCCTGATCACCGTTATGTCGCCCACTCAGTGGCAGTGTTTGAGCGTTTCGGGGAGCAACAAAGGTAATTATGCTGATGGTAACCGAATACTTGTTCTACTTGCAGAACTGCAAAACCAGTTGCCTTAAGTACTCCAAATTACCGAAGCGACAAGTTAATTGGCATCGGTAAGGCGGGTAAAATGGGGTGGGTGGCTAATCACCCTGAGGTTCCCATCCATTCCGATAGGAAAAGCTTACACTGATAATAGCCGTCGAAGTTTTAAAGCTATCCAACAAGGCAAAAAGGTAGAATTATGGGTGAGATGATTTTATCATATATGTTGTGCTGGTCATCGTCCCAAAAAGGAGCAGGAAATTTTAAAAGAAGAGGCTTGTGGAAAACAAAAGCGTAAGGCTAAAACATGGGTTCCGACTAGGGGGTTTTGCAGCTCATGCCTGCTTAAATGCCTCTTTGGGGTATCAGGTAAGCCAATCGGATTTGATGTCGGCATCTACCTACCCTCCACATTTCGAAATGGACTATTGGATAGGGTGTGTGCATGTTTAGAGTGCACTATACGAAAAGTAACATCATTTGTTCTTGCCCAACACGTAGAATGTAAGGAGCTGGATTCTCTCCGCTATGTAAAACGCTTTGACTATCATCTCTGTTCATCAAGTAGCCAAGACGCCACCGCATTTTGAAATCGTTGATTGCGGCTGTAATCCTGCTGGGATGCTATTAAGGGGACAATTTCACAAAAACCGAAACTCGGTTAATGATGCTGCCTATTGAATCTGCATCGTTTGCTGTAAAGGTGGGAAATTGGAAGATCTTCTCATTCGTAGAAGAAAAGCCTTTTTGTAAATTCAAGCCAAAATTAAATCATTATTTGCGAAGACCGTACCTGTACAAAGGTTCATCCACCTGATTCAAAACTCGGGTCTTCACCCCTCTGTGGCAGTGGTAAAGAGGTGTCGTGAGACTCTGCTATCGAAAATCAATAGGAAATCAATGCCTCCAACGCACCCCCCCTTGGGATAGTGTTGCGTGTAAATGCAATTCTTGTACCAGGACACTGCGACCCCTTTGGGTTAAGTCAAACTACGGAGGGCATCGCAGTTGTGGAATCGGTAGAAAGCGCATTTTACTACAGAGTTTGCGAAAGTATCACCAAATATAAGGTCCTACTGTAGTCGCCGCATTATTTCACCCTCCATCTCTAAACAATTGTGTGTTCTCTCCCATCAAATTAGCCTGTTCTCTTCTCTTTCTGTTGTCCTGCCTCACTTTGTGCCCCATTTCTCGCACCTCACTGAAAAGCCTTAATGGAGGCTCCTTGTTCAAATTATTAAAATATTCTCTGTCTATTCAATATGAACGTGGTTTGGAAAGGTTTGATGAAAAGATGCATTAATTTACAAGGGGCTGGAGGGATGGGGGTAATTCTTACTATGTTTGTATCATGAGTGCACTGATTACCCGTAGATTTAAGGGAAGCCACTATTTTGGTAAAATTCTTGTTACTTTCACCGAACAGTATCCGCGTTGCAGAAGAAATGGACGCAACGTATTATCACTTGAACTTTTTAAATATATTAAACTAATGTGACTATGCAATGTCAACTTCTCCAACTCAATTAGATTACCTCAACCTCTGGTGATTACAAATGACTCACTACCTATTAAAGGCCATGCCACACTCTGCCTTATCAGCATCCAGCTAAATAAACTTACGCACGATAGAAGAAGGTTTTGTTCATCGAAACGTTTACGCAACACTTAAAGGAACTGGATTTTCCAGAGCAAATAAGATAGTACACGAAATCACTTCAGTCGAAATTTTCTTTGCTATTTAAACATGGTAAAGGTGGTGCTAAAGGGCAGCATCAATGAGCAGTATGCGCATTCCGCTAGCATCAATGTTTAATGTGACCACAGGCCAAACAGTGTTAGAATGCATTGGATTGCAACTATGCTTTTAAGTCTCAATTCTCCTCGCTGACTCCTCACTGGTTGTTACCTAGGCGTACTTCCATGCGTGACCATTCTGCTCTAAGTCAATTTGTCATCTGAAAGCCCCAATCGGCAGCATATTTAGCTCAAGGAGAAGTAAGTGAAAGAGACGTCGGACGAGATGCGAGGTTAACCGCCGAGAAGTCAATGCCACCCAATGGTGCATTGAGGTGCAATTTCAGGCCAAGGGTAGTCCAACCACTTGCAGTGCTTATACATTTGCAAGATGGTGTTACTCATATCGCCTTTAGTTTGCATACGTTTACATCCACAATGCGAAAGTAAATAGTAGTGTTCATTAAGCGCTTAGCAACGAGGTTTTAGCGTTCGCTTTGCACCTTGCCAACGCTTCCACCATACAAACAAATGCTTTTGATTAATGCCCTTCTCTGACCGAGCTGTTATCAAAATGGCAGACAACTATGATGCCATTGACAGTGGACCGATGTGTGGTGAGTAAAGGCTTAAGACTTATAAATGCATATTCTTAGAAAGGCCTTCATGTACACTGCGTCAATAGGCTATTTAAATGATTGCTAGTGGGATGTTTGAACTACAGAAACAGTTCAAAGATGATCGTATGGCTCGATATCAGTAACGATCCTAATCGTGGTGGTTCCAGCTCCCTCTTGCGGGATCCAGTCACGTGAATTACTTATCAACGCATGGTACATATGGTGGGCAATTGCATTTGAATGTTCCACCAGGTAAAAGAAGCGTTTTCACAAGGTAGGCCTGGAGCATCTAGGAAACAGGCATAAGTGCAGTCGAAGGTTGCAGAAGTCAGCGTGGGAAGTTGCCAGTTTAAAGACGGAAACTACATTCCGTGGAGAACTTAAAAATTGTCTACATCTATTTTTATCAGACTTTGTTCTTTGAACATGCTAAGCCATGCTTCCATTTATGAATTTCGTCCAAAAGGGAACATCGCGTGGCTCCTCCTTTCGTGATACATAACTCAAATCTTCCGCATTGGACTTTCATAATCTTAACTTTTCCAGGCAGATAAGTGTGTCAATGCTGTCTAAGCCTAATGGGTGAAGGGTTTCATTCCAAAGGCTTTCTCTTTCAATCAAACATTTATTTTTGACAAGATGACACAGCTGCATTTCATCTCAGACAATGCGCCACGTTGAACAACTAAATGCCACACTGAACTATAATAAATGTGGGCATAAGATTTGTGACAGTGACTCGAATAGCCCACGAATAGCTCCGTTAAGCGGGTTTGGATTAAAATTTTAAGAAACCGGTAAGTTTGCTATGGATAATAATATTAGCCGTATCATATAAATTCATCAGAGATACTGAACCTTTTGCACGGAAAATATGGTTTACGCAATCCCTTATTCAGTTCTTTTCGTCAAGGGCTAAAAAGTTCTTCTGAGATGAAATTTTGATAGGCTACTACGATCATACAAGTCAGCATTTTAAAATGAACCCGACTCGGGTAAGCTTTTATTGCACTACTGCTTCAAAATCAAAAGTTGAACCACTTTCTTATAAAACACGCAAAATTACAAAGAACTAAGCCCTTTCAAAAGTAACAAATAAGGGAAAATGCAGACAAAACACTTTCCTGTATTATCATGGCAACCGAATTCACCTCGTGTGCGCACCCCTAGAAAACGTTCCAACTAGGATCTGGGACTGAGCGGCATTTTAGCACATCGCATTCACAGCAAAGAGCCTCTTTTTCACAAATTTGTCTATTATGTTGTGTTAATGGATAGTAAGTATTGCAAATGGTACACGAATTGCACAATATTCGATGTTATAGTTAAAATAAGGAAACCCCACGACTTAGGGTCATCTTTGACAGAAATAATTATTTAACAATTGGTAACTCTTCGCAGCGTTAATGAATAACATTTGGATCCGTTGGAAACGTTAATATTGTTTAAGATGATAATGCATTGACCATTAAGAAACGCAAAGCCTTTTTGGGTAATGACTACAATGGTGACATTCAATGTTCGGAACTCGATGTGAGAACAAGTTCCATCAACCTATCATCAATCTGCACAATTTTATCGACCAATAGCGAGTGCCGTTGTCCCGACTGGTAACTGCACTCATCACCAGAGGCCCGAAAGTCGCGTGGACAGACACAAGCATGGCCTTGGCCATCTTCCAATCGCACCGCTCCACAACACTTTTTCTGTGGTGAGAAAATTCTATATAAGCACGAGCTTCACACCAAGGCGTCTTTGTATCATCGCATCCCTTATCAAGCATGCCTAGTCGCGACGAAGTTGAAGCAGCACTTAAGAACAAGGCCAGTGGCGGGAAGATCAAGGTCGAGGATGTTCTCGCTTCCATTGGCAGCCTGGGAGTACCCACTGATGCGGTCGACCGCTACCTGAAGGATCACAAGGACTCTGAAGGCATGGTGGACCTTGCTGGTGCCACCAAATTCATCTCCTCCCTTTAGATTTGTCGCGCAGTTTGTGGGAGCATTTTGGAATACACCATTTTCATCACCACGCTTTTAATCGGGGACTGGTGGGTTCCATCTAAAGATATCCATCGGACACACCCTGATGCCCTACCGATCGGCGTTTGGGTGCGTTGTAGCGCCTTTTGAGTCGCCGCCTTGACTCTTGTATTTGGTCTTGTGGGAGTCTGCCCAGCTGAGTGGTTAGCACCATGGGATTTTGGCGTTACGGGACTCCATCTGAGGCCTTTCTTGGAACAGATCTATAGGATTGTTAGGCTGTAATGGGGTGTGGGGATCCAGAATGGTTGTTAGTCTTCCGCCTTCTATTACCAGACTTAAGGAGCTGCAACGTGGGGTTCCACTTTGCGCCAAGTTAAGGGCTATCGTAGTTTATTCGACGGGTGGGAGGCGTCGTGTTTATTTAAGATCTAGTGCCTCGTGGATAAATGTCGTGGGGATATCGCACACATTAAGAATGAATTGTGGTAAAATGTGGGGTTTTTGAGCTACTAATTGTAGCAGTGCTTTAATAGTCTGTTGCGCTTTTTGGGTTTTGCAGATGTCCGAAGCAAGTCCAAGTCGATTGACTTCTAATGCCATCATGATTAAGAGAAATTTCGAATTGCGAAGTACTAAACCATAAGTAATGAACTGAAGTAGATTTCTCCACGGTTTTAGAACATGTCCAAATTTTGGAGCCATCATCAATAATGACGTTTAGGCAAGTTGAGGTTCATTTTTAATCAACTTTTTGGAGTATCATGAATCTATTTGAGATCCACTGATGGTCACCGACGCTTCCTATCAAACACAAAGCTCGGCAGATTTGAACTGGAGAATATTTAAGATAACCACGTGTGCTTGATCTTAAGTAGTATGGCACTATTTGATTCCGATAACAAGCAAAACATCCTAAGAAAAGGCGGTTCACACTATTAAAGAATCATTAACTTTATTGGGGGATGCGAAACTGAATGGTCACCTGTGTATATCAGGTAGGAACTCTGATTAGCCATTCCTGCAATTTAAGCGTAATTATGCGACGCTATGTAGAAGTAAGCGACTAGGGCGGCAAATCCCAATGCACGGGAGGCGGATGGCATAGAACGTATCCAACGCAATTCTCAAGTAGAGATGCAAAATCCGGTGCATCTGCATCTACTAATCAAATTGACATCATCTCTTAGGATCACAAACTCTTCTAACTGTAGTTTTTGCATTGCTTATCGAGAAATCATAGTCGCCTTCCAAAATCATTTCCTTAAGTTCATGCAACCACATAGGTAAAATAAATGAGTATAATCTGAACCGATTGATGTATTTAGAAATAGAGGAGGGAAAAGGATTTACAATGTGAGCATCAACACAATGCAAGTGGACCCGATAAGGGTGGTAGGTTGTTGCAAGGTCAAGTAACAGGTGTAATGCTGAGACTGGGTCGGAGAACGCAAGACTAAGGTGTAGTATTGTATGCTTTCACCAAAAGAGCGGTCTGGCTAAGGCTTGCCATTACGAGCAAACAAAGAGAACAAAGACCACGGGTTGTGACTAATGTCAGCTCCAACTGGGAAACAGTTTTATCAAAGGCTTCACCTGTCACTGTCGCTTAACCTCGATAATTATTCTTTAGTCAACTCTGCTTACACCCCAGTGCAATTCTGTTGCCATTATAAGAGAAGCAAATGAGCCTTTAAGCCTGATGTTATGAATCATCAGAATCCGCTCATTCACACTGCTTATGAGGAAGGTGGCTCTATCTCGGAGTAAAACAACATCCATCTAGGGTGTCCTTTTAAAATTTGGGTATAATGACCAGGATGTGCTTCAAATGAAAGCCTTTACAAAATTATTACCACTTGGAATGGTCACTGCTTCCTTTGCTTTTATTTATTTCATGAATTTAAGATTTATTAGAGTCATTCCGCTCAGATTTTTAAATAGGGTATTTAAACATAATGATATCCTTAAACATTTGCAGCAAAGTATGACCCTTGTAGATTCTTCTTGACAGGTAGTCTGCGTTTAACCCAACAATCCAGCAAAGTAGACCCATACCCACGTGACTTATGCTAGTAGTCTCCCAGCTGATGGAAACATTTACAATGAAGCTAACTTCATGTTAGTAGAACCCCTAAGGGCTTCGGGGCTGACCCATTTACTGCAATTACAAACGAGTTTCAAATAGCAATAAAAGGGATCAAAAATGTTGAAACTTTATGGAGTGAGGTGTTCCACGTTAAAATGTGAAAGGCGATTCGCTAGAATGCCATGCTTATGTTTACTTAAAGCGTCAGAAACTTTCATTTTGGTGGGTCTAAAAGGAAGCATGCCGTTTAATGGGGTTTACGGTCATTGACACTTGAAGAAGTGTGCCGATGAGCGGTGTCTTTCAGATAGTGTGCTCCATTTGGCACGGTGATACATGGTTTTGGGACTTGACAAGTGCTTCGCAAACACTGACTGAATCCGCTGTGTTTGGACTTTGATCAGTGGTAGCGGAAGAGATGGCGATTGAAGGTGTGAATGTTGAGATGAATTAGTTTTAAGTTTATTGGGTGCAACATCTTCTCAAGGCTACGTGTTGCGATTCGCCTTTTCATTAGGAAAGCGCAAATGTTGGACCAGTACGTTTTCACCAAATGTCTGTTTTATCAGATTTCTGATAGAATTGGGAACGTCCATTGCTTTGGAGAGACCGAGGCGTCTACATTAGCATAAATTGCTATGTTTAAAGACGTTTAAGAGTTATGAGACTCGCGGAAAGTGTACATTCATAAGACATGGGTGGTTAGATGAAAGTAAAATTACCGAAAAGTGACTGGTTTGCTACGTATTCTACTAAATCAAACCAGAACCCATCCCACAGTGTCAAAAACGCTAATAATTTTCACCACAGGAATAGCAATGGAGTGAAGACAGGTGTCCAAATTGAATTTAAAGTTAAGTTTCATTTCAAATTCTTGCTTGTTTAGTAAAACAACTTACTTATTTAGTAACATAATGAGTTTGGTTTACAAAGAGTTGTGGTTGCGCTGTTGTCTCCAATGTCGCTTTTAGGCTGCCTCTGGGATGAAAAAGTGACAAAGTGTGTTGATAAATAATTCGTTTAAAACTTTTGCAAAATTATTGCCACTTCCAAAATAACTTGAAGTTTATACGATCCTATCTCCTCAAAAAAACCGAAGTTTATTCCTAACCACTTAACATTCGAACCAAGGAGACTACATTGTATTTCCACATGTAAATTGACTTTAATTGCTGGTTTGACTGCAAGAACTCCGGCCAAACGATATTACTATATCATTTTTACTCATTTTTTGTTAAAATAGGACCATCATTCCTGCGATTCCTGAAGGAGGGAAATAACGCTTAGCAAAGTTCCACTCACTACAACAATGCCGATAAAGCGAGCTTGGGGAATAATGAGTCCATCGGTTTGCTGAAGTGTCAAATGCCATCTGAGGTGGATTTTATGAGGAAGACAAGGAAGAAGTCAAAGTTCTTATGGGAAAATGGCAGTGTTGTTAATCACAACAAATCGCCTTAGACTGTCAATGCATGCCCCTCTCCTAATAGTTTCAGTGGAAATAGAAATTTTAATTAAAAGAAGATGCCATTGACAGTGTTGAAGTGCCAGAATGTTATTATACCGCTTGATTTTAATAGCGAAAACTGTGAACTTCAACTCAGCATCAACGACTGAAACCGCTGCATCACTTCGACCTAACATGCCCTCCAACCGCTAATCTGAATGAAGCAAAACTGACCAATAGCCTCATGCATTTTACAGGCATGAACTTTCAAATTAGACGGTAACCGGAAGCAAGAAACTGCTTAGTACCTGCTGGCTGCAGACTACTTAAAATATTAAGCTAAAAAATGAAGATTAATGGAATATCCCGAGCTCCCACTTTTCAAGGGTAAGGAACTAGAGATTAATTTTTACTGCACGCGGAGGCGCATTTTACGCAATAGAGCAGTCTCGAGGCATTTTTTTCCTTTTTGCACTGCTCTTTTGTAGTTGTAATCAATAGCGATTTTTTTGCTAGGAAACCTCGTCCATGTGAAATACAAGGAACACCAAGACAGCAGAACTAGATTAAGTGAGAATTGTATGCAAGAGGGGTTGTGAAAGCTGGTCGTAGCTAGAATTGACAGGTGTCAGAAGTCCAGTCAGGCTGACTTCTACAGCCACGCATAAGTGACATTTGGCTACCACTCTCGTGGTGAATAACCACTTGGAACCGTCGAACACAGTGCGGGCTACTAATATCAGAGGGAGCAATAAGCTGAAAAACGAAGGAAAGTGCCAAACTGTACGCGTATATTTGGGGCAAATAAGTGCACAAGTAATTCCCTCGTAGCTCAGGCCGCACAAGCAAACCCGCCCCGAAGTGGCATACGGTGCCGACAGAACAGGCGCAAATCCACCTGGTTGGCCCTGATTGCTGTGCTTGGTGTTCGCGACAAAATGCGATTTCTTATTGGTACAGAGATGCCTAAGTAAGCACAACTAAAAGGAGGCATTCCGAAAAACATGAACGAATCACCCAAACCATTTTGACTGATATGCTTGCATCGCATAGATAAATTAGTTGAAAAATTTACAAAAGGATGGTGCAGATCATTTCCATTCAAAGTTACTTTCGCTAGTTACAGTGAAGACTCTACAAACGGAAGGAATGTTTGATGTTCTATCAACTTACTTTAGCAAACCTTTTTAAAAATCTTGATTGAGATCGTACCTCCTCCCTGTATCAGTACCGTCTTAATTTTACTATCCGATAAGTGTGCTGGATGTCTGCAACGAATGTAAGGGTCAACACCATGGATAATTAAAAATTTAAGTAACCGTTGGCCTAACTATCAGTGCCTGAAAAAAATCTTAATGTTCGGGCAGTAAGAATCGGAAGGAAAGTGTAATCGAAAAGGAAATTAATGTAATGGATATAAGGACCATGGTCCTAGAGCTTCAACAGCAGCGTAAAATAATTGTCTTGCGAAACCACTCCTTGCCAGCCTTCGTTTCGATTGCAAACACGGTATTAGGTGGGTATCTCCAAACAGTTAATATTTTTCTTTTCCTCTTGACTGCTGATTACGCTCTCAGTCGAGTGAGTCAAAGGATCTTACTTAGATAGTTCCAACTTATCGATTGATTAGTAAATTCGAACACCAATGCATGATTCGATCAAGAAGGATTGTCCGTGATCCAAAAATTACCAACAAACTATTCACCATCACTTGCATTCAATGAAGCAGGGAAATGGAGGTGTGATAGAGTCCGTTACTTGCCTAAAAAGTCTCACTTAATCTGAATCAAAACTACGAATAGTAATAATCAAATTTAGCTTGCTTAATTTATTTTGCTGTGAGTATCGTCAAGGACCGAAACTGAAAGTGACGTTAACTAGCTGGAGGTCCCAGCGAAAAGGGTAGCATTTGTTATTACCATTTCTGATGTCTTAGTAAATGACTTTTCACTTTCATTCTTTTGTAATTATTTTTGTACATTTGTCTCCTATATACAGGGGTGAATGAGGGATCCTTTTTTAAATAACGAGTGGGTACACTCGCCTGCTACTGTCGTCCCAAGCACTGCTCAATTGAATGATTTCCTTTTAAGCAAACCTTCGTGATGGGTTAGAATTGCTGTTAGCATTTTGAAGCCCTAAAATGCAGACTCTGCAAGCAAAACAGCATTGGACACTGAGGCAGCTAGAACTGCCGGTAATTTCTGCAGGTGTCCCGAACAGGGTGTGTTACCCCGCAAACTGTAGGCTTCGTAACCATTATCCCATGCTTATTTCAATCAAATTAGAGCCTCGCATTTTCTTGCACACCAACCCAATTGAGTCTATGGTGCTTACGCACTTTCAATATTGTGTTTAATGGCTACAGTTACTAAAAAATAGACCAGTAAAAGAGTTATTATGCAAATTAAAAGGATTGGTAGGTGGTGGAACAATTCTCCTCAGTCAAAGCCATGGGATACGCTACCCCCCAACGCTGCCACTTATAGAAGAGGCAAAAAATAGCGGATTCATCAAAACTTCATGACGGGTTTTTTGGATGAATCAATCAGGAAGGAAGTTAGTGAAAGTACCCTGCCATCACTAGGATCATGTGATTAAGAGGAGCAAGTTGTATTTTTGAAGTATTTTATTCCAAAAAGTGATAATTGTAAAAAACCCGACGAAGGAACGGCCGAAAAGTGGACCGAAAGCCAGATGGAGAGGAATGCGAAAGGTTGGCCATATGATTTCAGTAAATGCTTACGAGTTCGGTGGATTGGACACGATTCTAGAATCCCATCTCTTCGAGGAACATGCACAAATCCTTTTCGGTGAGCAAGGCATCCGATTTTCCCGTTATCGACTTTATAAAAATTTGCATGTCCTCCAGAGTGGCACCCTCTACGTTGTTCCGCAAGACTCGAAGCAGATCCTCTGCCGAGACAGCGTTCTTCTGATCCATGTCAAGGCTTTGAAGGAATGTTCGTACCTCAGTTAGCCTTGAAAGGCAAAACTCGAAGCATGCAGTAGGTAAACTGTATCCGTTTGAATAAAAAAATAATAAATCTGTCTTCAATCAGTTACTAGTTCAGTTACGTAGCCATGACGTTAAGCTTCGCTTTTTTATGTGAATGCAATTTCAGTTGCATCTTCTATTAAAGTATGGATTCCCACAAATTATAAAATACAGTAAATTAGTTAAGAATTCCTAAATTTGCGCACAGAAATTTCAACACCACTCTGTGTCTACTTACGTTGGCATATTGAGGCTTAGAAGGCCGTGACGATGCGGAGGGCACATCCAAGGTCCATTTATAGGCGCTCAGGAGCGTGGATTTGGTGCCAGCCGCGTGCACCACAAACAGCCAATCACAGGGGGCCTGGCGGTTTTGAGTTCTGTGTATGGTTGAAAGAGTGTGCTTCGAATTAAGAGCCAGACTTTGAAGAGGAACACGTGCACCACCATGCCCTAAACCAGTTTACAATTGCATTTCATCACCCATATGATAGGTGTTTCAAAAGATCAAATACGATAGAGCAATGAAGCCCCACCAACCTCTGTTTTCACAGCCAAGTTGTTATTAAAAAAAAAACTTTAAAAGTTCGCAAGACCACTTGAGAACGATTTCCTAAAGTATGATTGTAGGGATGTAAAATGGATACCTCGGACTCAATGATGTGATACATTATCCCCCTGCTGGGGGGCGAATTAAACGACCAGCCATTGCTATCTAACAGTGAGATCTTGGCTCATTATAATAGATAAATGTTTGAGTTATGAGTTGCAATTTTAAGAAGCTTGATTGTTTCTATGTGAAATGCCTTTTGCCTCATTTCTTAATCATAGCTTGGCTTTCTATAAAATAGTCGTGTGGAGATGATTTAGCATGACACATTGCCCTTGTAATACGCAGTAACAGAGCATTTACCTCCACTATTGGCAGTAGGCAAGATAACAACAGTGTAACGCTGCACTAACGATACAATGATACCAGAGACATCCTACACTTAAGTGATACAGAGAGATGCTTGACAATTCGATGCCTTTGGTTTTTTTGCGCTGTCTAGTTAAGCCCAATCATAGGTCTCAGAGTGATTTTACGCATCTAAAGCTTGTGGAATTGGAATTCTAGTGAAAATTGATAAGATGCGAGGCATGTTTAGTAGATTGCAGCCTGCATTTTAATCACTGGATCCCATAGTTGTCAAATAGTAATGCGTGAAAATTGTGACCTTTTCATTGCCTCATTCCAAACCTACCATTGCATATATATCTAATTTTGTTTCCGCTGGTTGATTAAAGTTTAACCTCAAAATTAACTAAACATGACACTCAAGGGTCACTACCGTTTCCTCCGGATATTCCAGACATCTGGGAGTATGTAGAAATAGGTTGTTTAGAAATTCTGAGATTCAAGCGAATTGCCCTAAGGGAGCAGAGTAGTAGTATTATTGCATATACCAAATGGCTATTTGTAAAGTAGGATAGAAAACTTGGCATATTTAGGGAGTGCCAAAGATCTAAGCGTGAATTATTGGCTGTTATTTGTTATCAAGAATGCACGCATGAAATATGGGCGATACTTGAATAGGCATAGATAAACTAGGTTCACTATTTTCGCTACTTAATTGGAAAATGATGCACAATTAAGTGCCAGAACTCGACATTGGATTAATATTGGGGGATGCACTTAAGCTGAAGAGGAGGGCAAAAAAACAAGCCACGGGTTCAAGCAGGCAAAAAATGCGTGGGCACTATGGCATCGTTGATAGTAAAAACAGAAACAACGCCTCTTCTTCAGCCCCCACGATTGTGGGTGTTGTCGGAAACGGCATTACAATGAATGATCTACAAACGCTCTATTTTCATTATTGGACTTCAGAATGGTAAGAGTCTTGACACCTTGGGCAAAATAGGTGATTTCATCAATTTTGAGAGTAAGGGAGAGTATTTTTTTTTAAATTCATGGTGCCTTCCCATTTTGCGAGGTGAGAAGTCAAATTCCCAATCTAAGGCAACACGCGATTCTTGATGCCGGGACTTGTAACATTCAAGTTTGTGTTTACACATTAACAGGTCCAAATCGAACTTGATGGGCTATTTTAATTAAAAGTGAGCGCAGAGAATTATCCTTAATAGAGTAGTACCACATTTAGAAGACAGCTGAAATGATTCCATTCCCCTTAATGGAATCAAAATGCAAGCTTTAAAATAGTTTTGCTTAGAGTTCTAGCTTTCCATTAATGGTGGAGGCAGTTCCAGTGTTGATTTGATGAAAAAACTCAATGTGCTAGCGGTGTGTGGGATGGATGCAACACTTAAAAAACGCGTTGGCAGGTAGGATTAACTCACATAAAGACGAAATTATGACTTTATGCTCTATGAAATATCCAGCTGACTTCTAGTGCACAAGAATGCACCGCCATTGCTGCATTTGTTACTTAAATGCTGCAATTTTCAGACTGATGACCATAAGACCAGGTCGCTATGCTAATAGTGAACGACTTGCCTTGGTAATGAAAATTAAGTTTTACTGGAATGCACTTATTGTATGATGGGGAATACGAGCACACCTTGCATAACACAAAAGATCTGCTAATAACAACTTAGCCCCACAAAACATGACTCTTAAGAGGCTTGCTGAGCAGATACGTTCTATGAATCGCTGCTAACCGATTTTGACTGGATTAAATGGTTTGTGTCCCATTTAGTACGTCCAAAGCAATGTAAAAGCTGCTTTTTTATGAGTTAAAGAATAATGATGGAGGTGAAAAGTAAGATCACAATCAGACTTGAGCACACTGCAAATCATTATTAATGTAAATGGGCTCCTTAAACCATGATCCCACTGATGGTAACAAATCAATGCCAGGACATATAAAATTCATTTTTGTCTTGTGAAATTTCATTGACTTTTCGGTTAAAGTGCATCCCAAAATAGTATTCTATTTACGTGACTGCAATTATTTTGTCCTTAAAAGTAGCTCAGACAAAAGGGAATCCATTAATAAAGGTTCACAAAGGGCTGGGTACCGATTGGTCCTTCTCAGTAAGGTCATGGAAGCTCTGAGGTGGTTCTGCGTGGGTGTGCGGGGGGTAGGCGATTCGGTTCGCCATTCTCCATCCTAGTTCATCCACTAAAAATGAAACCTTACAACCGAATTTAATTACTGCAACTCGAATCGATGTCTGACTACTTTTTTTCTAGAATAGTATCGTTGGTTAGAATTTACTACTTATAACTAGTCTATGAGTGTAAACCTTGGGGATAAAAAAGTTGCTCCATGCCAGACATCTGGAAGTGACATGCAGCTGCGATTGAAATTGTTAATTCACTAAACTATGCATTTTCCTGATCAAAGGCCAAGCACCTCAAAACAGTTTAATTAAACTTATTTTGAGCTATTTTAAATAAGTATAACTAAAAACTACCATTACTCTAATGCTTGGCTTGGTTACGGCCACTTGGGCGGCCGAATTGCCCTAGCTGGGTGGGCTGGCCTCCAGACCATGCCAGTAGCCTGATCCCCTTCTGTTTGCTGGATATGCTTATCTGTCTAAGTATTATACCTCGGGACTCTACAGTTACCGCTGCTACCCTTTGAAGAAACAAAGTCGACCACGAGTTTTTTGGACACCCCTGGCTTTTAAGGCTTATTAGTGTATTGCCTCTTATTAATTACAGAAAATGAGTAGACGCATTGGAAAAACCTAAAAATATAGATTACTAAATCTAAATCATTGAGAAAGCAAACTATTTAAATTGACCTGAATGCTTGAGTTTACATCTATCATACGGAAGAATATGCAACATGTTGATTTTGAGAGAACAGCCTAATAAAACAACATAACAGATCCCTTCAGCCTACAAACTATGGCTTTTCCTTACTTGCTTGTCATGCATTTCAGTAGGTCGAGTCATGGTTCAACAGCAGCGCTAAATTGCATTAATTTTTGGAAGGCTAAAACTCGCCACTAGAGTCTCTACCTCATTACTTCGACCTAGTAGGTATGGGGTCAGAGGGTGTGACTGCGTGCTCATTTTGCGTGACCATTCCATTGAGGCAGAAGAACGCATCAATCTTGATTAGCATTACTTATTCGGGTAAGTCGGTCTTCTGCCTTAAGCTCTACTGACAATTTTCAAGTAGGATACGTGCCAGGTTTTTGTGAGGAGACTGATCTCTTAACTAATCAAAAGTAGGCAAGTCTGATTATTTCGCCAAGCACGTCATTGGCATGCTTTCATTCCATTGAGCCTTGTTCTGGTAGTAATGAAAAAATTAAGAGAAGAATATTGTGCAATTCAGAAAACACTACTCGTTTTAATTGAATGGGCTGAAAGGTTTATAAAATATCAACCCCGGGATATTGTTAATGAGACAAGCATCCATGTGGCTGGTGACTTCAACCATAAATGCAGGTTTATTAGAGCCACACACTTAGGATAACTGTAAAACTTTCATTTAATACACTGTGGTAAATTACTTGCCACTGTGTTCGCCAAGTGGCGTGCTCTCTTTAGAAAGGTGAGACCCCAGTGAAAAGAGCTGCGAAATCTGCCCTTTGGAATGAGCAAGCGGTTATTAGTTGTGATTATGTAGAATCTAACGTCCAATATTTGATGTGAGGGCAAAATTAAAATTGGACTGCTTGACTCCCTCTTAAATGTTTGATGGACTTGACCGTTAACACATCATTGGCATGTTTATGGATATGATTCTTTGTTATTCGACAATGTTCCCCCTTTCTATCACCATATTCAGTATACTTGCCCGTCTACCTTCAAATCCTCCTACTAAACCCATAAGTTCTTGATTAAAGCAACTCATCTCTAAATGTGAAAGATAATAAAAACTCACCTACGAAGGACTTCCAACGCCTCAGATTGAAGCCAATATCGTTTCAGATTATAAAATCATGTCAATTCATTCTTCCCTGTTTTTTTCAAAGGACTCTATCCATCATCACAGGTCTTAGCTTATAAGATGAGCATTGAGCTAAAATTCATATGAGACTGCACCAGCGCTTACAGGCCCACTTAAAAAATCAGCTCGCATTGTCAACTTCAAACCATATTCCTGCTGTGGATTTCGGTTGAATCAGATCCTTAGGTAGATCATTCAAATGGATGCCTGTGTCATATGCGGCTCTAAATACAAAAGCCACGATAGGCTTTTTTGCTCTCCAAAGGGACCTTGTCGGCATCTCATTCTGAAGGAAAAATTGCTTCCAATGCCAAACGCTAGAGCAGCAGCGGCGGATACGACAGCATCATATGACGTTGACTGAGCCATTCACAGCTCGGCATCAGTGGATCCACAAGACGCTCAGTGCAAGATATAAAGAGCGGCCTATAATTCAACCAGACAACACTCACAACCATGCCTTCGTGAGTACAACTTTTTTCATGTTTTATAGGTGTTACCTCTTACCCCCTTTATTCCATGGTATGTGAATTAAAATATTTTAACAGACAATTTTAACCCGAACCCGTTGGAGCACTTGTTAAATGAGTGGTTGAGGCAAAATACTCCAGCTGCAGTTTAATTCTACGTCTAGCCAAGTTAAGGCATTCATCTATAGTGGTGATAGATGGATTCAGTTGAAGGAATTAAGGAATTTTTAACCATTTCGCCTTTTGGAATTAATACCATTTTTTCATGATAACGTAATCATATTAACTCTATTATTTTCCACAATTTCTTTTCCACTAAATAAACTTTCTGACATCCTGGAATTAGGCGCGACTATCAAGAACCCTATATCCTGTTAATGTGTCTTACATTAGCATGGATATAAGCGTCATCAAGCCGTTTTTCTAGCCAAAAATGTCAGAACACTCAAGCTGATGATAATTGAATAGGCAATGATGATGGATTCGGGTTCTCAAAATGAAAGACATGTTTCTTTTGGTCAAACACACCACTTTATCACAATTCAGATATCCGATTTATAAATTTTGGGTTTTGAAAATTCGACGGCAATCAAGGATTGATGTAGTCAGTATGTTACTCTAAAATTCAGCTGATTCGACATTTGTCCATTCCTTTGAAAGGATAGGAACTAAACTGTGCTACTTCAAAGTAGATTTGAATAGCCAGTGCTTTGGGGAAACATTGAAAGAAATTCGTAATCCCACATGTTTTTCAGCAATGATTAACCCCGCCATTGGCCACAGTCTTCGATAATGATGACAAATGGAAAAGACTATGGGGTGTTCTGCAGTTCCCAACTATTTGGGTCCATGTAGTGGTAGTGTATCATCCCGTGTCTTCCCGAAGACGTAGGTGACCTAATGTATCAAGAAGAAATCCACATTTGACTACTGAAGTCGCCCCAAGGAGAGACCACAGAGGAGAAGTAGAGTTTGCAAGGACTGCAGTGATCATGTAGTTAAGAAAGATGAAACCACTACGGTAGATTGCGGGGGTAGCCTTTCAAGATCTTGGTGAAATTATTTAAAATGATTCAAGTCACATGATGTACAACTCACCGCACCATAATCTGCACAAACAGTCTTTCAAAAACGGCTTTTAACTTGTTCTTACAGCTTTCAAGTATAAACGTGGATAAACATTCACGGTAGTTGTGCCGCAAAATCATGTCTTGATGTTGGCTTTCTTCAAACTGTCACACACTGCCTTTCCTTCGTGCATCAAATGCTGAATACATTTGCATTTAAAAGAAGTTTCAACAAAACCCGTTACTTTCAATAGTTGAATTATCAATGAGAGAGCGGGATAGAGATAGATCAGGCGCGATGGATTCGGCGGAGCTTCTAGTTGGATCAAGTAAAGGGAGATATAAATTCAGTCCAAAAAAACGATGGTTGAGAGCTTAGCTTAGGTGAACGAGGGGACCACTTCAGTCACGTTGGCTCCCAGGAGCCCAAAAGTATTTCCCTCTAGCGCAGCTATTCGTTTTGACGGAATGGTTCTATGGAATATGCCATATGAGAATTTCACTTTCTGTGAATGAATAAGTAAAAATATGCTGAGGAATGTTAAAGCTGGTACTATCTTGAGCAGTCTAATCACGTTTTGATGGCTGCTTGGGAGCTGTTGTAATTAAACCGTTCCATTTCAACATGTATATAGACGCTACTAGACATGCTAGACTTCACATTAGCTGCGGATCGAATTCACACAAGTTATGGTTTTCTTTGTTAGACACGGAATTCAAACGTCTATATTTAAGTCATTTTCAAGTTCATCCTAAAAAGTCCGTAAAGAAGGGTGCTAATTTGTCATTTTTTTCTCCTATAATCATTTGGGTTTCTGTTGCTACCACATTTGAGAATTTGGAAAGTTCAATAAGTCTTCAGGGCTGTGAGAAAGCGACGCTCCAAACTTCCATTAACGATGAACAAAATTGTGTATCTTCGGAGTGCGTGATTATGTCTGCAGGAAAGGTTAAACACCATCTTCAAACAATGGGCTATCGCATTTTAGAAACACCCAAAATTATCTGGAGCTTGTATTTTAATTTAAATAGCTTGAAAGAACTTAGATGTATAGGTAGCGTCTTAAATTATACCTGTTAAAGAAGCAGCATACTTTTTGACGATATAAGTGTAATTCTTGATAATCTATCATGTGCTGACAGGTGATTTGGCATAGCTTCAAAGCACTGCCAGCACTGCTACACTCTGACTCGTTTCTTTACACCTTGACCCTTAAATTACCACCCACAAATCTGCACACACAAAGAAACAAGCCAATGGAGACTGTCATACGCACTAACCTGTTTTGGTAGTTAAAAGAGAGATTTTGGGGTGGTTTCATCATACACACGTATGCCTTGGTGAGCTAGACTCAGTTCATACTGTCACAAGTTGTCTTTCCCTTATGCATCTTGCCGCTGTTTTTTTTTGGAAAATTTATTTTAATTATAAACTAATATTTGGCTCAATTCTACTTTTTAGCTCACAAGTAGTCAAGGATCTGCTCAAGCAGTTGGACCGAGACGGATCAGGCACGGTTAGTGCGAAAGAACTCTTAGCTGCACTTGAATGTGACGATATAAAGGAGGAACAAGTGAAAGCTTTTATCAAAAAAATTGACAAGAACGGTGACGGAGAACTGAATGTCGACGAACTAATGGATTTTTTCACTAGTATTGGTCTTTAGACTATCAGACATTTCCTAGAGCTACGTCACCTACTTCTTTTAAACAGTTCCAAAACTGCCTTCTGACTTACCTTGCTGGCCTTATCCATTGTTTAACTATGTGTTCACTTATTTCCGCAGGCTGTACTTAAACCCCTTGTCATGGTCTACCACCCCTTCTCTACATTGCTAATACATATTCTTCCATATTATTTAAACTTGCTACGACTTCAGGACGGACTTTGAGAGCTAGAAATATATCCATTTTAATTAACTAAAATTATTGATGCATTGAGAATGCGTTACTAACAGGGTGTCTGGTGGAGATAAGGCCAGTGGTAGCATAAAGGTTATTACAGTCAAATCGTTCACACATAGCGCATTAAGCAGTGGCATCATTTGGGATCGAAATAAGTGTCTTCAATGAGCATTTCACATTCATTTTCCAAGAAGGAAATGACAAGGAAAGATGTGCATTTTAAAATATTGCTTAAGGCTTAGGCTCACATTGTACAAGTTGAAGGATATTGCACATCATCACGTAAAGGAGCTAAATGCTATCGAAAAGCAACAGTATTTTGTTATCATTCATGTATACCATTCTTCACTTTTTTGAGTGCTTCCTCCTGCAAAGTTCCCAGTCAATGTGAAGCGACAGTTTGATTTGATTTAGTACGTTCTTGAAATAATGGCAGGAATAACATATTTAAAGCATCACATGTGTGGTATACCGAACAAATGAATTTTTACGAAAAGCCATATCACAAACTGACAGGAAGAAAAATAATTTAAAATTAGGCGTTTTTGGTTTTTTTTTTACCAGGAGACTGGCTGAATTTTTCCCTTCAATGAAGTTTGATTTGCTTATCTAAAATTGCTCGAACCAACGTGGTTTAAAATGAAGATATAGTAAGTGAGTTCCCACTCCATTCTTCGTTTAGCCTTATCCGTCGGGAGGACACAAAAAAAGCAGAAGGCCCGCGAAATTGCGCGCATTATTGAGTAAGCAAGACAATTTAAAATATTTACAAACCAATGCTCTCAAAGAAGTCCATGAGCTCGTTAAGATCTAGCATTCCATCCTTATTCTTATCGTATTGTTCTATGAAACGTTGAACTTGTTCCTCCTTGATGTCAGTATCACCTAGAGCTTGGAGGAGCTCTTTTGCATCAATCGTACCGGAGCTATCCTTGTCGATGCTCTTCAGGAAAGTCAGAACGGTTTGAGAGCTAAAACAGTAAATCATTTATTACTCCTTCAAGGGGTGATAACAAAGGAAAAGATGGGGTGTTAAAGACAGCACTTGCCATGGCATTCTGTAACTTGATTATGTGCTTAACAGTGCACATTGAGTTAGAGAAGCATATCCAAGGGGGTTGACACTCTCACCTGCTAACGCTTCATTGGTTGTATGCCGCATTTAGTCGGTATGAATAGAGGCATATTCAAGGTTGGGTAAGAAGTACACATGACAACTATGACCACTCAGCCGTGGACATATAAATCAGATTAATTTATCCAATGGGGTCATTTTGAAAATCCTCTGAATTTCTTGGATCAGCCCGACATAGGACTTTTGGTTTGGGTGCTACCAAATTAAGTTTTGATTATGTTTGGTATTAGTGTCGACGACACTACGAAAAAAACAAGTTCACCAAGGTAACCATCACTTCATTGAGTACTTCGCTATGCACTAAGGACTAAGAACACCATTCTTGATTGGAGGTACACTTCAGTCAGTAATCTGGATCTCCGAGCCATGGGTAGTATTGTATAGATAAATCTATTTGTGAGTCCTGGTAAGAACACATTCTCATGGATATGGACGAATGAGAGTGTTTCGACTAGCGTTTTAAATCGCTCGCCATAAATGGATGATCAGCCTGTAAAATTGACTGTACACTGGTGGCGCTTGCAAGATATGAGGAAACCAGAAAATCATACAGCATCGCAGTTCTCGGCTGATGCGTGTCAAGTCACGTTAAGGGCTCAGTCGTGCACTGCGCAAGAATGAGGCGTAGTGGATGGATGCCTTCGGATTCTGCGCGTGACAAACCGATGCCTGTGTCAACCGAGGTTGTAAAGCATCTGCCGCAACTCATACCCTGCACATATTCTGGAACGAAAAAAGGAAATTCGGGTACCATGAATTATTTGGTGCATTTTTAATGGCCCTCATAGCTAAAACAGAAAAAATAAATAAAGACGGTTTTAAAGCAATAAAACGCTACTTAAATTGTACGCATGTTAAAGGAAGGGTAAAGCCAATTTACCTCTGTTATTAAACCACTATAAAACATGACGTCAATGTTAGCTTACGTTCATTGGCAGTTCGCTCGGAAGATCACTCGCTTTTGCAAGTCGACCAACGGTGTAAGAAGTAGGATGTATGTGTGTGTGTGTGTGTGTGCATGTGACTTCGCTCAATCATCAAAACGGCATATAAATATCACAATGTTGAGAGAATACTCTCGACTTTATTGTCTACAACCAATATGTCGTAAGTCGAAACCCGCAGTCGCTTCCTTCTGTGCCTCATAATGCCTCTATACTTTTACTAAACAAATTTTGGAGTCATTGTTTAATAGATTTCATTGCTACCATAAAAATGTTGGCGGTTTTGTTTTAAGAGAGGTCGAAGCATTCCTTCAATCTGTGGACAAAGACGGTTCTGGAACAATTGACACAGAGGAACTTTTATTAGCTCTCGATGGTTCTGGACTCGATGAAAAACTAATTAAGGAATTCATCGACGAACATGACAAGGATCACGATGGAAAGCTCAATTTGCATGAGCTTAAGGACTTCCTTGCCTCTTGTGGGTGCTTGTAGTTTGCACGAAACGTCTTAGTGCTCCAAAATCTTATGAATAATAATGCGTGATAAATGATACAACTTAAAGGGACTATTACTTTGCTTCTTATTCATGTACCTTTATATTCTAAGCCTTTATCGACTTTGTTGCATTTTGGACATTTCAAGGTTACTGCCTTTGTTTGAAGGAAAACAAATGCAAAAGCCACTCCATTTGCACTTCTTCCAACACCATATCTTGGGTTAATGCGCTAAAGGCTTACTGGGCCCTGAAATACCAACTAACCGCTGGTTACTTTTAAACTGCGATATTGGGAGTAGCTTAACTTAATGAATGCATCTTAGGATATAAATAAAAAATAAATGCTAAGTATGCTATAATCCGTTAGTGTGTTTTATCGCTTTTGTAAGGAAAACGCATACACGGCACGATAAGACGACCATAGACCCCGCAAATATAAGTTTGTTGAGGAGGACCGGTTTGCCTTCCCATACTTATGTAAACTTGTACTTTTGCTATAAATGGAAGACTTGAGATGTGTGTGTGGAGCATATTGTGTACGTCAGTGTGTATGCACACCCACAACCTCTCACCTAAGGCTGTCGGAGTGGATTTACTGCTTCGAAACATCAGGTGAAAATCTTCAGTCTATCCAGATGGCTTATTGATTGGAAAATGAGATAAAAAAGACGACTGTGTGTGCATTCTGCTGAATTGGCCCGAAGCTGTCAATAATGACCTGACTATATAGGGTTGGATAGGAATACCAGCTACGAAGGAATACAATTGCAACCCCTTTTATTCATCGAAAGTGTGTGTGTGTGTGTTTGTGAGAGCGAAAGAAAAATTAAAGACACTTTTAAATTAACTTTTAAACAGAAATGTAAGATTCGCTCATTGATAGCTAAGGTTCTCATTCCTAAAACAGTGAAAGGTAAATACTAGGGTCCAAGAACTTATTGGTGCCCATTTCTCATCAAGATGATGATTGCAATTGAATAATGCCTTTTATCTTAAGAGGTAAGTGCTCATTCATGAGATTTAAGGAGCCTCAACAGCAGACACCATTTGTCAAGCCCTAGAAATGCTAAGTGAACGTTGAAACTGTATTTATCTCCACACAATCTTTTGTTGCACAATCTGATTTAACTTCATCTTCATCAGTCGGAGTAGTCTGCGTCTTCTCTTTTCATTTTTCTCCTTCAAAACGAGCACACTTTGGTTATCTGCCTTTTGACATCAGTTCTAGAGTCCAATCCACTCTTGCATTAGGGTTCTTTCTTGTCTGTCCACAGGCTTAGCAAAATGTTAACATTTACCAAAACCATTAAAGAGTTTCTATTTGTTTCCAAATGCATAGCAATGTGGTTTAACTAGGTCTTTGTAGAATAAAAGACTCGGCAACACTCGAGGTCACTAGCTGAAAGAATCTGCTAACAGTTCTATTACGAACGCATTTTTCCATTAACTTGCTACAAGAACACAAAATATGTGCTTTTTGTGGACAAGTGTCGGTGGACAATCACTGTAGCACTTACGTAAAAACCCGCAATTTTTCATCAAATCCACGAAAATGAAATTGCAGAACAACAAAGAAAAGATAATCATTTCTAAATATATAACCTCTAAAGACATTAAAAATGGAATAGTTCCATTAAGGATTCTTCAGTTTTATAAATCCTGATAGTTAAACTACCAAATAGAAATTCTAGGACAAATTAATTTTATTGCATTTTACTCGAAAATCTAAATCGTGTCGTCTTCACTTAAACGGAGGGAACAAGAGTGGCAAAAATTACAATAATCCTTGTGACAAATATGTGCAGATCCTTAAAGAAGTTCCTACTCCAAGCAAATTGTTTGCGTCCTCGGATCCAGATTTCTACAACAATAAATTAAATGTCGATCAAAATTAAATTAAGTAGCTAAGCTTTGCAATGTCGTAACATTGCATTTTCTGCCCCCATGCTAGGCCCATTAGTTTAGCAAAGGACAATTTAGGAACCCATAGAACTGACTGGCCAAGACACTTGGCACTGAGAAAATCTGTTGAGATTTGGATGCTGGTTAGAGGATATTGAACTTTGTGCTGTCTTTCACGACTGAGTACGATGCGAAATGCGGCGGCCAGTTCTGTGTGAAGGGAATGTACGCCCTTCTGGATGATCACCACTATTATCGAGCTGGACCTTTCTTCAACGTTCCACCCATGCCAGCTCATCTGACGGATTTTATAGTTAGTTGACCTCCCCCCCAGTATTAGATTGGTAGGCAACATTTGATTCTAGCAACACTTTTTAAGAGCTTCTACCATACTGTAAAATCATCGAAGAGGCGTATAACTTTTACTGCTCTTAAATGCCTCGTTGTGACATTTTGAGGCAAACTACTATACATTGGTCATTTTAGAGTATTTGGCGCTAACGAGATGGAAAAATGGAAGCAATTTCAGCCAAAAGCCACATTGGGCACTTTTGAAAAGATTCCTGATGACACCCACTTATCAGTGTTCCCCATTAGTTGATTTACGCACAAGCTCAATTGTTCCATTACTGTCCTGCGTGTAGTATCTGTAGGTCGAACTGTCGGCGTTATTCAAATGTGGAATTAGTTTTGGCAAGTCGCATTAGTATATGTGTGTACAAGATATAAAGTGTTTTTACAAGACATGTTCACAACTTGGAATGATTCATGACGACTCTTTAGCCTTCGTCCTGGACAGTACTGAACCGACATTTCTACTGACTTCCAATGAATTCGAAATGTAAAGAGCAGGTAGAGTTGCAAATTGAGTTAATTTAATTATGCTGATCTCTTTAGAAACCCCTCACTTAACCTTAGCGAGTCATTACTTTCAATTCGCCCACCCATTTTTCTCAGTCATCACCCATCAAATTGTAGGGTCGTCTAAGAGGTGAAGAAAAACAAGCAGTACAGTCTTGGATAATCGGTACGACTTCACTGCCGCTCATCATACCATCCTATGCATGCCTCAGCTAAAATATCATAGGGCATAGTCATTTTTGACTATTTTTAACTAATCCTTTATTAAGATGTTTAAAAATTGACTGAAAAGGCCGGTTTAGGTACAGGCGACTTCCAGTAGTTTTTAGAATTACAAAGAGCCGTGAAAAGCAGTGAAGATTTCTTGAAGTGATTCATTGCACAGCACTACAGCATACTCGATGTAGAAGAACTTTAAAAATTCCTCAAAGAACGACACGTTTAGGAAACATCATGTGCTATCAATATTTCTCATATTTATAGCCCACATTTCCCCCAAGAATAAATTACTGCTCAATGGTATTCCATTATAAATGGCCAAGTCTTGGATTTCTTTCAAGCCTGTGGATTACCCTTCCTGGCAAATAAAATCTTGACTGTATATTTTCACCGTCTTCTTATAGTTAGTTATGGTTTACAAGCTAAGAAGAGTAAGAATTCGTAGCCTTGCTTTTGCGCGAAGAGTGTGTGAAGCTTGAGGACGTCTCCGGTTTCAAGCCTTAGTCAATGAGTAAAAACCGCAAGAATTGTAGTCGTGGTAAATTTGATAGAAGGGTAATATCTGTTTAATTACCAATGCACTTAAAATGAATAAATGCACCATTCTCACCTAGACAGATGATCTGGCTTTAATTAGCATATTTGTGAAGAGGGGAGGCTGTAAATGTTGCCGCCATATCTGTAGGATCGACATTTAAATGAGGGCACTTGATTTTCTCTCATGCCATTGCTTAAATGAAGCTGCAAACCACATTGAGACCTGTTCTCTTCCACGCCTCTAAGACCACAAAGCATTAAACCAGATTTTCGTGATATAGTGGATGGAGGGTGCCAGTATAATTCCACCACACTTTGCCATGCTATCGCAAACTAGGCTCCCTGGCTTACTAAACTACAACAACACAAAGGTATTAGCATGGCATTTCTTCAACCACAATGAGCTTTTCAATTGTGAAATTTTATGCAATCAAATGACGAAGATGGCTTGAGTTCAGTGGGCTCCCGTGGACATTTGAACGCAATTAAAGATCCAAGCATTGATAGGAACCGGGATGTGAGGATTTAAAAAAAGCTTACTTAAAAGCAAAATAAGCATAAGGTGTCGCGAATGTTGGGAATGTCAGCACTACCATCAGGTTAATCGTGGCCTTGTGTCACAGCAATTCATGCTGTCAAAGTGGAGTAAGTGCACCGTAATGAATGGTGCGCAACCTGAGTGGAGGCGTAATTGCCATCGCAAGCCGTCCTCCCCAATTCTCCCCTGCCCTCAGTAGAGCATGCTAATAAACGACCTTTGTACTGGGTTTCATTTTAATTCGTGTAGTCCTTACACCTTCATAAAACGCTACTTAATCATTTTATGCCCTAAAAGGGGCTATGATAAGAAACCCAAATGTTGAAGAACTAAAGCTTCTTCATGGGACTCGAAACGCTTGAACAAAACTAACACTTTGTTAGTGAAACCCTTCTTCTTCCTACAAAGCCAAAATCCGCTTCATCTACTTTATACACTTTCGACAAATTTCCCACTTCCTCTGCCATTAGTTTCCATTGTCTGTACTAAGCAGCAGCACAATTTCTGCTATGCTAGTCTAGTAACTACAGCATTACCTATTTTTGGCTACTATAATGGATAAGTGGAAGTGGTGGGATGGTTTGCTACTCTCGGCACGAGAACAGAAATGCAGAAGAGAAGGAATAGTGATCAGAAAACCAAAGCGGTATGCTGGTGTTGTAGAAAATTGAACATTATCCTGCTTTACATATAGTAAAGAAATTTGTTTGACCCTGCAAAGCTGTGAATTGAGCGTCCGCATCACTGATCAACAAATGACTGGAAAATTGTCAACTCTTGGCATCGGCACCAATTCAAAGTCTGAGTTGTTTGATTTGCGTTAAAACTTTGTTCAATGTGGTCGGTGCAGTTTCTGATAAAATAGGATGAAAATAAACCAAAAGTAGAATGCTACTTGAAGATTTGTACGCTTCGAGGGTCAGGTAAACTCCATTTCCTCCTACAATTAATTTAAAGCTAATTAGAGACGTCTTTTGTTTTAGGCACAAAAGTAAGGGATTTGCAAGGTTATTAAGAAGTATATTTCCATATTTATATCTGCTAGTGTGACTTGCATCTCTACTGACTCAAAGCACTCTAGAAACGTTTAACAATAGATGTCGGCTTGACTAAATCTAAGTAAAATTCGTTAGGATGATTTTCGGGAGATGTTAAGCTTCAGTTTTCCATCGAGCAATTAAGTCCTTTTTTGGAACAGTTTATCATATAATTAAGACTTCTTGGAGGTAGAATAAAAGTAGTTTGTTTTGCACCAAAATACACGAGTGCTTTAGCCGAATTGAGAAGAGACTGATACCAAATTAACCATCGGCTCCTATTTTATTAACTCCTTGATTAATAAGTACGCGAAAGTAAATGAACCACCAAAAGCTGCAAGGCTCCCCCAAAAAGTACAAAGTCTTAGCCCCTGACGTTGCCTTAACCTCGGATAGAATCCAGTAGAGTGTGTACGTACATGTCCCAAAGCAGTCTTAAACAGGCAGATAAATGGCATCGTAGCTCATGCAGTTACCAGCCGGCGTCTCCTCTCAAGTGCAGCTTTTTGATATTAGCAGTGGTGTCATGGCTAAAGCATGTGGCACCGTGAAAGAATTTATAACATTGGTTGACAAAGGCGGTTCTGGTGCAGTTGGTACAGGAGGACTCCTAAAATGTCTCTGGGAAACGGGAAATGGGGAACACCACGTGGGAGATTTTGTAGCTGGTGATGGTCGCCTTAGTACAGGGGAACCTGCTAGCATAAACTGGAATAATGCAGAGCTCGCACCATCCTTGTGTCATCCGATTACTTTACTCTACGATGAACCTGGAAAAAATTTAAGACGACAATAAAAGTTTTTTTTTATTTTTAAATAGACCACAGAATTACGTATTTTATGAACTAGATTACTGAATAGTTGCTAGTCAGGATTCACCGTGCTTGAATTAAATCGTCGTGGGAAATCGAGTGTTTAGTGAGCTCTCTTTTATAAACCGATACGTAATTATGTGGTCTTTACTGATCCCTCAACCTGAGCACAAGTTCTCGCGCATTTTAAAACATCAGTTAAACCAAGAATCAGGACGTTTTCAGTAAATTAAGGAATTGGACTCTCGCATGCTACATAACTATTATGTAGAGTCGCATTTGTGCTTAAAAGGTAAGCAGAAGAAAACTTTTAGGAGTCCAATCGCATAAAAGTTAAGCCACTAACGCAATCGCGTTGCAGCACGTGCTTGCACCTCCCCACAGCAGTTGCATCATATGGTGCCACGTGGTTTCGACTGTGCTGCCTGAGAATGCATGCAAGCAAACATGAAAATAACTTGGAACAGGACAATTTGCCGATAGTTGTTCAACATTTTGGCCGATCTTCTCCTTTGTCTCCATTCTAAATACACTTAATGGGAATTTGTGATTAACACTGCTCCAACAGAGCGCACAAAGAGTCCTAGGTGGCTTTGCGATTTTCTAAACTAGAAATGCACTGTTTTTCCACTTTTCCATCATTTATCCAAGGGTGGCGTTATTTGTCAACTGGATTTTAATATTCAATTATCGTAAGCGAAAAATCTCGAATGACTATCTCTGGTTCGGTGCACACCTTGGATGCTCTTCTATAAATCTACCTGCTGTTACAACCGTGAACGAAGAACACTTATGCAATTTTTGACTTACAATCAGGTAAGTAAATAATGCTGAGTACCTATGGTAGATAATAACACAAGAAAAGCATTTTAAGATGGATTTTATCAGCAAAAATACAAAATCAATTGCTGAAGACATTTCAAAGCAACAGACGCTATTTTCCATTCATTAATAAACAATTTTAAAGAAAGGCACTTTACAATGCCATCCTTTGCTTGAACTTGTTTGACTTCTGATGTATACTTTACGTCATTTTACATTCCCATCTCCATACAGTGCTTTCGTTCTATGCGTACACGTCTATCGGAAATGGTGCAATGTCGAAACGCCACAACAACGTTTTACAAGAGCCTCATCTCTTCCTATTTCGCTACAAAACGTGAGGCCTGAAAAGTAAATACGATTAGCTTCTGATTTGGTAAGTGGAACGAACACCACGTTCCAGCACTAGCTTCAGCACTCGCGTTTGACGGTCGTTATTCTTAATGGATTCCATTGACCACAGTTCTTTAGGTTTGCTTCACAACTTCTAACTCTTCAGAGTACATCACACTTTTTCTACTTAGTTGTCTCCACGTTTCCACTGCCGCACATTAATTTCAGTGTCTTGTTCCTCATATCCTCTCTCCACAAGTGATACAATTCAGTTATTCGGATGTGTTGGTATAGTCTAAACATTTTCGTGCTTAGCTTCAATTTTCTTCAATTGTTATCAATTTGGAGGTAAAAATCACTTATTTTTGCTACTTCTCGTATCTTAATAAATCCCTTTCTGGGATGCCTCTCTGTATGTTTTCAAACCTGTGAATTTTGAAGTCGAATATTGACACCAATGAAAATCTACGATGTTTGAGGTCACACTTATGCTTCCCCGTCACTCGTCTAGACATTCACCCCACCGATACTAGGACCGGCAATAATTCCTCGTATGGCCATATCCAAAGCTCGAACAGAGATTGTCTATTGTCTTCGTTTTTTGGGCCTCTCTGCATTCGCTGATCTTCACTGTTAAGCACGCTCCCTATTTTCAGCACTTGTAGACCCAGAGCTGAGCCCTAGATTCAACTTGCTGCCGTCTATGAGATAACATCTATTGCCGTACAGGATGGACTTACATTGCCATAATGGATTTGAGATTGTGATTCGCTTCTTGTTGAATAAAATCATTGATGTCAACCTTGGCTCCGCATTTTCCGATCAAGACTACGTGCCAGACATGAAAATTAATACAAGTTTGGACAGGAGTATTTACTACTGATTCACCTGCCCTCGTTAGTTTCCATGTAAATATCAAAGGGTAGGAGATTGTGTAACATCCTCTGTGATTTTGCAAACGATTCTTCAAGGTATATAACAAATCAATGGTATCAATCACAAATTCATCAAGGTGGATATCTGTTTTGAACGAAGGTCTTAAAATTCCTTATTTACAGTTACTTCTAAAGTTCTTGCTTTTCTTCACATTAAAACTTTCATTATTATCCTGTTCGCGGTAGGCAATGAAAGTCTTCGCCATATCCGTCCCAATTTCGAAGTCTACAAACCCTCCTGGAAGCTCATTTGTTTCCATTGCATCAGATCCACCCTGATCAATTTAGGCCAAAGTGGTGAAACCTTTGACTACATTGAGGAACATATATTACAGCAACAATTCGAATTAGTGATTCGAGGACCTTATGCTTTTGTTTTGGCGATTATCAGTGAACCTTTTATCAGTACATACCTCAAGTGGGTATAGCCAACTCATTAATCTCTCATAAAGATAAAAGGAATCATTCCAGAATACTTGTTAGGTTAATTATGAGTCAGGATGTACAAGTCAACAAGGCAAGTAAGACTCTGAAAATCATACCACTGAGATGGCCTTATTCAACATCGCCTGAAAAATGGGATTATTTGAATGGCATGACTTGAGAGCTTAAGCTTATCACGCGTCTATCCAACGAAGCTGAAAATGCGGTAAAAACTAATAAAGAAGCATTTATTTCACACGTTTGCACTCTTACTACTTAATTATTTGAGGTAGCGTTGTGGTTATGTCCACAGCAACAATTATAAGTTTATGCTGGGATAAGCTTGATATCGACTCTATGAGAAAGTCCATATTGGAAAGAGAACTGTTTCCTTCATAAAATGTATAACGATTCAATCCAACATGGTAAGGCCTTTTACATAATTGTGTATTCAAAGAAGCTAAGCTCATCCCGTAACGATGCTACGAGTCCATGTCTGAAATAGTGGTGTGAAGAATTGATTCCTTCCAAATCGTACACTACAGTTTGACAGGGCCAGAGAAACGCACTGCATGCGCGTGACCTCCGAAATGCTCATTGCGACACCTGAGAGTAAAATTGAATTTGGTTACAATTAGATTAATTTTTACAACCTGTTGTCTTGTAACTGCAATTTCTTATGCGATTGAACAATGTTGTGCAAGAGCACGAAATTGAAAAGACACCTATTCATTTTTATGTTCTTTGCAGCGAAGAAGAGCACTTTCGACTCGCCTAAGAAATGGTTGTCCCTTGTCTTCCTTTCCAGACGGCCATTTGAGTGTTGCAGGGCCACGAAAACAAATGAAAGGTTCAAAGTTGTTTTAACTAGTCACTTCCAACAGCCGCACAAAATTTCGCATGGAAAACCGGAGGAGCACAAATGCAGACTTAAATAATCGTTCCTTAAATGTTTCGGAATTAGTAAGAGCCACTGCAAACAAGGTCGGTAGTACGAGAAATCCAAAGTTCTTCTAACAAAAAGTAACAGATTGTGGCATCATTTTCATGCTTGTCCGACGATTTCTTAAGCAAGTTTCCAAGTTGTAGGGCCGTATTTTACAATTCTCAATTTAATTTTAAGAGCTCTTTAGTCAATATTTCAATTAGCATAAGAAGCAATAAATGGTTCATTTTGACGCTTTGGCCTTTGAAATCGTACTTTTGCCACCGACGATTATCTTTTGTTGGATGGTGTTGAACTCTCCACTTTAGTGGACTTGATTCCAGGCCAAAAATGCGGACTTTTGCACCTGCCCATCTCTGCAACCTACCCAGGCACCCATTTAAAACATGTTTTACTAATCTTAAGGCTGTCATTAAAGTCATGCCATCGAAAGGCTTTTCAATCTCTTCACCCACTAGTTTTCGATTTTCCAGAAATAGTCCCCGAGTTTTCTTTCCCTTCCTCTTTGCTGCAGTTCATGGTGGATATTCGATGCATCAGACGCTTTTACACTGGTATAGTTCAAAAAATAGCTTATTCCAAAAGAGTGAAATTTGCACTTCTGTTGAGCCTTTTTGGAAGACAAAGATAAACTCCTGTTTAAGGGTTCACTTTTTACTACGAGAAATACGGTTCGTTTTAGCCTCATCGCCACTGCACCAGAATGACATTTTTGTACCCGAGGATTGGCGAAACTAACCATGTGACACGCTCAAATGAAACTAATTGCTATCAACCTATTCACGCTTTCTTTACCTAACGCACCCATGATTAGGAGGGGGCCTTATAGTGTTTCATGTGATAATCCTACCGAATTATGAAATTTTGCTGGTTAAAGAGAACAAAAAAAAGTTATGAAATACATCAAATTGAGCTATCGTGTCTGATAAAAAAATAAACTTTTTAACTTCGTATATTGGTGGACTACTAGTTCATTCAATGCCCAAAATAGGAACTTGGAATGGATAAGACTCTGTATTTTGAGAGTCAGGACTAATTGAAGGTAGGCTTTAACTTGGCGATGATGAGAGGGTTAAGGGATTAGAAGGACTTATATAAAGTGGGATCTAAGTGAGCAAGTAAAATTATGATTTTCATGAACTAAGAGTTCAGTGAAATCCCTTACTAGAAAGAAAGTGACGAGTACAGAAAATAATGGATACAGATAGATGCTTATTTTAAATTAACCTCCAGTCTTCCAGGATACTGGGCAAGTCCTTCTTGTCGATTGCACCACCTCTGTTCGCATTGATGGTCAGCAGAAATTGAAATGAGAGAGAGAGAACTTGTCCTTTCCTCCATTACGAAAAGAAAGAAAGTATGAATGGTTTTCGAACCCACCAGCCCATGGTGCTACAACTCAGTGACATTTTAGTTTCTTGAGTAGCTTTGTACCGTATTGTCAAAACGGCTATCATGCTTTTTAAACTATCAGAAGTGGCTTGATAATAGTGGGCGAACAAAGAAATGAGATCTCAATCGCTGATTACAAAAGGCCCAATAATGTTAAAGTAGGACACATCGTGAATGCAACACAGCCTTCTTTCTTTCCATGCTCTCCGCTTTTAGTGGAACGATGGTTTCTAGCTTTTCTACGTAAATTTGTCAACGAGTGAGTAGTATCACCATTTAAGTTTTGCTGCATGTTCTTCAAAGTCGTTCCACTCGATGCCCATTTTTTTAAATCAGGGAAAATAACTTCACGTCGTTCGTTGAAACGAAAGTGGTAATAAGGCAAACAATCCTGACCAACCGTAGGTCACATGATTAGGCGTTATGACAGGACCAATTGCATCTATGCAACTACTAAAATACCACCTATTGCAGTTTAATGTTTCGCCCTTTTACCTTGATGACAGCTTCTATTGCCCATGCGGATAAGTGTTCCCAAGATTCTCAAAGCAATTGACTGCCAAAGGCCAAAGGGGCATTGAGAGTGCATTGGCGCCTTTGGTTATGATAGAATGCTTGAGAAAGTAACCAACTTAGTGAACACCACCGTTACTAAGATTTGTTCCTTATTGCGTGCTCAAGCAAGTCGCATGATGAACAAAACCAGCAACCGAATGAGATTGCATTGTCACCAAGCTAAAGAGGTCTGGATCTCATCACCACTTCGGTGTTAGCTCTCTCACTCTTCTCCGTGCCAGTAAATTTAAGGCAAAATGAATGGTCTAATAATTGAATAAACAATTAATGAGCATCTTATTCGACTAATTACCGAGTTGATAAAACTTTGCACCTTAATACTAGTCGCCCAACTATCAAGAATATTGGAGAGCAAAATAGATTGGCATCAACACAATATAAAACACTTTTAAATCGAAAATTAGAGTTTTTGACGCATTGATTCTCTATCAGCGGGAAAAAAAGTGCTAATTCTTTTGGGAGAGGAACGCCAAAGGATTGAAGGTGAAACAAATAGCCATCAAATTTGGCTACAAAGAAATGAATGGCTTGCTCTTCTACTATCTTCACGGCTCCTAGAAAGCTATCATGCTCTCTCTCGCAGTGCACATGTCATTGTTTTCGCCAGACATTCAGTATACAAATTGATTTGGTCTCGTGTCAGTCTGACCTCTAATCTCGTGTGATTCTGTCTTATTGGCTACTTCGCCTTTAAAGGCAATTTTGGGCTCATTCACGTAGTGTGAAAATGTGTCTCACTGGCGTTCTGGGGTGCGCCAGTATTGGAGACGATTCGTTGGGAGTGAAATTTTGCTCACGTGCTCATTTTTCTACCACCTCTCCATAGAAATGTTTTTTATCCTGCGCAACCAACAGGAGCGCCGAGACTGCATACCGCTCCAAGTTGGAGTTTAATGGCCAAACGGTTTGTTCGAAATGTTGCTCTATTTGCCACCACTTTTCAGAAAAATGTAGTGAAAAAAAGAGCTTACGGTGAGGGTGTATGAAAGTGCTGTCTTCTCTTTAGCAATAGTTACCCCAGTTAAGAAATTCCCACTTTCCATTGGCCTATGAGGTTTTTTGGTTCATAAAACCACTCGTCAGTACCGCATATCCTGTTTGAGTGTATGTGGAATAATGTACCTAGATTTCTAGGCACTTCAATGCCCCTGAAGGAAGAATTTATATCGGTTAGGCAATTTCCACTTTGAATTTAACTACTCTGATCCGGCAAAGCCAAAGTTTCAACTTGTTGAGGCTGTAGCATTACACACAGTGTCCAAACTTCCGACCTTTGCTTTTAACTTATGCCACCACATATAATCGAAAAACAACTCAAGATTTAGCTCCCAATAATCTTGCAAACGCTAAATTTTGATCTCAGCACATCGTAATTGTACCGTGAGAGGGCAAACATTTCGTGGAGGACGGCGGTGGCTAGAAATGAGCAAACAGAATTAATTGAAATGATGCGACCTTATATTTATTTAAGATGGGTTTTTGAGACTCCAAACAGGGCGCTACTTTGTTCGCTTTTACGCATTGCTGAATTCACTAGGGAGGGGGGGGGGGAGGAGGGGGCGATAAATCCATTGAAACAGTCTGCGTACTGCCTCCCTCAACGCAGGGAAGTTCTTCCTGTGAGCCAACTCGGTTTCGCAGGTTTTGATGTGGTAAGTTTCATTGAGGCATGATTGTGCCCCTCCAAATTAACAATTGCTGACCTCTTCTTAAGGCTTGGAACTTTGAGGTTCAAAGTAAGCTTGTAAAGTGTGGCAGTATTGGACAGGCAAAATCAGCTCCCACTCAGTTTTTTTCCTTCCCCTCCTTCGGTTTTTGGACTTACACTCAGTTGTTTCGGACGGTTGCTATCAGCATCATCTAGTTGGGCAAATGACAAAACTTTTCGTAGACTTTTAATGAATACGCAAGCTGCAGGAATCACAATTCTGCTCGCGTTTAGAAATTTAGTCAGGATCTAAGTCCCATCCAAGAGGATTTACACCCATCAATTTATCATTGCATAACTTGAAAATTGATGATCAAAAGTTAAACGACAATATTATCCTTGGTTGTGAACAGACTCTAACCCATTTTAGCAATATGCAACAACGTTTCACGTACATATAAATGGTCAACTTTAAAAGCATCATATTTCGACAAAAGGTCGGTAAGACCAGTAGCCGATACAGTCAACTCAAAGGTAAATGGCCATACCTCGGAGAATTGGGTTACAAATGATGTACAACATCCACTGTGCGGTGTGAAACAAAAAGACCCCAGTACAAAAATATATGTAAACCACAGAAGAGATGGAGGAATGAATGATGAGTTCTCCTTATCTTAAATGCTTCGCCCACCCATTGAGACGCTGCTGGTCTTTCTATGGACATTGTTGAGCATAGCAGTCAACTCTTCCAAGTTAACCTCTCCTTTGTTGCCTTTGTCATGCTTTCGAATGAAATTGTTCACATCGGCCTCCGACAGACCCGTGCCCATGAAGGCCTTGTGAAGATCAGAAGTCTTCACAGTCCCCGAACCATCGAAATCGAGAAGCTTTAAAATTTCGAGAGCAATATTTGGACTAAAGAGTGAAAAAAAGAGAGTAAATAGGGAGAACAGTCGGAGTAGGAGAGTAGACAACGTACTCAAGCATGCGCGTCTTGGCGATGGAATGGAGGTGGTATGCGTACAAGTTTTTGGTTTTCTGAGGTTGGGGATTTTATATGCGTTTACAGAACATGCATGAACCAGTCGTGGCAATAGAGTTCTGCAACTGGTGATTAGTTGGAGGTGGGTGTGCAGTGGCCTTCATTCATTGGCCCATTGCGGTCTGAGGTCACAATTCAACTGCTACTTGCACGCAGCTACAATCTCACCTGAGAGAAAACTACAGCGGTCGGAAAGTTTTTTCTCAACCCTACTAACACCACAGAAGAGGAAGATAAGCAATGTCTTATTGACTATCAGCTAGTCATAATTCTGTTTAGAAATTTGAAACCATTTTTAATCGACTTCGATGAAGTAACAGATAGTTCTTAATGGTAAAAGAGTGATGCCTCGCACCGCATGAACATGAAAAATAAGCTCCCAATTCCCTGAAGAACGTATGCCACCTTCAGTTGAGCCTATAATGCAGTCTTGTGGGTGCTACTGAAAAGACTTGAAGATCAAAAAGATATTGAAATCAGCTGGCTTAACATGCAGTTGTCTTCACATCCGATATTCTAAGGGCTCATTCTTCGTCTCATGGTTACGATCATCACTATATTACCTCAAGAAGAGAGTGAGGCCTTTTGGTTTTCTGTGTCTCACAAAAACTTGTGCTAAGTGCGATTCACATGGCGAATGTCTCTACCTGGCAAGCATTGGTGTTGCTGAACTAATCATCCAAAAAATTGGATGTCGCGCGCCCTCTTACAACCCACTAGCCTCCCCCTCAGCCATGAAGCAGTTGGCTATCCTTTGCAATTTGCAAGTTAAATGAACGACAAATGCGTCATCTTTGGAGCCCATATTAGTGCTTACACCGTCACAACAAGGAGAAAAAAATGACAGCATGTGCAAAACAAATAAGTCTTTTCAATTTTAATCGCAAATTTGGTCCTTCTCGTGTCTGACTTTACACAACATTAGGACATTTGTGTGCACATTGAGCTTTTGGAGAGGTTTTGTGCCTATGAAACCGTCTAGCAGCAAGTGGTCAACGTCATTTAAAGAATGTTCGGGTCAGCGAGCATACCAGCAGTTGGTTTTGCAATCCGCAGGTGGTATGTATTAGTACAATATACAAATCGGAAGGTTGGCAAGGTGTACTGGCGGTTCGTCTCTGCCCGTTTTCGATCGTTTGGAGATTATAACCGAAGTTGAAGCGAATGAAAAATAATTGCTGCATGGTCTGAAATTAATGCCAAAACTACCTCTCAAGATATTATTTGTTACCTCTTTAGTTGAGAATACAAATATTTCGCTTGCCAAACCACTTCTGCCTATTCTCAATCAAGTTTCTAGTAGTGAGTTGACGCAATTTTAGAACATAGACTTCTAAGTCAAAAAGACGCCTGTACAGTAGATCCTACCTCTCAATAAAGTTGAAATTGTGCCTCCTGCATGCATCATTGTTTCATAGGACCTGTGGCATTACAAATTGGCCTTTACCGTGCAGGAGGTGATTGCGTGCAGTTTTTGGACATTGGCGCCCAGATGACTGTTCCTCTCAGTAAACCCATTTGCCTTTTGATCCACTGGCGTCGAGAATCGGAAATGTCATCTGGAATCACCATCCCATATTTGTGGATGCAGCTCGGTCGTGGAGACCAGAGCAAGCACGTCTGTTCATGTAGAGTTGTGCTGCCTCTATTCCTGCTTCTTAGGTGGACGTGTGGTCCTGTCTCCATCTGCCGATGTACACACTAGGAGCAGAGTTAGTGTTACAAAAATCTCAATATACATGGGAAAACATGAAAACGTTGGTTTATTTTATTAAAACAACCCCTCAATCCGAATCGTTAGTTCAGCCAAAATGCTCTTGGAGAGTCATCTTTGCTGCTTTTCAAAATTTTGAGCATACTGCAGTTCGTAACCGAGTCATGAGTTTGTTAAGCATTAATCGCAATCGCTCCTCTTTCAGATACTGATTGGCATCTAGCAACATTTCAAAGAAGGTACGACCATGCAAATGAGAGTTTACCGAAGCCACGTGCTCATAAAAGAGCATTTGGAATGGAAATCACGTGGGTGTTTTTTATTTGTCAAAAACGTGATGGTAATGAAAAAGCAGGTTGGCCCGAAGATGACCTTTAAAAATGGCAAAATTTGGGAACCAAAGGCTGGGTAATACGATGTACCCGTTCATCAACAAAACGAGTATGAACGTTTAGGCTACAGCTGTATCATAGTTAAGTTAGGCTACTAGATTGCTAGATTGATCTACTTCAAAATGAAATGTGTGATTTTGCCTAACCTCATGCCATTGTGTTCTGAAAGTGGACTTTTTCAATGCATCCAATAACTAACTTGTGCGATTCTTCTCAAGGGGAAATCTGGGGGTACGAGCTTCCCAAGCAAGCCTTCATTATTTCAACTAGAACCACTAAAAGTGGCATTTATTTGGAAAAATCAGAGCGATCAGAGCGATAAGGCTTTATAAGACATAGGTTTGACTATTTAAAGCGATTTAAAAATCCTGTGACTCCATAAACTAACAGTGGTTCTGGTTAGTGATGAGTACTTGGGTGTTTCATGAAGGGCCAATATGCTATTCCTAATCTAACAATCGTTTTTACCTTTGTACATTCGTGAGTCTTCTCATTCACGAAGACCCAGTTTACTATCACTGCTGCTCCCACGAACCGGTGCTTTATTCTTAAAAACGGTGAAAGCAAACTGCGCCTCACTTGCCCTGCTTAGATTTCTTACCTACAAGAAGAGCTTACGTCGCTGGGATGAGTTAGGAGAGGATTCACTCAATAAAATCTGGACAGTTCTAACGTAATTTTTAGAATAGTACCGCATTTGGAATATCATGTAACAGGTTGAATCATTTTGGATTTACCTGCTCTTATGCACCACTATCCTTCTGCTCGTACCACTACTTGCTAAACCCACATCTCCCAGTCCAAAAGGGCGTGCATTAATTCAACTAATCGCAAAATAACCACGCCACATTTACTGATACAAAAAAGTAGGTGTTTTCATTTTTGCTAGGTAATATTAAAAGATCATATCCTTTAAAATCTAATCTAACCAAAATTATCAAAAGCTGGTGGATTAGACAACGAGAGGACTTAGTCTGTGTTAATGGACTTAACTGTTTTGTATTACCGTTGTAGATGGTACCGATCTTTTGCGATGAATAGATATTTGATAAAACTGAAATTTGCCAAGAATAATGCTTTTTTCTTCTTTATAACTCCTTCAAATGCATAAGTGAATGCATAATTTAAAATGGAATCGGTCATTAATTTAACTCTGCACCAAATCGCACATTAAAATTTCAAAATTTAAATCCATCGCTTGTGTGAATAGAAAGTTCCCTTGAAAAGTATTAACGCGAACATTTTTTCCTTTTGTATTGGTGTCGTGGTCAATTTTTGCGAGTTTTACTTCAAGGCTCATAGCTCGTTATGTTCATGAAAGCAAACTTTTAACAATAAATCTTGATGGTCTCCTGGCGAGAACAGCTTGGACAGATGCACACAGTAAAAGTTTTGCTAAAACCTAGCATATATTGAAGTGCAATTGCCTTATTTCTACACTTAATTACCCGAACCCCTCCGCCTCTGGTGGCGTAGTTGGAAGGTAATGCCTGCAGCCTCCTGGAACTCCTTCACCGTTCATTTGGAGACGCTACACTCACGACAACGATAGGCGGACCCTCGTAAGACGAGCATACTCTAGGGGCCGACATCGGAAGCAGAACCCAGGCGTCAGAGAAGAAGGTGTTTGATGTGAGAGGGTCATTCTACGAAGACGCATGGCAAAAAGGTTGTCGAAACTACATCCATTTTTGCGCACCACTCCAATCCTCTATACGGTAAGGAGGCAATTAACAAATGAAGCCATACTTAAAGGATTTTGAAGAGACCGCCAAGAAACTGTCCTCGATACTTGCGTGGATCGCGTGAGTAATTGGTGCACTTTGTTTGCTTCTATTAGCTGAGCAGCATCAAAGCAGATGATTGGACAGCACTTGAAGAGAATGGAGTGACTAAGATGAGGTGACCGGATGTATTAACTCCAAAACACTTCTTCATGGTTAATTTTTTGTTAAACGACTGTGTTTTGATACATGGAGGACGCATGAGACGACACTTGGAAAAATCAGGCTATGTAGTAATTGAATGTGATGCAATCAAGTAGATTTTTAGACTCTGCAAATTAAGCATTCCTTTTGGCAGCAAGACCTTCCACGCGATGAAGAGAAATTATTCTCCTTAAACAAAATGCGTTAGATCGAATCTCACATATTTTGAGCTCAAGTGGTTAAAATGACAACTCTAATTTCTCTCAAGCCATGTTGAAGTTAGATCTCTATCCTAATTCTATTTTATTCTTTCATGTATTTTCCCAAATGCTTACTGATGAAAAGCTTGAGATGTGACAAGCCTTCTCGGTCAAATGCCTTAGAGCACAACTAGCTCTTTTAAAGCCAGAATAATGCATTATTAACATCCACACCACTTATTTCATTGAATCATAGACAACTTGCGAAACAATGCTTCAGTTTTTCCATCACTAGTACAAGTACTCACTGAATGAGCACTCATTCTGGTAACTTTGGTCCACAGCTCCGTTTAAAGAACAAACCTGTTGTAGGGCAGTATACATCCTCACAACCATTAATTACAACTTTTTTCAACTAGACAAGCAAATTGCAGAAAGCCTTTTATTGCTTCAACAGCTCAGCTTTCTTAAATCAATTTGTTTTGCCCAAGTCAATGGGTTAGCTGAGGGGAAGGATGGAAATGGCTTAAACTAGCAAAGTGGGTATTTGTGCCGCGTCTCCGAGTTAAGCCACGCCCAATAGCACGTGTCAGTGTCAGCGCTGGGTCGTGCCATCCGGCACGTCGCTAAAGCTCTGCAATCACATAAACACACATTTTCTTGGCTAAGTAAAAAACATTGAAACTGACTTGGTGAAAGACAATCAGGATGGACACTGGTTTAATGCGAACAGCTTGTACAATCCCCTGCTCCATTTTCAGGGTGCGCCAGTAATTGCCGTAGTGTCCGGCGTAATTACATACCAAAGCCATTTGAAAAGCAAAGTGTGTGCTAGAATGCACGTGTTTTTATACCCTCCCTGCAATTCTTTAAGACTAACAAAATCTTGCAGTTGTTTACAGTGCTATAAACTCTATTAAGACATTGAGTGGAACATGTAAGACTATGTGCTTCACTAACAGAAGGCTCCACGCATTAAAAGTATGATAGTGCTGAAAGCCAGGAGTGGAAATTATTAACCAAACTACACTGAACATTCTTTAGAAGCACCATTCCTGATAAAGTAGAGAGTTAGAGTTTGAAGTCTGCTTGAGCTAAGGACGAGACGTACAGAGTTCGCATGCAAGGAGATCTTGAGTGGCTTACCAAATAGCTAATGCCATGCTACTTTCTATAAACTCTGCATATTAACAGCATCCGTTATTACAAATAGCAGTCAGCATTAAATTGTCATCTCCTGTACTCGAAAGAGTAAGCAGAAAGCCTTTTTCTTTCAGAACCAACCCATTTCTTACCTCTCTGGTGCTGCTACGTTTACAGAAATCAAAAGCTTTAATTTTATGCGGAGTCTAAGCATGACCGTTGCTGGTGGAAAGAATTGTTGCGCTGAAAGTAATTACATCTGTTGTCACATTATGACAAACTCAAATGTGTTCGCATACCCGGAACTTGGTCAGGAGCTATCGTAGGACTACCAAATGAAAGACGGCTAGAGATTTCTTGCATCAAAGGATGTGGAGCCGTGAAGTGAGATGCAGTGGTGAGAACCGACCCCGGTGTTGCAATCACACAGCAAGGGCGTGTCACAATAAACTTGGATGCGCATAGCTTTGTGCCAGGCGGTCTCTAATCACGGCCTGACTCCACATAAATACACCACTAATGCCTCCACTCCGCATTCGGTCACCTCATCATCATGGAGTAGTAAGTACATTTTTGGTTTTTCTGTCTTCCGAAGACTTGATGACTTTCTTCAAGTGAGTCATTGATAGGTTATTCATTTCTATTTTACGTGCCACCACGGAGATTGCCGATTTGGTTCCCATTGCATTTTATTCCTATGCGAGCACTATGCTATAAATTTAAAAAGATTTGGAGTCATTTCTAATTGATAATGACGATTAAATTTAGGCCTATAAAACCAAGTGTAATGCTAACAAGTCTTCTTTTGCATTGGCGCGAGAATGCAGTCACAACATTATTAACATGAAACGATCCAAGTGCTTATTGACACTTGGAATATATTTTTAAGCTCTGTAAATCATCTAAAATGGAAGACTCGCTAACCCCACACTTATCGTTGTTGCATAACTTCAAACTTCAAGGTGCTCCGAATCAATCTAATTTGGAAACAGATGAAGAGAAATTCTTTTTTCGTTTTCGACTAAAGCGATCTGCCCGCCCCAAAAGATAAACATCCGTGCAAAATGGAGCTAGACAGTCCACCGCCCTGCGGTGTTTGTGCCTGCAACGGCTGCAGAAAAGTTGCACCCTCACCTGTTGTCCCATCAGAAGCGCCCTCGCAGGAGGAAGAAAAGGACCATCGCTATGTGACTTACGTTACCGACCTCTGAGACCTGGTTTAACTCCCTTATTTAGAAATCATAAACTTTTTATTGTATGATTTAAGCATCTCACACGCATTCCAAACATTTAATCACCTCACTTGCCTCCACTCTTAAATGACAATTAAATAAGTTGTACAGACGCAGTGCACGAAACGTGCATTTTTACCTGCTCCAATTCGAATGGCTGAAAGTCACCGGATTAGCATGAAAGGCGTTTCAGAGGTCGCATAAGCGCCTTTCATTTATTAATATTTACCTGATTATAAAAGTGACCTTCCAGTGTTTAAAGTGGGTGTCTCGCATTGTGGATCGCACCACAAGAGGCTGGTAGGTTTGCCAGTAATGTAGGTCTTGTTTTGTGACGTCTCCTGAAGTCAGTAAGTACAAAAGTGTGTAATACAAACCAGCATAATTGTTTGTTAATGATTTAGAAAAAAAAACAAGAGGCTTTTTGAGACAAAATGTCAATTACCGCATATTAAGCAATCACAATAAGAATGAGAAATGTGGCATGTGATATGAGCATCGCGTTCTTTTGGGTAGAAAACCAAAGAGATAACCACCGTTCATAAACCTATCCTTAAAAATTACTTCAGTCGAACAGAATTGTCTCAAAAATTGGATTATTTTTAATATTATATTTATTGGTCAGTTATTTTTACTAACACCGAAGGATTTCCTGGACAACTGGGTCGAAATAAATTTACCTTTGTGGTACTTATGGTACTGTAGTAGGCTCAGCTCTCACCAGTTTTAAATTGCCTTCTCCCAATAGAGTGAAAAGACAACCTACATCAACTCTATAGGTGATATAACTTGGCTATTTATTCCCCTTTTAATAGTCAATTATGCCTGCTGAAATCATGAAATTCTCCATACTTCGGTAGACAGTAACCAAGAAAGCTACGAATGGGCTTATAACTAAGCCATAGCGTCTGCTACTTTTTAGATGTGATCTTAGCATTTTGCGTTCCTTAAAAGTGTTCGAAGTCTTTTGTCACTTCTGTCAAGTTTCTGGGGCTCAGGATTTGTTTAGCAATGCTGAAAAATGTAATTGTAAAATTACATGCAAAACGGAAGTTTAAAACTAATCACACTATGAGGCAATGGTGCCTGCGTGTTTTGTTTACATAACCACGCTTTGGCGAGGCCAGTACATCCGCCACGCTCCTGGGTGGCGAGTCCTTCGCCATTAGCGGTGCTGGCAGCAGTGGTGACTGCCCTGCAGATGTGCAAGGGGGTCCGTTGTATCGACCTTGCCTGATGGAAGACTACGTGTGTTTAGACTTGCTCCGGTCTCCCAATGAGGAATTTATGTCTAATCAAAGGTCCACCTCTAAAAATTCGTAAGATTAAGTCAATTTTAGCTCTCGCCCATTCGTTTTTTTCTTAACGCTTCATCTTCCGATTGAAGGTGGAAAGAGGTGTTTGAAGGAGCATTTTGCAAAACATGACTTTCATTTGAAATAAAGTCATTTTTTAACAACTACGCTCAGTTTTTCCTCTCATTTCGGCTGCATAATTCTTTGAGTGCGCACAAATTTAAATGGAAAATGGAAAATGGACGTTTGGTGCTGTCTCCACCTTCAAGAAGCACAATTCCAATCGTTAGCCGACAATTGCCCTCTGGGAGTACGCTGAGTTAGTATCGCATTCCATTATGTATTAGCAAGACAAGCAAAATTTTCCGCATTCATTCGGAAAAAAACCTTCTGTAATGAAAAAGATGCAAAACAGTACGAATATAATGGATGCAACTTCGTCAGTTCTGCCAAATTTTAAGGCTATAGCTAAAATATGAGCGAAATACTCGGAATATTACATATTTCAGATCCCTTAGGATCCAATAGTCGAAAGAAACTGATTCAAGTCTTACTGCTGGCGCGCAAAAAGCCTTAAAATTGGTTGAATTGGTTGGTTGCATTCATGGAAAAGAGGTTAAGGGGAGAGTGGACCTTACAATTAAACACAACATTGAATGCATAACATTAGAATTTCGTTTATTTTTTCCCACGTAGCCAATGCTCTTTCTTGTTTGACTTTTAAATGCACGGTACCAGCTTAAAAGTCGTCATTCTTTAATGCTTTGGAATAGTTGTCGCAGCTAAAATAAAACCACGTTAAATCGAGCTTTAAAAACTACGTTCCGTTGTCTTTCAATCCTCTGATTGTAGGAACAATTATGTGACTTTCGTTCGCCCATTTCATTTGAGAATGAAGTGATATTTCTCACTTAATCACCTGCCAAGGCATTTTGGACGGGTTTCTCGCGGAGCACTTGTGAAGTTAGTGGACAGCATTTGTTACTCTAGGGCTCCAATTAAGCTGTAAAGGGATATCTGTTGCAGGCAATGTTTGGCAGGCATCGAATTGTCCATTCGGAGTCTGCTTGCAGTACTCTCAGGTGGGAGCACTCAACATACTTCGCTCCACCTTCTTAAGGTGAGGTGTCCAAATCATAGCTCCTTAGTCGCTTCCCTCTCTGCGCCATCCTCCAAATGTCTAGTGAAATCTCTGATGCCTTTTAGCGTACATTACTCTGCTTCTCTAATTGATTAAGTTGAACAATAAATCAGGGCAGAAATGAAACAACAACTTTTTTAGACGAATGCCAATGTTTCACATTTATTTCCTTCGCCTCCATGCCTTTTTTAAAATGAACTTTGGTTCTTGCATTTTGTTGCTCTCTAAATGCATTAGAATTGCAAAACATAGCCTCGGTTTTGTCTGACAACATCAGTGACAGGAATTGGTGTGAGAGCAGGAGATTTGCATTAAGCAAATTTGAGCATGACGTTTAAGCCAGGGTGGTTAGGACTTTGACAATTATCGCCAAACCTACTTGACAAATTGGACTTGACCTATAAAATAAACATTTAAAAAGTATTTCTAAAAGATTTTGTCTGCAATACCAACAACGAAGGCTTTGATCTCGAGTACAGTTCAACGTACTAGGTTGAAATAAATTAAAAGGAAACTCACATTTTTTGCAATCTTCCCAGCTGACACTTCACAGCACACTATGATCTTTGTCACTTCCTATTGTGCTTCGGTTTCTATGGGAGTTTGCCCTTGAGTTTAGATTTATCCTTAGAGATACAAGTCCATCTTCACCCAGAAACGTTCAACAAGAAAGCTACAACATCGCCCTCACTTGATACCCAAGAAATGCAGATGTGCACTCCTTATGCACTTACTTCGTGCATAGACCATCCAACTGACCATTAGTGAACACATACAAAAATATCTATGCACCCTTAAATGAGCGAAATTAAAGATTCTAGAACCCAATCCGGGTACAAAAGTGTTAAAGTAGCACCAATTAAACAACTTATCCGCATGAAGTGATCCACATTTCCCATCACTAAGAATTTAGCAGTCCCGTCACTTTGTCATAAAGATGCCAGCAGACTGTATCCCTTGATAGATTGTTTAAATACAACTCTTAAATCCATAAAGAGGACCCTTGACTTTTGAGTGTGTTGATAAGGACGATATCGAATATGTACTGGAGGATTCATCACCAACCGATGATTTCATGCTCACTTTAGTTGGAGTTAGCAAAAGGCAAAACTCTAAAAAGGAATGGCCGCCTCAGGAGGTGCATATTTGCCATCCTTCGGTAAGGTGAAGCACTTCACTACTGCTACCGTTACTTATATGGCCATCTGATTTGGCAACGACAGTTTGACCTCACTGGCTCGAACGCACAGTGGCGGCCGATCACGGAACCAAGGGGAGGAATAATTAGTTGGGGAACCGTGTCAACTCAGAATGTTGTTTTCTCGTTGCCTAGATATCCGCGCAGCTAGCCAGGTGAGCAACCACAGCAAAGTCAGCGAAGCCAGTGCTGGTTAGTAGTTTGAGGGATGGCCAATGAGGGCAACAACAACATCGATGAAGCTAACGCCAGTTGAACTAAACAAAGAACAGCACGGCCTTGTGCACCCACAATAGCGACAGCAACGGAGAAAGTAGGAGGTACTTACGTTGGGATATCAGTAGCCAATTTCTGGTATCTAAGCTATGTCCCACTTTTAAAATTAAAGTTAAAATTATTTGACCAGTAGGGTAACAACGAAATCTATCAAATATGCACAACCAACCATCTACAGAAAATAACTGTTAAATTTGGTTAATGAAAGCTCGATTGCATGCAAATATGGCATTTCTAATGTATTCTACTAGACCACCAACCTGTTCTAGATTCAATCTGTCATTAGTTATTCCGCTACGGAGTAATTTATGGCAGACCATGATCATCCAATCTGAAGTCAATAGAAGTCAGTGTGCTGTGCTAACACCAGTTAATTGTAACCAGCCCCACATGAGTGCAAGAACCATGGCTAGAGACGGATGCAAGGCCAGTTGATGTTGGCAGCGCGAGCGCAACGTGAACGAGATGTCGATGCCGTATTCGTGGAAGATTGCGACTAACTCTCCCACAGCCTTTCTCCGTCTCCTCGTAAGGTACCTCGAATGATTTGATTTCGAGTCAGGTCAGATGGAAGGGTACAATCTACCGGTATATCCTCTTCGACTTCTGCGTTTTCCTTCTCATCTATGGCATAACTTCGCTCACCTACCGGCTACTCATGTCCGAGGGATCCAGAAGGTTGAACCATTATCTAGTCGCTTCCAATTGTGGTTAAAAGGAAGACGTAAAGTACTTAGATGAATTACCTCCGTACTACTAATCAAGAAATGTCCTTACCTTATTTTTTACCACAAACCAATGGTAATGACTATGGTTTTATTTTTTTAAGAAATTAAAGGAGTAGTTTAAACACACTAGTGGAATCGATGTGTAACATCCGCGAACCATTGTACCTCACCCTACCCCGCCAATGTTTGAGGCGAATAACAGCTAGTGATTAATTTTTCTCTACTTCGAGTAGTTTTTTTAAGTGTTTTCACGCCTTGTCTCATCTGATAAGACGACGCAACTTTCGCTTTGGCGATTTGGCACCTTAGCGACAACATTTTCCATTCAAAGTGAAACTCTTAGCCTGTCTCTTATGTATACTGACTTGGAGGCTGAAATCTTTGCATATTGTAGGACATCTCGAACCAAAAGTTAGATTCATGTGGAAGGACATATTTTGCAGCAGATTTGCATAAAAATCACGATTTGCATTTAAAGGTACTCTGGACCTCAAGACAATTACCTTTCCGTGAAAAAGGCAGGCTTCACTTAATCCAAAGGCGAATAGACATTGCGTAGCAAACTAGGCATAGGACCTGCACCTCAAAAACACTCCCAATTTCTGCCTTTCTAAAATATTTTAGTAGTAGTGATAAATTCACGCCGGGGTATCTGCGACCTGAAAACGATCTTGTGGGCCATTTTCGCACTACTCTAGGGAACAATAAAATTATGGCAAGTATGATTCCATGGAAAAATCCTTTTTAGAAATACTTAGTCATCAACAATATGCAGGCTTCAAGCAGACCTCCACTTTTATGAGAGGTCGAGGCTGTAGTGTTTGCCCAATTTTGAACTATCCTATCAACAATTTTTTACAAATTATATGAAAAATTGAGTTATTTGTTCGGATTTCAACAAATGAACAGTTACGGATGCAGTCACTCTCGTTTCTCACTTCATTTGAAGTCAACGCAACTCAAAGGTCTGTAAACAACTTCACCATCGATGTACAGAGGACCTGAGTAGTTAGTAGCACGGCATCATACCACTGTGGCTGCCTAACTCCTGTTGACTAGCAAGTGTCACTTTAGTCGCACACAGAAACACATGTTGTAAGTGGGAATGTTGCCTTTCTTTGCATGCTTTCGTACCTGCATGTCGATTGGGTGGGTCAGAATCTTTGAGCACTACTGTCTCTATTGCGCCCGCAATGGTCGGCTGATCCCTGTGGGTCTGGTGTTGGGTTTCTACGTGGACGTGGTGGTTAAGCGTTGGTGGGAGCAGTTCCGCCTTATACCCTGGCCAGACGAAATAACCATGCTGTTAAGCGCCTACGTTGTCGACGACTCCGAGATGGCACGGCAGAAGATGAAGACAGTTCTGCGCTACATAAACCTCTCTTACATCCTCGCCTTCCGCGCAACCTGTTCTCGTGTTCAGAAGCGCTATCCTGTCGACCAGAGCCTCCTAGCTGATGGTAGGTCCATTCAGCTTCGTCAAACTCTACAAAGGTACCTTATCGAAGTTGAGTTATTTGAATTAATTTTATCGTCATAGCAATCATTGCCAGGATCACAGCCACAAAATAATCAGAGAAACGTGGCAAAGGGAGGTGCCAATGTTGACAGGTGTATCTGCCACTAAATTTACTCTTGCGTTGAATTGATCCACACTGCAACAATCAGCATCGCGTTAAGTAAACTATGTAACATCTTGCGGCCATAGTTATTAAATCATTTAGTGATACGAGAATAAAATTTCATTCACGATGCACTGATTTTTCCGTAGTTTTGCTCTGAGGAGTGCCCCAGTGAAGTCGAAATGTAATTATGGAGTCGATAGTTTAACATGTATCCATATGGTAGGGGTATTGCCTTGATCTGAATCAAGAGAGCTGAACTTTCTTGGGAGATATGTGGCAACAATGCCTTGCCAAAAGCATGAAAAACACAGGGGAGATAACAATTTGGACGTTGATCTGCGCCCTTTGAAGTTTCTTTGAAGTGAAATCATTTTAGCAAATTCCTTACAATTTTTTCATTATTCGATCTTGTAAACGGATATCTAAGCGCCTTAGAGCCATTTCAATGGTTTTAACTTGCCTACATTGGTTCAGATAGAAACATACTTTCGGTCTTCTTGTGATATTACCGCGTATTTTAGCCCATGAAGGACTGATTTTTCTCCTCAGCGATTTTTGTGAACCTTGCAGCCAAAAGTGACTGCTTTACCCTAAGGTTTGTGATCTAAAATTGAGTAAAATGCTACAGAAAGTTTTAAAGGCCAGATTATTTTGCTGATTTGCCTAAAGGATTGTTTTATAAAGGCAGTCATAAAGCATCCGCAAGGAAGATTGCTCCACAATGAGAATCCCACTTTATTTCTGCTGTCTACCAAACTATGTGTGGCTTCATGCTCTGGGGAGGCGGCAGAATTTGAGAGCACTTCATATGTCTTGCAATGTTCCAATGCAACCATTTAAAAAAACTAGAGGCCAAATAAAGGTAGAGCACCTCGTTAACTTCCTTTTATCATAAGGAAGCTGTTCATAACTCATAGTTTTGCACTAGTTGACAAGAGCATGGAATTCCACTTTTGGCCCTAAAAATGTTAATGAAAATGGGATTGTATGTTATATGGAATTATTACAGCCTTAAAGTAAACTGGTATGATTTTGACGGTTGTCACTATAGCGTCCCGAGTCCTTCTTGAGGGTAAAAAGAAGGTATAGTACTAGGCCAAAATACATATATTCTGTAGGCAGAGGGATTGGGGACTGCTGGCATGGCCTGGAGGCCAGCCAACCCGCTAGTACAATACGGCTGCCCAAGTGAACGAAATCGGCAGTCCGAACAAACAAAGTATTACAGCCACAGCATTTTATAGCAACATCATGCCAATACATCAAAACCCAGAAAAAACTTAAACACTTAGGGCAGGTTTTTATTCGAATTCCAAAATGAACTAATTGGGGTTTGTGCACAGGAAAATTAAAATTTTTTTTGCATAAGAGATCGAGAAAGAATTATGTGAGACGTTTAACATGTCCCTACAATGAGAAAGACCCATCGCAAATGTTGGTAGAAAATGATGAATAAGTGATGATTGATTCCTTTTGAGCGGTGTATACTCCCATTCGCCCCAAATCGTTTACCGATAGGTATAATCACACCAAATGAGTTGAAACAGCTGTACCTCTCGACACCGAATAATAGAGGCGCCTGGTACGCCACACCTATCTTCTGGGCGGGTCAACTAATTCTTGAACTACGCGCTACTGGCCTCATCCCTAGCGATCGCGGGGTGGAGGTCCTGTTTAAGAAGATCCAAAACTTTCGCAGCAAACTTGCTCGGCTTCGCATCTACGACATGCTTAACATACCACTCGGCTTCACTCACGTAAGACGTCCATAAACAATCCTTCTCCTTATGGGTGGAAGAGGTTTTAACCCACTGGATTCGAATTTCTTCTCTTGGTGCGTTGAAGGTGGGAACCTTGACGATCTACAGCTTTGTCATAGCGTCCGTCTTCTCATGGCAGTTTCTCGATGTCAAACAGCATTATGCTCATCGACTGGTCGACCTTTACGTGCCGGTGTTTGGCATCCTGCAGTTGACCTTCTTCCTGGGTTGGCTCAAGGTGAGTCCACTAATTTATCATTGAGTCAGAGAAAGTAAATTACAATTAATCACATTACAAAAACCTAATTTGATTGTTCGATGCTTTATGTCCTGCGTTTCAAGGTGGCAGAGGCTCTAATCAACCCCTTTGGTGAAGATGCTGATGATTTTGCAGTGGATGAATACATTAAGCGTAATTTGCAGGTTTGTTTTCCTTAATATCCGTATTTTCCTAATTCTTCTCCACGTCATAGAATCATGTAACTGCAATCACTTTATGCAAATATTAGTTGAGTTCATGCCTTGGAGACTGTAAATTGTTCAATCCCAGCATCGATTATGAATAAGGAATAAGTGAGGAAAATTTAATTGGTCGCCATTAATTTACGTTTTATAGTGAGAGAACTAGACAATTATAGTGTTCTTTATAATCCTAACTGTTATAATGGAACTGAAATGGAAGTTTTTCCGCTTACCTCCTTATTCTTAACTGAGGAAAGCATTGAATACGTAAAAGGCATGCCAAATTCTGCAGTTCTGATCTTTGAACTGACTCAAAAGGTCAGGTCAACTCTATTTGTCTGTTCCAGACGAAAGGAAAGATGACAGGTACCTTAGGATAGATATACTCTCTTAAGTTAAACCGCTCTTCAGACTGTGTGCCGGTTGCTGCTTTCAAAGCACCCTTAAAGATGACAACTTTTAAAGTTAGATTCCTTAGTTCACTCCAAGAAGCTATCGCCCCTGTGTTCATTTACCTTTGTCTGCAGTCTTTCAGAATTTGTACACTGTGGCTTTTTTAAGATCACTAATTTTTTGATTGAAAAACTACATGGAGAGGCACCGCCGCTGTGTAATGGCGTGATTCTTTCGAAAAATGGAACTACTGGGGAAAGGATGCGAAAAGGTGAGAGCACAAATCTCTCGCCTTCAGCATTTCTGCCCAGTCATCCTCCCTTCTCCAAGGCAGCCAACCTTTTTATCGGATCCTGCACCAATGCTGCTGTTGATGGTAGTGGCAATGTCGAAACCCATCAGAATGTATCACGTACTAGGTAAGTTGAACCGGTTGTCTCCACGCTCATGTTAAGGAGAAAATAACGAGTTCTGATCACAATAATTTGTTGACGGAAAAAATCATCTCCTACTTAAAATATCGGCAACTTCGCAGTTGCTGGGTCATTGTAATTTTCTGCGTTATTGGTGCCATTGGTGCTTCAATCGAGACAGCGGTGGGTCTTCGGTAAATTGGAAACAACAATTAAGTACTTGCATTCTCAAACAATATTTGAACTTTTGAGGTACTAGTAAATGTCACAGTATCTGCTTTTTAAATTTTTTTAGGCAAATGTAACTGCTTACTTGCTTCAGGTTCATGCATCGCAATTGTATTATTTTTATAACGTCTCAGCTTGTCTTCCACCACCTCCCCACTATTATGGAGGAAATATGCATCCGGAGATCTCACACACCCTCAAAAATACACTCCGGAATTATAAGAAAAGGCGCTGATTGTTCCACATATCCTATGACTTCATGACTAAAATTTGCCAACCTTTCTTCACCCATAAATTACGTAACGGCTCTGATTTGTTTAATTGCAAACATCTTAAATGCCAAAATTTCAAAGCATTTCCTCGGGATTTCAGATGATGTTCTATGACCTTATAAACGGCCTTTTTTATGAGGCGAAACAAATACTGTTGTCCTTAATCCAGTAACAGCGTCGTTATGCATTCCATCTTTTAAATCCCACCTTTGGGAATGATGTTTCAGGCTCCGTTTTGGCTCAACTCGTGACTGTATAAATCACAGCAAATGATGAGTATGCCTCTGCAAAAAGCACTTTAAGTCTAGCAGTAGATTTAGTGATTGCTAGCTATCTGACGTGGTACACATATGTTAATATACGAATCTATCAGTTGAGATCAAAAGAAAGGCCAAGACGATGAGGGCTTGTACAGAGTACTTCAAGCCATAACAGAAGAGCCTATTCGCCACCAAAAAGGTTTGAAGAAAGGAGCGCCCTATTACCTTACCGAAGAAGAATCGCAATGACTACGGAAATTTAAAAGCAGTAATAATTAAGGATTACCTCAACCCACCCCATTTGATGCTTTTCTGGATTTGCTAAGCGGCTCAAAGCTGTCCTCAACATTGGTACAGAAATGCACGAAATAAAATTGGTGATTCCTGCGACAGATAAGAAAAAAATGTTTTGATACCGACCAAAGGTTTTCCAAAAGTTAAGCGATCTATTCTTAACTCAATAGAGAGCCAATCACGTTTAAGATTCATCCCATCACAGTGCATTGTAAATTTGGGTAAGAAAAGCAAAATATTAATTTTAAATTGATTAAAAGGGACAGGTCTAACACCAAACTGTCAAAATTTCCACTTTTAAGCAGATAAGCAATATTCTGGGACACACCATTCCGTCGTACAGAGCATCAGTCACGAAGGTCTGCCGCATACAGTTAGTCAGGGCATAGTCGATAACAAAGGAATGTATTTTACCTTATAAATTTTACAGTTGTTGATAATTTTGCAAGAGGCCCGGGTGGACTCTTAAGAACACGAAACAAAACAAGATGGAGACCTCAAGGAATAAAATCACATGCTTGGTTTTGTATCGGTCATCCTACATAAAGCTAGATGCTCAGCCATTCATCTTGGTCACCGATGCTAGCAACAGTATGATATCTTCGTTCAGTACAAGGAAAGGAAGCTGAGAGTAGCAGAGAAGCTTATCCACAGGGAAGTTCTCGAAAGCATAAAGTAAAATCTTGGCTTTCTGAATGAATGCATGCGACATCAATGGAGGGATTTACAAAGCACCAGTTCGATGTAGCTCTCGTGAACGAAGGGTTTACTACGGTCATTTGCAAGCCCACTTCAGGCGCAATGTTATCATTGGTAGGAGATGTGTGCATCGTATTGATAGCTGAAGTTGCCACCAGCGAATACGCCTCCATTTCCTTATCAATCTAATCCCATATTAAATGCACTCTTCCTTTAAAAGTGTGCACTGTTGCATCGATAAGTTGAAGTCAAGTGTCAACGAGAAAACCAACAAATTATTGACATCGCCATTCCTTTTAAGGGAGAATCAAGAAGGTCCCGTACTTAGTAATGATGCGTTATGGGCGCATGAATCTACTTTATTGGCGTGATGACTTGGTAATTTACCTGGCTGTAGGTTTGACTACACAATATACGCCCTGCGACACCACAGATTGCATCTCTGCTGCATGGTGCACGGACCATAGAACTAGCCTCGCAAATTCTAGGGACAATAGTGGGACAGGTTTTTCATGTGTTATTTGCCCTGTTACGACTTCGGGAAGACGCTGAGATACCAGAAAGGAAAAAAATCATTTTTTTATAGAAAGAGACGAACAAGTGGACAATACCGGTTTCCAAAACGAGAAATACCATAAGTAACTCCTATTGCTTAGGTTAAGAAAAAACACATCAGAACGACGTTCATACGAAATTCAGACATTACAATTACTTTTGCATTAAATCTTGTTTTTCTGCGTGTGCATTAAAATTTGCTTTGAAACGGCACTCCATTTGTGGAACAGTTTTCTGAAATGTTATTTGGCTAACAAGAGGTTATTTTGGAGTGGATATTGGCAGTTGCACCTCAGGACCTCTTTAAGGCAAAAGAAGGCCTAATACTAGGACAGAATATGCATTCAGTAAACAAAGAGGGACTGAGACTGTTGGTGTAGTACTTTATTTGTTCGGGCTACCGGTTTCAGTCACATAGGTGGCCATTTTGAACTGGCCGTTTGGCTAGCCTCTGGACCATGCCAGCAGTCCCCAATTCCTCTGTTCCCAGAATATATGCGTTCTGCCTTAGTACTATGCCTTCTTTTACCTTGAAAGAAATCTCGAAACGCTACAGCTGGCATGGCTCGAAGGCCAGTTCTATCGGCTTGGACAATATGGCCACCCCATTCCGTAACGGAAACCGGTAGTCAAACAAGCAAAATATTGCATTGACCACGAATTATTCTTCAAGTCCACATATGCAAGACCTTTTTTCTAATTTCCCGAGACAATTTCATTTACCTGTAAATAACTGTGAAGTGCCCCTTGATTTTTGATGCAGCATGAGTTTTGAAATTTAAATAATAAAACTTGGACCTCTGAAATATTCTTATAGCAACTGCTTCCAGGCAAGCCTATTGCATTACAGACATATCGCTGGTGAATGATTTTAGTGGTGGATATTTAAATATACTTCTGTCCTAGAAATTGGCTGACTATTTGAATATTGACGCGGTATTAGGGAAGAAACAGACATCATTCAGTATTCCATGGCAAAGAAAGGTAGCAATGGGGCACCATTTAATTTTAAGATAATGAATTACATTCAAAGCTTAGTTCAGCTTTCACTTTGGACATGTCTTCTGTCGGCTTACGGTCGCTCGATGGCTTGAAACCTCTACCAGTATGTAATTATTGAGTTATATTACAGAAGAAGATAACTTGCCTCTATGCTTTTGAAAATAATATTGAAAGCATTAAAGGCTTAAGGCAGTAGGTGAGCTTGTAGAAACTGCATTAAATGCGCCTTCTTTTAGGTTTGAGAACCTAGCAGTGATAGATCTGCATCATAATCAAATAAGTAGTATCACTGGGGCTTTTGCAAGCATGAATGCCTTGAAAAAACTGCGGCTTGACAATAACAATTTAAAAGCAATACTACCTGAGGATGTGCAAAGTTGTTCAAACCTTGCTTATCTCAATGTTGGCTTTAACAAACTGGAAAATGTAAACGTAAGGAACAAATCGCACTACTTGATGCGTCCCAGTTTTTACAATCCCTTCCGAACCTTGAATTTTTTGACGCGTCGGATAATAAATTATGCGACATGTCGGCCCTACAATTTTGTAGAAAGGTATGTGCTGTACGGTTTTTAACGATTTAGTTAACCCAACTGTACCTTTCTGAAAACAAAATCGAAAATATAGCAGGTCCATTAACCAAACTAACTCACCTTACCGTAATTGATCTTGCGAATAATTGTATCAGTTCCATCGTAGGACTGGAGGCTTTTGAGTAAGCTCACAAACTTCTCATTCAATAACTAGGCATTTAAAACATGCCAACTTTGCAAGAAACGACCTTGATTTCCTTGCCCCCGTTGCACAGGCCTTTCCCAATTCGGAATGTCTCAATTTTAGTGAAAATCACATCAAAGATCCGGACGAAATTTTGGTAGCGGAGTGCAGCTTAATTTCATTTGTGCCAAGATATTTTTTTGGTACCCGTCGGAGCAATTTTGCATTTGACTACTTTAAAGTAACATGACGGTGACACAGCAGAATCTTTTAGGTGGTAGATTTAAACTGGTTTGACAATCTACTTTAGCAGTTTTAAAATTTCATGTACTTTTGCTATTGTAAACTGTCGCTTTGGTTTGATTTTCACTTTCGAAAATGTTCCCAAAAACAAAACCCTTCCGTTTATGGGATAACACAATGAAGCTTTCGATTGTGTAGGAAGGGACGCCTTAGCTGGCTATGCAATGTATTCGCGACTTTTCACAATTTTTTCAATGTTCGCTTTTGCCTTAAATATATCTCAGGCTACCATAACATATCTCACCTGCTTGAAGTCGCTGGCAATATACGGAAATCCATTAGATTTCAGCACGTCGACCGTGTCTCAATTTGACTTTGAAGGAATTATTGACCAGTTTAGACCAGACTCCTCTTCCGTAAATACTTGGATAGTACTTATTTGTACTATGCTGTTAGACACATCCTTGTTTAAAGGAGTTTCTGTGTTTGCCTAAAAATGTTCTAAGACCTGACGCCGCCGATGCAGGTTAGTTTCCTTTCGATTATTTACTCATACTCAAACCTTCGTCCAACATCTGTCTAAACGTAGAAATTATGGAAGATATCGAAACCCGACTTCTATCGTTAGAGGAGCTAGGAGATTTATTTACTAGTCGAATCTCCAAATGGTAAGGAAAGTTGGATTATATTTGGGCATTAAAAGTTTTAATCGATTTCAGGAAGTGTTAGCTGAGCTACCGGGCCAATTTCTTGGGTCCAATCCGTGTGATGAGGGCCCACCCTCAGTATCAAGCGGTAAAAGACCACTCAGCGGCAGGCACGTTAGATTTTACTCTGTCACCATTTACAAAAACAACCCTCCCTTTTACAGTAGAATAGACATTTTCCGAAGCCTATATTGGAAGAAAGCGACCATTTTTCATTGGCATCCTAAATGCAACGACCACCCTAACCCTGAAAAATCCTATAAGCAGAATCACACGAGGAAATTGTTTCTAGTGCAGGATTATTCCGCTTCTTGTTCTTTCAAACTTGTTATGCTGCAAACAACAACCATCGACTAACATTCATTGACACCTATTCATTTTGACCTCTAAGTAGTCTTTTACAATTTAACCAAGGCAGTCCATCCAATGCTACTGTGAAAAAATACACCACAATCCGAATAGGATGGTTAGTGCCAAAATGTCAGTGGCGAGATGGAATATCACAACTCCATTGACTATTTCCTGGATGGAGGGCCATCGCTTTGGCTAAAAATTCAAATTCTATTGATTGCCCTTGCTTACACCCAATTAATGATTTCAAGCAATGAAAATTACTGAAGACCCAATTACTCAGCAATGGTCGTTCTGACGTTTTTAGAAGTCATCTTCAAAATGCCTTGGATTTCGCCAGAACCACTGGCTCCAGTAATGCCATTGAAGCCGACAACAGAGGTGACGAACACTAAAGTTGTAAATTACTCCAATAAAGCCCTTAGTTGGCAAGGTTTTCGATTGGTGCTCTACCAATTGGACGGCTCAGCAAATTAAGTGCAATCGCGGATTCTCGACACATGCGAGGAACAAGTGAACGTCGCAAGATCGTGCCCCTATCCAATTAAAGTCGCCCAAACCTGACGAATATGACCTCGTCTCACGAAACGGTCGGTGATGTCTATCATGAGAGAAGTAACCATCGATCAGGTCTACCTCTAGATGTAATTTTTGGTATAAAAGCACATATCCCAAATCGCACATGCACAAATGGGTGCGTGCGCTCGATTACACAAAATAGGTAGGCTTCATAAAAAAAATATGCGTAAAGGGGAGGGGAGAGAAAGGGTTACTCTGAGTCGAGGAGGACCTCGACCACCTTTGCCGACGAACTAGATTTCACTCCCACAGAAGGCTGGACGGGATAGGAGGTGGAGGGAGCGAGGACGGTGAAAAATGGGGGCGAGGTCGCAGCTGTGATTGGTGGTGATGGTCGTTGTTGCTGCGGTTCCTGCTGATGCGCTGTCAACTCCTCCATCAGGAAACGCGGTTGAGCGTAGTCTACATCATCACACACTAGGACTGCTGGCAGGCCAGGCATATCCGCATATAAATCTTCCAAGAGTAAATGCAAATCGAACACGGCTAGGTGGAACAAAGACAAGTCAGGTTAACATCTTTGCTCGATAAGTTTGGCGCATTAGTAAAGTCTGTAAAATAGCACCGTGGGTTTTGAATTTTCACCATTCAGTGGGACAAATTAAAGCCTAGGATGTTTCGAATTATTCTTATCAAAAATATTTTTAGTAGCTTATCATGATACTTTTACTTTCGATGGAAGTCGAATATGCTTCAAGCATCACTGATGTTGCTGTATTCAGGACTGTCATTCTCATAGACCAGAAGAATTAGTGAGCAGTCGAAAACTACAATAAGCATTCACTGAAAAATTCATGGAGCACGAAAGAAAAAAAAAATTACGGGCTTACCTCGTTTGACACCACTAGCAATCTCAGGATTGTTGGGCACTTTTATACGCTTGATGGGGCCCATCTTGGCAAGGCGCTTCGATAACTTGACCAGGAGACGTGCGTTCTCCTGGACCAGGGATTCCGGTGGGTCGGGCGATTTATCGGCCTGTGTTTGACCTTGCACTGCCAGTACGACCGCGGCCAAGCCCTGTTCTACCATTAGAGCATGTTCCAGCATCCGCAGACGATCAGTTAGGAAGCATAATACTTCTGGTGAGAAGATGTACGCCTCACGTACCTCTTTGGCGATGTCAGCTGGTGAAGCACAAAAAGGAAGTAAAAATGCCACGCCACACACACTGCATTAACGAAAATTATAGCTAGTTCTAAGTGTGGGGCACCGTTAGAGTAACTCGGGTGGTACAGTGGTTGCAGCGCTTGTGAACGCAATGAGTTAATGGCTTCAATTTCACTTACTGTCGGAATGAATGAATCACAATAACAGAAGCATTGAAACCGCGTCGATTTTTGAAAACTATCGGGCATTGAGGTTTGCTTGTGCAACAATAACTGAGAGAAACTAGAATTGGACGAATTGAAAACGTGCACAAAGGAACTGCTAATAAAGTGGTGTAAGAAATTGAAAACAAAGTACTAAGAATCTAACTTGAAAAAGAGAAGAAAATATAGGAAACGGTGGAGTAAGGTTGCCCTACAAGACTTTATGAAATGCTTTCGATTGTGGATAAATTTTCCCAAGAAAGGTGACTGCTAAACAAACTACACTATTCGCAGAAATTCATTCGGAATCAAGTGATGCATGGTAAATGAGCTCCATTAAAGAAATCCTCGACCACGACTACTGTTAACGTTGGGAGTTCCCCATTGAGATTGGGAATCGTTGTACGATCTTCACTCATACCTAGTGGATGATTTCAAAACACTCAAATACCTTGTGACGACCACAGTGGAGTGGTGTACACAGGCATCTAGACTGACCTTCCGGAGCTAGTGTGCATCCGTAATACAGCTACTTCTAGGTATATGTCTTATAACGCCCTCTGAGGCAATAAGAGCGCTAAAATTCCCGTTACATATAGATTTTGATGGCATCGACAACCAGGTAATCCAATCAATTCCCTGTCTTAAAGTGTATAAACCATTAAGTTGTTCCATTTGCCTTTGGATATGCAAGGAACTAAATACCTAAAGCAGAATTGAAACAGCCACACTTATTTCAAAGAATTCCATGCTTTTCGAAAGAGGTATTCTATTGAGGAAACGCATGTGGTTGGTATGTAACATGTCAAGTGGTGCGCAGATGAAATTAATGTGTAATAATTAAAACAAAGTGGTTTTAAGGACCGTTATGATGCAACCAGAAGCAATTTTAAATGCCACTTTACACCTTTCGGCCAAGGAAAAATCGTGCAGCGCAAATTAACGTCCCAAGATTACAGATAAAGTGGACTTAAAAAGAGAATGTCTTTAAAAGTAATAACTGCCAAAAGCAGTCTTTCTTCGACAACAATAAGTGAGCTGGGACCTTTGTTGGTAACGGCTGCAAGCATTTGCTTGAAACATTTACTAAATGGGTCCATTACGTATCCCAAGTGGGAAAGAACAAGAGGGAAGAGGTCACTCACAATTGGAGACGCGTTCCGCCAGCGGATCCGCTTTTTCAGGTGGCAGAACACGTTCAGCAAGCCCAAGAAGGAGCATGCTGAAACGTTTGTCTTTGAGGATGTCACCAAAGGCGGCATATCCATAGGTGTGGATGCCCGCAAGTAACATGTAATCATGGCGGTTGTGCCATTTGCGCAAAATTACGCTGAGAGCGCGATTCTCTACCGATAAGGTGCCTAAGCTTGATGCCCCTGTCTCGGCCGACCCCAACGATAAGGTCGGCTCCGAATTAGCTGCTGCCGATGGAGACCTCGGAGCTGACGCTGCTGGTGTCACTGTTGTCCGTAATGATGAACGTAACTCCTTAAAACGTGCTGACAACTGGTCCATGTCCTGCTGCCATAGGCTTGAGAGCAGCGTCAGACCACCGTCGTAAATGTCGAAGCGAAATGCATCGTCGACCGTCTGCAACGGTGGAGATGTGCTTAGTGAAGGATTTTAACCGAATAAAAAGGTGACTTGATGTGACTCCATTCCTTACCTGTAAGAACTTTTTGGGAATAGCGATACAATCCTCAAATTGAATCGCCTTGGCTCGAATTAGGGCCATCATAGCGATGCGAGAGAGCACTGCAACACCCGACACACCCTCTGTTGGAACACCGTCAGACCAGCTGTGAAAAGAGGGATGACAATAAGGATTCCATTCCCCCACGCCAGACCTAAATGAAATCGCAGCGATGACTTCACTCACCGGAGAGCTTCTGCATCTAAGACTTTGGGGTCTGAGTATAGATGTCGCATGAAGAGATTGGTATAACCAAATAATTTCTCTGGCGGCTTTGACCTTAGAGTAAATGGAAGCCACTCCGGTGGTGGCAAGGTACCCTTCGGTGGAATACCATAGCTGGGGAGAATGATAAACAAGCAGTCAGTACGAGTGCATATAAGTGCTGAGGCATACTCGGACACGCCCCCCATACCGCATGACTGATTCGAGAAAGAGTTGACGTTCGTGCGCATTGAACCCAAAGACAGTCATTTTGCTGTCCTCGAAGAGCACATCCTCCGGCAGATCAGCGAGGAGATCCCTCAAGGGCGAACACATAGCAGTGGTGTCGGTTTGCCAATCAACTTGGCGGTACATATCAGCCATTTGCGATTCTTCCTCTCCGGGAGGCGAACGGGAGAAATCCTCCTCGGCTACTGCACGCAAACCATGCTCCGTTTTCCTTCTAGACTACAAGAAAAGAGAAGGATAACTGCCAACGTTGACGAAAAGAAGGAATTAATTTCAAATGGGGAAAAACTGCGCACTCGGGATTGATTTTCGTTGGAGTCATGAAGTGCGCTGCCGTCGATAGGTACTTCGCGTACACCATTGTTATTATTGGGTTCACCATCATCGGAGGAGGAGGAGGCCATGCTGGAATCGGGACGAAATTCCTCGTCACTTTCAGCTGCTGTTGCAGTACCACCACGACGAGAGCGACGATTGCTACGATGAGGTCGGGAGGTTCCACCGTAGCCGTCGTTATCGTCGTCCTCGTCCTCTGCCCTAGTGATGAAATGGTAAGCGGAGAGGGAGAGAGCTGTAGGCCGGACACGCCTAGTGCTCCGCCTTCGACGAGCTATTAAGCCCTCCGCGTCGCTACCTGGTTCGGGCGCCTCCGACTTCGTTGCTGTGGCTGACGTCGCTGAACAAAGACTAACACGAAGGAGGACGAATAATTTCCAATTTCTCTGGCGTTATTTTGGGTACCAAAAATATTGTGTACAGTAAATAGACAAATCAATTCGTTATTCCAATTATTATGCGCAAAATCAAAGAAGGCCCATATTTGCCAATCAAAAATGTCACAAAAGGCTACGTTATCTGTGAAGTAGTAATGCAATTTTTAAAACACCTACGCAGTTTGAATCAGCTGGGATGGGCTTCCTAAGAACTGACATCACGAAATCATCGAAAAAGCTTGAAAAATTAAAAAAAAGGCTTCGCACACACAAACCTAATTGAAGAATATTGCATCTACAAAAAACAATCCTTAACCACAAAATGTATTAACAACAAAAAAGTGGAACTATCAAAACTCAATCCTAGTGTAGTGTCACAAAGAATCATGCTAAGAATGACATTAATAAAAGATAAAAGCCACGGAAGCTAGCAAACGTGTAGCATGCTTAGGAAGGCCCCGCGAGTAAATGCGCCAAAAGCTAGGCTACGGAAATTGTGATAGCTTACAAAGAAAATTGGCCAATACGCCATAAGCATCACTGTACAACTTCTTACTAAACCAAAATCTGCCGATTAGACAACTCTTATTCCACTTTTGGCCCTCATCGTATTCTCTGGCCAATGGTAAATAACAGATATGCCTTCGGGAACAATAACTCACTGATAACCGCATAAAAATAACAAGTGTTTACAGCGAGCCACTTCCAGAAGCCCAGTTGACAATCTCCACGGAATCGGAATCAGCTTCAGCTACAGCATTATCGGGCATGGCGATAGTAACGGCAGTACCAGTCCCCTCGTTAGGAGGACGATGTCCGGGCTCAGAGTCGTCCGAGTCTTCAATAATGATCATACTATCCTCAGTGGCGCCATAAGGACCCCGTCTGCTGCCGAGATCGCCTTGGGATACCTCTTGTTCCTCCTGCATGAGCATACGCTCATAGCGCTTCTTCAAGAGAGCCTCCCAGAACCCACTCATCTCCCGCGCATTCATCTAGAAAGGTTAATGTAACTCTATTCATAAGCAATCACAAGCACACATTATCTCCGAAGGCAACTAAAAATGAGCGAGGACATAAGACCTCAAATTGCAGTGTGGATGAACAACATCTGTTGATTTAATTTAGTGATGGGGAACAGTGCTGATAATATAAAATACTACACAAAAAAGTAAACTTCTGAAATCAGTTCGAACCTGAGCTAACAGGAGAAAGCTCGTCAGTTTGAGAAGCAAGGGCCAAGTACCGTGTCAAACTTTACCTATTCAAAAGGCTACTTGCCCTTGCTTAGATTAGACTAATTGCTAAGAGAAAGTTGTTAACGGCAAATACTTAGACTGAAAATGATTCCACTGCCACATTGGAAAGCGAATGTACTATTTTTTTTCATTTACTTGATGATGATCCAAGTAAATGGTCAAGTTGGAATCAAATTTTAGTTCATCCATTAAATTCTAGGTAAAATGCGGAAATGTTAAAGAAGCAATCTTAAATGCTTGATCGCTGCAAACATTTACAATATCAAATTCTCATTCATAAAGATGACCTACATTGAAACTGCTTTGTGCAAGGTAAACAGCAATGTAAGCGAAAAATAACTTCTCACCGGACGTTCCTTTGCATCAGTGGGAAAATAACGTTCTTCGCTGTCTTGGTAATTTTGCGTCGGGGCATTCACACTTTCTCTTGAGCATGGAGAAAAGACTATGGGGGGTGAATCAATGTCATCTGCGCACTCTTCGGTGGTTTTCGAAGTCTCCTTCACTCTCGGCAGGGCATCTCGATCAAGCAGGCGCTCCAGAGTTTCATCGTCGTAGATTAGGGCTCCGTTCTCCGTCCCCGGTTTCTGTTTATCTATGAAAAGAAGAGAACGAATTGTGAAAGTGGAGGTAGAACGGATTCCAAAGTCATACTAATTTATGCCAGCTCAGCTCAAATTACTGTGGCAAAATAAGCACCGAATGGAAGCGTAGACATGAAGGATTCAAAGTAGCGGGAAAAAATAATAAAACACTGAGGTTTCAGTGCAAATGGCGAGGGAAATTTCGGGTGACAAATTCTAAAGAATCAATGACACCCCATGGGCACAGATACAACTAACAACCACTCTAGCAGAATTGCTAAAAAAATAGCTATAAAGTCGAATTTATCTCTTCACATAAACTTTTTGAATTCCATACCTCCATACAAACTTTTGGAGCATTGACTCCAGCATATTTTAATGTTTTCTGCAAATTTGCTCATATTTCAATACTTTCTGATGTGGCAAACAGATTCTTATATGTAATCATAAAAACGGGTGCCACATAGCAAGACTTAGTAGTCATTACAACTGAACTGGAATTCAAAAAGTAGGGAATTCGAAGCAGTGAATCGCAATTCTATTGACGTGAATGACCGACGATTCGTTTGCGAGTCTTGAGAACAGGAATCGAGTAGTAATAAAATCCGGAGTCGTGGAAGCCTATACAAAAGGGACGATACCATCTATCCCAAATTCGAGGTTTTGAATTAGCCCCATCTCGAGGTCAATGACGCAAATACCCAGGCTTTCCACAAGCGCTGAAAAGTCAAAGTAAATAGACATGTGTTTAGTTCACCTAAGCAAAAGGCAAGTTTCCCCATGCTTGCAACCACGGCAAGGATGAAAAGTTCATGTCCTCTTAACCGTAGAAGGCTTGAAAAAGAAATAATTTATGACAAAAAGTTTGAAGCCTAATTGATGCATTAAACCTTTAACGTTAAACTAGGCAACGATCACATGCAGCAAAGGCCTGAAAGCATGTAAATGTCGGAATATCAACCCATAAAAATAACTTCGCGTTAGATAAACATATTAATTGATCGGTCAACATCGATATCCTGAATAAGCTTCGAAACACCAAAACTTGCTACCTTTGGCTTGTGTCACCGCTCCATCCTTTTCGTCAGCACCGCTCTCGCCATATTCCTCATCGTCACTGGAAAAGAGGCCATCCAGTCCTGTTCTAAGGATGTCGTGAACCTCACTGCGAGAGAGGCGCAAAAGGTGGCGCTTCTCCTCGTTACTCGGCGCAGGTGTCGAAGTCAACGCCGACATATCGACTGCATCGACAGGGCGATCTTCGTCCATGATCTTGGTCAGAGCGAGTTTACCCCGTGCCACGCGAATTATGCGCTCCTCCACGGTATTGCGCATAATGAGGCGATAAATGAGGACGTGTTTCGACTGTCCAATACGGTGTGCACGTGCCAGCGCCTGCATATCTCGATAAGGGTTCCAGTCGGAGTCAAAGAGGATTACCTAATCACAGAAGAAAGAACATCGATGCTGAGTGGAGAGGGAAACAATGGACCGTAGATGGAGGATTTACCGTGTCAGCTGAGGCGAGGTTGATGCCCTCTCCGCCTGCCCGTGTGGAAAGAAGGAAGACGAAAGGTGCCGCGCCTTGCGAATTGAATCGATCGATGGCAGACTGGCGATGAATGCCTCGCACATTGCCATCCAATCGTTCAAACTCAAAGCTACAATTGGGGGCGACGTTTGGGCGTTAAAACCGTGCGTATTCGGCCATATCCACCGCTTCTAATTACGTTAAGTTACGAGCATGAAAATCGCCTACTTTTGGCTCTCACCCCTGTGCCTTAAATTAAAAAAGCGAAGCTACAATGTACCAATTTTGCGAATCGCCTTCTTCTTAAAAACGACTTAAGACCTTAAAATTACCAAGACAGTTTAAAGAGAAATCGCTTATCAACGATTGAGTATCTGAAATGAAATTTAATGATTTCAGCAAAGACAGCATACACTTAAAATTCAGCAGTAGCTTGCGTGCGATTTCTTAATTGTTTCGCTAAAAAATAAATCGTAAAAAAAGAAAGAGGTGATGTTGACACTGAGGAAGACTTATTTAAATATGGTTTTGAAAACAATAGCGGAGGATTGACATTAAGGTTACTAAATGTATCATGTACAAATTCGATATGGCAATTCTTAGATGGGATAAGTCAAAAATGGTATCGGTAAGCCAACTTCGTTCTTAATTTCATTACATTAAAAAACTCATGGTTTTTTTGCTGTCGTGAGCAGTGTTCACGAGATTTTTTTTTCGTTTGCAACATAGACACTTTTTTCGATTGGTTAACACCGTTGACCACCATGGATACGCACTATGGAAAAAATCTAATAAAAACTATCGTACAAGCCACTTCAGATAATTTCGTCACAATTATACCTTAAAAAGGGATCCTATAGGTGCCATGGCCATCAGATGAAGCACGCTTCGGAACCTAATATTTAGTATTCGGGCCTACTCACCGGTACTACTAAGTCTAGTCCAGAATAGTACCATTAAGCGAAACCCAGTTTCACCGAGCTACCCACAACACCACTTCGATAAGATGATACCACATCCCCCCGTCAGAAACCCCCTTGTGGAAGAGTGTTTTACTAAGCTAGAACCATTTCAATGATATTGAACCACCACGTGAAACGTAAGAGGGAAGAAAGCGCGTACCCATCATTATAAAGTGCCATCTGGATAAGGTCGAGCATGCTGACGAGGTGAGAGAAGATGAGAACGCGATGCCCGCAATCGCGTAGACGCCTAAGCATTCGCATGACCAGATGTAACTTTGCACTAGACTCCACCAGCATACGCGGCTCGTACATCGCTGCCATGGCATAAGCTGAACCAACGGATGGGACAGTAAAGATGGGGGGAGTGGGTACTCGCGTCGCCATCGCCTCCCCTGAGGGCATGAGGTAAGGGTGGTTGCAGACCTTCTGCAGATGTAGCAGCGGGTTCATTAGGTTGCGCGTGCGCAGAGCTTCGTAGTTCTTTGTCAGCACCATTTTGTAGATACGCCTGAGTTTGAAAAGAGAGGTACCGGGTTGTAAAGAGCAGCTTTGCAATAATATAGACCCTTCTCTTCAGGATTAATGCCTAAAACTAATTTCATTTATTTACCAACGAGTCTTCGTGAAACTACATAATTTCACTAAAACACCTTACAATGTTAACTATTTCATTCCCGTTGGACTTCTGCAGTGTTCACTGCAGAGCACACTAGTAAGATTAAAATTTGGTAAAAAAAAACAAGTAAATTAAAGTGCTACGACAGTCTCACAATACACAAGTTACTCACTTTTGCAGAGGAGTCAGACTAAGAAGAACAATAATCTCAGTCTTTTTAGGAAGATCTTTAATCACATCACGCTTCATTCGGCGCAGAAGATGGTCCTTCAGCGTGATCTGCAAGGCCTCAGCCCTCTCCTCCTTGGTCATCGACGTCCACCGGGTGCTCAGAGCCTGAACGTCACTAAAAGACCGAGATGGTACAGAGACGAGCCGAACCTTTAGATTCACCAGGTGCAGAATTCGCATGATATTTGAGGAAAATTTGCATTTTAAGATAGAAGAAAACAATACTTTTTAGGATCATACGATATCTGGATCCCCAATTAGAAGGCTGTCAGTATAGTTGTCAGCCAACTGACAGTTATACATTGCCATCAAGGAAACGCAGTATAGAATGCTTCCGTAGAGGGCTAAAAAACTACCCTTGGGCTAATTTCTAGGTACTATTCAAAGGGAGTGAATTTTCTTAGCATTCTGATCCTCGGGACATCAATTCAACTTATCTTTTAAAAAAGTATACAAAGGTTCATTCATTTCGTCAATCAGTTTTAGTGTTTTACAAAAAGGTGACATATTCAGCGATAAACCTTTCCCTCAAATTACCTAAACTTCCTGGGGTCTAGAAAGTGAAGCAGATGGATAAGTTCGTCGAGATTATTCTGCAGTGGAGTACCCGTTAGAAGGATCTTGAACTCAACGTCGTAGGAGAGTAGGTCACGAAACAACTAAACAAAAATGTAGTGAAAAGAGGCACTGAAAGATGAGTCCTTGAGACCTTGATGACAGCTGACAAGGTTAGTGTATTCAAGCAGAAAATCGACACTCTATGCCCGATTTGCATCGTAGGGGGCTTGAACACAATTAAGGTCGCGTGACGAGGCGCTATTAAGCGACTTTGAGGCCGTGAATTAATAAATCCTAGGGTCACCACCTACCTCTTATAGAAAATCAAAACGCCTAGTTTATTTCATACAGAAATCGTTCGATTTAAACTTCTGGGAAAGTTCCCCCAGACTATTTGCCATTTCAGGAAAAGGAATAGTAGTGGTGCCGTGTGGTACGTAGCGCATGCTCATCAAGTGATTGATTTTAATAATTATTTGATCTTTCAAGCTCATTAAGCAGGATTTTAGCCTCTTACACGAGATTGCTTGTTCTTCAGACGATGCGCCTCATCGACCACGAGAACCTGCCAAATAAAAGCTGTCAAGGTAGTGCGTTCCAAGGAAATCATCTCGTAGCTGGTGACCATCACGTGGAAGGCGGGAATACAGAAGGCTTTGTTCGCGTAGAGGCAGTACTCACTGAGGGTGGAAATTAACCACTTAGCGTAGTTGGAGAAGAGACAGAAAAAAGCAGCAAATCTAATGGCTTACTTGATCATAGCACGGTTTTGACGATCACCGGTGTACACAACCACTTGCATCTCCGGGGCCCAAAAGGCAAACTCGCGTTTCCAGTTCATTGTGACAGCCAGCGGAGCCACAATAAGAAAGGGTCCCGAACGCTTGTCCTTTGAAATTAATCCAGAATTTTTCTTGTAACATACGAACCAAAGAGTCCAATATTGAGCGGTACCAAAGCAAAAACTTCAGACTTCGAAAAAAACTGAAGGATGTACCCCAACGAATAGGCTGTTTCTAGAATGCACCGACATCAAAACGCCCCGTACTTTTCAGAATAAAGTACAGTTCCCCACTTCATAAGATCTAATGCAATTATTTTGTTTGACGTTTGGTGTGAACATTACTGAGAAAGATTTGGGATCAATGAGACACGCACCTCTTTGACAAGGGAATAGAGCATAGCGACGATCTGAACTGTTTTGCCCAAACCCATTTCGTCGGCAAGGATGGTATTGATGTGATTGTAGAAGGACTTCCGCAACCATCGGACACCTTCCAGTTGATAACCATGCAGTCGTCCACCCTCCCAATTGGAGAGATAACTCGGCTGTTTATCGATCCAGTTTTCCTATAAAAAGCAACCATTTTGTCCCTAATTTCGTGAACTCGAAACGCGAAATTTCGCCAAAGAGTTTATCAATTGTATTTTAGATAATCAAGCATGTCAAAAGCTCAGTAGCTGAGACGGAATAAACAAAGTATAAAAAGTTACACAACGTACAACAGAAAAATGACTGAAATATTTGCAGTGTGAAATGACTTGTCAACGATCTAGGGAGTGATCAGATTGAACCAAATACGTTCATACTAGTTTTACGACTTAAAATTGCGGAAATTAAAACCAGTGATACTCTAACTGTTTTCAGCAAATATGTGATTTACCGATAGAAAACTCATCCGATGTCAAAATACGACTGCAATTTTCGTGCAAGGACATAATGGTAATGTGTGATCGGAAATAATTTCTTAGTACTAGTAATTAACTAAGAGAGGAAAAAAGGGCTGACCTCCCAATTAGAGGGCGGTAAGGGAGGAAGTGGCCTGGAAGAACCCTGATAAAGTTTGATGATTTGATCCCTAGAGGCTTCGCCCAGGTGGAGAGTGTAGAGACTAGCGATCTGAGAGAGATGGGCGTCAGCCAGCTGAAGGATCCATCGCCGTACAAATGAGGGTAGGAGCCGCCGTCCACAGGGATCAAGCGGCTGCAGGCCAGCTCGGCGGTAACGCGGTAACATGGCGTCCAGATGGGTCAGGTTTATCTCCACCGTCTCCCACGTGGCATGAGCTTCATCTAAATCGCACCATTTCACAAGAATCTCACGAAGACGAGTCATTGAGGTGAGCGAGGACTTCTTAATTGGTTTATGTGTAGAGCCTAGCTTTCGTCGCATCGGCGCAAAGATGGTGGGACGAAAAACCTCGCTGGTTGAGAGGACGCGCTCCGGGTAGAGGTAGGTCGACAATACTCCATTCCTTAGGTAGTACTCGTACCGACGGCGACCCCATTTCGGTTGTGGCTTCAGCAAACTGGCAAAGACAAAACTCTCCGGTCATCAGATAACTCTCGTGTGGACAAACCTATAGGTTTAATAACTCACTTGGGGGCGGGAAACCCTCCGACAATGGGAGCAGCGCTGGGGTCTAGATTATCCACGGTCGATTCGTCGACATCGTCATCAGAAGAGGGGATTTTTGGAGGATCATTCCGACACGACTCATCCTCTGCACTGACCACCTCCCGGTATTCCTCATCAGCGATATTAATGAGGTCCGCATTCCGCCGGTGGAAGTACTTTGCCATACCAGGGTGCATGCGGAGAATGGCTGAACCTGGTATCCAATTGCAGTGCCAATAAGACTGATCGCGAAACTTCACAAAGTGCGCGTACTGCTCGACCTTATCTCCCCATGACTGATGCACCAGGATTTCTAATAAGAGCCAGAAACAGGTTTTCAATAAGTAAACAGACGAGAGGGCCCAAAAGATGCAGCAAGGAGAGAATGATACTCACCAGGAAATGGAGCTGTCCTTCGTACCTTTAGAATTTGTTCAACTTCAACCTATAAGTATATAAGTGATTGAAACAGCAAAGAGAATTCATTAAGGCTGTAAGATTCGCACAGACGCGACGTGTTCATGCATACCCATGTTTCATACTCCTCATTAATTATTCCTCCTGCTATATTCCCGCGACCGGATGACTGCACAGTAGGATGTTCAGAGGGTTCTGTCAAAAGAGCCTCCAATTCCGTTTCAGTGACGAAGGATCCAGAATTGTGCGCCATCCGTCGAGACCTCCGCGACGCACGCCTAGAAGCACCATCAGAGGCTGTGGATAATTCGCTGGCGCTAGCGAGGCTACTCTCATCCACAGAAATTGGAGGCACATCCTGACGAGAAAATGCTGCTTCGGTAAAAGCCATACCCACATCATTCGCTCGATTATCCTGCCCGTCCATTAAATGCACTAAAAAGGCTATAAAACCGATAAGTATTATTGGAATTGTTTCGTTACGCTATTCATAGAATTTGAGACAGTCGTGGAAACGTTAACGCAACGACATCACGATTCCAGACGCAACTACCGTACAGACGACGAAACTAAAGCGAAAGGTCACACAATACGTGCTAGAACAGCCGTATCAGATGAAATTAAAGAGAACTAATGAAATCTGAATCAAAAGACTTGAAGAAAGACTTGTCACATATAGCAAAATCCGAGATTTTCTTGCGACAATAACGTCGAAAAATACAAAAAAGACCGAAAATCGCAGTGGTCAGTTATGATTGCAACCATATTTTTAAAAAATGGAAACAAAATGCGAAAAGGGCAGCCCTCTGCCGCAAAGGCAGGGTCGTAAATGTGTCAGGTTCCCAAGATAACCTAAACAACTTCAAAGCCATGATAAGGAAACCTAAATTCACAACAACCTCTAAAAACTTTTTAATTAACGTTATTTTTGTTTTTAAAGAAATGAACAAAATTCCGGCAACGTGCAAACTTAATTGGATTGGCTTTTTCATACCGAGCTAATATCAAACAAATAGAAGGGGCTATATCTTAGTCAATGAAACATTAAAAAGCATTCAGCTTTGTAGTACTAGGCTTTGAACCAAGTTATCTTTTTGTCACTTCTATATTAACTAGCCGTTTTTTTGCCTAGTCATGTTTGTAGCACCTGGAGACTTTTCTGAAGTCAAAAGGTGTGGCGGTAGAATAAGGCGAACAAGTCATTATTTTAGGGCAGGATATGCACGTATTATGTAAAGAGAGGCCCGGAGGCCAGTCAGCCCGGCTAAAAAATATGGCCACCCAATTGAGCGAAATCGGCAGTCGGAATAAGCAGAGCATTGCAAAATGCATAACACTCAAATAGAATATGCGTGTTTGATGAACAAGGGGGTTAAGGCTACTCACGCCTCAGATTCCTGCTCACTCGTTAAAGGCAAACTGCTCCCCATGTGTCTGTAACCGAATCCGAGAGTTTGACAAACAAACAGCGTACGTTTAAAATGACAACCAATTTTGTTCTTTATTTAATTTTCTGCACTTATTTACATTTATGTCAGGAATGTGTCCATCTTGAAGTCAGAATTTACAATGTACGCAAACTGCTACTCGTTGTAAGTTGCTGACACGCACTTTGCTGATGCTGCCGCGTTTCTCATTTTACTAAACTCTTCAAAGCCTTTTCTTGGCTCTGAATTAACATTACTGCTGAAAGAAGTATGACCTAGAAGAATCTTCCAATTAAATACTGGACCACACTTTTGCCGTTTCCAATAAGCCAATATGCTTTCTCCTTTGTGAGGATAATTAATAGCGATATCTTTGACTGTAGGAAATAAATTTCGTACTGAATAAGGTGGCTGCTCTCTGACTGCTTCTGGATTTCTCTTACTGTGTTTTGGCCTTAAGTGGTTGTTGGTGGCACCAAACCCTGATACAAACCCGCCTCATTGGTCACTGCTTTTGAGATGGAGAACTTTTTTGGCCTCTACGGCTCAATTATGAAATCTGCTGCAGGTCCATATGTTGTCATCGCGCTGTGTTGCGTTGCAAATTTTATAAATGCAGCGGATCGCGTGCTGATGCCAATAACCATAATTTCAATGGCGGATGAGTTTGATTGGGATCTACATTTCCAAGGCTGGATACTGAGCAGCTTTTCAGTTGGTTACCTCAGTAGTCTAGTACGATCATTTTACTAATATTTTATTGGAGGTTGCTGGGGGCAGTGCAGCCAAAAACTTTGGTGGAAGAAGAGTTCTTACGCTGGCCGTTTTGCTGTGGTCATTATCTTCCTTCTTGACGCCGTTTTTCGCTTCCTCCTGGGCACTGATGATACTTTTCCGTCTTCTTCTTGGTGTTGGTGAAGGAATAGGTGTGTTTTTGCTGATTTTATGATTTGAGTCTCGTATTTCCCATTTGTGATGCTGTGTTTTAGGATTGCCTACTATATTTCACATCTTTTCCCATACCGTCCCTGTGGAGGAACGTGGCAGAGCCTTCAGTTATTTAATCGCCCTGGGTTCTGTGGGCCAGTTTGTTGCTGGAATAATTTCACCTCACATGTCTTGGCCTCTTCCCTTTCTTCTCTTCGGTGGGTCCGGTCTGCTGTGGGTTATCACGTGGGTCTTGTTTACCAAGTCCTTCGGAGACTTAGAGCATGCAGGCTCTTCTGATTACCTTGTTTCGGCACCACCAGTAAGGGGTTCATTTGCTTCTTCAATGCACTTGCATCCCAGCTTGCACAGTTTCATGCTGTAGGTTAGCTACTCTTAGCACACCTTCTCTAAACCCAAATCAACTCGAAATACCTTTTGACTACTTATTCCTTTTCTCACTGCGGACGTCTGTGATGCTCTAGTTAATTCCAATTTCACCTTCAAACCTTTGAACTTATTTAGTTGAATGGTTCGATGCGGTGGCGCGATTTTTTTAGTCATCGGGCGCTGTGGGCTATTTACGCGGCGCATTTTAGCATGAATTGGTCCAATTACATCATCATGCAATGGCTTCCCACCTATCTTGTTCGCTCCCTCGGCGGTGGTCGTTTTGAAGTCACTCTTACCGCCCTTCCTTATATCACTAACTCCATTTGTGGAATTGGTAAGCTGCCTTTTCGTGTCGTCTCCTTCCACCTTTTACTGATATTGAGATAATTATTGTTGATGTCCCCTCAACAAACATGCCGTGGAGTCATGCGATTTTAATCCATGGGTTTTGTTCAAAGCTGCCGGCCACTTGGCAGACAACCTCGTGCGTCAGCGGTGGAGTGTGTTGTGGGTACGGCGTCTTATGACTTCAGTGGGCCTCATTGGCCCTGGCTGCCTACTCTTTATCTTTTCTGCATCAACAAGGATACCCTTAGCCGTTTTGTGAGTTTCCAACTACCTTTGCAAATTGGCCTCTGCATAGTTTGTCTCGCGTCGTAACTCATGCAAAGCTATGCCTCAGCCCACTCTACAACTACCCGTTAGCAGCATTTAACTTTTAATAAGCCTTGTAACATTTCGGTTTTCATTTATGCTTGCCTCTTATCTGTCTATCTGAAATTGTTAAAAATGCCTTTGTGCCGTCGCAACAGACTGATTTCCATATCGATGGGTCTTTCGGCTTCTAATTCGGCCGGTCATCTGGCCGCCCACGCGGAGGTCGCTCCCAATCATGCTGGCATTACCTTCGCTATCAGCAACACTCTCGTAAGATGTCAAATTACCACCTCCCATCCCCATTTTCAATAATTTAGTCCATTTTTTGACTAGACTGACTTCCCTCTGTCGTTGATATTTTGAGTCGGTGTTAGTCGTGTTTGAATTAAGTATGAGTCATTTGATATTTTGGCAGTATGTAAAATAAAAAAATGAGAAATTGGGTTCCAAATATTCATCTTTAGTAATTTTATCAATTTTATCGAGTGATTAGATCCCACGCCTCCAGGATAGGTAATGGTTTAGGGTAAGCCTGCGCGCCTATGCATGAGAACGTGCTATTTGTAACGTCTTTATTAATTAGAAAAGTCTGGCTTGGTCACCTTGGATCTCTTAGCAATTTCATTTAATTGTGAAAAGCATTGATAGGTAAGCATTCAGCTTTGCGTGAATAGTCAAATTGCAATAGGTATTTCGGTACATTCTAACAGAGTCGCATTGTAAACATGGTTTATCTATTCCTCTTTCTGGGCATCATTTCCATGCTTTACAAGTATGCTGCCATCTTCCTCAGCTGTTATTACTTTTTGGTATTGTGATGATTTTATAAACTCCTGTATCCTTAGTGTCCACGCTGTCGACATCAAGTAAGGTATTTTTAAAATGCTACACTTTAAATTTTGGTAAAGCCTTCAATTTGAATGAGGGTTCTACTCAGTTATTGTTAGTTCAGCTTCACCCTTGAAAGGAATATCTTCCCCCATTTGATGAGGCTGTGTACTTACACCCACACCTGTTTAAATCCCTCCATTTCACTGGCTAGGTCGGCTCCATTCGTGGCATTGCTACTGTGTATGCATTCATTTCACTGCTCCTGGCTTAGTTTACCATTTGCTGTTAAAGGGGTGGTGGGCAAGCTGAGGAGCTTAACGGCTCCCATCCAATGCCTGTATTATTATAAATTCAACTACTAGGATTATCGCTACATTTTGTTTATACGTAAAGCTTGTTGAGCTGGGATAAGATGTGTTCGTCTTTTTCACCAAACCGAGCTTGATAATGATGCCGTAAAGGGACATTTGAGGATCATGTCTAGCGTAATTCTGGGCATGTTAACCAGCGATCTGCGCATGTTCCGCACAATAACCCGGCTGATATCTGGCTGAACTGAGCCAGCGCCCAACGCAACCATGGAAGATAAGAGCTTCTTTATCTTTCATTATCTGACTTCCCTTTTCCATGGGAATTAGTTCCAGTGAAAAAAAAGGTAATTATTTTGGCTGAGGTTGACTTGTTTTCTAGACACTTCCCAATTTTGCTTTTCTCTGTATAGGCAACGGCTACTCAGTACCACCCCATCGAGCTATTGTTGCGATTAGTATTATAGAGGGGGTAGTTTTCCCTCGTCAGAATTGCAAGAAATTGGGGTTGTTTACTATCTCTTATCCTAGTGATGCCGTCTCCAAGATGTGGTTGGTTCACTTTCAAGTGGCTGCAGAGCACGTGTTTACGATATCGATTTGCATGGCTGCAGTGCCAAATGCTCCCTTTTTTTCTAATCACGCAGGCGACTATCCCGGGAATACTGTGTGGCCCACTGACAGCGTATCTGGTGACGCAGTACAGTGGTCACTGGCTCCCTGTCTTCATCATTGCAGGTTTTGTGAACATCTTTGGTGCCGTGGTCTACCTCTGTTATAGCACTGCCTCTCCGGTCATGTGACAACTCATTGCTCTCCCTTCGCTTTCCTACCTCCCACTCTCCCTCCTCCCCTTTCATCTTGCCAATGTCTTTCTTCTTTTCAGGTTTCTTCCTATTCCCTATATTATTCATCTATATATATGTTTGTGTTTTAAGTGATCCTTGTTTTTTATTCAAGTCCCCTCCTGTTGTTGGTTCTCCTCGCTTTGGTGGGTCAACAAGTAACCATGCTTTCAAGTTTTATCGTACAGTACGATCTCACTACTGCTGGTGTATAACAGTCGAGGCGGGTCTGTTTTAACTCTGTAATGCCTCACATTAAAGTGGAAGGACCACCACCTCTGTATACTTTAAATCAATTGCTCCCGTCACTATATCTACTGAGGGTGTGCTCTGATGGGAAGGGGTAATTGATTTGGTGTTCCACAATCTACTCGGATTTGTCGTTCACATTGTACTTTATCAGGTCGTTCTTCTGCTAACTTTACTGCCATGGTCTTGTGTGTTTTAAGAGCGGTGTCACTTTCAGAAATCGTCTGCCGCACCAATTGATATTCGTGAAATTTCCCCTATCGGCAGTGCGCTAATCTACATTTTGGCGTGTGGGCATGCATTAGTGTTTAGCTGAGGATTGAGCCGCTGCCCGTAGTTGTGTAAATTAGTGTTAAAAACCTGTTTCGACTGGACGGTTCTCATGGAGGGCTACCTCACTCAAAAACGCCCCAGATCAATGTACCAGAAGAAACCCGACCTCTGTTGCTAAGTTATCTCCATCGTACTGGGTCGTAAAATCTTGCAACAGGAGACTCGTGGTTGATGCGCTGGTCCAATCAAACATCTGTCGTTGTGTGTACCGTACTCTTTGTGATTATGGGGTCGGTACTTGCTCAATGAAAGTAGCAAGGCAAAGTGTTTATTGTTCAAGCACTCTTGCTTTATCCTGCTAGCTGGTTTGAGTTACATGGTGCAGAGACGTGCAACCTCAGTGAGGGATGCTCGTGGGGGACCAAGATCTCGCTCCGGCAGAAATGGGTTAGTTCCCGAGCTTGCACTTATCCTAACACGTACAAGGTATGTGACCTAACGAACACCGTTTGGTGAAAAATAACCAGGAAAATTGTTCCATACCAGTTGCGGAAGCGCTTGAGAAGTGCTACGTTGTGATGCTTATGAAGCATTAAAAGGACTAACGTAAGCATCGTCTCAGGAAAGTATGGATGCCATCTGATCTGCTGTCAAAACTACCTTTAAACTATTGGTTGTGAGAGTCTCGATCATGGAAATATGGGGGGACAGGCAAGAAAATAGCCCGGATCAACTTTCCGCTATCAAGGTCGCAAGTATGGCGTCGATTGAGGGAGAGACAGCACTGGAGTCACGAGAGCCACGTGTTTACTCCGTCTTACCTTTTAAGCCACTACCGCGTTAATTTAATCAGTTGGTGCACTTTTATATGCTTAAATCAGCCCAGAGCACTACTCACTTATCGATTGCACTGGCACGAGAAAGGAGCAACTGAAACCGCGTTATTGTGTGTGGTTGTTATGTCTTCTCATTGGCCGACGCAAGTACTTACGCAATTTGAGAGCTGAGTTGCGTCTATGTGAAAGCAGACAGTGAGGCCGCAACTGAGTTCAAGTGCTCCACCGGAGGAATGCGGAAAAAAGCTAGCTTCTGCTGGGTTCACCAATGCCTAGCCCACCTTCTTTGCTCAAGGGCAAGAAAACGACGCAAATTGGTGTCGCAGCCACAAGTATTAAAATTCATTAGTGCCGGCACAAAATGCCGGGAAACACTTGTTACCAGCCCAAACGATCATTTATCTGTCGTCAGAACCGGGTTTCGCATACTTTGTCTGTTGCCCTTTGTAAATGACCACGCCAAAATGGCATCCAACCCTTCCGTTTAGCATGGTACAAAGGCAAAGTTCTGGATACCATGAAATTGCGTTCGACCGTTAGGCAGGAATGCCCCAACAACTAAGTAACCACTAGGCGGCTTCTCATGGGTGAAAGCAACAACTTTACGACAGCCCCGAAAATCATTGTAAGGGCTATTTTTTGATGAAACTATAGGGACCAGTATGGAAAGACGACAAAAGGATACTGAAAAGAAGTACGGATCGTACGAATTCCGGCTTCGCATACACAAATTCCAATGGCGCTAGAGGACCCAAAAAGAGCCGGTCCGACCCTCTGAAAAATACAATCTCTTAAAAAATGAACCGAATTGACGAGCCAAACAAATATGCCAAAAAAGCTACATTGCAAACACTCTAGAGTCCCAAGAAGAAATGGAAGAATGCAAGTAGATGACGATCAACAAAGGGTGGGGAAACATTTGTACAAGTTTGTGTGAGAAGGCGCATATGAGGGAATGTGCCTGAACAATGTCGGAAAGACAACAAAAGGAAAAATCTGAACTCGCCTTTGTTGAGTAAGAAATGAACACACCTACCTTAGTGTCGCTGCGTGAATGACCGCTGAGTCACAGAACGGCGAGAGCTGCGAAAGACCACAGCTGAGGAGCGATGAGAAACAAAGGCTGGAGAAGGCCGGGTCCGATGTACCAAAACATTCACAAATTTTCCACCTCCGCCACTGGTTGAAAGAAAACGACGACAAGCGATAGAGGCTGGTGGACGAGGGGCGGGGACTCGAGGGTGGTTGTGAGCACGCCGAGGCGGTGAGTTTCGGAAGCGCAAGTAGCTCTCTCTCTCATCCGAGAGGCGTCGAGTGCGTTTCGAAGGTGGCGACTCCACCGGCTCAACGTTACAGCGGCGTTCGTGCGAGGTAATGACTCGATGGTGCGGTTTATGCTGCATCGACTTCGGTGGCGAATGGTGCAGGGCAGTGCTACACTCAGTGTGATGATGCAACCACTGACCATGGATGCGACCACTGCGGTGCGCCTTCCTGTGGCTGCTGTTACTATTATTGGTCCGCTCATCGCGAGGCTCCTCCTCCATCGCGTCTTCCTCTTCCTCATCATTCACCTCACCCTCTGACATTGCCTCAACTCCCTCTACATCGGGGCTATGATTAAAAAGAACACATATGAACGTCAAAATTCACTGCGCAACGTTTTAAATTAAGAGTTCTAGATTATTCACCAAAGAATCTACTTCAAACTTGACAATTTGCCATACAATGAAGCCATTCTACAAAAGCTTAACATGTCAATGATGTATTTTGTAGGAACAATAGGCAATCCTTTTGAGCTAAAATTGATAATATGCTCGACTCAGACACTGAATTTCAAACAAACAGACACGATTAAGTGGATGGAAATACCCTTACCCGAGTAAAATCACCCCTAAGACTACACCATTCTTTGGATAACGAAGCATTGCCAAGATCAAGCAAACCGAAAGGACCATGTCAAAATTGGGTGTATATGAAAATAATACGCAACAGCTACCCTGATAACGTGAGAGTTGGATGAGCAAAACGGTCAATGAATAGAGTTACGTGGGTGAATTGTCGGGAGAACTGATTAGCGGCAGTGGTGAGTCGTTAGCTTCATATCATAGCAATTATATTTTGATACTTTTCGGTGAAAACCTCAGCTCATACATTTACCTAGGATAGAGCCGCCAGTTCGTTCCCTTTAAATTGCAAACTGCTGCTTACGAATCTCAAAGATAACATTGGCAAAGGTAGAATCTCAATAGGCTTAAAAAGTTGGTGCAGAAGAAAATGGACAAATCACATAGAAGGACAAGACTGTTCACTCCACCCACCGAGAATCGACTTCAGAGATAGCATCCTCGATTTCAATGCGCGGAGAGTCGACGCGAGTGCGATTCTCGTCCTCGTCGAAACTGAGCTCTCGCTCTCCTTCCGTCACCACCATCTCCGCCCTAACCTTCATTTTCTGCCGCTTTTTTTTCTCCACCTCCGCCACCTCACCATCAGTGTCAACGTACTTCGCCTCTCCCTCAGGAGTGCAAGCGAGCCCAGCACTTGCAGTAGCTGGAGCAGAGGAAGCAGGACATGATACAGACTCAATTTTCTTCGATTTCGCCTCCGTATGGTCAGCATTGAAACTGTGAGGTGTTCTGGAAGTGACAGGCTTCCTGGGGAGCAGGTCGGAGGTGGAAGCGCTAGTAGTGGTAGCAGTGATGTTGCAGAATGCGGATGGATTTAGACTGCAGAGGGAGCTATGTTTAAGCATCTGGCGGCGAGCGAACAGAGTTGGTGAAAATGGCAGACTGCGCTGGGGACTCTGGCTACGTGGGCGCTTCGATGCCGATATGCAACGCTCCTCTTCTGCGTCTGAAATGGACAAAAAATATCAATATTTATGAAATAAACCAGGGTCCATATCATTAATAAGTGAACCTCCACCTTAGTTGATAAAGTTCATTGCCCAGTTTGTAGTCTGATTTACCTACTCCCAACTTTAAAGTTGTGAAGTAAACCGTAAAGCAATATTTGCCTATTCTGCAATATTGACCCGGTTTTCCGGCATTACCTCAAAGCATTGGTAAAATCTAATGCGCTGACGGAAAAACATGTTCCAAAAACATACATTCACACCATATTTGTTTTACTCAAATATTTCAGATGACTATTCAAAATGACATTGAATCGGTGGCGCAGTTTTTCGATGCCATTTAAAAGCCGTCAGTTGATCCACTTAATGAGTAATTAAAGGTCAAAGGATAGTATTCTAGTCAAACCATCACTGGTACAAAACGACAAACCCAAAAACTCAATAACTCAGTTCTAAAGTAATAATGCTTCTTCGAAGAAATAAATAGAGGTCCCAGGCGGCAAGACCATTTACAGCGCACTTACGGTAAAAGGCATCAACGATGGCTTTCTCACTCTCATCCAGGTACTTTCCTTCTGTAGGTGGAGCAAGCTTCACAGAGGCCGAATGGTGCTCGCGCGCCGAACGGACGGAGGCCCGCACAAGACGCATCAGGTGAGCCGCAGGCCCATCTTCAACCCCTGTTGACGCGTCTAGATTAATGAATGGAAGAGTAGTGATAGGGAACCTCGAACTAGACCTGTGGTAAAAAAAGATTGGGGGAAATTTACCTGCCATAACAGGTTCTAAGTATTTCTCCGTTCCTTTTGTCGCTCCCGACTTAACTCCGCTGATGGAGGAGGAGGCCAGACACTCCGGGGGTTTATGATTCCGACAAGGTACGTGATTACTTTCGGCGGAGGAGTGATGATTTCGAGATCTCCCACTCTGAGAGTTGATGGAACTAGTGAGAGCCAAGGGTCGCCGGGATGTTGAGGCGGATAGAGGCGGTGGCTGCCAGTGCTGGTGCGACCGAGGCCGCTTTTGATAAGCTGACGCTGATGATGAGGAGAGAGAACTACTGGAAGAGCTGGAACTTGCACTTGACGAGCCCGAACTCGACGAAAAGCTTCGGCCAGCGTTTCGTAATCCAGCAGACCTCAAGGCGGGAACGTGCTTGTTACGTGTCGTGATCTTGTAGTCCAGAGGTGTATGGAGGCATTCAATCAGATCCGCATGGTCAATGGATCGTCGCGGATCAAGCATCCTTATGCCTCTGCTCCTGTGATTGCTGTGTGCGCAACTACAAACAAATACAAGAATCCTTCAAGCGACAGAACCGTGTACGCTAAGTGCAGAAGCAGGATTGAGAAGAACGCAGTACTTTACAGATCGGAAATTAGGCCAGGGGAGAAAATATGGTGGCAAAAATTATCAAACGCAGGAAAACGGGTTATAATGGCCACCACAGTAACCGCGTTTTCCGAGACTTTTTCGAGCAACAAAAACAAGGGAAGCGGACAATAAAAATTAGCCCAAACTCACCTTTTTGTGGTGTTCTCAGGACCACGTTTCAGTTTCGCGATCTCCGCCTGGCTTGTCCGCAGAAGCATGAGAAAATTTGCCTCAACATGGTTTAACGACGTTGTTAATCTATTATTTTCCGTCTCTAGCCTATTCAATGAGGAAACCTGGGATTCAATCTTCTGACAGATTCTTAAAACCTGTCGTACCTGTAAATCAAAGTTAACTAACAGTTAATAGCTATGTGCGACCCACAAATGCCTAACATATTAGGGAAAGCAAACACCCAAACGGGAGACGCTAACCCTGCTTCAATAAAGGAACACCATTTCGAAGCTTAATCAATTGATAAGTGATGACGGAAATAGGCACCCCTGATAGAAGGTTACATCCGTAAACACTCCTCATCCCTAAAAATTATCCAAATTCCTGTGGATCTCACCTTCACAATTGATTTCAATGGGTAGTATCTCAATTGAGTTTAGCGATCGCTTGCATGTCTAACATAGCCGGGGAAAAACCAGGAAACAAATAGTTCAATTCTTATACGGGCGAAAAAAACGATCCCTTGACACCTTCATAAAGTAATTTTAATGGTAGGACTCCAAACGTTTCTTAAAGTGTCTGTGTCAGCATAAGCCCCAGAACTCTGATTACTTAACCCGCTTCAAGAACACACCGATTTCGAGTAGAACATGCAGAAACTAAAACAAATTTTGAAACACACCATATTGTTAGCAGTTAATCCTCTTCCATCCATATCTTCGCAAGCGCGTTGCTGCGAACCCAAAGAGGACCTATCACCCATTTTTAAATCAGCCTTACAGATGACCTTCACGGAGAAACGGCAACCGTAGCAACCGATGACGGATGGAGTGAGGGACCACCGATGTCTGTTTGGATTAAAGACATGTTTCCCACAAAAAACCATTCGTCATGGACCAGTAGAAAGAACCCAGCACATTTTTAATGTGTAGTTTGTAGCATAATATGCCACTAAGTCTAAGTGTCATTGATCCTGTACTAAAATTTATACATCAGTTTAAACAGAAAATTAGCATTTATTTAAATCATGATCTTATAAAAGATTTGTTATACTTCGGTACATTTAACTATAAATTGTACCGTACTTTTATCAAGGTGTAGTGATTTAATGTTTTCTTAAACTTAAAGCTGAGCGGCGAGGCCTACTGAACATGCAGACAGTGACCTAGTTCTTCCGTATTCCGACAACACATAACGTATTGGCTTTCGCCTAGGGGAAGGGTTTGAGTCGCTGTATTTGTTATTAGTTTAAAGAGAGTCCGGCCCCAAAGAGCAACTGCTCTGAACCTTAGCGTGACGCAGGCTGTGCATGGGAGGCGGAGAGTCTGTGACGAACCCCAATTGTAATGCTTTGCTTGTTGGAACTGCAGGTTTCGGTCAGTTGAGTGGTCATATTTTACTGGCCGGTTGACCGGCCTCCAGGCCGTGCTAACAGTCCCCAATCGCTCTGTTTCCAGAATCTATATTCTGACCTAGTAATATGCCTTCTTTTACCTCAGAGGAAGTCTTGGGACGCTACATTGGTGGCAACGGAAAGCAGATTCGACTTCGATGGATTTTATCCTGTTCCATACCGCTTCTGACAAATTCAGCGGTATGAAAGAAGTGCATGTACTATGGATAAGAGAATCTCTGACATCCCATAAAAGAAGGGCTGAGATCGACGTCCAGCTTCGGTACCTCCCTCGCCTTCGTGTTCTGCAAAAAAGGTATCAACAACTGGAGCGTCACTAGCCGTGAACTCCAAGTCCAGTGGAACCGCCAAGAGGGATCAGCGACGTTGTAGTCAGGCATCTTCCGTAAGCTCTTAATCCTGTTATTGGGCAACTCGCCTATCTTCGTCATAATGCGTATCTACAGATGTAGAAAGTGCAGGGCGCCATTCGATAGCATCATTTTATGCTTTGCACACTTGGATCACGTGCATCCCGTCCATATGAGGCCTGATCGCCCCATTTGCTCAGGGTTCTACGATGCCCTTGCGTTTCTCTCACGGCATCCAAAGAGACTGAAATACATGCGCCCGAATCTTGATGACTGGGACGGTTAGCTTGTGGATGCTTCTCACAGCAATGACTACGTTGTGATGGCTGACACGGTAGGCTGACTAAGGAGGGCGTCAAGGACGACGCTTGAAAGAAGAGAGGGGCTGTGTAATGCTTGGTTTTTTCGAACTGTCGGTTTCGGTCACTTGGGTGTTCATATTGTACTAGCCGGTTGGACGGCCTTTGGGCCGTGCCAACAGCCCCCAAGCCCTCTGGTTCCAAAATATATAATCTGCCCTACTACTATGCCTTCATTTATCTTATTTTACCTTAAGGGAAGCCTCGGAAGTCTACAAAGATAGACGTTTATTTGGCATTTGAACCACTTTGTTCTAGTTGAAGCGAGGAAAACGGCAAATTCTACCATTTCAGTCAGATTAATTGACAACTATGGTAATTTATTTTCACCTCCAAAACATTAAATAACCTAATCAATAAACGAACAACAAAGTGCAGATTAAAGCCACAACTGTAGCGTCCCGAGACTCCCTTTAAGGTAAAAGAAGGCATAGTATTGGGGCAGAATACATATTCTGGAAACAGAGGGCTTGGGGCTATTGCCCAAAGGCCGGCCAACCGGCTAGTACAAGATGGCCACCCAAGTGACCGAAACTGGTAGTTCGAACAAACAAAGTATTACAACAACCACTCCAATAATATTGAAACTAGCTGTCGTCTATCCTATTTGAGACATAAGCTGTGTACATTAATGCATTTCCTTATTATTTACTGGATTTTGACTACCAAAGTCAATGCTTAGCGCAATATTCCTTATCCAAATCTGATACCACCATTTTAATTCAACGAATTTATCCGTTTTATAGCTCCATTAGTAGCTTATATCCAACTAATTTAAATACCTCTGTTATGTTTGTCTGAATTAAATAACGCGTGTAGCCTTTGAGGAGAATAACAATGTTAAGTTTTTGGAACCAATCCCTTTTTGTTTGAATGTGTCGTTTTAAAAGAGGTGGCGCATTTGAGCTGAGTGTCGGCGTCTTGTTTGCCGTGGTTTTGCGCGATGGCGTTTCGTGCTCAGTTCGAGGGCCATAATGACATAGGGGTGTTTACACGTCTCACGAACGCCTACTGTCTGGTTTCCATTGGTGGATCAGAAGGTTTTTACAGGTACTGTTTCTTAAAATAACGATGATCAAGCGTATTTGAGGCAGAGCTGGCTGACAGTATTCCGGTAATTCACGCTAGCATTGCTGGGATCCGGTCTGTCGGATGTTTAACAGCAGGTAGTAGGTGTTCTTTGTGCAATGGTGCTGTGCGAGAACAAATCACCGGCATTGCTCACTTTGCCGGATCGAGTTCTCGAATATGAAACGTTTCTCAGGAAATGGTTTTCACGAGGAATACATGTTTATTTCCTCCATATAGGTTTTTATGATCTAGCAGAAAACGGTGAACTTTAAATTTAGGGAACAAACACGGTCTCCTTATTCCTCACACGGCGACAGATCAGGAGCTGGCGCATTTGCACAATAGCCTACCAGACAACGTTAGATGTGTTCGAATCGAGGAGCGCCTCTCAGCCTTGGGCAATACTGTGGTGTGCAACGACTACGTTGCACTAATCCATCCGGATCTAGACAAAGTACGTGCTGCGCGTAGTATTCTACTGTAATACTGTGTTCGTTTAGGAAACCGAGGAACTCATCAGTGATGTGCTAAACGTTGAGGTTTTTCGCAGTGTTGTGGCCGGGGAAGCACTTGTGGGCACCTATTCCTGCTTGACCAATCACGGAGGTCTAGTACACCCACAGACCAGTGTTGAGGAGCTTGACCAGCTAAGTAGTCTACTTCAACTTCCGCTTGCTGCAGGATCAGTTAACCGCGGCAGTCCACTCATCGGAAGCGGTTTGGTTGCCAATGATTGGGTAGCATTTTGCGGCTTAGATACAACAAGTACGGAGCTATCTGTAAGTTTTGACATCATTGGCGATGTTTGCTCAAGATAAAGCGCTATCATCGATACTTTGCGTTTCAGCTAATCGAATCGGTGCTACAGTTGACGGAATCAAGTGGCGGTGATGCATCGAGACCATTGCGGGAGGCGATCCTAGAAAGGTTAGCGAAATGATCGAAAAATTGCGATACTTGTAGCGCAGCCGTTCTTAATGAGTTCTTTTGTTTTAGTTTGGGATAATTCAAAAAGGTGAAAACCTCAAATTGACTGTGAAGAGGAGTGGTATGTAAATAAACTAATATTGTCGTTAAATCTGAGATATTACATCGTAAAAGTTTGATGCGACCTTAATAAAGGGGCACTATACTATATGTTCTGTGCTCTGCTGATAGGTCAGAACAGATTCTCGGTGCCTAAAGTGCGAGTGGATGGTCTCACTCCCGGTACATTAGTATTTGTGGGGTGGTCATCCAACACTGCATTGACCGATAAGAAGATTAGTTGTGAAGCCACTAGAGTAATTTGTGGTCATGTATCATCCGAGGCGGAATGTTGCTTGATGTATGCGTCCTGTGTGTTGTGTGTTCGCGCTCGTACACTTGAGTCCACATCTTGGCGGGACATTGATGAGAGTGGCCGTAATCGAAGGCACTGTTGGGGCTGCCTCAACGGTGATCAAAATCGGCCAATAGGGAGCAAAGGAGCGTGAGCATCTCGGTCGCTGGGTCCGCCGTCGTCTATGCGGTCGTCAGCATTACCCGATGCTCACATACTGCTCATTCCTCTGGCCCTAATCTCCCTACCCTAGCTCCTCCCACCCTGGACCTGAAGGGTGGTAGGAGAGTAAGTGATTTTTTTCTTCGGCGCGCTCGACGGCTCAAGCGCTGAATACCACCTTTAGTCACGAATCCCTCGCCCTCATCCGCCTTCGGACCATGAGGGGCTGTTGAGACTTCGCCATGATCGCGATCATTGCGTTTGTGCCACAGCCGATAGCGATGCTGTCGCCGAACAGAAGCACGTCACTGACAGTGCTCACTGTTCTCGTTGCCATCAACAGCCATAGTGGAAGTGGTGGAGGCTTCGAGTGGTAATTGATGGTTGGGTCATGAGAGGTTTTGGCAGTAGATCAAAATTTTTTTGCCATATGGGGTGGAGTACTGGGGCGTTGGCGTATGTAGTGGACCAAGAGATGAGGTGACAAAGGAATTTCTGAGGCGGCACAACGTGCATCGGGATGGAGACAAATACGCGTGTTGTGTTGTATGACGGCGTTGGTCTCTCTGATGCGAACTGGAAGAATCAAGTCAGTGTAAAGCGAGGTGAAGGAAACAATGTAAGCTTGGAGTTGTGTCGTGCGACTGTGCTGCGCGCTCCAGGTGGCATTCGCGATTGGCTCCTCTTCGGTGAACAGACCGGCTATCCTGGATCGGATTTGGGCGGGCTCTTTTTCATCCGCATCAGTTCTCAGCATGTGTTATAGCTGAAAGTGAAGGAGGAACGGTTGGGGGATTGCCGCCTGTCACCTCTGACGGGGTTGGTACGGGCCATATCCCTTCATAGTCATGCGTCCGCAAGCCGCACCGTCGACATAAGTGCCACGGTAAAAGGTGCACGCGGGTGTGCGTGTACCGAATCAAGTTGGCGCAGAGGGATGCAGCCCATAATCGTTGCAGAGACGTGCTCTCTGATCCATAGATGTGCCACAGGTTAACTATAACGACATCATTCCTTGTCCTTATCCACTCCACTGTATTGGACTCGCCTTTATACAGTGGTTCCAATGGACAAAAACGGATCCACCTCCGTTGTGGTTCTTTGAGACAGCGGAGGCTACATCTGAAAATTATTTCTGGTGCAGTTGGTTCGTCCATGCCATCTGACCATGTTTTATTATCACATGGCTCGACGCAAGATGAGGCATTAGTTTTGTGGAATATGGAGGGGGTAGGCTCACCGTTCTCTGTGAGCTTCAGTGTGGAGGAGAGAATATGGATGAATGGATGTGGGGAGGAGTCTGCGTTTCGGGTGTGGTAGTAGGCCTGGACGATGGGGATTATCATCAGCTACGAGGGTATGGTGATTTTGGTGGTAAGTTCTTAGTGCTTGATTGGTCAGAGATGTTGATTACGAATCATTTCAGTCTGGTCTCTTGTATTGTGCCTATAGGCTACCGTTAGGCTAGCACATGTTGGGAGGAGGTGGTGGAAGAGGCCAGACTCGAAACGGCGTCCTCTATTCCGGTGGTGGCGTCGTCTTACACTGGCTGAAATGGGGAAGTGGCCTCGATCGCATTTATGGTGGCGAATGATTGTTCGTTGCTGCCTTTGCGGATAATGAGTCGCACATTTTTATTCGAGAGATGGATTGGGTGAAGCAGACCGGTGCGGAGGTATGGCCACAATGGAATTCATCCAGATGTGAGTCTGGTGGATCAACTGATGGCCGATAGAGGTGGGGGCGACCGCCACCCGTTGTCGAAGTAGTCGACCTACGGGCCGTACAGCCCCACATGCTGCTTGCGCTCTGTGCGCGCGTGCTTGTTTCTTTTGCGCATTCCTTCATTGTTATCTATCAGCTCATCGCCTAGCTACCGTGCGTCAAATTCCGAGGCATATGTGTGTGTGTCGGGTCAAGCGCAACGGAGATTGAATTTCAGAGGCCGTGCCCAGCGTCCTAGCTGGCATTGGCTGAAAGAAGACATTTATATAAGTATCGCGAGTTGTGCCGGTTGTTCTGGCTGTTTTTGTGTGCTGACTCTATCATGCCAGATGCTCTTGATGAAGCTTCGGCTGCAGGCATTAATGCTAAGAGCTCTTTTGATTATTGTTCTTGTTCTGCCATTTACGGTGGTTTAATGTTCCATTTTGACATTCCTGCTTCTCCTGTCCTCTGCACTCCGAAGTTGGGTGATAGCTTCGAAATTGTGTGGACAGAAATGGATTGGCCGGGCTAGCATGCATCTGGTGGGGCCGACGGTGCGATCTCAGCGTCGGCAGCCAATATGCTCCCGTTAACGTTGTGCAGCGCCACGGGCAAAGACTCTCACTTTGACGTGAGTTGGTCCAATCAGGTTGGCGCAAAGTGAAGTGGAAGGGGCACGATGTAATCCCAGGATCTCGCGATGCGATTCTGTTTCATGATCGTGCAACAATGGTAGCATTCCACCTGCCACACAATTGTCAGTTTGGAGAGAAAAGATCACAACAGCGCTATCAGTCTGTCCATGGCGTTCAACGCTACGCGATCTCCGCGTTCCACGCAGTACACTATTGAGTGTTGGTTTTGGCAGTAGCAACGGTTGCTTTTATTAAAAGCTTTCACGAATGACGACTGACTGGTAGGTTGGGAGTGCTCATTCAGTCAGCCACAGAATAGCGTTTGCGGGAAGTTAACAACATTTGTCGTTTTCTTCCTTCCCTATCGTAATGTCTGTGCTTTGGGTCCACATCCATCCACTTGCTGAAGATGTTGCTTTCTAGTGGATTTCAGTGGACCAAAATTCAAGCTGGGGTTCAACTCGGATGTCATCCGTCTGACGGTTGCACCCACACCGTTTCTGTGCTGTTTTGTGTGGTTGTTGGCGGGGAGGTGGTAGTGTTGATTTTGCAGCAACGGCCTACTACAACGCCAGTTAAAAGGACCCGGAACAACTGATCCTCTCCGAAGGCAAAATTGGGGCCGGTGCCGCAATGGTGATCAATATTATCCGAACCGAAGCGAGACGGGGAGGTCGCGCGTGGGCATTGGTGCAATGATGAGTGTTTTGGACACTCGTTTTACTGTCGTCTGTGCGAGAGTACGAATTGTCTAGTGATTGTCCACTGGCTTCTGTATTAGGGCTTTGCGATTGTGCGATGCATTGCGTCCACGCACATGCCATTCTTTGATCCTGCTTTCTCCACTCCTCCTATCAAAGACCCGAGCGGCGGCGTTCGTGGTAACGGATGGAGGAAGAGTGACCAAAATGACAATTTGGCCGGCGCATTACGGCTGAGTGCACAGTCTGGGGGTGTATTTGGTAACCAAGGTGCCGGACAACGTCGACTGGCAATTGATGCTACCGTTTGTAGCCAATTTTCTCTAGCCGCTTTATGGCATCTGTTATATTCTCAATAAATCCTTGCGTGCTCCGTGGCACCGAAGGGTTCTGTGTGTGTTGCTGAGTGAGTGGTCTTGTCACGCCTTCCTAGGTAGGTGAGTTACATGGCGAACGACGGTGTGATGATGTACGCATGCGAAGCGTGTCAGAGAGGGTGGGGGCATTACCATTCACTAAGGTCCAGGGTCTTAGTCTTCTCTGTATTCAGCCTCAGCTACTCGGTGCGACGGTCGGTGCCTTTGGGGGTTACTGTCTAGCTGAGTTCAAACTTAGGAGTGAACTGCTTCAACTCATTGTTGCCATTGGCAGGCGGTAGTCTGAACATGTCGCCCCAGGTTCTGGTGATGGACGACCGTAGGCGGCATGGGTCAGGGAGGGGGAGCATGTCAACACCTTCCCTATTGTCATTTTTGACTCAGGGCAACGGCTTCAATCAGTCCGTCATGTTGAAGTGGCGGTGACAAGGAGCCGAAAATTGAGACGGCAGCAGACACGTGCATGTGTACTGCTTCCACATAACCATGGGTGGTCGCAGTTGATGTAGTAGTGCCAGCATGATGAAAGGGTGTATAAAGTCGTACCGTGGATAGAGTCAGCTGTTCTGTGCTCTTCCACTAGGTCGGAACAAATTCGCGGTGTCCCGAGCGTTGTTGGATCAAACTTAAATAAGATCGGAAGTACAGATAAAAGAATTTACATCGTTAAAGTAAATACCTGGCATAAAATGGCTTGTAGTTATGCACCGTGTACAAAAAAGGCATTTTTAGAAAGCCTCATTTGGTAAAAGTAATGTATGCGTGTCAATCTTTGTTGGAGTCGCCCGCAGCGGTAACCATTGCCAGCGGCTTGTGAGCTGATTACCGTGGCTGTAAGTAAACTAAACTCCCTGCGTTGGGATCGAGCATTTGTTCGATAAATAACACAGGTGAGCACCAAGATGTTCTGGACCGTAGAGAGCCCGGGCTGGGGGGCACACTAATGCCCGTTTGCGTGCGTGCGAACGCTTCAAATTAGAGAACTATTCGTATTTGATGGCTGAGCATCCTTTATTCAGCATAATACGCGTCGGGGGACTGCTGTCGAGGTGGATACGGATAATAAAGTGTCCGTTGTCTTCTATCTAACCATTAATCTACTTTTCCAATGAAACTAAAGCGAGTGAGGAATAAGCAGGCAGTGTATGCAAATTACAACCAAAATTTACAAAAAACCTTTCAGGTTCAAAGGAAATTCTACTAGTTCCAAAAAAATGGAATTTGCACGTATGGGGAATTTTCTTACTCTTCAAAAAATCATTGCAAAAGATACAAAGAAGCGAATTTAGCAAAACTACTTTCACTTTTTAGTTGTTAAATTACGTTTAAATAAACAGAGTTCGTTTAGCGATTGGGTAATAAATGTCATGCATAGCAGATGCTACGCTGTAGGCAAACTTATTTAAAAAGACCAATAAAACGACGAAAAGTTAGTGGCTCTTGTCCATGAGTGGCTAATTGCGAAAGCCAATAAAAGTAAGCAAATTATAGATTAGACCGCGCATTAACAAAATATAAGCAAAGTTGAGGAATTTTTCATTATAATGTTGTAATTTCAGTTCTTTCGTCTTGGAGATGGCTCCTAAGGTCGTGCCGGGGAAAACAGCAAAGAAGGCATCTGAATTGAAAGTTCCAAAAGCGGATAAAGCGAAGAAGAGGAGAAAGGAGAGCCACGCTATCTACATTTACAAAGTACTGCGTCAGGTACATCCGGATACAGGTATTTCTCCTAAAGCTATGTCGATTACGAACTCCTTCGTCGGCGACATCTTTGAGCGTATTGCCGCTGAGTCCAGTCGTCTGGTGCATTACAATAAAAAGTCGACAATCACAAGCAGAGAAACTCAGACTGCTGTTCGCCTACCGCTTCCGGGTGAATTGGCGAAGCATGCGGTGTCCGAGGGCACCACGGCAGTAACGAAACACACCGGCTCAAAGTAGAGAGCGTCGTGGTGGTGACGAAAGCTGCTGTGGTGATGATGCTGCCATCCCTTGATAAAAGAGACTTTCTCACGGTCACTCCCGGAACCACTGCTTTGCAACCGGTGTGAAGGGCATTTGCGCAGTTACCCGATACAGGGCTAATGTTTTGACGAAGATCTGGCTGTGTACTTCACTCATCCTTGAGATCTTAGTAGACTTGGCAAGTTGTCAATGCAACAGTAACTGTACGCACCAGACGGTAAAAATGACAAATCTCAACCGCGCTGACCTCCAGTAACCCCACACCACCGCATCCTAACCGATCTCAGACGCCCACAAATTGTAGTGCGCCATCACGAAAGCGAGACCCACCATGTGACCGGGCTCCAGGCTTAGAACTGCACAACAAAAAACAGCGCCGCTTCCCCTCTGCTGTGTGTACATACTACTGGGACCAAGGACTGCCCGAATGATTCGATTGCTGGCATCCCTTTGTTGAGTTAATGATGCGATAAGCTGCTGACCAGCACAGCCAACGGTGGTACTCATCAGGGCCACCCCCTCAGAAGGGCGAAGTGAGCGAGCCTCGCACTCACTGTTGGAAACAGAGCAATGCTCCTACGGCTTGGCCTACCTCCCATACCCCCATACCCAACTTCCCGACTGTGGTGCAGCTCCAACAAGAAGTGAGCCAACACCCACAGAAGTACACCACCCACTCCACCCATTTGTCTCCCAGTCGAAGCGACCAAAGCCACCCATCAGAACTGAGCAAAGAAGTCCCCATGTAGTGGGCGTAAAACTTGCAGCATATACAAAAAAAGAACAACTGCCGTCATACGTGCAGTGACTCCGGCCCGCCGATCAATGTAGCAGCAGAGGCGGACCATGACGACCTTGCAAAGGCCTACTCCTTGCTGGCAACTGGCTTCTCGGTCTTCTTGGGTAGAAGTACCGCCTGAATGTTGGGCAGAACACCGCCCTGGGCGATGGTCACACCGCCCAGCAATTTGTTCAGCTCCTCGTCGTTACGAATAGCCAGTTGTAAATGACGTGGAATAATGCGTGTTTTCTTGTTATCTCGCGCCGCATTGCCGGCCAGCTCGAGCACCTCAGCAGCCAGATATTCGAGGACAGCAGCCAGGTAGACCGGCGCACCAGCACCTACACGCTCCGCGTAGTTGCCGCGACGCAGAAGGCGATGCACACGACCCACAGGGAATTGCAGACCCGCACGCGCTGACCTAGTCTTAGCCTTGGCCCGTGACTTGCCACCCTTGCCCCTTCCGCTCATTGTATAGCTGCAGCAGATCTCAGGCCAGCCTGCTGCTCCGCTACATAAGGCCACTATCCATCAAACCATTGCACATTTCTCATTGGCTTGCTGGTAGCCTGACCAATTTACGTTTCTAATTGGCTCGCCAGTACTAAGTCGCTGTGCGATTGGCCAACCGTCTTCATCGGTCTTGTCTTCATGTTTAAAACGCTAAGCTCTGCAATACGTTCTGTCACCTTCCACCATCGAATTCACACTCTCGTCCGCCTAGAATGCTGTGCTAATTAGCTAAGTCGCCTCTCTTGATGCCTTGGCGCATCCACACGTCCAGTCCTTAGAATACTCTGGGAAGTTGCGGCAGTACACCCCATCTTCCCTTCAACATCGTCACTCCCAACTTATTCCTCGCCCGTTTTAGTTTCAATGGAAGAGTAGATTAACGATCAAACAGAAGACAACGGGCATTTTAGTATGCGTATCCACCTCGACAACAATTCCCCGTCGCGTATTGTGCTGACGAGAGGATGGTCAGCCGAATTTCGCATGTCGAGAGCATCAAATACGAATGATTCTCCAATTTGAAGCGTTCGTACGTGCGCAAGCGGATACTGGGATGCTCCTTCCCGTAGATCTACCACACAGGTAATTTTGATAGTTTTATTTTAGCATGAACAGCCCAGTAGGACTGCCATAAGCAACCGTCAGAAAACAAACGCCATATCAAACGACCTCCACTATTTGCCAGCCCCCAGTCAGAAACAAAACGGCCTCAACCGCCAGTTACTTGCCGAGAGGCCAAACACCAACATGCCGGCGATTTAGTGATCAACTACAAGGAACAATCTTTGCAAACCACTTTGTCATTAGACCGACGCCACCCGACATAAGTAAGGTATGTCGCCCCTTTTCACAACCAATGTTATCACAGCGCAGATGGATCGTCAATCTAGTGCAGTGCCAGTTGAACTGTCGTTCAGGTGCCCACACCCATAGCCATCCTGGAATTAGGACCGAGCCATACTACTTTTTTTTCAAATTTTATTGCCGTTTTGGCTACAGGGTTAGGGCGGAGGCATTTGCCCTAAGGTGACACCTGTAAATCCGAGCTTAAACAAGACCAGAAGACCGCATCTGCTGCTGGTGGCGACTGGTCTAGGATACGTATCCACTAATAAATTACGCCAAATAAAACATCCTTAGCCTTTGTCATACCGCGTAAAAGTAAACAACAACGAAGACAAAATTGGTGACTATCTGATGTAAAAAAAGGTCCAAAGCAATTATAAATGCTGGGAGAGAATTGCACCACTTCCCACAGCTCATTCATCACATTGCATACTGCATTCGATTTCTGCACTTTTTCGAGTCAATCATCGTCAGTCTAACCTGAGTAGCATACAGCAGCAGACTGTGCATATGCGCTTTCACAACGCGGAATGCGCGGTATGCCGTGATGAAGTGCCTATAAAATGCGCACCCAACCAAGCGCACATGGAATAGATTCTGCATCAACAGCATATCTTCCAAAACACATGCACCACAAACGTACACACACTCACACATGCACGTTCGTTCACGCACGACTAACAGACAAGCACAGAAAATGGAGACAATGCCACACAAAGATACGCGCAAAAGCAGGGAGGACAGGGGGAGGGGGGAAGGAGGGGACATCGAACCACAGGGGTTAAATAGTTACTAAGAGCTGATAAAATAACCCGACCAGTGCGCTCGATCACTGGGCTTAGGAAAATGGAAGGATGGGGAGTGAACTAATTAAACATTACACATGATTCGAGCGGTGCTTGTATTGAAGCGAGATGCAGAAATAGGTTGTAGGGGCGACACCTAGTATAATACAGACCACGGCCAGAGAATAGAGCATGAGCATATGGTCCGCCTTAAGTCCCACGACTCCCGCCTTGACCGTTGGTCATACTCTCGTTCTTGGCCGCGTTCACAATGGCAGCAACAACCGAGGGATTACTGAGGATGTTCAGCGTCGCCAAGGCGGTGCTATCGTCACCTTGGTAGCCACCACCACCCTGGCCGTTCGGTCGTTGTCTAATGTAACCACCACCTTGGTTCTGCAAAAAAAATTACCTGTAACAGTTTTGACCTCGTGAAGTCATTGGAGAGTGGAACGTGAACTGGTTAAATAAGAACCTGGGGACAATTTCCCCCACACAAACGAACAATAAATACCCGCTTGCGTTGGGACTAAAAAGAATCGATTAACTGAATGATAACGCGACGATCTACAAAGAATGCTCAAACAGTGTTTATTTGCTTTCATAGGAAAAAAAACTGATTTCACATAAAAACGCTAGATTGCAGGACAGTGAAGGGACCTAGAAGATAGCCACTTAGCAAGATCGGTTGAGGGCGCACTAACCTGATGGGCACGAGTGTACTGCGAAGCAAGGGCAGCCGCAGTGGAGACGGCAGAGGGACTCATACCTGGCACCATGGAGGGACCGTTGTAGCGACTTCGAGGGCTCTGTGGTCCGTTACCCTCGTCCCCGTAAGCCCCATAGGCTCCGAACGGATGCTGCCAACCTGCAAATTAACGTGTTCAGCTAAATTGATGGCACTACTAACCGGGAGTGGTTTGGTTACAGGCCTCACAATGAATCGCCTTTTGCTGCACCAATCCAAGTTTTATTGGTGTCCGTAGGGTCGTAACTAGACGGTTAACATTCTGAACACAGTTGCAACAGTTGGTGAACGACGTGCTGTTTTATTACGATTGCTTACGCAAACAAGTAACAGAAGAAACTCTCACGAGAAGCTGATAGTGAAAACAAATCATACTGACGACAGAATAAAAGGTGACGGTGTAACGCAAACAAGAGTGGCTCACATATGCAGCCAGAAACTGACTCGCCACCTTTCCCACTATGCTGGTGTGAGCACCAGATGGACATCAGGGAGAAACAGCTCTTCAACGAATGTGATTGACCACACATTAAGGTACAAGCAACGGTGACAACATCAATCACAGCAATCAACTGATACGGTCATCCATCCAAATAAGAATGTAGTAAAATAACGATTTATTGGTGCGTTTCAGCATCCTCGTCCTGAGTTTCATACGAACCGAACCCGATGATGGTGGGATGGAACTATGCTCGCGCTATCAGCACCACTAGCCTCCTAACCCTTGGGTACAGATGGATACAATTATGACAAAAAAGACAAGAGAAAACTGGGTATAGTTTGGTCCACTGAACTGGCATTCTTTCTGCAACTAAAGCAGGTGGAGACTCACTTCCCCAGGGAAGGCCTTGAGGCCCGCCATGAGCGGCAGCAGCAGCGGCGGCGGCGTGGTACACGTTCTGCATCATGCCGCCGTGGCCACCGCTACCACCGCCGTGGCCGTGGTGCATGAAGGCAGGCATCTTGGGCACTGCAGAGCCGACTGTTAGCGTATGGCCATTGATGACCTGATCTTCACCCAGCAGAGAGGCCGCCACGCCTGGGTCTTCAAAGGTAATGAAGGCGAACGAGCGGAAGGGACGCGGAACGAAAACATCAGTTATCTACAAGAGACAGACTCAGCCAGTTTCGATTTGAGAGGTGGGGAGGGGCACCTAGGCCTACATTTGGAAGACTACTTGAGGGAGAGAAAGACGACTCAAATCTTGGTAAATTAGAACAATGAATTTCACTTCCAATAAAAGTTCATCTTTGATGGAAGGCCACCAAAATGGTTGTTTAGCGTTTCGATGGGATGGTAAACTTAGATAAAAGGACGTATAAAACCTCTCAATGATATGACCCCGATAAGCATTCTGATGAACTACAAAATAGCAGGAAAACTATTAGTGCAGCAATGAAGGTTACTATTTCTTGACACGTCTGAACGTAGGAAATAGGCAGAATCGAATATTACACTACGAAAAGGAATACATCGTTGATGGTCCACAAGACGAACATTCATGTGCTAGGGGAAAACTTGGCAATCCGCACTTTCCTGCCAATGCGGCCCACAAAAATTAATAGACATAATTCAACTCGCTTATCATGATAAATTCCCAAAGTCGACGGTTGATAATTGGGCAAAGGAGGCAGTTGAATGGCCTGTAGGAAGCACTAATAGAAAAGGCTCATAACGGAATAACACCCAAAAATGTAGAAGAGGACATGGCCGAAGCGGTTCGCCTAAAACTATGCAATAGACCTAGGCAAGTACTGAGCATTTCTAAGTCACATGGAAAAATCGAGAATTCATGCAAGGAAAGATCAAATTGATTGCGCAAAAACAGGTTACAGAAATGAAGAGTCTTGAAGGATTTGGCGCACACAGCTCCAAAGCCGGAAATTGATAAAATGCGAAGGAATGACGTAGTTCGCATAAAACTGAAGCATCACTAATACTGATTCTACCTACACACCAAGGTGTAAAAACAGGTGCATAGGGCAAAGGCACCGCATTATGGTGAGTGGATTGCTAATGTAATCACCATGAAAGAGGGAGCGAGATGAACAAAGCAGCATCCATAAAACGCATACACGTGCGACACAGGACAGTGAAAGCAGAGCCCGAAAGACACACAGTGAATTCGTTCTCGTGAGATAAAAGTGCCACGCATTCGTGCAGCATGCCCGAGAGCGTGTATGCCCCCGATCAAAAGCGGCGAGTGATTAATCAGGAACAATAGAATTTAGCGCAATTCCGGAAACACACTGACATGGACGCACTCGAATCTCGCAATTTTCACATCACCAGTCGATAATGGGACAGGACAAAGAGCGGTACGAAATGGATTGCGGGTTGATGACAAATAAAATGACTGGGTAGATAATAGTGCTGCGACTGAATCAGGGTTTAAAATAAGAGTACAATGAATTGTGTAAGCTGTCTTAAAAAGGATGTATAAACCACGGTGACAGAGCAGACATGGCAGGACTGAAAAAGGTAACTTGCAAAATCGTGAAAACAAAACCATGCATAAAAAGACCCATGTAAAAGAAACAATAGAAGCTGCGTATTTAGAAAAAGAATGTGAAATAAAGAGGAACTGACGGTCGGAAGACGAGGGCAGAACGATACAGGCAATCATTAAAAATAGAAAAGGCATCCTTTTGGCTCGAGAAGACATTCGCCAACAGTTGGTTTTGGGTTGTGCGCAAATTGACTTTCGCGAATACATTCAGAAAAACTACTTTTAAAACTGTGTTCTAGACATCACCGAGGCAAATGGGCCCATATAACCAGTTTGCCTCAAAATGTACCGATGTGCATGCTTTCAGTAAATTCAAGCATGCAAGTATGCACGTGCTTTTGCCTGTCAGGAACCCTACTCGAGGGTAAGAAACAGCTTTCAAAACCAGAGCGATGGTGCGAAATCGCCCGTAGCCAGTGAAAGGCCGTCCAAATTTTGGCTGCTTTGATACAAACGACAAAAACTTTCATACGCCAGCGACAATCTATTCAGCACATGCCACGACGCCAAAAATGAAAAATCAGCTTTACATAAACGTATGGGAGGTCATTCGCTGCATATGAAGAGATGGTGGATTTTGTTGCAAGCGCAGAACTTAATATAAGCAATTTGCATAGCGGAAACATTTATATGGCAGTGTCGGCATTAAAAGAGAGACCTGAAATACTCTTTGAACAAATGATCACGAATGTGTTGTAATAACTAACCGAAGAGACGTCTGTAAACACCTGAATGAAGTAAAATAACTGCACAAGGGCGCAAAATTCATTTGAAATGAGCAAAACGCTAATATGAATGGTGTTTTTAGGAACAAATGAATCCCTAAGCTGTTTCGTCAAGTTAATCAAGAAACTAACTGACTGGCAGTAGGGAAACAGCGGTATTCCAACGGTGACAACGCCACTTCAAAGTACAAATTGGCCGTGGAAGACTTACATGACCAAACTGCGAGAAGTGGTCGCGTAGCATGTCCGCAGTGATATCCTCGGTGAGTTGCCCAATGTGGAGCTTGCGATTAACTTCTTGGCGATCGCCTTCGGTCTAAAATTTGAGAAGCAGGCACTCTCGCACTCATCAACACCCAACATCACCACGCGCCGTCATATCAACGAACAAAACCATGCACAATGGAGGGAGGGATGAGGGAAGAGAAGTAGGAAGGAAGTATGGGGGCGCGGAGGGGAACATGCCATCACTTCTCTTGGGAGAACGGTGGCACCATCATCATCGTCATCACCATCATCATTAACATCAACATCAACAGTGTCACAACGCAGCAATGGCAGCATACCAAGAAACGCACACACAGCAAGCCGAAAGAAAAGCAACGTTAGTCTCTTTGACTTTATTCGCGGATGCAAATTATAAGGTTGCATAAGTTTTTCGTCGCCCTTAAATTAATAGGTCCCGTCTAGAGAACTGAGTGGGTATTTGTCGTATAAAATAGGCTACCTCGTGAGTTTATGCAAAAAAATTGAAAACAAGCCATCAAACAATAATTGGTTGAGAGACGGATAGACAACAAGTAGGCTTTCGAAAAATATCTCACTGACAACAGCGAAATATTAGCACGAACATGCCTGTACGCGGTCCGTCAGCTTGAAAAAGCATGCACCGATGTAAAAGCAGCCTGGGAGATGTATGGTAAAAACTTTACAAACGCAGCTTTATACTTCTGACTTAAGTTGATGGTATCACATACGCAACAAACTGAAAGCCTGATCGGTTGTTTATCCGTCGCTCAATGCACTAAACATGGAGAAACCCGAAAGCTATCGATGCAGAACCAAACTATTGGTGCCATTGAGTAGTGATATCTTATGAGCCCAACCTTGAAGCACTTTACCTGCACTGGTAGATTAAAATCCCATGAAATGGATTTATTGGAACTCAAGTAAGTTCCAGTAAATTACACCAATGTAATACTAACGTTCTCAAGGAAAAAACATCCAGCTTATGTGGTAATGTGAAATGAATAAAAGCAGATCAGTGGCATCAAGATATTGCAATGGGCTATCAAACCGCGTATCAAGAATTGCAAACCAAACGATCTCATGGTATCACTGTTTGTCGATAATCATGAGAGCTCAATGAACAGTTGATTCCGACTACCTACGAACACGCATGGTCGCTACTAAACATGAGGGTAAAAACAAGTCAGCACGTGGACCGGAATAACAAGCAAGTTAGAGAGCAAGTGTCATAACAACGTTCCCCGAAGGAGAATCACCTACCTTTGATATGGGGATGCGAACATCGCACCACCTGGAATCGATGAAGTGACGCTCTGCTAAGCACATAACTTGGGCGTCATAATCGCGAAAACGAATGAAACCATATCCCCGACTCTGATTGGTATTCGGGTCGCGTTTAACCTGAAAGATAAGGCAGAATTTCGACCTGCGCACAATACACCTAGTCAATGTCCCTTTGCTAAACATAATTCCAATAAGCCAAATTTGAAGTCAGGTAAATGCCCGATCTGAGGTGATGCACAACTTACCTTACTTACACTTGTGCAAGTGGCACTCAGAAAATGAACTTATGAGGTGAATGTAAAAATGAAAGAGCGCTTTCAAAATGCTGACTAAAGATGTCAGAAACGCGCGTTCGGGTAACATACGTGCAAAATACGATATAATTTGCAACATGAATCGAAAACCTGTCCAATTTGGCTTTCCAATCACCTACATCAAAAGCAAAAATCAGCGAGCATCAAAAAGCAACGAGTAAACTGCAATCTCTCGCAACTGCCGCAGACCGTAGTGTATGTACGCCCAAAACAGTACACTTCACCCCATAGTTGCATAACTCACATGAACACGGCGATAAATACCACCACAAAGATTAACTCCAGCAATAAAGTAAGCTACCTACGCAGTAGAAAGCTCAACTAGAAAAGCGGTTCACACAGCTCCTAAGAACCCGCCATCCGATCAAAATTAAAGAACAACGTCTGCCCGATGAGGGAGAAAAAAGTGCCGAATAAGAGTGAAAAAATTGAATGGACAACTACAAGGTACTTTGAATGACATTTAAGAGACCTACAAGGACTTCACAGAACGGCCAACTAGCTAACTATCTAGGAGGTAAGTGGTGATATTGTTACCTTCTATAGCTTTAGAATAGGATTTGTTCAAGCATCACGAAATCGAAAAAAATTCAAAGTTCTCACAAGGAAAGGAACACTTACCTACCAGATGCGACAGGAAATGGAGAAGCAGTGTTTTACAAAGAATTTGTGGACGAGTTGACATACACTATAAAACATTGGAGGAAGATCTTACTTGGGCCATTACGACGTCTCCAAATCGAGAAAAGTAATTTTTGAGAGCTGTTTCCTCTACTCGCCAGGGCAGATTTAGAACAATGAGGTCTGTACATCTTTTCCCATCAAGTCTTTTGGTCTTGGCAAAGTTTCCAGCTTCTTCATCGTCAACCTTTCGCTTGGCTGAAATGATCAGATTTCATGGCCGTTGAATATGTTTTAGAAGAACAACTATCTGTGTCATAAATTGGTCATTGTGTTAAAAAACCAAATACGCATACAACGCCAGAAACTAAAAACAATGAAATTAATACAGACGATGAATCCAAAAGTTATAGACACAAAAAAACAATAATCAAGGGCCTACCATAGGAAACAACAATCTTATATACTCTATTTTGCCATCCATCTGGAGGTGGATATATGCGACCATCAGAATACCTCACCCCCCGCATACAACCAGATTCTGAGGCATATTTAAGACCAGTGGCTCGTGGAAACTGGGCGGCAAGAGTACTAAGCAGCAGTGTTTTGTCATCTTCCAGTGGGATCTCCACTGGCGTCCCATCATCCTCGCAAACTTGTACATAGGATACCTCAGGAGAGATCATTGTCATATCGCGCAAACAGCACCGTCCCGCTTGGCGCGCAAAGAGCTTGTACTCCATAAGGCTCTATACCAACGCCAATTTTACAACAAACGGCCATGCCAAACAAAACGATCAGTCAGCATAGGAACTCAAAAACAAAATCGCGATATTAAAAAATCTAAGCATTTTTACAAGGCCGGAACGTATTTTTGTTGATAAGTGGATAAATTTTCCACTTTATGAACAAAGACAAGTTATATCTAAAGATAGATTAAGTGCAGAAACCCATGTCAAGTAAACGCACGAGTATATGCTATCATCTAGCGACCACGTGGACAACTCATAATCCCACATCTCATTAACACGCCTTTAGCCATACGTGCAATCTCCTGTCGCGGATGTATCGGCTATGTAGCGACCCCGCCACCCCTTTAGGTCACAATGCGTCATTTTAATCCGAAATAGCATTTAACCATTTGTGCGTAAATGTTAGGAAGTTATGAACATAGGCTGAATGCCATGCCAACAAGGTGATAATTGTAGCGTCCCGAGACTCCCTTTAAGGTAAAAGAAGGCATAGTGTTGGAGCAGAATATATATTCTAGAAACAGAGGGCTTGGGGGCTGTTGGCACGGCCCAAAGGCCGTCCAACCGGCTAGTACAAGATGGTCACCCAAGTCCGAAACCGGCAGTTCGAACAAACAAAGTATTACAATAATATTTTTGGGCTTCGCTAACTTGCTTAACTGTACGAACCGTTGAGTCTGTGCTAAGTGTGCGTTTGCTTTGCAGCTTTCAGCTCTTCAGTAAGCTAGCAGTACATATTACTCACACCATTGATTTAATTATGAAGAAATATGGTTTCCTGAAGCACGAAGCATGGTGTTACGGTAGGTATTAATGCAATTGGTTTTGAAGTATAGAATAGGACACAAAAACTACATCGGAAGCCCTTCTCATGCAATGCGATCATTGCATGAACTGTGAAATTTCAGTCCAAATGTGTTGTTTGAGAAAAACAAGCTGGTCTCGGAGAAGAATCAGGTCTACAATTTCACCTTCCCAACAAATACATGGTATAACTTAATTTGTACTTTGATAATTTAAGTACTTATTGTAGTACCTCCCCCGTTTATCTCCTATTCTCCGCGACTATCCAGAGGATGAATGGACTGAATTTTCCGCGACTTATTTTTTCCCCGACTTAATAGGGTACGGAACAGACTCAAGGCGAACGGGGTGGTAGTTGTCTGCTCGCTTCAGAGAGCTGAGAGTTATTGTCAAGCACGCGTTTCGAATTATGTCCCCGTCTCTCACCTAAAGTACGTTTTAGTGACAATTTACTGGGCGCCTGTGCTTCGTTAAATTTTTAGCAAGTTTTGGACTGCAATCCACTTGTTAACAGCTGTTTAGAGTAACACACTACAGATCATCTAAAACCCTCAAGAACTCATCTCCTTATTTCACCTTTATGTAAACGGATATCCCTTTCCCCACCGATTGCTTATGCATAATACCTGTGTTGTTTAAATACAGCTTTTTGGATGAGAGGCGGGCAAGCGTCTCGAACATCGTGAGAGAGGGGCGGTCAGAATCCCCCAAAGTTTGGAGAAGCTCAGCATCCCATCCCTTTAGCCCTGCTCTAACTCTCTTTGACCCTAATTAGTGAGCATTGCCCAATCCATTCAGTCCATTTGTTCAGAGTGTGTAGGGTCGAATAGAAGAGGTGTACAAAGACCGTACTGGATATGACTTATCGTAAAATAATAAAGATTGACTGCAGTAATTATTTTATTTAACTGTGTGTTTAACTATGGGGTATTGGGTTCTGCATGCATCACTCACTCTACGCCGTGGCTTCTCTGATGATCATAACCTACAACAGAAATGAACTACTTCCTACGATTTTGGGGAGGATAAAAGCCTATTTCTGCACTACCATGAGTGGTGCTCTTGGCATGAATGCTGGATCGAGGTCTGCTTCATTTGGATCCCAAAAGTCTTGTATACATGGCATCACTGAGTTGAGCATTTTAATGAAATTACGTTGAGAATTTACTATGGTTTTTGTGATAGATCAGCCCTTTTGCATAGCAAGGGCGACTGCGCACCTCATTCCGTCGTTGCTGCCAACTACACGGTGAGGTGCGCATTGGAAGTGGGGCAAGGTGGGCTCTTCAGCCTACACGGCAATGTCCAGTTATCCGTGGACTCGGACAGCAGTGGTAAGTGGCGTTTGTGTTGGCGTGTAGTGATGCCGTTTCTCGTGAACATCGTGTAAAACCAGCGGACGTCGTATAGAAGCGTTGCGAAGGTGACAGCTACTGAAAATCAGAGGGACTTTTAAGTCCATGCGCTTAACAAAACAAGTGTCTGGGATATATTCTGCCACTCAATTGGGAAAATTGCTTGTTTTCGACGAAATCCAGGCATTATTAGGAGGATCTCCAATTGTGATTTGAGTTTCTCGCCCGACTGCTGAAATGTAACATCACCAACTCGAGCCTTGCCATCAAGGCAGTGGGCACTCAGATGCGCGCTAGCGCCTTTGTGCTGTTCCTAGGGGGAAGTGTCAACTCCCTTCATCGAACAATTGACGCCACATCGGCCCACTTGTGCTGTGGTTATGTAGCGCGCTGATTTTATCCAGTTCCAACAGCTTGAAGCTACCGTAAATGAGACTATAGTGTTTAAAGTACTGCAACAATTACGGGTACAAGAGATTGCAAATACCATGGATGAAGTGAACAATGAATGCCTGAGAGCATTTGTTTTACCGACGTAAGCAGTGTTGGAGGGGCGCTTTGCTAAGGAATGCCGAAATTTACCCTACAACACGACAAGTAATTTCAAAGGACAGGTCCGTCGAAGGCTTCATTTATGAATTGCAAATAAGCAGCACTGCCATCAGCCCTACAGCTAAAGAATAGTTATCCGCTTCTATTTTTTTCTGACTGTGATTTCTCCCTTATTTTGTAGAACATGTTTGCTGCTACAAAGGGAATTGTCACTTACACACCAACAGGCAGATGGCGAGAAAGAACAAATTCAAAGGCATATTAGAGAAACCCATTAGAGGTTTTAAGATCGATAGGACGAACTCTTTTTTAAAGAAGAGAATCCTGTTTTTACCCTCCATTACTAGTCTATTACAGCTGAGTTGTTGATAGTGTTGGTCTTGAAGGGCAGAAAATTGTGAGCTTATCGTCAACTTAGAATACCATCCATTACGGTTTTTAGTGTCACTTGGATTGTGTTGGTCTTATCTCAGCCAGCTAATGGTAAAACGTCCCATTTCCGAAAAAACGCTTTCAGCTGAAAAGAACACACTATATAGAGTTAAAAGTATGAAGGTATTTACATTCCATTTACTTGCAGAACCGATAATATTGAATTGCTTCCCATCATCCACCTACCCATCAAACCACTCACTCACCTGCCTGTCACTTCACACCATCAATCTCTTAATGCAGCCACTTATATGTTTGACCCATTTGAGGTAACACCACCAAATCTGGCTGTTGACAAATCTCTAATGCGTCGGCATTCTTCTTCGGGAGCTTCTAACTGCCCACTGTCCAAGCGCAATAAGATCGTGTCTACAATACTGATATGCTCAAATTGAAAGGGCTCACAAAAGCATATCTAATAGATCACATTATGCATAGCTTGCGTCATTTCAAACAGCAGCCGCTGATGTTGGGAATTTTCTACGTTGCTACCAGCGCTTGCAGCCGAGACAGCGTTTCCACCAGTGCTCTCGATTCATCATTTTAAATGCAGAATACACACCTTTCATGCAATTTGGGACACGATTTTAAGGGCAAGGATACGCTTTATTGTAAGTGGGAGATTCATCAAACATTGACATTGAAGATGATTATGTGACCCCTGCATCCCGCGCCCACAACCCATACGCCGGCGAAAAATGAACTGCGGCTGAATGGGATGTTGGCGATGGCCTACCAGATGGCCATAAAAGCGAAGCCAGCTGTCTGTCCTCTGATTAAGATCACTGCTTCGCCCACACTGCCCTCTCTCCTTCTTTAGCCAATGTCCACCTATTGCCCAGGGTTTTGCGCATCTATTTGCGCCGCGGCTCACAGGTATCACTTTAGGAAGCAAGTAAATGATGATTTGCTAACCATACACTTTTCACTGAAACCTTGAACAGAATTCCCTTGAAACGTTTAAGGCACAATCAACAAAAGCCAAGTCATTTGTTGGCAGATTTGGCTATTATCCAAAACAACCCATAGTAAACTGATTTATGGTCCCATCCACTACTTTAATTCTAAAATTTTCATTGTACACATATTGAGTCCATCTCAAACCCATAGGTACTTAGCCACTTAGTGCTTGGAGAATTCAACTGTGCTACAGATAAATGCCTTGATTACACATTACTTGGCAAGTAACAGAATGTAATTTTCGGGAAAATAGTAACCTTTTTGAAAGTGCGGTTAGGCATACAAATGAGTGGTTGTCGACAGCGACAAAAGCGCCAAGGAACGAGCAGCGGAAGTCGCTTTGCTCCAAAGATAAACTGTTACACCAATCACAGAAATGTGGCTTAACAACACGACTGAGGTAAGAACCGACCTATCTCGAGTAAATCCTCAAAACCGAAATCATTATTAATTAGTTAACCTTTTAACTGTTGACCCAGTATGTAATACTTGTAAGTACAGAAGAATGATCCAGTTCTTATCAGCCTATTGCAGGGGACTTATGCTTCATTAAAAATACACATCTGGTGATTAATGGAAGATGCTTTTCCCAAAGAAAAGCGAAGCAAGAAAAGCTAAAGCCTTTAACTGTCAGTAGACATCTTCGTTAGTGGTGGTTCAATTTAGAATAGACGCATTCAAATTCTCCTGGTAGAGGTGAAGTACTTGAGGTGCATTTATCTTCTAATGTAAACAAGTGTTATTTTCCATGGGCGTATACTTTGAAGGACATAGGTTTCTGTGACCACGTGTGAAGAAGGAGACCCATCGCTCTGCAGCATCAACAGAAAACTGCACTGCGACTGGAGCAGTGAGTGGTGGTGCAGAAGGAAAGGAAATTTAAAATGCAGCATTTCTCAAGAGTTTATCTTAAATTTGTCTTAGAGCATCACCAGCTTTCCTGTGTGTAAGTTTTAAGCAAATTAGTTAGTTACTAACGCTATAATCTGCTTTATAAAATCATAAAAGAGAATACAAAAGGAGAGTGATTTTAAATAACCTAGCCTAGAAGCGGCTAAGGGATGAACATCACCCCAACATTCAGGCGTGGAGCCTTAATACTACCCCAAATCTTTCCCGCCTTACCTCCTAAATCAGGTTTCCACGTTAAGATTGTGTTCTATTAATGCCATAGAATTTGAAAAGCCATCCTGAATCAACTCATTTTAACGGAACTAGAGCTCCGAAATAGTTGAATTCATGTATGGCAAAGTCCAGAAAAAGTTTACTTATACTTTGCTACATTTTTTTAAACCACAGCTCACCATAGAGAAAATTAGACCTTCCTTGAAAAAATGAGCATTTGAATAATTAAAAAGTAGACAGTTATTATAGAAGTATTTTTACCAATGCTTACTTAATTTCACCAAAGATTAGGTCAGTTTAAAAATGGTCTATTTTATAATAAATAATACCCATAAGAAGCGTAAGGCATCCTTTAGTGTTTCCTTCTGCTAAGACTAGTAAAGAGTTAACAGATGATATAAGACATAATACTCAGGTAGAATATGCATTGTTGACGTAAGAAGGAGCAGGGGGCTACTGACATGGCCATGCTGCTAAGCGGAAGTTCAAGAACAGCGCCTACAATGCCCGCGAGACCAAATCAAAGAGCCAAACAACTAATCGGTGTATTACATGGTCCGCCTCTCCTTTAGAGCTTCTTTTTCGAGTTGACCATCATGACATAGTCGACACTGTAAAAAAACATCCACAAACAAACCGCGACAGTCATTGGATTTGCGTACAGATCCGCTGGACATGGAGTATCGTCCTGTTTGCTAACTGCATTGGGTCATGCTGGTAGCACCTCAGCCCAAGTCTGTTATCATGGTCCTTTTTAGGGAGGACTCCTGGTACTACAGTACTAAAATTTGCGAAACACTCCAAAAAAAATCACTTCTTCAAACTGAAGGGAAATGGAACTAGTAGGTGGTAAAGAGCTACATCCAAACAATTTTGTGTCACTGCCTATGAACATTAAATGATGAGATCCAGTTTTCTACTGATGTGCACCTTTTCATCAACCCAAAGCCGCATACGACGTCAGTCTTGCAAGAAGGCAGCAACAGTAACAATACCAGCAAAAAGGGTTTCATTCAGTAACTCTAAAACGGAAGTCATGGGAGCCGTATGCGTGTTGCCTATTTGAATAACAGTGGCAAAAATTGAAGGAATGAATGAAGGTGAGGAAAGATTTGATAGAAAAAAATTACTGTTGCCGGCTCAAAGTGCCTACTTCATAAGTAAAATTGCATTTAGCTGGTATACGATGTACCGAACTGAAATGCAATTTGAAGCTGAAATTTCATAGGCCTTCCCTAAACTGTATCCTAAATTTGTTCAAGAACCTCCCATTAATGCTTTATTAGCAGATGCTTTTACTGAATTCAAGTTAAAACAATTAGATTCCCGCGTAATGCTCTCACCGAATGTTATTCTGTGCTAAGTTTTGTATTCCTACATTACTAAATTGCCAACTAGGACTCCCGCATTATTGGAGGTTTCAAAATCTTGCCGCCATTTCGACCCTAAGCACGCACCAACTAGTTTGAGCAATGTGTTGATGTCTCTACAGCCAGTTTTATTGTCTAACGTGTGTTCTTCCTGTACCAAATCTACACAGAAATCCCAGACATGTAATAGGATTGGTTTAATTAATCATCATATCTCAACAACAAAAATTTTAGGTGTACACGATTGCAAATATGGAACTATGCGCATTCCAGCGCGTCAGGTCAGCAGTTTAAATTCTACACAAAATTATTCCTAAACCGAAACACAATGATAGTAGATCACTAAAACTGAAAATTCCAGCATCGATTGCATGGAGAAATAAACTTGAAATGCCCTTGCTTGAAGTGACAAGGAAGCTGCGATTATGCAGCAGTGTTTTGATCGTAAAGTGAGTCTGCCCATTACCTTGGCCAGGGAGAAAGAAAATTCAGCTACGCTTCAGGGACCGCATGGACAGAGTAAATGCTTGCAACTTAAGAAGAAATGGAAATGCCCTCGCGGAAAATTTGTCCCATTTATATTAAGAACCGTGAAATACCGCAACTTTAACGTGAGTTTTGGTAGAACTTCAGTTATTGCTTGAACAGCAACAATGATCATGCACAAGTGTGACCTTTGCAGTTGTAACAATTGTGGTGTTTATATGCGCTTTGTAGGTGAGAGGCGGGAACACAAGA